>BLAL01000285.1:2400000-3035000 GCA_015698045.1 Rhizophagus clarus
TTACTTATTTAAATAGCTTTTTTTTTAATATAATACTTATATAAAAATTTTATATTAAACTAATTTTTATAATTTTAGGTTTCTGATTGAACTTATTAGTAAAATATAAATATTATTTTTAAATGTATAAATATATATAATTTTTTATAGAAAATCAAAAAACATATTAGACAAAAGACAAATTTCTTAATAAAATTTATGATAAATCTAAAATTTGTAATTTTTGCAAAATTAACTAATATTTTTTTTTAGTGTTAAAAACGCACACATATTTATTAGAAAAAAGAGAGAATACAAAGTATCATATCTATTCTATATACTGTGCTTCTAGTAAAAATACCAGTCCAAACATTCACCAACAAAATTAACTAATATTAAATTTATAAAATTTACATAAGTAATTACTAATTTTTTAAATAAATTTTAATTATAAATTACATACAGTGGCTCGCATAAATAACGCACCAAAATGTTTTAAACGGTAAATCACGTATTTGTCGATCAAAACAAATCCGTTTAATCTCATTTTTTCAAAATAAACAATATATATGTAGATCTTTAACATATAAAAGCTAACCCCTTTCCTGTATAACACAAAAAATCCATTACGTCATTTTCTTTCTTCAAACCATAATGCGTTACTTTTGCTACTTTTTTTTTAAAAAAAAATTGTTAGAAAAAAATTTTTTTTTTTTATAATTAATAATAAATAATAATAAAAACACTTTACACATCTACCCCTTTACTGAAATAAATAAATAATATTTTTTTATAAACTATAGACTAGACTCACTATAGAACAAAGAGTGCAGGCAATTATGATGATTGAGCGCGACTTTGCTTCAAGAGAAATTGCCGCTAAAATTGGTTGTGAAAGTCATACAACAATACTAAGGCTTAAAAAGAAGTACGAAGAAACTGGAAATGTGGAAGACAAGAAACGTTCAGGCCGATCATGAATGTTAAATGAATACTATAAACGTACTATTATAAAACGTTTGGCCAATGGAGAATGTTCTACTGCCATTTCATTAACAAAATCTTTACAAGTTAATGAAAATATTGAGGTCAATGCTGACACTGTGCGTAGAATATTAAGGAAAAATGGTTTGGTTTCTAGGGTAAAGCGTAAGAAGCCACTTTTGTCCAAAAAACATCAAGTCAAATGGCTTAATTTCGCCAAAAGGTTTAAGAATTGGACAATAAGCGACTGGAGCAAGGTAGTGTGATCTGACGAGTCTAAATTTCAAATATTTGGGTCAGACAGACATCAGTATTGCTGGAAAAAACCTGGGGAGCTGCTTAAAAATACTCATGTCAAATCTACAATTAAGTTTGGTGGGGGTAGTGTTTTTGTATGAGGGTGTTTCACTTCTTGTAGTATTAGTTTCCTATGTAGAATTGATGGAGGCCTTAATGCTGAACTTTATCGCCAAATATTGGATGAAGACCTCATGGAGACATGTCAGTATTATGAATTAAACGTTTCAGACATTGTCTTTCAGCAAGACAATGATCTGAAACATACCGCTATTCTCACTAAGCAATGGTTTGATGATAATAATGTTAAGGTTCTTCCATGGCCACCTCAATCCCCTGACTTAAACCCCCATAGAACACCTCTGGAATGATGTAAACTGTTGACTTAGGGCATTAGACATCGAAATTAGGGGAAAGGAATCATTGTGGGAATATGTTTCTCAAATTTGGAATGAAACGGTATTGAAAACATGCACTAAACTAATTGAGACAATGCTGGAAAGAATCCAAAATGTTATTAATGCTAAAGGTAGTTATACAAGATGGTAAAAATATTTTTAGGATCCTTTTAGTAATATTTTTTTAGTTTTTTTTTAAAAAAAAACCTTAATTTTTATAATAATGCGAAATGTGCATAAATGACGCACCATGATTTTAATAAACATTGTGTAAATAAAGTAAAACTGGTTTATTAAATATTACTAAATTTATTATATTTTTAATGCTTTTACACTATATTATATGAGGTCTTTGCAATAGAAAGGTACAAAACTCAAAAAAAAATAAAATTTTAATTAATATTAAATTTACACTTATTTTAGTATAAAAAACAAAATTAGCATATAAAGTAAATTTAAAATTTTTTTGAGTTTCATACCTTTCTATTGCAAAGACCCATATATTAAATTTTATTAAAATTGGATGATTATTGAAATACTTTTACTATTAGTAACTTTTCAAAATTAATCAAATTATAAAATTTAATAAATATTATAACTGAATATATAAAATTTTATTTTATTATAATATATAATTATAATTAAAATTTTATTTGTATAAAAATATTAATAATTTTTTTTTTTAATGATCTATATATGCTTTTATTAATATTTAGTTCATATATCATATAAAAAAAATATTAATAATTTTTTTTTTTTTTTTTTTAGTCAAAGCAAATGCATACGTTTATTAAAGTTGATCCAAGAATCAAAATACAAATAAATGATATACCATCTCATCTACAGGAGCCGCAGCTACAAGTGACAAGTACTTGACATGACTAACTATCCTAGCCTATTCTCATAAAGTATAATAGGAAGTCTAGAAATAGATTTAAGGAATAAGGGAGTCGAAAAATAAAAAAAAAATATTCTAAAAAGAAAACAAAAATAAAACCAAATATATAACTAAATCAAAATGATTTCTAAGTTAAAAAGCCGATAAACCTAATTAACAAAATTATATAAATTGTTCCAAAAGGGCCTTTAGTCCTACTACTAAATGTTTCACATCCGGCCTATTGGACTGGTTGGACTTGGAGCGAGAATTCTTCTTATAAGTCGAATCAGATTCGAGGAAATGTTTTCTTTTTTGTTCTGGTTATGACACCTATGGTTGTCTGAAAATTATTTATTAGTATTTGGATAAGGAGGCTTAGAACGCCTAGAAGTATTGCCAGTATTGCCAATTCTAACTGGAGGATGTTTTTTGAATCCAAGTCTGGGAGAGGAATAACGACACCATGACAAATTAACATCATTCCACAGTTGAGGAGTACTTATGCATTTTGAAACCTGATCTCATGTCGCAAAGTATCCAATCAACTTTCTTTGTCCTGAGGATTCTTTAATAATCTTAAACGATTTCATTCCACTCTCAGCTAAAAATCGGCTGGGAGTGCAGTTGGGAAATAGGGAGGATTCAGTCATATCTGCCGGGATATCAGTAATGATTGCTTGGAATTTTTCTCTTTGTTTTCATTCTGAAAGATTTCACGATGCTGGAAACCATCTAACTGGAATACCTCCTAGTCCGACAGACCATTTGCCTCTATTATAAGCTTTAAGGCACGCATGATTAGGTATCAATCTTACCCTTGCTGAAAGATATTTTTTGTGCACCCTAGTGCTGATTGATACAATCTTCCTCCCAGAAACTTAAGTTTCCAAGGAGAGTATAACTATCCCACTTGGCCAGTATATCATATACAATTAAGTCCAAAAGCTGTGCCTGTTCTTCTTGCTGAGGACAGTAACCGATAAGGATAAGGTTTGAATTTTTGAAGTTATCTGTTAAATGTTCTTGTTTTCTCTTTTTATCCTGAGTATTCTGTGGCTGCTCCAAAGGTTTTTTACTATCACTACTCTTCGAAGGAGTCACTGGCTGAGGAGGAACATTGTTGAAAGTAACCACCTTTAAACTAGAGGGTGTGTGCTCAGGTAACTGGTTGCTAGGAACAATAAAGGGATTGTTATCTGGTATTTGCTATTGTTGTTGGAGCTTCTTCAACTTCTTCCTAGCAGACTTTTTCTGAGCCCTAGACAAAGGCGTAGCAGGTGGTTGTGATTGGGGTGGGACGACGAGGGGTACCAAGATCCAGATCAGTTGTGTTCCCAGTTGTGTCATCAAGATTCATAGAATCTGATTGGTGTTGTATAGGTTGAGAAATTTCTATATCGGGAGTGGTAAATTATTGTTGCACAGGGGGCTGAGTTTCCAAATTGGCTGTGCAGATCTCCCAGTCATGATATTTGCAATCTTTGACAAAACGACCAAGGAGAGTCGCGATAAAAGAAGATAATAGAGGAGACCTTGAACGAGGTTTTATACATTCTGGTAACTCCACTAGTTGCATAACGTCTTGGTTTCAGGCAAGAAAGTTCCTCATAAGTTGTTCATCCAGTTCTAACTCACTAAAAATATTCTTACTCTGTATTATTATGCCTTTTGTTGCAATGCGTATTGCTTTAAAAACATCATCTTTATGGTGTCTGAAAAACCACTCTGGTTCGCTGTGTAGTATTTCTTGGGTCGAGGAGTCCATTTTTGTAATTTATTTGCAGTGTTTCTTAACAAAATAAACGTCCTAGAGACAAAATAAAAAATTTTTTCTTCCGTGAAAATTTGGTTCACAGATCTACAGGAAAGAGTTTTCCAAAATATTAATAATTACATATATAAATTTTGTAAATTTAATATTGATTAATTTTGCAAAAATTACAAATTTTAGATTTATTATAAATTTTATTAAAAAATTTGTTTTTTATCCAATATGTTTTCTAATTCCTATAAAAAATTATATTTATTTATGCAGGACTCCGAACATCTCTCATTTAGGTCAGATATAATATATAGTAAAATTTTTAATTTAGGATATCTTAGTCAATATTAATGCTATCAAAATAAAATTTATACCATTAGATTCATCTCATTAAGACGAATCCAATGATATATATTTCATTAAAATCCAATTAGTAGATTTTTTAAATATAGGGGTATGTAGGATATGAAATTTTTAAAAATACCCCTGAAATAAGTAACTTTTTAAAAATTTTATATGATCAATAAGTAAACTCAACCCCTGACCTATTTATATATAGTTCGGGGTCCTATTTATGTATTTAAAAGTAATACTTATATTTTATTAACAAGTTCAATCAAAAAGTTGAAGTTATAAAAATTAGTTCAATATAAAATTTTTATATAAGTATTGTATTAAAAAAAAAAAATATTTAAATAAGTAAAAGATAAAGAATAGATGTGATATTTTATATCCTCCCCTTTTTCCAATAAATACTAGTTCGTTTTCAACACCTTAGTAAAAAAAAAAAAAATAAGTAAAAGATAAAAATATATTAAATCTTATAATATATGGGGGTCTTTGCAATAAAAAGGTACGAAACTCAAAAAAATTTTTAAATTTACTTTATATGCTAATTATATTTTTTATACTAAAATAAGTGTAAATTTAATGTTAATTAAATTTTTATTTTTTTTTTGAGTTTTGTACCTTTCTATTGCAAAAACCCCATATAATTTAAGAAAAATTATTTTATATAAAAAATTAAGAATTATAATTTATTAGTAATTATAGTAGATGTAATATTTTCACTAACTATTATATATTAATTTATTATTTTTGATAAAAAAAAAAATCTAAAAAATTATTATTTCTTAAAAGGTTTAATAATTTTCTGCACCTGCGATGCATCACACCTTTTTTTATCACCTGTGTCACACCTTTTCTCTTTTCATTTTTTTATATGTATTCTGGGAACTTAGAATTTTTTTAGTTGTAAAAAATCTATTTTTCACACCTCTAGTTAAATGTCACATGTTTAATTTTGCCTGGCATTACCGTAATTTTGCCCAGAGTGTTCAGGGTGCAATGTATCGCAGGTGCAGAAAAAAATAAAACTCTTTCTTAGATCATTACCTTTAAATTTATTGTATTTATTTAATTATTTTTTATAATTTTGGCTTATTTTATAATAGCAAATTTGTTATAAATTTAATAAAATATTATAATTATAATTTTATATATCATCATATTGATAGTTATTTAATAGAAATAGATTTTATTATATGAAAAATAGTAATCTAAATTATAATTCAATAAGTTTATTTAAAATAGTTTATTTTTATTACATATCAGCGGATTTGTTTCATCGTCCAAATATGTTAAATTTTGTTATACAATGTATTATAAAAGTTAAAGATATGCAATATAGTGATCTAAAAAAATGCGTACAATTTTTAAAAAGTGCAATTCAGCACAATTTTAATTTTGGCCAGAATTAACATAATTTCAGCTAGATTTAATATACCGTAACTGGTAATATGATAGTAATGATAATTAGTTAAACAAAAAAGAAAAAAAACTTTAACACCACAATCATTAAATCTATAATTACAAAAACAATTTCATACTTAATAATTTGTTGAATAATAATTAATATCACTATAAATTAATAAAAAGGAAATTATATGAAAAAAACTATATTTTAATTCAAAGAAAAAAAATTACACCACACTGTATATATGATTTTATAAAAAAATTAAGCCGCAATTGCATAATTTTAACTGTAATATTAATGTTATAATGCTGTATTAATTGCACATGCACTGCAATATATAAGAAAAAATAGAAAATACAGTAAGAAAGGACAAAGGAAGAATAAAGGAAAGAAGAGATAAATGAAAAGGGATAAAGGGAAGTAAAGATGATCAAAGAGAAATGAGGAAGGAACAAAAAAAGGTAAAGGATAGTGAAAAAGAATGAATGAAACAAAAAAAGAATGAAAGAGAATGAAAGGAAGCAAAGGAGGAATGAAAATCAATAAAGGGAACAAAAAAAAGCAACAAAAGAAGTCAAAGATCAATGAAAGAAACCAAAGATCATTGAAAAGAGATCAAAGATCAATGAAAGAAACGAAAAAAGTAATGAAAGAAACCAAGGATCAATGAAAAAAACAAAAAAAAAGCAACAAAAGAAATCAAAGATCAATGAAATAAACCAAAAAAGCAATAAAAGAAACAATGATGAAAGGAATAAAAGATCAATGAAAGGAATAACAAAAGAACCACAAAAGATCAATGAAAGAACCATAGAAGAAACGAAAGGAATAATGAAAAAAAGAAACGAAAAAATCACGAAAAGAAGAGAAATAAAGGGGAAAAAAATAAAAGAAAAGCCAGAACACCCACCCATAGAAAAAAAAAGAAAGAAAATGGTTAATATCATCTTAAAAGAAAAATAAAATAACAGGAGAAGAGACGTAAGAGACTTACTTGAATTTTCACTCATATGGTACACATCTAAAAAGACAAAAAGTTTAGTAAAAGAACAAGGGAAAGAATGAAAAGAAAACAAAAAAAAGGAGAAGAAATTAAAACTCACCTTGAATTTCCGAAATGGATAAAAACAGTCACGCCTAAAAAAAAGAACAAGTTAATAAGAGACAAAAGAAAGGAGAATAAAAGCAAAAAAAACTTACCTGTTACAGTATTTAATCCCGAAGTTAAAGGTAACGAACGCCATTAACTAAAAAATTTAAATTGTGGTTTATAATTTTTGAAAAAAAAATTATTTTTTTATTTTTTAAAAAAAAAATTCCCTTATCATAAAACAAATGATTTTTTATTTTTTTAAAAAAAATTTCCCTTAAAAAAAAATGATTTTTTATTTTTTAAAAAAAAATTTCCTTTAAAAAAAACGACATTTTTTTTTAAAAAAAAATTTCACTTAAAAAAAATGATATATTTTTTTAAAAAAAATTTCCCTTCCGCCAAAATATAAAAGTCTGAACAAAACTACTAGCATTGATTATCTATTTATAACATAAAAGGCAATATCGCTTGCCATTTACGATAAGCTTATCTCATGAGTTGATATAAAAAAGGAATATGTTATATATCACATGCACTTTATCTAGTTTTGAACTGGTATAACCAGTATTATGATCTGATTATTTGGGTAAACAGGTTTTTTTTTTTGAATTTATTACATTTAGATAAAAAACAATTTAAAAAAATAATTATTTTTTTTTTTTTCTTTTTTGTAGTATTGCCAGACAAAAAGCATGACCGGGCTATTGGAATTAAGGTAAGAGAGGGTTGGGGTGGTGTTTTTCGTTGTTGTTTTAATTAATTAATTATTTATTTTTTTTTTTTTTCTTTTTTTGTAGTGTTGCCCGATGAAAAATGTGACCAGACTTTTGGAATTAAGGTAAGGAAGGGTTGGGGAAGGTGTTTTTCGTTAATTTTTTATTTAATTAATTAATTATTTTTTTTTTCTTTTTTGTAGTGTTGCCGGACGAAAAATATGACCGGACTTTTAGAATTAAGGTAAGGAGGTGTTTTTCGTTGGTTTTTTTTATTTAATTAATTAATTATTATTTTTTTTTCTTTTCTGTAGTGTTACCAGACAAAAAGTATGACTGGACTATTGGAATTAAGGTAAGGGAGGGTTGGGGTGGTGTTTTTTGTTTAATTAATTAATTATTTTTTTGTTTGTTTTTTCTTTTTTGTAGTGTTGTTAGACGAAAAGCACGACCGGACTATTGGAATTAAAGTAAGGGAGGGTTGGAAGAGGTGTTTTTTGTTGTTTTTTTTTTAATTAATTAATTAATTATTTGTTTTTTTTTTCTTTTTTGTAGTGTTGCCAGACAAAAAGCACGACCGGACTATTGGAATTAAGGTAAGGGAGGGTTGGGGTGGTGTTTTTTGTTTAATTAATTAATTATTTATTTGTTTTTTTTTCTTTTTTGTAGTGTTACCAGACGAAAAGCACGACCGGACTATTGGAATTAAGGTAAGGAAGGGTTGGGGTGGTGTTTTTCGTTGTTGTTTTTTTTAATTAATTAATTATTTATTTTTTTTTTCTTTTTTTGTAGTGTTACCAGACGAAAAACGTGACTGGACTTTTGGAATTAAGGTAAGGGATGGTTGGGAAAGGTGTTTTTCGTTGGTTTTTTTATTTAATTAATTAATTATTTTTTTTTTCTTTTTTGTAGTGTTGCCAGACAAAAAACATGACCAGACTTTTGGAATTAAGGTAAGGAGGTGTTTTTCGTTGGTTTTTTTTTATTTAATTAATTAATTATTATTTTTTTTTTCTTTTTTGTAGTATTGCCAGACAAAAAGCACAACCGGACTTTACAATTTAATATTTTGACATTATTAAAACGATTTGTTAAATAACTTTTATAAAAGCATTCTGTGCCTTTCATATATTGTGTATTTAAAAAAAAATTATCCTTTTATTTAATGATCATAGGGTCATTGGTGTTCCAAATCTAATGATATAACTTTTACTATTCTGTTTTACCAAGTTTTACCGAATGTAAAATAAAATAAAAGTATATCGATCATAATATGACTTATCTGCAGCAAATGGAATTCCTTGAGACGCGGGTATGTTGTTTTTTTGGGAAGAATATCAGAATTGACTTTAAGAAATGTTTTAACATTTCTTCTTTTTTAATTTTTGTAGGTGATGAGTTCTCTGGGCTTATTGGGATACAGGTATATTGTTTTTGTAGAAAGGCGGCGTTCGCAAGGCTCTGTAACAACGATCATCTATTTAAAAGTCAAAGCTTTCGTACTGGTGGATTTAAATATCATGAGATTTCAATGTCGGTTAAATGAATTTTAAAATCATCATCAGTAAATGATATAAAGAAAGATTCTTTGTCTCCATATTTTAAAAACAATTTTTAAAATTAAAAATTATTAAAAGATAATGAAAATTTTGGTTATTTCTTTATTTTCAAAATTCTTTAAATATGATGGCAAATTTATACAAAACCCAGTTATTTTTACTGCCTTATTTAATTATTTTACATCAATAAAAAGCTTTTGGAGAATAAATAATACCATTAACAACTGCAAATAACTACAATTGTATTCATAAAACTTTTATTTGCAACTGGTGTAAAAAGTGATGGGTTCTTAAAATAGTTGATGGGTTATAAAAAGTTATTATTATTTTAATTTTTAAGTATGAGTTGTAAAAAATTTTTTTATTTTCCGATTATTCTACATAAGATTGATAAGATGAATGTGTAACACAATCGTATTTTGCACTGTTTACTAATTTTTTATTAAAAATTCTTAATTTAAGCTAATTCCAAGGATTGGCGCATATGATTATTTTTAAAATAATATATAATTATATTTGAATAAAAAAAAAGAAACATAAAAATTAAATGAAAATCAGATATAACTAAATAATAAATGAATAAACTAAATAAATATTGGTATTTGAATATTTATTTATTGCCATTTTCAAATTACTGTGATCAGTAGCTTTTTTTAAATTGATTTTAGATTACACAAATTAAAATTACTTTTTGCTATAAATATCATAGACATTATTTGATCTGTGTAATGATAAACCACCATTATACAAATTTTACTAATATTTTTTTTATCATTCACTTTTTTTTATCACAATAGCTTATAAACTAATTCCTCTAATTCCTAAAGACCAATTCTTAAAAACTGATTCCTAACAATTCTAAAAGTTCACTATTAAGTAACAGGTAATATTTTTTTATTTTATTAGTTTTTTTTTCTTTTTTTTGTTTTTTTTTTTGTTTTTTTTTATTTTTAACTATTTTTTTTATTTAGATTTTTAGTTTTTAATAAATAAAAAATACACTGTAAAATATCTTATAAACATAATAAAGAATGTTAAATGTGTTAAGTTTGGTGTTTTTTAAAAAAAATATTTATAAAAATGTTTTTTATATGTGTTTAATAAGAGTATTTTTGATAAATTAATTGTTTTCAGTTGTTTTTGACTGGTTTTAGTATTTTTTTTTTAATTGATCAATAAATCATCTGATCATAGCAATTCAAAAATAGTGATAATCATAAATAAATTACCTATATTATTTTAAAAATAGTGATAATTACTTTTATATTAAACTTGAATTAATTTTGGCAAAAACTGATTTTATATTAATTTTAGAACTGGTTTTTATAATCTTTGATTATAAATAATTAGCAAATTAAAATAAAAAATCAGTTATATAATTAAACTAAAAAAAAATTTTAAAAAATTTCAATAAATATTATTATACAAATTTAATTTTGAGTTTTTTTTTATCTCCATAGCAACAAATTGCCAGACCTTAAATATCACATGATTAGTAAATTCAGTATAGTGATTTTATTAGCAATAAATCATACAAATACAAATTAACAATTAATTATTAACATTGTTATCTTGGCAAATGTAAAGGACTGAAACTTTACACGATACCCAAAATAACAGGAGTTTAACTCTGGTAAGAACTTTAACACGTAATATGATAAATTCTGAAGGCAAACGTTTATAATAAAATAAGATAAGAATAATAAAGTTTATTAAGAAATAAAGAAATATGTTATAACTTTAGTTAATGGATTGATTCTTTTGTTGGCAAAAATAACCCAAAAAAATTATCTTTTGTTGCAAATAAAATCTTAGTAATAACTAAAGAAATAAAATACAAAGATAAAAGTTAAATAACCAACTACTACTCTACTTTACCTACAACTTATTCAATCATTATATATAATAAAATAATAATAACAAAAATAAAATAAATATAATAAATAAAATATATAATATAAATATAACAAATAAAATAAATCAAACAAATATAATAAATTATATTGAACTCTTTCCTGCAGATCTGTGAACCAAATTTTCACGGAAGAATTAATTTTATTTTTATCATGAAAAAAGGATTTTTGCTAAGTAAACCAGCTCCAAAAACAGTATCAACGTCTTCTACGACCCAAGTTACCCCCTACTTCTGCTTTAAAGAGTCCACCTTCTAACCGTTTTCATGATGTTATAGTAGATTTTATCTCAGAACTCATCAAAAAAAACCCAGAGTCTCTCTTTAGCTCAATAATAACCACAGACCCTTCAGCTATAGACGAGTTTCTTCGCACGTATAAGGACTAAGTAGTTCCTATGGAAAAGTTGTTACGATATATTCGCAAACATATGCGCTAATCCTTGGAATTAGCTTAAATTAAGAATTTTTAATAAAAAATTAGTAAACAGTGCAAAATACGATTGTGTTACACATTCATTTTATCAATCTTATGTAGAATAATCAGAAAATAAAAAAATTTTTTACAACTCGTGCTTAAAAATTAAAGTAATAACGACTTTTATAACCCATCAACTATTTTAAGAACCCATCACTTTTTACACCAGTTGCAAATAAAAGTTTTGTGAATACATTAGTAGTTATTTGCAGTTGTTAATGGTATTATTTATTCTCCAAAAGCTTTTTCATGATGTAAAATAATTAAATAAGGCAGTAAGAATAACCAGGTTTCATATGAATTTGCTATAATATTTAAAGAATTTTGAAAATAAAGAAATAACCAAAATTTTCATTATCTTTTATTAATTTTTAATTTTAAAAATTTTGTTTTTAAAATATGGAGACAAAGAATCTTCCTTTATATCATTTACCGATGATGATTTTAAAACTAACAATGATTTTAAAACTCATGCAGGCTCCTCTTAGAGAAATCACTTAACCGACATTGAAATCTCGTGATATTTAAATTCACCAGTATGAAAACTTTGACTTTTAGATAAATGATCGTTGTCACAGAGTCTTGCGAATGCCGTAATCTCCTTGACCATATACTCTTGACCTCAATTGTCCTTAATTCCAAAAGTCCGGTCATGCTTTTCGTCCGGCAACACTATAAAAAAGAAAAAAGAAAAAAAAATAGTTAATTAAATAAAAAAAAACCCAAAAAACACCACCCCAACCCTCCCTTACCTTAATTCCAATAGTCCGGTCATGCTTTTCATCCGGAAACACTACAAAAAAGAAAAAAAAATAATAATAATAATTAATTAATTAAATAAAAAAAAAATAACGAAAAGCATCTTCCCAACACTTCCTTACTTTAATTGTCCTTAATTCCAAAAGTTTTTCGTCCAGCAACACTACAAAAAAGAAAAAAGAAAAAAAAAATAGTTAATTAAATAAAAAAAAACCCAAAAAACACTACCCCAACCCTTCCTTACCTTAATTCCAATAGTCCGGTCATGCTTTTCGTCTGGTAACACTACAAAAAAGAAAAAAAAATAATAATAATAATTAATTAATTAAATAAAAAAAAAACAACGAAAAGCATCTCCCCAATACTTCCTTACCTTAATTGTCCTTAATTCCAAAAGTCTTTCGTCCGGCAACACTACAAAAAAGAAAAAAGAAAAAAAAAATAGTTAATTAAATAAAAAAAAAACCCGAAAAACACCACCCAACCCTCCCTTACCTTAATTCCAATAGTCTGGTCATGCTTTTCGTCTGGCAACACTACAAAAAAGAAAAAATAATAATAATAATAATTAATTAATTAATTAAATAAAAAAAAACAATAAAAAGCATCTCCCCAACACTTCCTTACCTTAATTGTCCTTAATTCCAAAAGTCTTTCGTCTGGCAACACTACAAAAAAGAAAAAAGAAAAAAAAATAGTTAATTAAATAAAAAAAAACCTGAAAAACACCACCCCAACCCTCCCTTATCTTAATTCCAATAGTCCGGTCATGCTTTTCGTCTGGTAACACTACAAAAAAGAAAAAAGAAAAAAAAAATAATTAATTAAATAAAAAAAAACAACAAAAAACATCACCCCAACCCTCTCTTACCTTAATTCTAATAGTCCGGTCATGCTTTTCGTCTGGCAACATTACAAAAAAGAAAAAAGAAAAAAGAAAAAAAGAATAATTAATTAAATAAAAAAAAAAACTGAAAAACACCACTCCAACCCTCCCTTACCTTAATTCCAATAGTCCGGTCGTACTTTTCGTCTGGCAACACTACAAAAAAGAAAAAAAAAAATAATTAATTAAATAAAAAAAAACCGAAAAACACCACCCCAACCCTCCTTTACCTTAATTCCAATAGTCCGGTCGTGCTTTTCATCTGGCAACATCACAAAAAAAAAAAATTTTTTTTTCAAGATCGGATATTTGAATTATCTGATTAGATCAGCAAGTCACATGTGGGACCTTTATACTGAATAATTCGTTATAGTGTTGAATTTTTTTTTTATTTAATTTTATTTGATCAATTAAAATTGAAATAAAAGAATTAAAATTAAAGTTTTAAAAAGTGAATGAAGAAAAACAAATAAAATAGATTACCTAATAAACAAATAAACATTATCGCTGATGAAAAAACTGCCAGAGCCCAGAGGTGCTATATTTTTTTTTTACGTTTACCACTTGTTTACTTAAATAATCGGATCATAATACTAGTTATACCAGTTCAAAAACTGCATATATCCCTTTTTTATATCAACTCATGAGATAAGCTTATCGTAAATGGTAAGCGATATTACCTTTTATGTTATAGATAATTAACGCTAGTAGTTTTGTTCAGACTTAAGCTACTGTAGCGGAAGGAAATTTTTTTTAACATTTTTTTTTAAAATAAATAATCATTTTTTTTTTATTATTTTTTTTTAAAATAAAATATCTTTTTTTTTTTTTAACATTTTTTTTTTAAAATAAATAATCATTTTTTTTTTATTATTTTTTTTTAAAATAAAATATCTTTTTTTTTTTATTATTTTTTTTTAAAATAAAATATCTTTTTTTTTTTTTAACATTTTTTTTTTAAAATAAATAATCATTTTTTTTAATTCTTTAGTTAACGGCGTCACCTTTAGCTTTGGGATTAAGTGCTGTAACAGGTAAGTTTTTTTTTTTTTTGCTTTTATTCTTTTTTCTTTTTCTCTTATTAACTTGTTCTTTTTTTTTAGGTGCGGCTGTTTTTAATTCCATTTCAGTGGAAATTCAAGGTGAGTTTTAATTCTTTTTTTTGTTTTCTTTTCATTCTTTCCCTTGTTCTTTTACTAAACTTTCTGTCTTTTTTAGATGTGTATCATTTGAGTGAAAATTCAAGTAAGTCTTTTACGTCTCTTTTTCTTGTTATTTTATTTTTCTTTTAAGATGATATTAACCGTTTTCTTTTTCTTTTTTCTATGGGTGGGTGTTCTGGCTTTTCTTTCATTTTTTTATTTCTCTTATTTTCATGGTTTCTTTGTTTCTTTTTTTCATTGTTTCTTTCGTTTCTTTCCATGGTTCTTTCATTGATCTTTTGTGGTTCCCTTTGTTATTCCTTTCATTGATCATTTGTTCCTTTTGTCATTGTTTCTTTCATTGCCTTTTTGGTTTCTTTCATTGATTTTTGGCTTCTTTTGTTGCTTTTTTTTTATTCCCTTTATTGATTTTCATTCCTCCTTTGCTTCCTTTCATTCTCTTTTATTCCCCCTGTTTTTTTTCATTCGCTATTTGTTTCTTTCATTCCTTTTAATTCCATCTTTGTTTCTTTTATTTTTTTTTTATTCTCTTTATTCCTTTTCATTTCCCTTTTGTTTTCTCATTCATTTTTATTTTTTTTTTGTTTCATTCATTCCTTTTCACTATTCTTTATCTTTTTTGTTCCTTCTTCATTTCTCTTTGATTATCATTGCTTGCCTTCATCCCTTTTCATTTATCTCTTCTTTCCTTTATTCTTCTATCATCCTTTCTTACTGTATTTTCCATTCTTATATATTGCAGTGCATTTGCAATTAGTACAGAACTATAGCATTAATATTACAGTTAAAATTGTGCAATTGTGGTTCAATTTTTTTATAAAATCATATATACATTGTGGTGTAATTTTTTTTTTTTGATTAAAATATAATTTCTTTCATACAATTTTCTTTTATAGTGATATTAATTATTATTCAACAAATTATTGAATGTGAAATTGTCTTTGTAATTTTTTATAGATTGTAACGTTAAAGTTTTTTTCTTTTTTGTTTGACTAAATATCATTACTATCATATTACCAGTTACGGTATATTAAATCTAGCCAAAATTATGTTAAATCTAGCCAAAATTATGTTAATTTTGGCCAAAATTAAAATCGTCCTAAATTGCATTTTTTAAAATTGTACGCACTTTTTTTGGATTATTATATTGCATATCTTTAACTTTTATAATACATTGTATAACAAAATTTAATATATTTGGATGATGAAATAAATCCGCCAATATGAGACCTCTGTTTCCCTATCATAGCTCAATTTTTAGCTACTTTTTTTAATCTCTTTCTCTTGGACGATGAAAACCAGGCAATTTTTCTCATAGACTCCAAAATTTGCCGAGAATGAGAAGCATATGCAAACAAACAATCTCCCAATATGGAAGATCTAGGGGATCCTATGCACCAATCAGATGCGTTGATGAATTTTGATGCGTTAAATGCAAGTTCGATAGGATCATTGGACGATGAATTACTCGCCACACCTCACGTAATATCACACCTGTACTTGTCACGTCCTTGACCAAATCTCAGAAAAGAAGTGCTAAAAAGAAGGCCCGCAAGGAGAAATAAAAGTTGCAGTTACAAACTCCTTCTAGACTGGATGAACATGTAGTGTTCACTTTTAGCACAGAATCTCCTGAGTATACACCCTCTAAACCCTCTGGTTCAAGGACGGTTACTTTTAATCAAAGTACTCTTTCTTCTCCTTCCACACCCTATAAGCAGCAGTTGAAGCGAGATTCTAAACTACAATTAATACCTATAGACAATGGAAAGAAATTAAAGCAGAAAGAGACAGACAATACATTAAGGAATGGTAATGTTATTATCACCGGATATGTCCCTCAAGGTCAAGAATAAGCACAAATGTTGGATCTTGTAGTCTACGACATCCTGGCCAAATGGGATAATTATACTCTGTTGGTCAACTTAGGACGATAGGATAAGGTCATATCAGTCAGTACAAGGGTGCACAAGAAGTACCTCTCGGCAAGGGTTAGACTGATTCCTGATCACGAGTGCTTGAAATATTACAATGAAAAGGACTGGACTGTCAACTTGGGAGGGATCCCTGTTAGATGATTTCCTGCTTCCTGGAACCTTTCAGAAAGAAAACAACGAGAAAAGTTCCAAGCGGTCGTGTATAATCTTCCAGACAACATGACTGATGCCTCTTTATTCCCAAATAGACGCCCTTACCAATTTTTGTTGGATAGTGGCATAAAATCTTTTAAAATAGTTAAAGAAGTGGATGGATCCAGAAAGCTGATAGGTTACTTTGACACTTGGGATTACGTTTCCACCTGCATTAATAATCTCTAGCTTTGGAATGACGTTAGAATCTCTTGGTACCGTTATTCCACTCCCAACTTTAAGAATTTACGTAGATCTGCTCAAATTGGCAATGCAGAGAAGTCCTTAAGGACAACACATGGGTCTAACTTTTCTTTTTCAGGTTCTAATACTAACAACCGCAAGAATAATCATAATAAAACTCCCAAATCTGGACGTACTACTAAGAAGATCGATCACTCAAGAAACGACCAATCTAAGAAGCCAGATGTAAAACATTTAATTGCTGGGCTGAAGGCATTATTAGAACATTATGTTTAGTTTAGTTGGGAGGGATAGATAGAAAATCTCACACTAACTTCTTGTCATGCTTCAGCATTCGCTTTACATGATGTTATTTTGTTTTATTAGATCGTAGAATTTTTTATTTTTCTTTTTCGTTTTCCTTTATTTCTTGAACAATTCTGTAACTAGACTTCCTACTACATTAAAGAAAATAGGCTAGGGGTATAGTAGTCATGAGATAGTTTGTGATCCTAGTGTGGGGAACGGGCTGGCTTTTTTATTCCTGATCTTTTGTATTCTTTTCTATCTTTTTTCAGAAATAAAAGCAATTCTTTTGACTAAAAAAAAAAAAAAAAAAAATTATATTAATCATATTAATCAGATTGATCATATTATTATGATTATCATAATTATTATGATTATTACAACTATCATGATCGTTCTAACTATTACAACTATTATGATTATTATAACTATTGTGATTATTATGATTATTGTGATTATTATAACTATTATGATCAAACAATTTTTAACTTCAACAACATTATTATGTCTATTACATTTCGTATTATATATTTCTTCTATACATTTCTCTATACATTTTTCTTCATATTTTAATTAAATTATCTCTAACCAATTAAATATTAATACATTATGCTTCTTATTTCTAGATATAGTAATAAAGTCAATATGAGAAACAGAAATAACAACATAAGTAAAAAAATAAACATATCAATTATACCTTGCAATTTTTTTGATAATGGTAAACTTTTCCATATTTTTTTGCAATGTTGTTGATTTCAGAACTTAGGTTTAAGAACTTTGGTAGATGACTTAAATCTTTTAGTACTCAAGGGTCATCCTCTGTCACATTATTTTTTCAGATTTTGTAATATTAATACTGAAGGATCCACATTCTCTTTATCACTTATTTCATCCTCTTGATCAATTTTAATTAATTCATCCAAATCTGATTCTCCATTTTCTGTAAATTCTTATAACAAATTGATAAGCTATTCTGATTTAGAATTAGATTGTAGAGCCTTATTTAATATTTTTTTATACATCTCATGTAATTTGTTATAGATAAGTTTCTGTTCAAGAATTGTTAATTGATCTTCACAAAATCCATTATTGTTTTGATTAAATAAATATAGACTTGTATTAGCATCACTAACTTCATCATAATTATAAGTAATATTTTCCTATATAAATTTGTCAGCAACTAAAAATAGTTTTCACGTAGTATTTTTAGTATTATTGTTGTCATCATACTATTGAGTAGGAATAAATTGTATGTGAAAAAGTGCCATTTTTATCACCAACATTACCTGAAAGTAATGCTTATAGATGATACCACATTGTATAATTAAAAGACATGAACATAAATACCCTTGATTCTGTAATAATAAAACATAATGTTTGGTATCTAACAAATTTTCAACATTAATGGCCCATATTTCTTTAACGTTATGTGATCTAACAAATTCAATTATCTGATTTAAAGTGATTTTTGAAATATCATCAGATATTTGTTTAATCGTAACTTCAAGTGTTCTTTCCTAAAAAAATTAGATTCTTATAAGTATTCTATACATATCAATTATTAACAATCTACTATATAAATAATATACCTTGTGCATATCAATATCTTGGTTTATCTGAGTCACAACATAATATAAAGATTGATTCATTTTATCACAAAGTATTTTTAATATTGTTGGTGTAAGAAATCTTTACAAACATTGATCAATTTTTGTAAATAAAAAATTTATATTGTTTTGCCTTTTTATATTAGGGATTGCTAAATGCCAAAACCTATATTCCTTTTCTTTATCTTATTGATCAAGAAGTCTTTGAATTTCAAATACAGTCGTACCTCTATATAGTCACCCCCTATATAAGCACACCCTCTATATAATCAATACAATTTTTGCGCCCAAATTTTTAATTAAGAAAACGACCTCTATATAGTCACAATATGATTATAGTCACAATCACATAAAATTCATGTGCCCAAACCCCCTTACTTGACCTCTATATAGTCATATCACGTGATTTTATTATAAATATATATCGATCGTTGGGAATTTTTTTTTAAAAAAAACCGTTTCGTATTTATTGTAATGATAAATTTACCAATTTCTTCAACATTATTCTTCACTTTAACTATTAAATCATGATAAATTTACCAACTTTTTCAACTTTTATTTTCCAACCAACTTGTTGAGAGATCACCCGATAGTTGTTTAAATAATGATCCATAAACACGTTCAAGAATTTTACTTTTTTTTCTCAAGATGCCAGTTGTTCCAAGTGCAAAAAGAACGCGTACTGCAATAAGTGAGGACATAAAGCAACAAATATGCGTGTATGCTACCAAACCTGAAAATAAAAATAAAACATAACAACAAGTCACAGACTACTTTAACCAGCAAAACCCAGGCCTTCACATTGACCGTTCAACAATCTCCAAGATTTTAGGAAAAAAAGCTAAGTGGCCTGCATTAGTCTCAACATCAGCCAGTAAAAAGACCTTTCGTCATAGAGAAGTTAAATATCCACAAGTTGGAAAAGCATTAGGATTATGGGTTGAAAATGCAAATGCTAATAATCTTCCAGTTTCAGAAATAATGATTAAAGAAAAAGCTTTTTATTTTGCACAGGAATTTAACATTCCACGCGAAAATATATTATTTTCAAATGGTTGGATAGAAAAATTTAAAAGACGCAATAATATTCATTGCTATCGCTTACATGGTGAGGCAAATAGCGCACCGTTAGAAACTCTTTTTGAGGAAAGAAGAAAATTGCAAACAATTTTGCAAGATTATACACTTGACAACATATTTAATGCAGATGAAACTGGTCTCTTTTTTCATATGGCACCTAATCAAACTCTTGCATCAGCTCCTACTCCAGGCACCAAACTGGTAATTTTTCAATTAAATTTCAAATTTCTCTATGGATTATTATTTAATTAAATTGTTTTTTAGGACAAGACTCGCATTACTGTTCTTTTAGCAACAAATGCTATTGGTACTCAAAAACTCAAACCACTTGTAATTGGTTCTTCAAAGAACCCTAGATGTCTTCATCGAGTTAACAGAAATTCTCTTCCATGTACTTATCACGCCAATTCAAAAGCATGGATGCGAAATGATATTTTTGGTGAATGGCTTGAGTATATGAATAATAAGTTTAGGGCACAAAATCGAAAAATTTTGTTACTTATTGACAACGCATCATCTCATTTTAACCCTGATGAACATAATAATCAAGTAACTGAACATACTAATGATAGCTTGAATTTATCACACGTTAGAGTGCACTTTCTTTCCCCTAATACAACAGCTCATTTACAACCTATGGATGCAGGCATCATCAAAAGTTTTAAGGCAATTTATAAACAACATTACATACGACATATTATTCATCAATTTGAAGCGAATGTGGATTTAAAAAGGTATTCAAATTATTGTAATTTTCATTTTTGCTTAAATATTACTTATTTTTAAATCAATACAGCAATAAAATTAATGTCAAAGAGGCTATGGAATACGTTGCTTAAGCTTGGGATTCAGTGAAAGTAGAAACAATTGTTAATTGTTGGCAAAAAACTGGAATTTTACCAAATAATAGTGATGATGATAATGGTATTTAACAAGCTTTAATCGCACAGAAAATGGCAAATCAAGAGGATCAGGGAGGTGTTGAACTCCTTTTACAACAGTTTTCATCTCTTGAAAATATTTCAGATGAGTCTCTAGGAGAAATAAATCAATATTTAGAAATGATTGATTTGACAATTCCGACAGAACAGCCATTAACTGATGCTGAAATTATACAATTAATTTTGGAAGAAGAAAATGAAAATCCCGAAATAAATGATGATGATAAAGAAGAACATCTAGTAATATCGATGCAGGAAGGTTTTAATAGTCTTAAAACATGGGTGCAATATTTTGAAGAGCAGGAAAGTGAAGAATTTGACATGAAAGAAATAAAAATTTTTAGAAAATACATGGGAGTTATGCATCGTAAGCTTTTTGAAAGCAAAACACAGAAGAATATTATGAGTTTTTTTATCCCAGATAATATGTAAATGCAGGAAAACTTAGTGTGTTTTGTGTTAAATATAAATAAATTTTTACATTTATATCAAATAATAAATTCCTTGATTCTTTTTTTTGCGATACAAAAAATTATAAACCCTTTATACAGTCACGATTTCATATGATTTCTATAGAGATTGACTATACGGAGGGATTTCTATACAATCACAACTAAATATAAGCACACTAAAAATGTGCGCCTGACCGCGTGACTATAGGGAGGTACGACTGTATAAAGTCATATAACAGAATATTAGAATTATTTAACAAACACTTTAAACAAGTGTTAACTGATTTCACCTTAGAACTGGCTATCTTTTTTATTGTAAAATAATGCTTGGTATAACAATAAGTCCAGTATTCCTTCGTTTTATAAAGGTGTTCCAGATAATTCTTTGCTTTAGAATAATTTTCTAAAAATCTACTAAAACATTGTTGAAAAATATCTTTAATAATACAATTATGACTACTATAAAAATCATGAATAAAACTTTAGTAGGATCCCAAACAATATATATATAGGTAACAAAAAAATTTGCTTATTTATCATATAAAATTTTTTTTAAGTCATATAGAATTTTGCTTATTAAAAAGCAAAATATAAAAAAAGTCATAATTATAAATGCGTAATAGAGAGTTAAAATTGTTAAAGTTATATATAGATTTTGCGTAGCAAGAGGTGATTTTCATACTACATATATATTATATAAGAAAAAATTTTAATTTCAGTTAATTAAAGAAATCTTAGATCATCATTACAATCTCGACATAAATACACATTGGAACAAAATCAAACAGGTTATTCAAAAAACTAAACATACCTTTATACCTAACAGAACCGTATCGACGTGCAAAAATATAGAAGACCATGATACATTATCCAATTCACTATTATATCAATATACAAAATACTTTATAAATCTCAGACGAAAACTGAAAAAACACAGCAAATTCAACAATATCAAACAACAATGGAAAAAGTTGGTTGCACACATACGCAAGATCTTAACTAAATGGGAAATACAAAATTAATACTATCTAGGAGATTTCTGTTTTAACAAAATCCTTCGACAACAGTATATACAAGAATTGAATGAAATCTACGATATCCTGTACACAAAGTTAATGGTTCAGATATCCAAATATAAAGAAGGAAAAATTAAAGAAGCATCAATAATCACCAACAAGACCTTTTACATAATCAAACAAGGATGATTGATAGCATGATGGAAAGAGAATTCTGAAAAATATATATAGATCGATTGATCATAACAAATGATCAACATGAAGAAATTTTAATCTCAGATCCAACAGTAATTAAAAAAATGGTTGCAGAACACTTTCAAAAATGTGCTCAATTTACTAACTAAAAAAAGATTATACCATTAGATTGGATCGATAAATACGAGCTATTAAACAATATTAATGAAGAAATATACGTCACTTTACTGCAACCTATAACACTAGAAGAATTACAGATGGCAGTCTCTGATTCACCAAAAGGAAAAGCCTATGGTCCAACCTGCATTACTTACGAAGATCTACAGATATTACTTTTGTCTCTTTAAGATCAACTTTTAGACCTGTTCAACGCCATCTTACGCATATAACAAATACCTTCAGATTAGCTTAGAGCTAACATATATCCAATTCCAAAGTCCAAACTATGGCAATACCAATTAAACAACACATGACTAATCACCTTGCTTGCACAGGTAAAATACTGACCAATCAGGTATCTACCTAATTGGTAACTTTTTTTTGATTGGTCACCTGATTTGTTCAATAGTTAGAAATTTGTTCATATTTCAATCAGGTATCAATCAGATTATTACCTGATTGATAACTATTTTTAGTTTAAGTTTACCGATTGCTCACTTTTAAAACAAATATTAAAATCAGATATCAATTAGTAATTACTCAATTGCTAACCATATTTTAGTTAAATAAAGTAGCCAGCTGTTATTAAATTTGCGATTGACTTAAATACACTCAATCTAAATTAGGACGAATAGTTATATGTTTTATAATAATTGAGGCCGAATAGTGTACTATTTTTAAGTTATATATTTTATATCAATTTATTATAATTAATAATTGGTTTTTCTGGCAAAAGTTAAAATCGGCTTTAATTTTAAATCACGTGATATAATCTCAAACTTTTTTTTAACTTTTTTAAACTATTCATACTATCTTCCCTTTTCTTTTCATTTATTTTGTCTCTTTACTTTCCTTTATCTCTTTATCCATCCTTTATCCTTCACCCTTTCACTTCCCTTTCGTCACTCTTCTCCTTCCCCTCTCTCTTTTATTTATAGAAAACCAGTCAGAATTAATCCAGATATACAGGCATGTTTTCATAATTTGAAAACAAAATGGTATATAATCTTTTTTTTAATGGGAAATGACTTCGAAGTTAGAAATACAGAATCCAGGTAGTTAAGTTTCAATTATCGAAACTTTTTGACTTTAATTCATTTAAAAAAAAATATTATACTGTTTTTTCTTTTTATTTTTTAGGGAAAATAGTTCTGAAGTTAGATACTGAAATTCCGATAGGTAAGTTCAATTATCGAAACTTACCAACTTTAATTTATTTAAAAAAACGTTATATTAAACTTTTTTTTTTCTTATTTTTTTTTAGGGAAATCAGCTTTAACACTGGTCAAAATCAATTCTATCGGGTACATATTGGGGACTTATATATCAGCGGCTAATCGGATAAATATCAGGTATTTTTACATATCGGGTACCCAATTTATTACACTTCAAAATATGCCTAATTACCAAGACCCTGATATCTAAACTATTGGTCACCGATATGTTATTTAATATATATCGGGCACAGTTCTATCTTACACATATTGGGTACCCGATATGTAATACAAATTTTAATATGTTAGATTTCATATTATATAACGTTAAGAAATTTTTTAGAGTTTACTTTCTTTATAGATTTTTCTTTTTAAAAATTTTTAATTCGTTTAATGTAGTTAAAAAATTTTTATTGTCTTATTTATTGAATGCATTATCAAGTTTATAAATTTTTTGTAAAGTGTTTAAAAGTATAATTATTATTGTTAATATTTTTATTTTATTACGTATTTTATTACAATAAATTAATAAAAAAGTTACAGTCATTTATAATACAATTTTAAGAAAAGTTTGCTCAAACTTTTCTTAATCGTGATCACGTTAGGATCAAGAGGAATAAGGGAAACTGCAACCTAAAATAAATAAAAAAAACGTTAAACTGTTTCTTTAATATTCAAAAAATATCCCTCCCTCTCTCCTTACATTTCAAGTCCGGAGTTCAGCAATCTGAAAAAAATAAAGAAAGAAATGTTAGTAATGTTTCTTTAACATTAAAAAAAAATCACCACCCTTTCCAACTTACATTCCCAAGTCCGGTTCGTCCAAGAAGGCCGGCAACCTAAAAAAAATAAAGAAAGAAATATTAGTAACGTTTCTTTAATATTAAAAAAAAAATCCCCCGCTCTTTCTAACTTACATTCCTAAGTCTGGTTCATCCAAGAAGGCCGGCAACCTAAAAAAAATAAAGAAAGAAACGTTAGTAATATTTCTTTAATATTAAAAAAAAATCACCACCCTTTCTAACTTACATTTCCCAAGTCCAGTTCATCCAAGAAGGCTGGCAACCTAAAAAAAATAAAGAAAGAAATGTTAGTAACGTTTCTTTAATATTAAAAAAAAATTCCCCCCACCCCTTCCAACTTATATTTCAAAGTCTGGGAGTCCAGCAATCTAAAAAAAAAATAAAAAAAAAATTATGGTTTAGAAAACCGTAAAAATAGATTGATCATGATAATCAATAATCGTCAAATTAAATTAAAATGCCGAAACTATTGCATGTAAATGCCAAAAGGTTTCGGCAGTTTAGCAAAAATGAGTTTGATCACGTATTTTGAAAATGTGAAAGATTATTTCAAGATTTTATATTGTAAATTGATAGATTAGTTCTCTCAATTTGATCTATGAAAAGATTTTAGTAACATTTTGGAAGAATCAGCGGTATTAGATCTGTCACGCCTAAATGTACCTTTTTTAAAAATTTATTGGGAACATTTCATTATTACAATATATTATATAATATATGACGACAGATTGTTTATTTAATTAATACTTTAATAAAAAAAAAATGAATGTTTATTGAATAAAAGCAATTTATTATAATAAGCTTTAATTACTTATAATTGAGGTCGAATTTTTTAATTTCAGTTGAATATAGGCCGATATAGAGTTTAGATCTGTGTATCCGTTATCCATGTATCCGTACAGATAATGGATTGCGGATACTCATTTTATTATTTTGGATAGAATCCTTGGATAAATAATTTTGTACGGATAATCTGTAGGTGATCCGCAGATAATCCTTATATCCATGAATAAACAGATATGCGGATAATCCATTATATCCATAGATAACCTGAAATATTTTTTTTTACATAAACGCAATATTTCTCATTTATTTTTTTTATTAATTTATTTTTATTTTTAAATTTTATTCTTTAAACTGACAGACATTCAAAAAAGGTTTGTTTTTTTGGTTTTTTTTTTATAATTTAAATTTTGGAAAGATTGAAAGAAAGGAGGCGAATAAATTAAATTACTAAAGGCTGTTTTGAGTTTTTTTTACTTTTTTAAATTTTAATTTTTTATTCTTATTATTGCTTTGTCCTTTGTTTCATTACTAAACAATCTTTCTTTTTTTTTTATTAATTTCAGTCAGTTTTAACGTTTTATTAGCCTATTAGGAAAAACAAAAGGTAGGTTAGTTTTTTTTTTTTACTTTTTTTTTATTTTTATTGTTGTTTCGTCTGCTATTTCATCCTTGTTACATTTACTAACTGAACTTTCTTTGTCTTCTTAGTTTTAGATGGATCTATCAAGAGAAATGAGTAGGTTAATAGATAATTTCACCATTGCTGTTTCGTCCTTATAACCAATCTTTATTCTTTAGATTTTGATGATGCATCTCGGGAAGGTATATTTTATTTGTTTCCATTTGATTTCTTCATCTTACATTTCACTAATTTTTTTATATTTTATTTTTAGTTTTTACCAGTTTTCAGTTAATGACATTTTTTGTTTTCTGTCATTTTTTTTTTAGTAATCAATAAATAAATAAAAAAAATGTATAAAGTCAGATTTATTAAATGAGTAAATTTAATTTAAAAAAAAAGTGAAGGAATTGGGAATTTTTTGAATTAATTCTTTCCGAATTTTCAGAATTGATTTTTTTGGTTGTGTAATTGTGTTTCGTAATACAATCAATATAAATGATCGATTTTTTGATCTTTGGCGAAAAAATTTTTTAATTTCAATTTTCATTTTCACTTTTGCAATTTTAGTGTTTTAAATAATGGAACTTAACAATGACGAAGACAATGCTTATTTTAGTGATTCTGCTCGAACTGATAGTACAGCTGGTACAGAAGCAAGTGGAAGAAAGAGAAGAAGGGTTTTAGTTGTGGATAAAACAGATATATGGCGTTATTTTAATAAGCTGGATCCACCAAAACCCAAACATAAAAAAGGCTCTTGCAATGTAGAGATTAGAACAAGCAAAGATGTGAAAATATGTGGACATGTAATTAATACAGATGGATCAACTGGTAATTTTTGGTCTCATTTAGAAGCTAATCATGGTATACTTAGATCTGAAAAAGAAAATACTAGCAGTAATCCTACTCAAGCCAAAGTTGATGTAATGTTTCAAAAACAGTGGTCAAAAAATCCTAAGCGCAAGCGAGAGTGTGATGAAGCGTTAACAGAATTTTTAATTGATGACATGCAACCACTTTATGTGTTAAAGAATAAAGGTTTTATTAATTTAGTTAAAACACTTGATCCTTATTATACTCTTCCAAGTGACAAATACGTCAAAAAGCTTATTACTAAAGCATATAATAATTCTAAACAAGAACTAATAAAATTATTTGGTAATACCATAAAATTCTGTTCGATCATGACAGATTTATGGACTGGTAGAGATCATCAAAGGTATATTGGTATTACGTGCTCATTTATCAACAAAGAATTCGAATTACAAGAAATAATGTTAGCATGTCAATATATGGAGTATCCTCATACAAGTCAAAATATTGCACGAACAATAATGAATCTAATTTTTGAATGGGGTTTGGAAAAAAAATTTATTTGTATTACTACCGATAATGGTAGTAATATGGTCGCTGCTTCTAGACTTTTATCTAATACATTTCAGATTCCCTGTGCAGCTCATACATTAAATCTTGTAGTAAATAAAGGTTTAATACCAGTTGAAATCTTAATAGCACGTGCAAAACGACTTATTAATTTTTTTATGAGTCCAAAACAAAATGAACGGTTAAAAGCAATACAAACATGTCATTTAAATGGAACTGAGGTTTATTTTCACATTTATTTTAATATATTTCATTATTTATTCATAATATTAATAATACTAAATATAGCCTTTTTTTAGGATTTTTCAGAAAATCACAAGTATTTGCGTACAATTCAGGACGTGAAGACGAGATGGAATTCGTCATATCTTGCATGGGAACGTCTTCTTAAACTTCATCATGCAATTAATATTTTAATTGCAACTATGAGTACCGAAAGTGAATCTGATACAGATACAAAAAAAGATTTAAAACGTCTTAAAAAAATAATGCTTAGTGATGATGAGTGGAAACTTATGAAACAATTAACTAAAATACTTCAACCTTTTTATGATGCAACTAAATTACTAGGTGGTGAAAAGTATGCAACAGCTTCTTTTATGTATTATGTTGTGGCTACTCTTCAAATTAAAGTAATTCCTAAAGAAGTTGAAGTAGTAGATTTGATAAATGATGATGATGCATTTGATGATGATATTGAATTTGAAGATGGTGATGATGACGATGTTATTATTATGCAAAACACAAAAAGAAAAATCAAGATTAAAAATCCTTTAAATTGTGAAGGAAAGGAAGAAGAAGTCAAAAGAAATTTATATCATTTATTACATCATTATTGGGAAAATCCAGCAAAAGAAGGAATGATATCAGCATTGCTAGATCCACGTGTAAAAAGTCTCAATTTTGTTTCTAGTTTAAAAAAAGAAGGGATAATTTCTCTTTTGCGTGATGAATATCAATTTGTTAAAGAATCAGAAGAGTTTGCTACTGGTACTACATTAAATAGTGATGATTTAGATTTATTAGAATCAAATAACTCTTTACTTATAGATATGTTTGCAGAAAGTCAAAGTGCCGAAAATGAAATTAATGATTACCTTTCATTACAACAATTATCTCCTAAAACTGATCCTTATAAATGGTGGACAGGAAATCAAAATAGATTTCCGATTTTATCTTATTTAGCCAAAAAATATTTATCAATTTCCGCTACTTCAACTTCTAGTGAAAGGTTATTTTCTCAAGCAGGTAATACAATGACAGCAAAACGTACGCAACTAAAGCCAAAGTTCTTTGAAAAGCTTTTGTTTCTAAAAAAAAAATCATAAAATTTTAAGTAATATTTTTCCACCGGAAATTTATAATGAGATTGATCAAATTTAAAATTTAATAAATAAATAGGGTATAAATATCATATTATCCTTATTATCCGTTAGGGCTCCGATCGGTTCGGTTCGGTTCGGTTTTTGCAAAAACCGATACCGAACCGAATTAATCGGTATCGGTATTAATGATTACCGAAACCGATCGGTAATTACCGAAAACCGAACCGATTTACCGAACGAGTTTAGTAAAAAAACGTTTCGCAACGTTTAGCAAAAAAAAAGTTGCGAAACGATTTTTTCTTATCAAATCATCCATAAAAAAACGTTTCGCAACGTTTTTTATTAAAGTGACAAAAAAAAACGTTGCGAGACGTTTTTTTTATATTAAATCGTTTTATAAAAACGTTTCGCAACGTTTTTAAATAAAAAGGAAAATAACGTTGCGAAACGTTGTTTTCTATATTAAATTTCCGATGTAAAAAACGTTTCGCAACGTTTTTTACAAGTTTCGCAAAAATAACGTTGCGAAACGTTATTTTTTTTATATCAAACGTTTATGTAAAAAACGTTTCGCAACGTTTTTTACAATGTTCGCAAAAATAACGTTGCGAAATGTTATTTTTCATAATAAATTGTTTATGTAAAAAACGTTTCGCAACGTTTTTTACAAGTTCCGCAAAAATAACGTTGCGAAACGTTATTTTTTTTATCAAATCGTTTATGTAAAAAACGTTTCGCAACGTTTTTTACAAGTTTCGCAAAAATAACGTTGCGAAACGTTATTTTTTATCAAATCGTTTATGTAAAAAACGTTTCGCAACGTTTTTTACAAGTTTCGCAAAAATAACGTTGCGAAACGTTATTTTTTATATCAAATGTTTATGTAAAAAACGTTTCGCAACGTTTTTTTTTAACTACATTATTTACGTTTTTCTTATAAAAAAAAAACGTTTTTATTATCGGTAAATCGGTTCGGTAAATCGCAAAACTGATACCGAAACCGAAAGTTTCGGTTCGATAAATCATAAAACCGAAACCGCTCCGATACCGAAACCGGTCGGTACAGTTCGGTAATTACCGAAACCGATCGGAGCCCTATTATCCGTATTATCTGTATTATTCATATATCTGCATTATCTGCATTATCCGTGTTATCTGCATAATCCACGTTATCTGTGTTATCCGCATTATCCGTATATCCATATTATCTGTATTATCTGTACTATCCATGGATAACATGGATATGGATTATCCATTCAATTTTTTTTTAAATTATCCATATCCAGGCTTAATTTTTGTATGGATAACGGATACTAGATTTTTATTATGGATATGTATCCATGGATAACATGGATACACGGATCCAAACTCTAGGCCGATATTAAATCAAATTATAAAATAGTAAAAATATTAAAATAATAATTAGATGACTATATAATATATATATATATTTAATAAAAAATAATAATAATAAAAGATAATAAAAAATAAAAAATAATAATAATAAAAATAATAAAAATATAAAAATATAAATAAAAAATAAAAATAAAAATAAAATATAAAAAATACAAAATAAAAAAAAAATAAAAATAAAAAAATATAATTTACGGATTCTGAGGCCGCCGATGCGCAGTATTTCTACGCCACCTACGATTGTGGTGGTTCCCTAAGAAATATATATAAATTTAGAACTTAAATAACTTAAATATAAATTAAAAAAATTCTTAATAATTACCAGGTCTGTCCCAAAACCTTGTGCGGAACTGCCTATAATATCTTTCTCCTTCCTGGGACCACCTTCCATTTCGCGCACTATTCCTCCATTCACAGAAATTCTAAAAATGTTAATACTATTAATTTTTTATTTTTTTTTATTTTTTTTTTATGATTTATTATTATTTTATTAACATTAAAATTCCTGACCAAGTTTCTTCACTTTCTTTCTACCTGTTGGCCAGTGAACCTCACGCGGAACTGTCTCCGAATTCTTTGAGCTAGGCTCTCCCAGAATTCGGAGCGGTCCCTCCCGGGTATGTCATGGTAGTAGTTGTTCCTTCTCCTTTACATTATTTATTTAATTTTTTACCTCCTATATCTTATTAAATATTCAGTTATTGCATCAGTCCAATTTGCGGGTATTTTAAGAAAAAGAATATATAATAATAAAAAATAACGGCAACAAATTTTAAGAAAAAGAATATATAATAGAAATAACGACAACAAATTTATTATAAGAAAAAAAAAAAGATGAAATCTCTTTTTAAAAACAATTTTTTATCACCTTGTATTATTATATTAATTACCCTTCAAGAACATTTACGTAAATTGTTCTAATTTCTCAAATATGTTATGATTATTATGATCTGTCTTCTTTATATTAATTATAATACAGATACGGATCTACAATACAATCAATCACAATGAACAAGTTAAACTTGACCTAAACTCAATTGTTATGATCGTGATTCCAAAATATCAAGATAAAGGTCTTCTTTTTAATTATATATCAAATCTAAAAAAGGTAAAATCTAATAATACAGATACGTAAATAAATAGTGTTTTTTATTTTGGTTTATAATAAGCTTTTGCCAATTATAGACTACAAATAAAACAATTACGGATCTACAATACATTACACAAAGATCTTGAGCGAACGAGTTAAACTCTAGTTGAACTCGAGTTCAACTCGAGTTCAAAGCGAACAATTTAAATTCAAAATAAAATATCCAAGATTAACAAAAAAGTTGGTAACGTTATAATGAAATCGGTAGTAAAACTTAATTTAATCATCTTTAATTAGGTATAAAAATTCTGATAAATTTAATAAAATCAGTGATTTTTTAATAATTTTATCAACTCTAGTTGAGCACGAATAGTGAATAATCAAGTTTGTGCTTCTTCGCTAATATTGACTTGTGCATTCGATAGGTGACCGATTTTGTGGCTGATGTGGCTGAATATAATATTACCCAAATAACCAATAAAAATTGATAATTTTGTTGATCATGTGATTGCACGATCATGATTTAATTATTTATTTATCGTATTTTTTTTTTTCAAAAACTTTTTCTCTCTCTCTCAAATTTTTACTTTATTGTTTTGTCTAAAAAATAAAGATAAAGGTATATTTTTTGTTGAAATTTCTTTTTCCATTATTATGTTATTTATAATATTACCCAAATAACCAATAAAAATTGATAATTTTGTTGATCATGTGATTGCACGATCACGATTTAATTATTTATTTATCGTTTTTTTTTTTTTTCAAAACTTTTTTCTCTCTCTCTCAAATTTTTACTTTATTGTTTTTGTCTAAAAAATAAAGATAAAGGTATATTTTTTGTTGAAATTTCTTTTCCCATTATTATGTTATTCTTAACACTCTTATTAATATATTTTTCCAATGTATTTCTTCTCATTAACGTTCTAAATAATATTCTACTATCGAGTTTTTTACTTTATTGGTTTTTTTAAAAAATAAATACAAAGGTACATTTTTTGTTGAAATTTCTTTTTCCATCCTGTTAACACTCTTACTAATATTTTTTTCTAATGTGTTTCCTCCTACTAACGATCCTACTAACAATGTTCTACTGTTAAACATTTTTTATTTCTTACTTTTACTAACACTTCTACTAACATTAACACTAACATTAATACTTATACTTTATATTTTTTTTTATTGACGTTCCTTTTCTACTTCTACTAACTTTCATACTAACATTAATACTAACACTTTCTAATGTAAAAATTCTTTTATTAACGTTCCTTTTCTTTGCTAACACTTCTACTAATATTCATACTAACATTTTTATTACTAACATTTTACTTTTTTTCAAATTAAATAGATATAATGAAATGAAAACAAGCAAACAAGTGAACATTAATTGTAAATTTGTGTAAAGAGTAGTGAATTTTTTTTATAATATTTTTTGTATAATATTTTTTTTTATTATCGATTGAAAATATAAATAAAACTTTCAGTAATTACAATTAAATGAATTAAATTACTTTTAAATTACAATTGTATTTAAATTATAAATCTACTACTATTAATGCCCCATAAATGCTATACTTTTCGGCTATCCGATATGTGTGAAAATTATGAAATTATGCTTATATTTCAAATACAAATAGGATACATATCGGGTATATATAGGATACTTATTAGCACTATCCGATAAGTGTATAATATCTGTCCGATATTTTTTTAAAATATATCGGGTACCCAATAAATCTATGATATGTAACTGATATTTAACTACCCAATATGTATGAGAAATGTACCCGATATATACGTTATATGTCACCGATTTTCTGCATCTGACGGGTACATATCGGGTACCCGATATGTGTAGTATTATTAAATAGCATACACATATTTCACACATATCGGGTACATATCAGGTACCCGATATGTACCTGATATGTACCCGATAGCATCGATTTTGACCAGTGTATGTCTAAAAAGTCTGAAAGACTGTCTAAAAAAAAAAATGAAATCGTTAGATGTTAGTTAACTTTGTTAACTTAAAAAGAAGCAAGGTACTAAAACTTACTGATTCCTAAGAACATATCTAAAACCTGAAAAAAATAAATGAACATTATTAATAAAAGAAATGAAAAAATAAACAAAAAAAAAAATAATAATAATAATTGGACACTAACCTTCATTTTCAAAGATAACCGTTAAAAAGAGAAAATCATCAAGACCAAAATAAAAGGAGAGTCAAACTGAAGTCCTAAAAAGAAAAAACAAAATTAATAAAAAAATAACAGGAAAAAAAGTAAAAGGACACGCAAGCGAATACTTACTGATCTATATTCCATCCATATCTATGTCTGAGAAAACCGCCTAAAAAAAAGAAATGAACTGTTAATATTAAGAACATATAATGATATAAAGGAAAAAAAAACTTAACAAAATTTCATGTCTGAGAAGATCAAAAGAATGTTTAAAAAAAAAAATAAAAAAGGATTTTTTTTGATAGAAGGTATGAGAAGTAGAAAGGAAAAAAAAAAAGATGAAGAAAGAGAAAATTAAAGGAAAGGGAAATGGAAAAGAGAAAAAAAAGAAAGGAAAGGTACGAACTGATCAAAAAAAGATTATTATCACGTAACAGATGATATATGTAATACAATAATAGAGCTTTTCTCAGATTTTTTTTTTATAATTACAATATATAGTCAATACCTAATTCAATTTATAAAAATTCTTTAAGATAAAATGTTTAAAGATTCTTAAGGAATCTATTAAATTATAGAATCCTTTAGTATCTTTAAACTTTGCTTAAAAAATCCTTAAAGATCCCAAAAATTTAAATATCTTCAAAGATTCTTTGGCAATTTTAGGATTCTTTAAGGATCTTGATTCCAAAAAACTTACTGATGAAAGGGATAATCAAATAAAAATGAATTTAGGTTTAATAGTATATAGTCCATCAAATTAGCTATAAATTGATAAAATCGCTATAAATTTGAATCATGATATTATCTAGTATTGGTTGATAAAGAATTGATATAATACACTGAAATTGCTATAATTTGCTAAAACACTATAAATTACTAAAATCAGTTAGAAAATATAGAAATGGTTAAAACTAACTATTCTGGTTTAGATCCTATAGTAGTGCAGGTGTTGTAATGTGAAAATTATAGTAACAAAGATAATTAAGCAATAATATAATAGATAGAGAAATTACACAAGAAAAATGGATAAATTATTACTCGAAGGAAAAATTATTAACTGAAGAAAATGGAAGAATCACCATCCAGAAGAAATAGATAAATTATTATCTGGTAGAAGAATTATTAGCCGAAACATATGACAAAACCTGATAGTAATACAGAACATATGATATAACTGAATAGTAATACAAACATATGATATAACTAGATAGTAATACAAAATCAATCCCATAATTTTCTGAAAACTCAAATTTTAGGGATATATAAACTTATGTACATTAGTATTAGTAATAAAATTATTTTTAGAAATTATTTTAGTTTAGATTTACTTTAGTATAGCTTAGATAGAAATAGAAACATATAAAAAATTAGGAAAAGATAAGAAAGGTGGAAAGAAAAGAAAATAGAATTAAATAAGAAATAATCTTATATAAATATATCTTCATAGTAAGAATTGGAGGAAATTATTCAGAGGAATTTAAGAATTAGGAGGAAAATAAAAGGAAAAGAAAAGTAGGAAAAATAGGAAATAATTCTTATAAATATACCTTTGTAAATGAGAGAAAACCTCAGTGATTTTTGGTTCTATAATAAAGATACTTTTAAAATTACCCAAGACACGATCCTGTGAGAGTCAGTGATAACGTGATAAAATTATAATTAATTAATGGAAGGAAATTATATCTTAATTGATGTTTGAGAGTACTGTCTTTAATTAATTATAATATTATTTTAATATGTTAAATAAAGAGAGAAGTTATGTTTGTTTAAAAATTAAAGTATATTGAAAAGTGATGTTGGAAGCTCTCTCAAAATGAAAATTAAAAGAAACGTGGTTAAGGGAAATCCAGAAAAAACCCTTGGTATTTGAGATACCTAAAAATATTAAAACTGTGTGTCAAATAAAAAGAAGAGTATTAAGACTGTGTGTCAAAATAGAGAGATTGTAAAGAAAATATTAGAATGTTACAACAGGAGAAAAATCTAAACCAAGCGTATAGAGAGTTTTAGTGTGGAGAACCAACGTGGCACAGTATTGTTATACTGATAGGATGGTCTTTTCCCTCCACAGCGTTAAATAATCTGCAATATAGGTATAGTGGTGAAACACCAGAAATGTGGTGTTCTCATATTTATTATCCATTAAGAAACTTCTTGAATATAACCCAAAATACTTCTTCAAGCATGGATTTATTCAAATGATTGAAAGATCATATAAAAATGGAGAATTTAGAGCTGAGAGATGCTCATTTCATATTTATTGCACTGTATGCAATTCCTTAGTAATTATCTCTGAAAATACCATCAAATGTGCAAATAAACATCTGAATGAATGCATTGTTAAAACAGCCAAAAAGCGTCTTGTATATTCTAATCCTATTTAGAAAAAAGGAGGAAGAATAGCATCAGAACTAAGTAAAGATGAAATTTATGAGATTTGTGGTAAATTTACTGATTTTCCTAGTCGGGGTTATAGTATTAGATGTGTTGTAGACTATGAATAAAGGAAAAAGACTGCATATCATATAATTAATAGTGCAAAAGTTATCCAACAGGCTTGGAGAGCTTTCAAGTTGAGACCTGAAACTTGAGCAAAACAAATTTGGAATATTGTGAGAAATGATGGCACTCCCGATAGGAAGAAATATTTAGGTATATTTTCACTAGTTGAAAGGAGAATAAATCCCCAGACTCAAGAAGAATATGATTTTCATAGCGATGAATATATCAAAGGCCTTAAAAAAGCATTTAACGAAAATATTGCTCAAAAATATATTAAAGAATATCTAGCCAAACGGGCCACAGGGTACAAGGAATATGATTATTATCATCCTAGAATTTGGGTAGAAAATAAGAAATACCAGTTATATAATCACCTAACTACTGTGCCATATATAGTTACTTTTATAAAATCGTATCAGCAAGGTTATAGATTCGTTACTTATGGTAATTAGTCTATTATGCTAAAATATCTAACAAATCCTGAATATTACCATACTACCAAAGACAATATCAACACTTATGTAAACTTTGTTAAAATTTCAGAATACGCACGATATAAATGTAAAAAGGAAGGCAAACTATATCCATGTAATTCGCTAGAAATTAACATGTTCAAATCTTCCTATATTAGTACTATCAACGGAGACTCAACTATTATAGATTTCTCAGATATTAACAATAATGTTGAATATGTGCAACGAGTTTTCCGAGCCATAAATTATTTATCAAAATAATACAGTATCAGCATTTAGCATAATCATTATAATAATACAATAAATTGATTTATTTTTTTACTTCGCTCTGCCACAAATGCATGTAGGATTACCCTGTTCTGTCTGTATACGAAATAAATTAGCACGTTTTCGATCCTCGTTAAAGTGCATATGATGTAATAAGTGATACCCCTGTAACTCTGTGTGACTGCTTGTGTAACAAATTATCGCCGTTTTCAGAAATATGTGTAATTCAAGTCACATGATGATCACTTGAAATTTAGTAAAAAATTTTTCTCGAATACAAAATTTTTATACTTTGCTAAGACAAACCGCGATTTTCTTTTTTCATATGAATATATTGCTTTATATAATACCTTAACATAAGTTTTATAACATATGAAAAGTTTTTTTGTCGCGAAACTTGCTAATATTTATAAGAATTTTTGCGAATTTTTAGCATTGAAAGTTTACGAGTATATTACAAGACAGTAAGTCGCTATAATAATACGCGATTTTTTTTCTTTCTATACAATATATTGCTTTATACAAGACTCTAATATAAGTTTTATAATATATAGTTAGTTATTTTATTGCGAAACTCATATATTTTGTTGAAATTCTTACAATTAGGGTATATTACATTGAAAATTTAAAGCTATTGCAGATTATTTTAGGGGTTTTATCGTATTTGATTTTATTTATTTATTATTCTTATTACTTTATTAAAATACTTAGCATTATTTCAAAAAAAAAATGGTAAAAACTTTAAGTAATGATATAAGATGGCGTATCATTTATCATCAACTTGATGGATTTTCTGCAAAAGAGACTGCAAGTAGACTTTATATTGGTGTCTCTACTGTATATAAAATTAGAAGAATTTATGATCATTGGGGTTGTGTAACTCATCCATTTAAAGGTCGTCAAGGAAGAAAAAAAACTTTGAGTCTTGCTGACTTAAATGTATTAATTTAATTTTTATTTAATTATTATTGTAAATTTATTTATTGATTTAACTTTATTATTACAGATTCTAGATTCACTTGTAAAAGATAAAAAAGATTGGTATCTTGATGAAATGGTTGATGAAATGGAAAGGTTAACCGGCAAGCTCATATCTATACCTACTTTATGGAGAGCGCTCAAACATCTTGAAATGACGAGAAAAAAGGTTCTAAAAGATTTTAATCTATTCTTATTAAATTGTTTTAAATAAATAAATAATCAAATATTTTATTTTCCAGTTGCAAAAAGCTGCAAAAGAGAGGAGTGAGCTCTTACGCAGTGTTTTTATGTATAAAATAGGAAGTGAATTCAAGCCAGAACAACTTGTTTTTATTGATGAAACGTCAAAAGATGAAAGAAGTTTATCCAGGGCTTATGGATATAGTATAAAAAATGTAAGGGTTGAAAAAAGTATTGTTTTTGTGAGAGGTAAACGGTATACTATTTTACCGGCATTGACATTAGATGGATTCATAGCCGCCGATATCATAGAAGGAAGTTGTAATAAAGAAAGATTTCAGACATTTATTCTTACACAAGTGGTATGTTATTTATATATTTATTTTATTTATTTAAGATAATATATATTTATATTTAATTTTTTAGTTGCCTCAAATGAACGAATATCCAAATAAAAATAGCGTAATCGTGATGGATAATGCAAAAATCCATCATGATGAAAAATTAGTAGAATCAATTGAACAAATGGAATGTAAAGTACTTTATTTGCCACCGTACTCTCCAGATTATAATCCCATTGAAACAGCTTTTTCTGGAATTAAATCATGGCTAAAAAGAAATAGAATATTTGTAGAAAGTTGCACTGATCCCAAATATCCACTTTTTTTAGCATTGTCTTACGTAACACCTAGTATGGCAAAAGGTTATTTTAGCGAATCAATTTATTCATATTAAATAATTTGATTTAATTACAGATTAATAAACTGCTAAAAAACTTTATTAATTGACCAAAAAAAATACAAAAAATGCTATTGTATAAGTTTTTTTGCTTCTTTAATCAAATTTAATCTACGTCCCATTATTTCTATACCAAACTCATTTAATAAAATTTCAGGACTCATTTCTGCAATTTGTGATACAGTAATCTTCTCCTCTTCAAACTTTTGTAAAAAGTTTGTATATTTGCCTTCACCATATTGTTTATCAAGTTGTTCTAAAAATTCCTTCATAGACAATTCAGAAAATTCTGTATTATTATTATTATTTAAAGTATCAGACTGTAAAGTTAAAGTATTTGACGAATTTAACGATAATAAATGTTGTGATGATTGATGTAATGGTGGGTATGATGGCGGATGTTGTGGTGGGTAAGATGGCGGATGTTGTGATGGATGTTGTGATAGATGTTGTGGTGGATGTTGTGATGGATGTGGTGGTGGATATGGTGGCCATCCATAATAATAAGGATAAACATTCGGTGGAATATTATAATGTGAATAAGAGTTTGTAGAATCATTATTTACTAATGTTGATGATGATGAATGATTTGATGATGAAATCTTTAAAGAATTTCCCATTCCAAAATTAGGATGTGGTGGCGGAGTTTCATAATCACAGTGATTCTTATGCTGTAAATAAAATTACTCGTTAGATAATAATAAAAAAAAACAAAAAAAATTTAAAACTATTATTACAATTTCATCTGTCCACATGGATAAATGTAATGTAGTAAGTGGTAAATGTCTATTGTCTTTGACATAACAATATCCCGTTTTATGGATATCACATCCATGCTTTTCTTTAAGTTTCTTATGAATTTCTCCTTTTATAAGGTCAATTTCGTTCAAATTTGCTTCTTTAGGAATGGAAATTTTCTTTTTTTGTTTTGAAGGTGGCGTAATTTCATTTTCTTCGTCTATAGATTCTTCATCATCATCTAATGTTAAATTTTTCTAATAAAAAAATATAAATAAATTAATATTATTAAATAAGTAAATATATTTTTTAAGAAATATAAATACTTTTTTTCTTTTTGCCGTTTCTTTCTTTTGAATAGATGCAGTAATCAACAAAACCTTATTAGAGTTAGTTAATCTAGAATATTCTTTTATAAATTCTTCAAAATCTTCCTCTTCTTCTAAAATAGTACCAGCTCCTATACCTTTCTCTGATTTATATGATAATTCATAATCAGTACGAACTAATAAACCAACTGCTTCACAAACTCTTTGTGATATCAATTCTTCAAATTCGTAGTAATCAACTGGCTTTTTTTCTAAAGTAATTGCCTTTGCTGGCTTGGTTAAATCAGGCGTTTTAATTACAAGTTTAAAGCGAAAAAATGAATCTGCATTAGGTATAACATCATCTATAGAAAACTTATCAGATTGTTTTGTAATTATTTCACTTTTTCCATTTGTTGAAATCTGATTATTTTCTTGCGCAGGATCTTTATTTTTCTCATTTTTTTTATTATAAGTATTTTGATCTCTAGTTAGTTGACTATTACATTTGGAACATAAAGTAAAATTAAATTTTTTTGAAAAATTAGAATTATATCCGTATAATTGACTACTAGAATGTAATAAAGCAGCTAATATATAATGACATCTATGAGGATTATATACACCATTTCTAACACTCCCAACTTGAGCCGTTTCTTTTTTTTTACTATTCGTTGGTTTAATAGTTTTATTACAACTACAATATTCAATTACTAGATTAACGTTACAGTAAAGACATTTTTGACATGAATAACAAGTTCCTATTTGATATTCTCTATTTTTAACGTTTAAAGTTTCTGTTTTTTCATATTGTTCATAGTCTTTACAGTTACTCATTATAATATTTTTTGTGCGCGAAGCCGCGAAAAGTTAAATTTTTCGCGTTTGATAGTGATAATTGATAATCTAATAGCTGGCACGTGAAAATCTGGATAAATTTTATTGGATAATTTTAATTGTCACACAAAATTTCGAGTTTCGAATTTTTCACGTGGACTACTGATACAAAATAATAAATACACATATTTCTGAAAACGGCGATAATTTTCACACATAAGAAATCGATCCCCCTCAAACCGTAGCACTTTTTTTTTCTGAGCTTGCTAATAAATAGATAAATACGCTATGTCACTCACGCTAGCAGAGGAAATTAGAGAACAGAAAAACTTATCGGAATTTTAGAATAACACTTGTACCTTGATTAGGACTCCGATCGGTTTGGTTCGGTTCGGTTTTTGCAAAAACCGATACCGAACCGAATTAATCGGTATCGGTATTAATGATTACCGAAACCGATCGGTAATTACCGAAAACCGAACCGATTTACCGAACGAGTTTAGTAAAAAAACGTTTCGCAACGTTTAGCAAAAAAAAAGTTGCGAAACGATTTTTTCTTATCAAATCATCCATAAAAAAACGTTTCGCAACGTTTTTTATTAAAGTGACAAAAAAAAACGTTGCGAGACGTTTTTTTTATATTAAATCATTTTATAAAAACGTTTCGCAACGTTTTTAAATAAAAAGGAAAATAACGTTGCGAAACGTTGTTTTCTATATTAAATTTCCGATGTAAAAAACGTTTCGCAACGTTTTTTACAAGTTTCGCAAAAATAACGTTGTGAAACGTTATTTTTTTTATATCAAACGTTTATGTAAAAAACGTTTCGCAACGTTTTTTACAATGTTCGCAAAAATAACGTTGCGAAACGTTATTTTTCATAATAAATTGTTTATGTAAAAAACGTTTCGCAACGTTTTTTACAAGTTCTGCAAAAATAACGTTGCGAAACGTTATTTTTTTTATCAAATCGTTTATGTAAAAAACGTTTCGCAACGTTTTTTACAAGTTTCGCAAAAATAACGGTGCGAAACGTTATTTTTTATCAAATCGTTTATGTAAAAAACGTTTCGCAACGTTTTTTACAAGTTCCGCAAAAATAACGTTGCGAAACGTTATTTTTTATATCAAATGTTTATGTAAAAAACGCTTCGCAACGTTTTTTTTTAACTACATTATTTACGTTTTTCTTATAAAAAAAAAACGTTTTTATTATCGGTAAATCGGTTCGGTAAATCGCAAAACCGATACCGAAACCGAAAGTTTCGGTTCGATAAATCATAAAACCGAAACCGCTCCGATACCGAAACCGGTCGGTACGGTTCGGTAATTACCGAAACCGATCGGAGCCCTAACCTTGATGGGGATGACTTGAGTATTATTCGCGAGAAAAAGATCACTGGTCGAATCTTTTTTAAGCTGACTGAAGACAAGCTAGAGAAATGGAGAATTCCAGATGGCTCAGCATTAGCAATCGTAGACTTCATTAATAAACTCACAGGTGATGAGAAAGGTAAGTGTCCAAGTCTACATTGTTTTTGCACGTACGTTGACAGTAACTTATACATTTTATTTCTTAGAGTATTCTAGTAAACGAAGGAAGGTTAAGGATGTTAAGACCTTATCAACCACAGCGGTTCAGTATTTTTTTAGTAATATTTCTGGCATCACACAATATCCTACGTCTGTATGAACCCACCCATTACATGGACCCCTGCAGCCGATGCTTGGAAAGAGAGCATTGCACGCCTACTAGGACCCATCATAGCTTCTGTGATCCTCTTAGTAGATTTGTGTGACATGCTCTTTTCCAGTATATTGGACTATATTGAATTCCTATGTCCGTATGGACCCACCCATTTATATGGACCCCTGCGGCCAATGCATGGAAGGAGGGCATCGCATGCCTACTAGGACCCATTACAATTTATATTGTAATCCTCTTAGATAGATTCGTGTGACATACTCTTTTCCAGAAATTCATTTAGTCAATGCCAATTCCGTATTTTCTCGTAATTATTATATTTTTGTAACTAACCTTTTCATAGATGAACATTTCTAGCGGAATTTCTTCCTTTTTCCATGATTCAAACATTGAAAACTGGTCTCTAATTGGTTGTCTTGATCATTTAGTAAAAATGGGTGTAAATCTAACATCAGAAGACCGTGAGGAATTCATTGAAGAATATAAGGCTCAACTGCTTTCATTAAGCTCGCGTCAATCAATGCTTCAAAAGGCAAGAAATAAAGCTCGTAAGCTAGCTGGAAAAGCAGAACGCACATTTCAACGTGAAAAAATTGTTTCGTTTTTCAAAAAATTAGATACATTGGTATGTTTATTAGTTATTTAATTTGTATGCACATAAATGAAGACTAACTCATCTTATAGTCTGTAACGAGTGCCACTCTTGATCTCGCGAATGCTACCGATGACCTTGCGAATGCAAAAGGAAACCTGTTTGAGACAAAGTTGAAAGTTGATGCATATAACAAGATCATTCGCGAGCCACTATCAACCGATGAAAATCAAACTAGAAAAAGAAAACATAGTAATGGATTAGAGACACCACCACGTAGATCTTTGAACAATGACTCTCTTTTTGAGACACCACCACGTAGATCTCCGAACAATAACGCTCTTCTTGATACTCCGAATAAGCGTCAGAAGTCTGACAAGAAAGTTATTCAGTGAGTTCGTGTGTTTATGGCATGCTTCTGATTTAGAACAACTTAATTAACTTGATTATTTTATTGTATACTAGATATCTTAACGCTATGGCGCAGTCATTAGAGTACGTTCAGGTTACTGTGCAGAGGCCTTCTTTGTGGACGGAACCTCTAAATTCTTATATCGACAATGTTTTGAAGGTGTGTTTTCTACAGATATTAGTAGTTAGTGTTATACTGGAGGGTAACAACTTTGCTATCCATTTACAGAAATCAGATGATGAGTTTAAGACGGAGATTTTGCGAAAAATTAAGGGTGATTAAGGCAACATGTTTCGCCTTTACTGCGAAAAAATTTTAATGGACTTGTGAGTTCTTTTTTGTCATTTATTGTCGTTCTCCGACAATTCGACGCTTAATAACCTTGCTTCCTTGAATCTAGCTATAACCTAGTAGATGTATTCCCTAATCTATCGAGAAAAATAGGAGAAAGAAAATACATTGTGCAAAATGTTTCTTCGCTATTTAAATTTTACGAATCCACGTTTGGAAATTTGCATTTTGACTGGATTGAGACGCATTCACCTGCATCGAAATTAACAAAAACACGTACTTACTCTGGCATTGTCAAGGTAGATGTGAAAGGTGAGCAATAAATGTTTATTTATAATTCCACCTTATAACCTTATCATTCAACAACGGTTCCTTAATTATTCCCAACCAATCCTGTAAGGCGTTCGGGTCTTTGATGATAAAGAGATTTTCCACGTAGAAGTATCGGGTCCACCGTCATCATCGTTATCACAACATGGACATGCTGTCAACGATACAACAAAATCTATACATACTGACATCTTGAACCTGATTGCGATCCTACTTGACCACCTTCGAGCTCCCGTAGAAAACGCAACCAAGATTAAAGTTTTTAGTTTGCAAGCAATTGGTAAATATCTTGTATTTTATTTAAAAAGGCATCTAAGTTAATAATTTGTATTTTAATTAATTATTAAAATATCGTATAACGTTATATTCACTCAATATGTCAAAAAATGGTACTTTTTTGACTTCCGAACTATATTCCACCTTGTTGCCGTTTTCATTCGATGCCATATCAAAATACAAGGGAATCCTGTATCTAATGGCAATTTTTCACGTAAGTAAAATTATTGCAAACGTAATTTTTATTAGTCTTTAGCCACTCACAAACTTTTATGGTTTTCAGGAAGAGATCACGAAGCAAATTTCAATTATGAAAAATCTTGACTTGACAATTGATCATAACGAAGAAAGTACAGTTCGGGATGTGTTAAAAATTCCAAAAGCTTTGAAGGATCTTCTTCATGAGTACGAAAATAATTGTTACAGCTAATACAAAATGAATTCTCAACCTTAATAAGGGTACGACATGATTTATATATAAAATATAGGAAATTGTATTAGTTAGAATTGAAAAGGTAATGTTTCGCGTGTATGTGAGCGTATTTTGTATGACTCAAATTTGGTGAAAAGATATTCCGAAAAATAAAAGTCTATCCGGCTTTGCAAAAAAAATAAAGATTGATTGCATATATTGTATAGTTATACCCCATATCTGATAATGGAGCATTAGTTTATTCAATGAGGCCCAATTCTCGAAGATGCCCTGGAATAACAACATATGGGTCTTCGTAATACTAAACATACCTTAGTGCAATCTGATTGTCTTCGCATAATTCTTTCTTGAGTTGATCTCGTGCTTGCTGTTTGATCAAATTATTGGGATCTCCTCCGTGAAAGAATTCGTGATATTTTTCATGCTGTACGCCTTGTACTTCGATTGCAAAACCATAATCATAATATGGAATATCAAGCTCTAATCCTTGATAATTTTCAGATGTTTTTAAGAAATCAAGTCGGCGTATTTCAGATGGTGGTCCAAGATATTTTGATACTATTTCTCGACATAGTTTTTCTCTTTTATATTTCGAGCAGAATGGACACCACGAGTTTGAATGCTTAACATTGCTAAATGATGCAGTCCATAAATGTTCTTTGGCACATTTCCATAATAAAGCTGAACGACTATTAGTAAAATATTTAGAAAGACATGTTCCATTTCTATTACATGCCAATTGTTTTGCATTTTCGATAGTAAGAGGTCTATTACCTGCGCAATGTGGGCACCATTTCTTACCATTTTTTATATTATTAAAAGATGCATTCCACTCATGTCCTTTGGAACAACGCCATTGCATTGGAACATTGACATTAATGTATTCAGTAGAGACGCATAGCCCATTTTTGCTATGAGCTAGTTGCTTTGCATTTTCGATAGTAAGAGGTCTATTACCTGCGCAATGTGGGCACCATCTCTTACCATTTTTAATACTATGAAAAGTTGCAGTCCAAACATGACCTTTCATACACTGCCATTGCATCGGAGTATTAACATTAATGTATTCAGTAGAAATACATAACCCATTTTTGCTACAAGCTAGTTGCTTTGCATTTTCAATAGTAAGAGGTCTGTTAACTGCGCAATGTGGGCACCATCTCTTGTGATTTTTTATATTATTAAAAGTTGCAGTCCATTCATGACTGTTTGCACATTTCCATCGCATTGGGGTGCTAGTATTAATATATTCAGTAGAAACACATGTTCCACCACGTTCTTTAGCAATTGCAAAAGCATTATCCAATGTCAACCTTTTCATTGATTCTTCAATGAAAAAATCAAAACTTTAATTACCAGATAATGAAGTTCAAACTGATAATAGCATCTGGCCGGAGGTACTAAAGCATGAACATAAGGATGAAAACAACCGCCGGATTATGAATGAGCTTAAAGTATTGATCCAACATCTGCTTGATTATAATAGACGAACTTTTGAGAAATTTATGCTAGATATAGAAAAGGAGTATAGGGAGCGGGTTAATGCAAATAAGAAATTACAAGGCAGAATTGAGGATCTGAAGTTGCAGGTGCAGAAGGCGGAAAAAGAACTGGCATCTATGAAGTTAGATTCTTCTCATTAGTTGGGTTACTTTTTTCCTTGTACTTCTGCAAAGTAAGATCCCAGTCAAGATCACATGCTTTTTGAGGATCTATATAAATCAAAGGTTCTCCCATTCTCTTTTATAATTATGAAAAAAGAATGTCATTTTACAGACCTCACCCAAGGCAGAGGAGAACATGTGAAGAGCTTAAAGCTGAATTAGAAGAGGATAATTTGTATCTTTGAAATATATTAGAGAAAGAAGTAGAAACTAATCATCAGAATAAAAAGCAGATTAGAGAGCTGGAACGTGAATATTCTTGATGTGAATTAGAGATACAAAGTCTTAATGGAGAGATAAAGCAGCTTGAAAATGCTTCAGAAGAAGAGATATTGGAACTGAAATCTGAAATCTCTACTCTAAAATCTCAGCTATATCAAGCAAAAAAGGATGTATGAGATAAGGATAATTATATCTCTTCCTTAGAAAAGAAATTATTAGAGTCTGAACAGCAGGTTGAAAAATTGTGATACCAGATCAAGATTATTTTATCACAAAAAAATTTTCAGAGCAGAGGAATTCTTCAAACTTGTATAATCCTAATATTAACTTAGAAATGGCTACCATCACAGAGCTAGCAAATGCTATAGATGGTTATATGGAAAATAGGATAATAGCCAGGGATATTCTAATAGATTAAATAAAAATTGTGACAAGGCAAATTTGCCAAAAAGAGAATAATTTGCAATGGGATATATTTTAAGAGCAACAGAGGCGCTATAATGTAAAGGCTGAGCGAGATCTTGCTATTACGCAAAGAAATCTTGCTAAAGGAGCGATAGATAGGGTTATTAATGATCTTCAGCAGTTGCAGACTAATGCTCAAAATCAAGTAAATAGAATGTTAGGAAATATAACAGGAAAGCAAATCTATATTGGTGTATTAATACAGGAAAAATTTGCTTTACAGTTATTATATCAGCGAAATACCTACCAGTTGCACTGATGCAATGAGGATATAGGTTTATTAGAATATAATCGAGACAGGTTTTATGAGCAATATGAGAAATGGAAAAATAAGACCCAAATAAAGCATCAGAATATTTTAATTTTGCAAGCACAAATTTTAGCTCTACAGAATAATCCACCAAATCAAATAAACATGGCAGGAATCCCACAACCATTTTTTGACTGGGATGATAATATTTCAGATTTTCTAGCGAAACTAAAATTATATTTGCAAAACTAAGAGATAGATCCAGTAGATAATGCAGGAGGTTTGCCTACAGGAAGAGAAGTAGCTATAGGTTATTTAAGAGACTGTATGAGAGGAAGAGTCTTAGAATGGTTTGATGAAGAGATTACTACAAAGCAGAATTGGGAATTAGCAAACTTACTTGATAATATAGGACAGGCTAACTTAGTAGCAGTAAATGAGCGAAATGCAGGTCAAATAGGAAATCAAGCATTAAATGAAGCTTTTGGCCAACCAGGAACTGCAATAGTTAAGTTAAGAGCTGTAGAAAGTTTCTGGGATGAAGGTTGGCACATAGTAGGTAGTCGTCCTACTAACATTGCTGTTAATGTACTAAATGCTAACAATGGTACTATGGTGGTTGTAGCTGGTATTCATTTTGGTCAAGCCATATGGTGGTTAAAAATATATTTTTCTACAGTAGAAGAAAAGCTTCAGGATTTAATATATAAGACAATTAGAAAGGGGAATATGATTATAAATGAATTGTATAAAAAATTATTGTAATATTGATAGAAAATTATCTAATACAATATATTTATACAGTTATATTATATAATATAAAAAGTATGTAATTCAGTTTGAATTTAGTAATTATTATTTTTTTTTTTTTTTATCATTTTATTTTTATTTTGAAAAAATGTCCAAAGAAATTTCAAATTCATAATTAAAAACCCATTGTATTTAATATTAAATACAATGCCGAAAATTAGAAGTAGAAAAATTAAAAATAATTCCAAGAAAATTAGTGAATATCCTAAAACAAATTCTATCTTATTTACAGATAAAAAAAGAAGTTATTATTATACAATTAGACAAGAAGGTTTATATTCTCAACCACCAATATTGGCATACATCCAGAAAAAGAACAAATATAAGATTCCAGATGGATATTGTGTGAAGTCCACTTGGGATCGTGGGGAAAAAAAGAGAACTGTAAAATGTTTTATTAATTATATTGAAGAAAAACCTATTTTCAGAATTATGTATAGTATAAATTTCTCAGAAAAAGTTCAATCAAATATATCTTTAACAACAGCAGCAAATGCAGTTTTAAGGGTTAGCTTTATCAAATTATTTTTTTTTTAAAAAAAAAAATTGGATTAAATATATTATTTAATATTAAATTTTATTCTTTTTTAGAAGCTTTTTTCCTTAAATGAAAAATCATTAATTTCTGGTGTGCATCTTTTCAGTATCCATTTAGTAACATTGAAACAAGCTAAAGAAAATATAAGTATAAAGGAAGATAATATATAACTAATACCACTTGAAAACTACAGTAAATCAACATTAAATAAAAGGCAGCATAAATTCAGATATCAATTAAAACAACATGTTGAAAGTAAAGCAATTAAAGTTTATGATAACGATAAAGTTATTCTTAAAAAAATTTCTTATAACGTCAGAGATATAGATTTTTAAATTAATTACAAGGAAAAAATGATATAAAGAGAAAAAACTTATTTCAGTAGCAAAAGTTATTAATTTTAATTATATTTCTCGTGAAGGGTATTAAGCTTTAACTTCTATGGAACAAAATTTACAGCGTGAATGGGCTGTCTCAAAATAACGACTTAAAATAATGACAGAAATGAATCAAAAAATTCCAATTACTCCTATTGATCTTCCATCAGATTTTACTGAATATACAAATTCTGAATTATTTGAAATAATTCAAAATCATATGCACCGATCCTTGGAATTAGCTTAAATTAAGAATTTTTAATAAAAAATTAGTAAACAGTGCAAAATACGATTGTGTTACACATTCATCTTATCAATCTTATTTAGAATAATCAGAAAATAAAAAAATTTTTTACAACTCATGCTTAAAAATTAAAATAATAACGACTTTTTATAACCCATCAACTATTTTAAGAACACATCACTTTTTACACCAGTTGCAAATAAAAGTTTTGTGAATACAATAGTAGTTATTTGCAGTTGTTAATGGTATTATTTATTCTTCAAAAGCTTTTCATGATGTAAATAATTAAAAATAAGGCTATAAGAAATAAGGCTGTAAGAATAACTGGGTTTCATATGAATTTGCTATCATATTTAAAGAATTTTGAAAATAAAGAAATAACCAAAATTTTCATTATCTTTAATTAATTTTTAATTTTAAAAATTTTGTTTTTAAAATATGGAGACTAAAAATCTTCCTTTATATCATTTATTGACGATGATTTTAAAACTGACGATGATTTTAAAACTCATGCAGGTAACAAACTTTCCTCTTAGGGAAATCACTTAACAGATATTGAAATCTCATGATATTTAAATCCGCCAGTATGAAAGCTTTAACTTTAGATAGGTGATCGTTAATTAATTATAAGGTTGAAATAAGTGTTGAAATTGATTACGATTTATGAGACTCGAAACGAATTACAGAGTTGAATCTTTTACGAATTTACAAGACAACGAGGGTCAATAAATAATAGTTTTATCAATTAGACAAATGTCAAATGTCAAAATTAAAATATATTTTGGCATGTAATTGTTTTTTTTTCATTTAAAATAAATTTATATGTAATTAATTTTATTGTTTTAATTAATATTTGACTTTATTGTGATAAAAAAAAATTTTTTCATTGACTAAAAGTCTGGCAACCTAAAAAAAAACAAAAAATGTTTAGTACATTTAATATTAAAAAAAGTCCCTTTCTCCTCCCTCAAGCTTACATTCCAAGTATTTCAAGTCCTGATTCTGACAACCTAAAATAAAACAAATAAGAAATGTTGGTATATTTTTTTTAATATTAAAAGAATTCCTAACCCCCACTGTCCTTTTCTTACACTATCTTGCGTAGGTCCTGATTCATCCTGCCAGCAACCTGCAGAAAAAAAAATAAAAACGTTAGAAATGTTCTATTAAAAAAACAAATCTTCTTTTCCCCCTCTCACTTGTCTCAATTTCAAAGTCTGGTTTGTAGTATTCGTCTAGAAACTTACAAAAAAGAAAAGAAGAAATGTTAAAACTATTTCTATTGATAACGAAATTAACCTCCCCTCCCTCCACTCACCTCAATTCCAAAGTCTGGTTTGTATTATTCGTTCGGCACCCTACAAAAAAAAGGAAATGTTAAAAATGTTTCTGTTAACAACGTTTGTTGACCTCCCCTCTTTCATTTACCTAAATTTTAAAGTCCAGTTCATATTATTTGTTCAGAAACCTACAAAAAGAAAAGAAGAAGCGTTAACCATTTCTATTAATAACAAAATTGACCTACCCCCTCCACTCACTTCAATTCTAAAGTCCAGTTTATAGTATTCGTCCAGCACCCTACAAAAAAAAGAAATGTTAAAAACGTTTATGTTAATAATGTTTGTTGACCTCCTCCCTCCATTTACCTAAATTCTAAAGTCTGGTTTATATTATTCATTTAGAAACCTACAAAAGGAAAAGAAGAAGCATTAAAACTGTTTCTATTAATAACGAAATTGACCTCCCCCTCCACTTACTTTAATTTTAAAGTCCAGTTCGTAGTATTTATCTGGTACCCTACAAAAAAAAAGAAACATTAAAAACGTTTATGTTAACAATGTTTGTTGACCTCCTCCCTCCATTTACCTAAATTCTAAAGTCCAGTTCGTGTTATTTGTCCAGAAATCTACAAAAAAGAAAAAAAACATTAAAACTGTTTCTATTAATAACGAAATTGACCTTCCCTCTCTCCACTCACTTCAATTCCAAGGTCCGATTTGTAGTATTCATTTGGCACCCTACAAAAAAAAGGAACGTTAAAAACGTTTATGTTAACAATGTTTGTTGACCTCCTCCCTCCATTTACCTCAACTCCAAGGTCCAGTTTGTAGTATTTGTCCAGCACTTTATAAAAAAGAAAAGAAAAGTTACACAGTTTTTAAAAAAACTAAACAAACAAATACACCCTGCCCTCCCTTTCCACTTATATAATTTCTGGAGTCCAGCTTCATATCTAGTTCGTATATTCATTCAATAATCTTACAAAAAAGAAAAGAAACGTTAAAAACATTTCACTTAAAAAAAAAAAACCAAATAAATACACTTCCCTCCCCTCCATTTACATAATTCCCAAAATTCATTTCGTATATTTCATCTGGTATCCTACAATAATAAGAAAAAAAAAAATTTTTTTTAATAATAATTTTTAAAAATTGAATATGAATATGTATGTACCTTATTATTTTTATCCCCAGATCTGAAATAAAAAATAATAATTTTTTTTCTTTTTCAAATAAAAAAAGATTATCAATGAGTCAAAACTGTCAAATGATCGATATTTGATACCAAACTGATCCGAATATTTGGGTCATTAATAAAATAATAAAATAAATAAATAAAATACGTATTTACACATTTCTTTCTTTTTTTACATTAACTCATAAATTAAGACTATCATAAATGGTAATAGTACTATTTGATATTACCTTTTATATTTGTAAACAATTTTAACGACCTTTTTTATTTTTTTCTTGATAGCGTTCAATAAATGGATTTTTTTTAAAAAAAATTTAATTAAAAAAAATGCTTTTTTTAAGCGTTTTTATTTTTATTTTATTTATTTCTTTCGATTATTTAAACAAAAACAAAAAAACAAAATAAAATAAACTGCTGTAACAGACCGTTATTTTATAATTTTATTTTTTCTTTCTAAAATAAATAAATAAATAAATAAATAATTTTAAAAAAGAATTTTTTTTCACTAAAATGGTTATTGAATCGTTAAGTTTTATTTTTTTTAAAAAAAAAGAAAACCAGTTATTTGAACTGTTATTTTTTATTTTTTAAACCAGTTTTAAAACTTTATTATTTTTTGTTAGATATGGTATTAGTATGACTTCCAGACTTGAATTTTGTAATACTGGAAATGTAAGTTGAGAGAAGTATTATTTTTGGAATGTTACTAACATTCCTTTTCTTTTTTTTTCTAGGAAAAGCTCTTGGATTGAAATTTGGCGAAATGGTAAGATATAAAGGAGTATTGTGTTTTCTTTATTGCAGGAATGTAATTAACATTCCTTTTCTCTTTTTTTTCTTTAGAGGTAATACCTGGTTTGGAATTCAGCAAAATGTAAGTTACAAAAGAGTAATTGTGTTTTTTTTATTGCAGAAACATAACTAATGTTTCTTTTCTTTTCTTTTTTTTTCTCTAGAAATGGCTTCTGCTTGAAATTGATGAAATGGTTACAGAAGGAAGAGTCATGTTTTTTTATTGCAGAAACGTAACTAACGTTCCCTTTTTCTTTTTTCTTTAGGAACATCTTCTGTATTTAGGATTCATGAAATAGAATGTATTTTATGAGGTTTTTTTTGTTGTAGGAGCATTAATAATGTTGCTTTTTCTTCTTTATTGTAGGATTGCTGGGTGATTACTACGAAATACAAACCAGATTTTGAAATTTAGGTAAGGGCTAGATGAGGGATTTTTCGTAAGAAACATTGCTAACATTTTTTTTTTTTTTTATAAGGTTGACTTTTAAATTACTATTTACAAGGTAAAAAAGGACCATTTTTTCATGATTTTTTTAAGGAATGTTGCTTTTGGATATTTCAGAACAACATTTGAAAAGTAATTAAAGGATAGGAAATTAACTTATTATAGAATTGTTAGTTATGAAAGTGCAAAAGATGATATGGAAAATGATGAACAAAAATATATTGTAAGAAATGATAAGAAATGAAAATATATTATAGAAATAATGGAGAGCAAAAATATGTTATTGAAACAAAAAAGATACAAAAATATGTTATAGGAAGTTTTAATTTATCAAATAATCTATTAGTGTTTTTTAGTATCTTTAAATTTGTATGATGATTTAAATAAATCTAACAATATAATAAATCTGACCAAAATTATGTTAATTCTGGCCGAAATTAAAATTGTGCTAGTTGCTTTTTTTTTTATTTTTTAAAAATCGTATACATTTTTTTTTGATCATTATATTGCACATCCTTAACTAATATATACTTTGTATAACAAAATTTAATATATTCAGATGAGTGGACAAATCCACCGATATGTATTAAAAAAGGTAGAACTCGAAATGTTAAAGATATCTATATATTATACCTATTCTTATTTCTAATGAAATATTGGACATTAACAATCCAATTATCCTTTTAAGGGTCTCAGGAGATAGCTGAAATGTAGGTCATAAAATAAAATATGTTATAGTAACTATGGCAATTTTGAACAACATACAAAATATTTATAAACCTGATTATCACTATACAACCATTTTTTTTTCAGGTGTAGAGAAGTATGAGGTTTTAGAAACAATGATGGCTTCTTTTATTAAAGAGTTAGATGAAATAAAAATAAATGAATTAATTATTAGTGAAATCATTTGGAAATTTGAACTCTATTTCAGTACTGATTGGAAGTTTTTAACCATATATTTAGGATTCAATTCCGCGAATTCAAAATTTTTTTGCCCATAGTGCCAAATATCAAAATGTGATCAAGGTAACAATTGGAAGATAAGTAAGAAAATGGAATGCATTCATAAATACCCAGGTTACAATAAAAAGCTGTTTTTTTATATGATTTCATTGGACAAATGGATACCAGACGAACTCCACATTTTACTACATATTTGAAACTGGCTTTAAAGTCTGATTTTAGTGGAAATAAAAGAATTTAATCAATTTGATGATATATGTTGTGGCAAAATTATTCAAGAAATGGGTAGGATTGGTATTAATTTTCAGTTTTGGCAAGAAAAGGGTGTTAACACATGGAATTACACATCATTAATGGGTGATGACAAAAAGAAAGTTTTAAAAAATTTTAACTTTATACATATATTACCTTCTTCACGTGCAAAAGCAATTTGATAATTATGGGATCATCGGGAAAAATTTTGGTCTGCAGATCTGCGCAATTCTGCGGAGTACATTTCTGCGCAGATCTGAGGACATGCCGATGCGCAGTACTGAAAAATTTCATGGATTTCTGCGCAGATCTGCAAGCACAAAAAAACCTGCGAAATTTTTCAAAAATAAATCTGCGAAATTTTTCAAAAACACTAATGCAAATTTACAATTAGGCAGTGTTTTAACTTTAATATTAACTAATATCAATTTATTAATTAAAGATATTTACAAATTTAAAAGTACATAGTATACTAAACTATCCTATTTGCTAACTAAATGCACTAATTAAAAGTCCCCTTTTCTTTTCTTTACAGACGTTCAAATTATGTTGTTGTTAATGGTTTGGACAGTATTCCAGTTGGTTCGATTCTAACAAACAGCTTTTAACTTCAATCCAACTAAACGTGTCAAATGTTAAAATTTTATCACTCCTAAAGAAAACTGTAGACCTACAATAAAAGAAAAGCGAAATATTAGCTGACTTTTCATTTAAATAAAAATTGAGATAATTTCGAAGTTTTACCTTCGAAATTCCATCAGAAGGCGTCTAGAAAGCCATGGACCTACAAAAAAAAAGAATCGAAACGTTAGTTTACATTTCATTAACAAAACAAAAAAAAATTAATTTTCAAAAGTACCTTCGAAATCTTGTTCAGGAGGCTCTCTTCTTCGTCATTTTTCTACTTTCCTTTTACTATGGCATCCAGGAAGCACGAACCTACAAAATAAAAATGAAATGTTAGTAACGCTTCATAAAATAATATATAAAAAAAAATTTCAAAGTCTTTTTTACCTTCGAAATATTCTGGTCTGCCGAGCTCTGGACTTAAAACAAAAAAAAAAATAAAAATCGAATGTTAGTAAAATAAAAACAATAAAAAAAAAAATTTTTAAAAATCGAAGGCTGACCTTCAAATAAAGTCCGGCCTTCGAAATGGAGCATTCAAGACCTAAAATAAGAAAAAAAAAATAGAATTCGTTAGATAAATAAAAAACCAAATTTTTTTAAAAAAATTTGAATGTGCATTACCTTTGAATAGTCCGGGCTTCGTCTGGACCTAAAAAAAGAAAAAACATTGAACGTTAGCAATGTTCGTTAAACAAAAAAATTAAATACATTTTTTTTCGAAGGTCATACCTTTAAATGGCCTTCGAAAATGGTTACTCTAGATCTAAAAAAGAAAAAATGAACATTAATAAACGTTCATTAATGTTCGTTAAATAAAACAAAAGAAAATTCAAAGGCTTTACCTTCGAATAGAGTCCAGTCTTCGAAATGGAACGTCTGGACCTAAAAAAAATAAAAAAAATGAATATTAGTAACGTTCGTTTAAATAAAAGTAAAAAAAAAAACCTTTTTTTACTTACAGTGGTCTGTCTCGAAATGGAGTTTCAGACCTAAAAAAAAGGAGAAAAGCGAAACGTTACTAACATTTCGCTAAAATACAAAAAAAAAATCATTTTTTTTTTACTTACAGTGGTCCGCCTTGAAATGGAGTTTCGGACCTAAAAAAAGGAGAAAAGCAAAATGTTTACTAACGTTTTGCTAAAATACAAAAAAAAAGAGCTTTTTTTTTACTTGAATTGGTCTGTCTCAAAATAGAGTTTCGGACCTAAAAAAAAGAAGAAAAGCGAAACATTACTAACATTTCACTAAAATACAAAAAAAGAGCTTTTTTTTTTACTTAGTGGTCCGTCTTGGAATGGAGTTTTGGACCTAAAAAAAGAAGAAAAGCGAAACGTTACTAACATTTCGCTAAAATACAAAAAAAAGAACTTTTTTTTTTTTACTTACAGTAGTCCACCTCGAAATGAAGTTTAGAACCTAAAAAAAAAAGAAATACGAAATGAAACATTAACATTTCGTAAAATATATAAAAAAAAATCATTTCCATCTTCGAATACTTTGGTCCGTTTCGAATTGGAGTTCTGGACCTAAGAAAAATGAAACAAACATTAGTTAACATTCGTTAAAAATAAAATAAAAAAAAGGTATTTTTTTTTTGAAGTTACCTTCGAAATAGAGTCCAAGCCCATATGTTCGGTGTTCCAGACCTAAAAAAAAGATAAACAAATGTTAATCAATGTTAGGGCTCCGATCGGTTCGGTTCAGTTCAGTTTTTGCAAAAACTGATACCGAACCGAATTGATCGGTATCGGTATTGATGATTACTGAAACCGACTGGTATCGGTATTGATGATTATCGAAACCGATCGATAATTACTGAAAACCGAACCGATTTACTGATATTAAAAACCATTTTTAGTAAAAAAAACATCGCGAAACTATTTTGGTATTTTTTTTACCAAATCAAATGATCTATAAAAATGTTTCGCAACGTTTTTTATTTAAAGTGTCAAAAAATAAAGTTGCGAATTGTTTTTTTTTATTAAATTAACTAATAAAAAACATTTCGCAACGTTTTTAATTAAAATGAAAAAAAACGTTGCGAAACGTTTTTTAACAGTTAGTTTAATAAAAAAAAACGTTTCGCTACGTTTTTTTGTCTTTATAATAAAAACGTTGCGAAATATTTTTATGAACTAATTTTAATAAAAAAAACGTTTCGCAACGTTTTTTTTTGTTGCTTTAATTAAAAAACATTTTGCAACGTTTTCTATTAAAGCTATAAAAAAAATGTTGCGAAACGTTTTTTTATTAAATTAACTGATAAAAAACGTTTCGCAACATTTTTTAACTAAAGCAATAAAAAAACGTTGCGAAACGTTTTTTTTTATTAAACTAACTGTTAAAAAACGTTTCGCAACGTTTTTTAATTAAAGCAACAAAAAAAAATGTTGCGAAACGTTTTTTTTATTAAAATTAGCTCATAAAAATATTTCGCAATGTTTTTATTATAAAGACAAAAAAACGTAGCGAAACGTTTTTTTTTATTAAGTTAACTGATAAAAAACGTTTCGCAACATTTTTTAACTAAAGCAACAAAAAAAAACGTAGCGAAAAGTTTTTTTTTATTAAACTAACTGTTAAAAAACGTTTCGCAACGTTTTTTAATTAAAGCAACAAAAAAAAACGTTGCGAAACGTTTTTTTTATTAAAATTAACTCATAAAAACGTTGCGAAACGTTTTTTTTATTAAAATTAACTCATAAAAATGTTTCGCAACGTTTTTATTAAAGTGACAAAAAAAAACGTTGCGAAATGTTTTTTTTATTAAAATTAGCTCATAAAAACGTTTCGCAACATTTTTATTATAGAGACAAAAAAAAAATGTAGCGAAACATTTTTTTATTAAATTAACTGATAAAAAACGTTTCGCAACGTTTTTATTAAAGTGACAAAAAAAAATGTTGTGAAACGTTTTTTTTTATTAAAATTAACTCATAAAAACGTTTCGCAACGTTTTTATTAAAGTGACAAAAAAAAACGTTGCGAAACGTTTTTTTTTATCCAATTAACGTTTCGTAACGTTGTTTGTTAAAATGACAAGAAAAAAGTTGCGAATAGTTATTTTTTTATTAGATTAACGAATAAAAATATTTCGCAACGTTTCTTAATTAAAGTGACAAAACACCGCTGCGAAACGGTTTGTTTTATCAAAATAACTAATAAAAAACGTTTCACAACGTTTTTTTATTATATTATTTAGTTAAATCGATTTGGTAATTCGGTTCGGTAAATCGCAAAACTGGTACCAAAACCGCAGTTACCGAAACCGATCGGTAAATTTACCGAAAGTTTCGGTTCGGTAAACTGTAAAAACCGAAACCGCTCTGATACTGAAACCGATCGGTACGGTTCGGTAATTACCAAAACCGATCAGAGCCCTAATCAATGTTCGTTAAGTTAATTTAATAAAAAAAAAAATTATTTTGAAGGCCATACCTTCGAAATGTGGAGTCTGGCTAAGATTTTCAGCAAAAAATCAGCTTGAAATGCTGAAACAAATAAATTTTGTTCACTCATTCTTCGACAATTCCAAAGTCCAGAAGAGTCCTAGTAAAGAAAAAAGGGAATTTTTTTAGATTATCAACCGATCTCTAGGTCATATGACACCGCAGAAGCTGATCAGCTACAAAGTAACCTTAGTTAGCGACATTCATCAAAATAAAAGTAAATTAAACATTTCAAAGTTTACCTTCGAAATGGAGGCCGGAACTTGTTTTTCAGTATTCCAGACCTACAAAAAAGGAAATCGAATGTTAATGGACATTTGTTAAATAAAATTAATAAAAAAATTTTTTTTTGAAGGTTACCTTCAAAAACTAGCGTTAGCTAACGTTCGTTTATGATTTATATGTCCAGAACACCGTCGAAAGTACATTTAGTCCTTGTAGAGAGTCTATAAAATGATTCTTTTAGGGAGATAGAAAAGATAGCAAGTCTATTTAATAATTTCGAAGCTTAAAAAACTACAAAAAAAAGTTTTTTCTTAGGGTATTTTTAGACTTTAAATTGAAAAACGTTGAAAAAAATTTATTTCTTTGAAAGGTGTTGAAAAAAAAATTATATTTATGAAAAATATTGAAAAAAATTGTTTCCTTAAAGTATTGCGAATAAAAAGTTTAAGTATCTTAAAGGAAATTAAGTGTAGAAAATAAACTGGAAGCTTATCAAAGTTTATTATGCAAAGTTTATCAAATTAAAGAAGAAAATTGTGAAAATCTTTAAAATTTTTGTACGAAGTGTTTTTAAAAATCTGCAATTTTGGAGATTATCATAAATTTTTCATAAAAAAATCTTTGAAAAAAATAAAAAAATAATTTCTGCAGTATTGCGCAGATTCTTAACAAAATTGCATTAAAAAAATGCGGCAATCTGCTAAAATCACAGATCACCGCAGATCTGAACTGATATAACTTTCCCAATGATTACTTTTATTAGGTTTATTTTATTCTTCAATTGAAGAATTATGACCTGTAACAGTTTCAATTTGAAGCTGAGGATTGGTTAGAATTATTTAAGGGACTATATATACCAAGTAACGTAACTCTATATATGCATGTTCTTGTTTACTATATGTTTAAGTTCATGAAATAGCATAAGCAATTTGGTGTAAAAGTATTTTCATGCGCGCTTGTTAAAAAAAAAACTATAAACAGGTAACATATTTTTTTAGGCAGATAACGAAAGATGGGAGAAAGGACAAAAAATCAGCAATAACTGATATTCTTGAATATGAAAATAGAGTTCTCTTTTATTTATTTGATTATGTTGAAACTTCAACATCAAAACCAAAAAAAATAAGTTTAAAGTAATTTTTTTTGGCTTATTAATTTTAGAGTAGTAGAATAATTTATATTACATATAATTTATAAGAGAAAATTTATTTTTCACCTGGGTGATTTCTCATCCCCCTTATTATGTAATAAATTTTAATTGGCTGATGAACCTTTATATGGCCAAACTGCCACTATTTGTTTATGCCTTTTTTAGGTTTTTAGTTTCGCGTCAAAAAATACACGGGTATCAGCTACCAAGTATGTCACTTCTTTCTTTTTTATTTTTTATTTTATTTTTTGTCATTTCTAATTTCTTTTCTTTCTTTCTTTTAGGTTTTGGGCTCCTACGATTTCATGCTCAAAGGTATGATTTTTTCGTTTCTTTAATTCTTTTTTCTTTTTTGATTTTGTTTCGTTTTTACTAACTTTGTTTTAATTTTTTTTTCTTTATGGGTGTCTTTTTTCTTTTTTATATTTGTTCTCTTTATTCTATTTCCCTTTTATCTTTATCTTTATCCCTTAATTTCCTTTTTGTTTTTGTATTCTTTCATATTTATATTCCCTTTCATTTTCATTTCATTTTTCATTTTGTTTCTGCTTTTTCTTTCATTTTTCTCTTTCATTTTTTCCATTATCTTTCATTTCTGCTTTCCCTTTCCTTTCGTTTCTGCTTTCCCTTTCTCTTTGTTTTCGTTTCCCTTTCGTTTTTTTCATTATCTTTCATTTTCGCTTTTCCTTTCGGCCTTTCCCTTTATTTCTATTTCCCTTTCATTTTTTCCTTTCGTTTCTGCTTTTTCTTTTTCCACTTTGTTTTCTCTTTTATTTTGTTTTTCTTTTTGTTTTTATCTTCATCTCCTTTATCTTGTTTTTCTTTCACTTTATTTCATTTTCTTCCTTGTCCCTTATTTTACCTTTTTTTTTTGACTTCGTCTCTTTATTTTTGTTTCATTTTCTTTTGTTTTCATGCCCTTTCATTTTTATACACAATTTTATACCATTAATGTCCCATGATTTTGCGAATCCAGAACGCTAGAAAATCAAGTAATTAAAATATAATTTATCAATGCCGTCGATAAAAAATTAGCATCCAACGTAATAATTTGGTTTTATATTGTATTACAAATCTTGATCCACGAATAGGAAAAATAGTGATTATTCTTTCAATTTCATCTTTATTTCTTTCAATCTCGTTTTTCTTTTCAGTTTTATCTTCACTCCTTTTATCTTTATTCCTTCGCCCTTTCGTTTTTTCCTGGATTTTTCTACTACGCCAAATCTCTTTGAAAATGAGGTAGATGTTCGGTTTTATTTCAAATTTTTTTTTTTAATGTATTCTCTTATGATTATTACTAACAAATTTTACTCTCACCTTTTATCATCATTTTATTTTTTGATTTTGTTTCCTTTTGTTTTCCCCTTTCATTTCCCCCTTATCATCCACTTTCCCTTTCGTTCTACCTTCTGTTTTCGTTTCTTTTTCCTTTTGTTTCTCTTTCTTCATCTCCCTTTCTTTTCATTTTATCTTTTCCATCAATATTCTTTTTCATTTCTTTTTGATCTTGTCTCCTTTTTCTTTTCACCTTTGTTTTGTTTTCTTTTTGTTTTCATTATTTATCATATCTTTTTTTGTCTTTTATCATCATTTTTATCATTATTATTGGGGTTTTGATGTCATTATTATTAGTTATATTAAAGATAAAAATTTTGATTTTGAATAATTGCATTTCATTCTTCTATTCAGTAAACTTTAAAGGAATAAAATAAAATTTTTCGCGAAAAAAAAAATTGTTACATTACAAACTGATAACGGAAAATTTAAATTAAAAAAATCAGCCAATTAAAAATTAGTCAGTCAAAATATTGATCACGTGATAGGGGTGAGTAATATCAAATCTCACCCAGGGTGAGGAATAAATTCATCCAATTTATAATATTAAATAAAATAATATATTGGTAATAAATTATGCCAGAAAAATAATTTTTTTAATTATTTTTGGTTTACTTTGACAAATAGCTTGGATGGTTAGTACATGTATTTTAAGTAAAAAATACTTTAACAATTCTAACAATTCTCATTATATTTGTAAGAACACTAGCTTCTTGAAATTCGATAAAATCACACCTTCAGTTAAAGCAGTTGTATAAGTGCAAAGGGATGTGTATTTTTCTTAATTGAGAAACATTCTAATGTCTTTTTCTCTTCTTTTTTTTTGTAGAATTACTAACTTGAATGTGCAAGTAATTTAACATAATGATTATTGCACATTTACAGCATTAAACTGTATTTTATTTAGTGGAATAAACTTAATGTCAGAGTATATAAGTGTTGTACTATATTTTTTTTGGTTTAATATTATTTTTAGAGTGAAGTAAATATACTTGGGTAGTTACTAAGGATGGTGCCGCAAATAGGTAATTGCAAAATAATTGCAATTTGCAATATTGCGGAATATTGCGAATTTCAAAGTCTAAATTTCTGCAATTCCGCAACCCGCAATTATTCGCAATTCTGAAAATATTCTGCAATACCACAAAAAGTCGCTAGTACTGCAATTTAATTGCGGAAACATTGCAGAATTGCGAAATTGCAGATTTTTTTAAAAAAAAAACGTTTTTTTAAGTGTTTAATTAAAAAACGCTAAAAACATTTTTTTTAAAATGTTTTTTCATATAAGATTTAATAAAAAAAATGGTTTGCAACGTTTTTTTAAATAGTTTAATGAAAAAATGTTGCGAAATGTTTTTTCATATACAATTTAGTTAAAAAAAATATAAAAAAAACGTTATTTTTAAACATTTAATTAAAAAAAAGGCTTAAAAACATTATTTTAAACGTTTAATTAAAAAAAAACTTTTTTTAAGCGTTTAATTAAAAAAATGCCAAAAACATTTTTTTTTAAAATATTTAATTAAAAAAATACTTCGCAGCATTTTTATCTAATAAAAAACACTGCGAAACATTTTTTCATATAAGATTTAATAAAAAAAAACATTTTGCAACATTTTTTAAATAGATTAATGAAAAAATGTTGCGAAATGTTTTTTCATATACAATTTAGTTAAAAAAACATTTCGCAACATTTTTTAATAGATTAATGAAAGAACGTTGCGAAACATTTTTTCATATATAATTTAATAAAAAAAACGTTTCACAACTTTTTTTTAGTAATTTAATGAAAAATGTTGTGAAACGTTTTACATTTAATAAAAAAAACATTTCTTTGATTATTCAACATCAGTAATTTGGTTTAGTTTTTAGTAATTACTGATACCGAATGGATTATCAGATGATCAGTTAATTATGGTGTATTTTTACAGACGTAATGCCAAAACTGTAATTAATTCGCAGAGAAGTATAATCAGAATTGTGGAATTGTGAGTTACTAATCGCAATTTAACTCCAAAATCCGCAATATTGCAGATTTTAGAAATTATTTATGGACCCATTCTTAGTAATTATATATTAGTTTTAAACTGATATTAACGCTTTTCTTTAGATTTTCAAACTTTCTTTTGAAACTAACGACTGGCAAGTATAGTTTGGCAATATATGGTGGTATAAATGCATTTTAAAAGAATATTAATGCCAAGTTCTTTATTATTTTAGATAATTAATGATATTGATCATCAAGTATTATTTATATGCTATTTAATCTTTTTTTTAAACTTTTTTTTCAACGTTCTTCTTTCTCTTCTTCCTTTTATTCATTCTTTTTTCTTTCGTAATTTTTGTTCCATAATTTCTTTTTCATTATTTTTCATTATTTTTTTTTCTTTTCACAAACCTACAAAAAAAGAAATTATTGCTAAAATCGAAAAAAAACAAAAAAAAACCAAAAAATCTCCATTTTACAGGACTACTAGAATAAAAATAGAATCTAAAAGAATATGTTTAATAACAAGGATGATAAAATGGAATTCATCCAGCCGTTTAAATAAAGAAATCTTGTACGTAATGATTTAAGTATTCATTTTAACTTTTGAGTACTAAGGAATTCTGTCAGCAAGAGAGTGTCTTAACTACTTTTTTTGACGAAACGTTTATTAACTGAATGTTCTTTTTTAAACATCTTAAATTTTTTGGTAGGAATAAACTTTTTTAGCTGTTAGCGTTAGATTAACATATTCTTTAAGCAGCTAATATTTCAGATCAGGATTTTGACAAGGAAAAATGAAAAAGTTTTTATTTATTTTAACAAAACATTCAAATTTTTTTGGATTTGTGGTAAATCATATTTTTATAAATTTTTTTTTATTTTAATGAATTTTTAGGTATCTGGACGATAAGGGGATTTCATTATTTATTTTTAATGAAATAATGAACATTAATCTTTTTTCACATCCTCAGTTCATTTAGACATACTGGTTATAAATCTCAATAATAGAGTTTCAAAACTGATCTTGATTATGAACCTAATAGACACGTAGATTTCAATAAGAAATTGATTTTCATCAAAATTTTTTTAACAGAATATTTTCTAACATTTAATTTCTTTCTTTTTTAGGTTTCTTGCTCTTTAGATTTTGACTTGTTAAATTTAGGTGGTTATTTTCCTCTTTATTTGTTTTAATTAAACAAACTTTTACTATATTTAGATAATTTTCTTGAATATCTATAGGAGAAGAGTTATCTTTTTTAGATGCCGCTTGCTCTTTAAGTCTGGATGTGCAGGATTTTGATGAGCGTTTATGAAAAATATCTCTAAATTCTCATTTTTCTTGTATGAATGAATAATACTATTGGAAAGCGAAAATGATAAATTTCACAACTTGATTTTTTTAAATAGAAATGGTAATCAACATTTTCATTTATTTTCTTTGTAGGCTTCAACTTTGAATTAGAGTGTTCAATCATTAGTAAGTTTTGAAGTTAATTTTGAATCCTTTTTTTTATTTTTATTTTTTTTTTTCTATTTTTTTCTATTAGAAACATTTTTAACATTTCTTTTGTTTGTTTTTCTTGTAGGTTCTTCAAGGTATCGATGGGATCTGGAAATGGCAAGTTTCTTTAGTTCCCTTTTTGATAGTTGTAATCATTAGTTTTTTAAGTCTTAAAGGATTTTATTAAGATTATTATGATTTGAAAATGGGGATTTCTTTGTGATTATTTCTCTCTTTTCTTTTAACAGAAATGTTAAATAATGCTTTTTTTTTTTTGTTTTTGTAGGTCTTCTTAGTTTCAGTTTGATTGTTAGAAAGTAGAATCGAAGAGTATTTGCTATAATTTTAGATAGTAAGTTCTTTGGGACTTTTTTTTAAAAAAAAATTTTTAACGAAAATGTTTATTAACGATTTTTATATTTTTTTATGGATTTCAGGATGGAGTACTGATACTGAAATAATATCTGAAAATGTAAGTTTTGTGTGTTTCACTTTTTTGTTTAAATTAAAAAATGTTTACTACATTAACTTTTTCTTGCTTAGGTTTTTAGATTCAAAATATTGGTAATGTTAACTTTCATAATTTTGTTATAAAACTTTGATTTTCTATTAGGAAGGAATTGCTATATTAACATATCCTTTTTATTTCCTTTTTTTATAAGTTCAGATTTTTATTTTGGAGTTTAAAAACAGCATATTTTTAATATTTATTTCTCTTTTTGGGATTGATATAAATTTTAGTATGGATTTAGTATGGAAATTTAAATAAGTATATTAATTATTATAATAATGAACCATTTATTTATTTATTTATTTATTTTAATGTTTTGGATAGCCTGGTGCAGACTCATAATTACAAGTAATTATAACAGATCGTGACTACACTAGTTTTCTTATGGAAGTGGACTACCTTTTAAAAACTAAAGGAAAGGGAAAAAATAGTGAAAGAGGTATTCACAAACTTTTCTGTGGTTCTTAGAACACAAGTTCCTGCATTACTTGAAGCAAAGGAAATTGCACTACGATACCTTCGAAAATAAAAAAAACTAAACTTATTGGGAAAATGTGACATTTTTTTTGAAAAAAAAATAGAAACATCTTACGTTTGAGTCTAGCAGCATCTATGCAATGAATTTGGCCCTATTAAAAAGGTAAAAGAAATTTGGTAGATACTGAAGATGTTAGTACATCCCTCAAATGAGATTATAGGCTCAGAGTAAGTATTTTAATAAAGCCTGCAGCAAAGACCATAATGTATTGTCCTTTTTTTGGCTATTGATTATGTTCCAGTCTTTGTATTTCTTCTTCTTGTCCTTTTTTTTGTCCTTTTTTGGGAACTTGGATGTTATTTTCTTTTGTTTAGCTGGCGTTGATGAGCAGACTAATTTAAACTGCAACATATATCCTACCTGATATAGAACACAAGACAGTTGAGACATTATTCTGGGCAGATTGATGATTGATTATCCACTTCTTTTTTATTTTTTAATAAGAAGAAGGAGTTAAATTAATTTTTAAAATATTATTATATATTGTTTATTATTTTTTCTAGATAGTTTGCTCTTCGGGTAAATCTTATGAAGTACAAATATCTAAACAAGTAAGAAGATTAAAGTAGACATACATTCTTTCTTGAATCAGTTTTTTTGTCAGATTTCATGGCTGGGCTTTTGGTTAGTTTCTTGTATAGTAATTATAGCAATCTACAAATAAATGTAAATAATAAATTAAATAAAAAATGTAAGTTAAAAACACAAATATTATTTTATATACTATATAAGATAAAAACTATATAAGATGTAAACTGTACAATTTCCTGTATGATATATACAAACATTTCATTGCACTGAAGTAATGTTAAATTTTGGCTAACATTAACATAATTTCAGCCAAAACTTAACTTTATAGTAATGTATAATAATTTTTATTTCAAGTTAATACCATAAAATTTTTGCATATTATGTAATGCTTTAGTAATACTTTAAATACAAAAAATAATTAAAATTTAAAATATTTAGGAGAGTAATCAAATCAGCCGATATGTAAAATTTTTCTTCTAAATATACACTTTCTTTAAATATACATTTTCTTAAATTTTCATTATAGTCATAAGAAGAATATACTTAGAGAGAGTTAACTGTATTAAAGATATCTGAGATTTTTTTTTAAGACGAATCAATACTAAAATTTTGGTTAATTAACTTTAACTAAATTTTAATTAAAATTCAAGTTATATAAAATTTTAATCAAAATTTCATTATATAATTTTTTTAAATATTATTTTTTAAAGTTTTATATTAATTTTATTAAACTTTAAAATAATATAAGAATTATAATAAGAATCACTATAAAATATGATTTCTTTTTATATTATATTTTATAATATGATTTTTATATTACTTAATAATAAAATTAAATTAGATTTAAACTTTTTTTTTAATTATGAATTTTAAAGCTATTTTTAATTTTACTTTTTTTACCTATCTTTTTTTGTTTTTTTTTTTTTCTTTATTTTATTTTTTTTTTTTAAATAACTTTTTAATTTTTAGATAAAATATTTCAGTAAAATTATAATAATATTTTTATTTATTTACTTTTATTTTTAAAGAATAACTTTTAATTTCTTTTTTTATAGATAATTATATATATAGGAAATTTAAAGATTTTTTAGTATTTTAGTTTCTTATTAAAATATAATTATTAGCAAAATATTAAAAAATAATGATTATATTAATAAATCATTTTATAAATATTTTTGTATTTCATGTTTTATAGTTTAAAAGTTTTTCAATATCTTAGATGGATATGAATTTTGGTAAGTGATCTAATGTTATTTTTTAACAAAATATTATTGACATTTCATTCTTTTTTTTAAACAACTGGTTTTTTTGTTATAAAATATATAAGTAATGTTTCAATTAATCATATAAAAATATCTGAATATTATTTTATTATTATAAAATAACTTTAAAAATAATGTTTATTTATTTGTTTAATTTGTTTATTGAATTTAATAAAAAAAATGTAAATGAAAAATATTTATTATAAAAAAAATAATAAAATAATTTTGTTTATAATAACATCTTAGACTTTTTTCTAAGGCATGCGACACTGATAAGCCAATCAAAATTCAAACGCCACAAAAAAATCACGTGATAGTGAATTTTTTATGGTAGTTTTGAACATTTAGTAAAATTATGATATTGGGCGGAATCATAGCAAAAGGTGGGGCTTCAAATTTTTATTTTTAAGATTTATATGTGTTAGTTCATTTATTTATTATAATATACATATTTTTCATTTAGTAAAAGCCAATACTTTTTCCATACTGATAAACTACTATTGTAATGTAGGCTAACCTTCTATCTATAAACGTTTTTCTATATTCTGAACTATCTGAACTAATATACACGTGATTTTGTCGCTTTGAATCTATCTATGTTCTTGAGTATTATAAAAAAAGTAATTAATACAATTTTGCATAGAAAAAATAATAATTTTGAGACAGGAAAAAAAATATTCAAGCTAAAATCAAAGTTGAAATAAAAGAATAAACTTGCTTTTAAGAAAACGAATACAAAGATAATCAAATAATTAAAAGAAAATTCTGCAGCAAAGAAATTAGGAATTGAAAAACATTATGTTCTAAAGAAGCAATTACACTAACACTTTTTCACGTAAAGTTTTCAGTTATCGGCAATGCTTTAGTAAGCCAAAACAACATTTTAAAAATGAAAAAATTACGTCAATGCGATCATGTATATGCAACTGTATACGAACAAGTCACAGGACCATACGATATATAAGCAGTAAACAGTTCATAATTTATCGAACATTACAAATTAAGCAGCCATCGTATCTCTGCTATTTTTTTAACGTTCATTTTTTTGCTTTCGAGACTATTTTAGCTTAGTGACGATTATTTTAATTGAAAGAGAGCAATGGTCGAAGACGAAGGTAATGGATTTCGTTTAAAGGTTTTAGTTACGATCAAGGATAAATACGACTCTTTTGAGGCGAGATTCCTGATCTACATTTGCAATTCTTTTTAACTATTTTATTTAGATGTTTGTCGTGTTTGCCGTAGTGAAGGCACTGAAGACCAACCATTATACCATCCTTGTAAATGCTCTGGTAGTATTAGATTTGTTCACCAGGATTGGTAATGTTATATTCTAGCTTAAATAATACGTTTATAATTTTCTCGATCGTTATTTTACTAATCTTATGAATTCTAATTGTCTTAACAGTTTGACAGAATGGTTAAGACATAGCAAAAAGAAGTATGCTTTTTTATTGGTAACTCTTTTAGAACGTATTAGTCGAATTACTTATTCAATTGCTTTAATAGATATTGTGAAGTGTGCAAATATCCTTTTTCGTTTACACCAAGTATGTATTATTTATTATAGAAATATAATATTAAAAAAGGATAACTGTTTAATTATTGTTAATTTCAATTCTTAGTTTATGATCCAAAGATGCCAGACACTATCCCCATTGTATTATTCCTTCGACGTGGTATACGGCGCCTTTATGGACTCGTCCAAATATGGTTTCGTGCACTTCTTGTAGGAATTGTATGGCTGATAGCATTACCTTGGGCTACTGTATGGATATGGAGGTTCTATTTCTGGAGCGGGGAGAGCATCGCTTTTATTATCAACGGACAAAAGGTTCCCAATAGAATTTCAGAGAATAATATAGAATCGAGTGAAAAGAGCGGTCTTAGTATAATATATTTGGGACTACTTAAAGGATTCATTTGGTATGTACCTCCGGATGCAGTAAAATTTGTGGAATATTATGGTGATTTAGCCAGGTTAGTTTTTTATATTACGATATCAACAATTATTTTATTCGGGGCTAAATAATTATTGTTGTTCCAACATCATTATAGCAAAGTATTATCAGATACATTTGAGGGTCAAATCATTACATGTGTTGTTGTAATAGTTTTTGTAGCTGCATTCCTATTAAGAGAGTGGATAGTTCAAAATACACCTGCCGCAAATGATAACAATAATATCAATGATCAAGTAAATGATGGGCCTGCAAATGAAGGAAATGTTAATAACAATGGGATTATGTTTCCGGTTGAACAAATGCCTGAAGAACCTCAAGTTCCTGCCGTAGCAAACGTAGCTAACTTCAATGGAGGAGCTTTTATTTTTCAAAATGGGCATCGCCTACCATTAATTCAACAAGAACCGCATCCCCCAGCTGACCAAGTTTTACAGCAAGATCCAGTTCCCGAACCATTACAACAAAACATTCTTGGAGATAATGTGGAATTTAATGAATTTAATGATCAACATCAAGAAGAAAATATAAATCAACAATTAATAGCGGATAACATTAACACTCAAAATGAATCGAACATTATGTCATCTGAAAATAGACTAGGCGTCAAATTAGCAAATGAGGACATTACTTACGAGAAAGATGATTCATCTTTACCTTCAGAAAAAAATGTTAACATGGACAATCAAAAACTTTCTATGTATGTTCCATATGTAGATGACTCCAAGATGTCGATTCAAGCTCTCATAAGTGATGCAAATAGAGAAGATTCTAAAGGGAAAAATATTGAATCAAATGATACTGTGGTTTTCCCAGAATTAGGGGATTCTTCATCACAAATATCACAAAATGCAGTTTCGAAAGATTCGAGTCCTTCACAATTCAAGATCGAAAATTCTGTCATCGATAAAGATGATGGTTTTAGCTCTTCTGCGTCATCATCCTCTTCAGGTGTTGCAGGCGTTGCAATTCAACAAGGTCAATCTTCGGATAAACTAATTCCTACTTTGATAGGAGATAGAAGAATCCGTCCTATCAGAAAAGTGAGGACACGAATGGGAGATCCTGTATCATCTTCCAATACAATAGGACAATCGACACAAAATGATCTTGATGATTTATCTCTTGGGGGCTCTTTTACAAATGTTGATTACTCTGAAGTTTCTTCAAAGAAAGAACAATTAGGTGATAACAATGCCGATTATGATGTAACACCCCCTGAAGTATCAGATAGTGACGAAGAAAGCGAAGACATAAATTTACAGGAAAAATACCCACGTGGTATCAATGATACTTACAGCCCATCAAAAATAATAGCAAATACAGTATATTTTGCTGAAGATTCAACCGCTCATCGTAACTCTAACACTAACTTACAAGGTTACAATGATAATTTTGGAAAGAATGACGACGATGATGATTCATCAGATTTTGATGAAATAGATATTGATGAAGATGAAGGCGAACAATACGTTGATGATGATGATGATGATGAAGGTGAAGAAAATGATTCAGATGATAATGATAATCCTCTTGAAGATGATGAGAATGAAGAGGATCCTGCTGAGGAATTAAATGGTATAATATTTTATAATTATTATAAATAATATTGTACTTTCGATCATGAAATACGTTAACTTACGTTATAATTTTGAATTAGTGAGAGAACCCAATGCAGAAGTTGCTGATGCTCCTGTTTTGCCTATGCCTGCACCCCTTTTTAATGAAGCAATCGAACCTCCTGCCGTCGACCAAGGATTTATAGAAGCGGATGATGAGGACGAAGAAAATGTTGCTAATGAAGATCTTGAAGGTGTATTGGAAGCTATTGGCATGAGAGGATCTTTATGGATGTTAGCTCAAAACTCTGCGTTGATGATAGTTTTGATTGCGTTATGTTTGGCTGGTTCTATTTGGCTCCCATTTATCGTCGGAAAAACTGTTTTATTGGTATGTACTTTTATATTAAATTTTTTAATTAAAACATTCTGATCATTCAATGTTTATATTTATGCACTTTAGATCAAACCCTTGAATGTTATACAACTCCCGTTGAAATTATTACGTAAAGTGACTGATCCTTTAGTAGACCTCGTCCTTGATACTGGTATTCCTTGGTTATGGTCACTCGTATCTCCATTATTAAAGTCTGGGTGGAACGCTACTAGTCCTCAAATTTCACCAATGTTCGAAGGTTCAATATTGATGCATTATATGCAAGATGTTTCTGACAAAACGGAGGACCTTCTAGGATATGCTGCTGCTATTGTTGCTAAAATAGACCCTCCAGAATCAGAAATTATTGCAATCTCGACTATTAGTAGTGTTAATAATTTTTCTGAATTTCTAAAAGCACAAAATTTAACATGGCTTGTTAAAATAATTGATCGTTGGAATGGTTTTGCTTATGGTAATACGCCTACGGATAAGATTGTATGTATTCTTTGTGGGTATACAGTTATTATTTTTTTGTGTGCTTATTATTTGGCAAAAACGAGGAATGCATATGGCGCTACTGTTGGTCGAGCTGTTCAAGAAGGATTACGTCAACAAGGCATAGTTTTGAAGGTATGTTAAAATTTAGTTTGTTACGTTAGGCCAGACCAAGCAAAAAGTACATTTAACATTATCCCCTTCCCCTCCTTTCTCGTTCTCAAAATTTAACATTATTTATTTGCGATTTTGATTGGATTAAACTGTTAAATTCATGTGACTGTTCAAAATTTGTTATTTGGTTCAAGTTTTACCCAGTCAATCTAGCTTCCTCATCTCTCTGACCCTACATGTTACGTTACACACACTATTTGCTTGATCCGGCCTTATAAAGATTATTATTTATAATTTTATTTTTATTTAGGTCGCTTTCTTTGTCGCAATTGAATTGGTTATTTTTCCGATTATATGTGGTATTCTATTGGATCTCTCCACGTTACCGTTATTCGCGGAAGCAACACCATCATCACGTCTGGAATTTTATCTCGAATCTCCCATTACATCAACTTTCCTTCATTGGTTTACTGGTACCGCATTTATGTTCCATTTCGCGGTGTTTGTGTCTCTGTGCCGAGAAATTGTACGAAATGGTGTTATGTGGTTCATTCGTGATCCAAATGATCCACAATTTCATCCCATAAAAGAAATTCTAGACAGACCTGTTTGGACTCAACTCAAAAAAATCGGCGCAAGTGGTATTATGTACAGTGCAATGATTGTTTTTGGCTTAGGAAGTGTTATATATTTTATTCGATATTGTTTTGATGGAATATTACCTTTACAATTACCATTCATGTATGTAATGTATTTACTTATATACGTATGCGCTAGTCAGGAATTTTTTTTAATTCTGTACCTTTCTTCCTTAGGGAACCGATCTCTGATTTTCCTGCTGATCTTCTCGTATTTCACATAGTTGTTCCTGTAACTGTTACTTGGGCCAAGCCAAAACGTCTTTTCCGTAAATTATTTGAAAATTGGTGGAAAGTTACCTCACGTGTCTTACGATTGACATCTTTTATGTTTGGAGGTCGTCATTATGATGAGGAAGGTACTCATGTACGCAAAACTCTACGCGCTTTTTTGCTTTGTTTAAAAGCTCCAATTCCTGGTCCTGGTGAAGTCATAGTTGATGAAAATGCAGAGGTTCTTTTTAAGAAAGATGGTGAGCTTGTTCGTGCACCTAGTTATGACGGTATAACAGTTGTACCAGGCCGAAGAATGTTAATACCTGTGAATGAGGATGGCACGTTAAAAAATCCTGGTGAAGTACCAGCCGGGCAAGACGATCAACTTAACTATACGGTTGTTTATATTCCTCCAAATTTTAGAGCAAGAGTAATAATATTTTTATTCCTTATGTGGTTCTGTGGTTCTTTATTCTGCTGTTCAGTAACCGTCTTGCCACGTAAATATATATGTTTTTTTTTGTTAATTTGCAACAGACACGTTAAACTAACGAATCTATTAAATTTTAAAGTCTTGACTGGACGTTACATCTTTAAGTCTATCTTACATCATCAACGTGCAGTTCACGATTTATATACATTTACGGTGGGACTTTATGTATTGTGGGCACATTACGTTGCCATTGAATGGATCACGAATAAAATTCAAGCGATTGCTGAAAGACAAGATCGCAATATCGATTGGGCTATGGTCAGGCAGAAGATGTTGCAAGGGATAATTGTGGTTGTGAAAATTTTGTACCTTGTTTTATTTTTTGGAATGGTAATCCCATTCCTTTTGTCATTAGTTATCGAATTATACGTTATTTTACCATGGAAAAAACCTACTACCGATATACCAGTTATATCTTTTTTACAGGCAAGTATTATTTTTCTGAATATATCTGGATAATAATACATCGTCTGATTTATCATTTAAAATAGGACTGGGCATTGGGCATTGTTTATATGAAAATTGCATATCGAATCGTTTTTATGTTACCTGACAATATATACAGCAGAGCTATTAACGAAGTAAGATATATTCAATGATATTTATAATGATTATATTTGATAGCTTTATAAAGGTTTAATTACATGAATGTTATATAATTTATATTTTATATTAGATAACGGGAAGAGGAATTAAACATTTGAACGTCCAATTAGCAACAACAGTGTTTATTTTTCCTATAGGAGGTTCAGCGTTAGCGGCTGTAATTCTCCCAGCGTTGACAGCTTGGGTGATAATATCTACTTTTGGTACGTTTAAATTTTTTTTAATCACTTATATAACCACTATACTTTAATATTGATTTTTATTTCTCATTTCGCACCCGATATTAATAGGCATTACCAATGCAAATAGTATAGCTCTAATAATTCGATATATCTATCCGGTGTTTTTAGCATTGATACTTGGTTATCGCGTTCAGCGACAGATGGGACAATTAGTAGATAGTTGGATGCAAGCTGTTCGAGATGAAGAATACTTGATAGGACGTAGATTGCATAATATTGAACCGAATGAGCAACGTGGAAATACAAATAATGATATAATAAGAGCACAATAATAATTAACATAGATTTTTTTTATATATAGCGTATTTTTATTACTTTTTTACATCGGCTTTTTAGCCATAAAAAAAAAATAATGCATATAAAGTGCCAAATACAAGCATATTTCTCTACATTGTATAAAAATTTCAATAATAAAATTTTTTTTAAATATACTATTAAATATATCTGGACTTGTTTCACAATATTAATGTTGATCGGAGGTGGATCAGAGTGCGTTTTTCATTAGTCAAAAAAAGCAATGAAATGCAGTCGCCAAGGGTTGAAGATATTTATAGTTTTTTTCTTGGCAGCACCGTATAGGATTGCCAAGAAAAATTGAAATCGTCGTTTTTTTTGAAACTATAACGTAAAATACAATTCCTATAAAAGGCAACGAACAGAAGGCCAAGAATAAATTATGTGGTACAAAATTCTTTTTATTGGTCATATAGATAGAAATCCAGGAAATTTCAATTTAGCTCATGAAGTATGCAAACAAGTAATCTTTCTTGAATTAAATAATCAATAAAGGGAATTATTCCGAAACACTAATTAGGATAAAGGTCATATACAACAATAAAATAAATTCTAACTAAGCCTCAATAGTCCAATATACTCCTTTTTTAATGATTTAATGGACAAGTGAAATTTCTTTTGTTTAAAATTCTATAAATACATAAGTTATCTTTTCAACAATTTAAGCAAAACAAATTTTTCAAACGTAAAATATCTCTCTTTTTTAAATAAATAAAAAATATTAACAAAAAATAAAAATCAATATGGCTGACAAAGGATATCCAGGAGGACAATATCAAGGACAATATCCACCACCACAATATCCACCTCAAGGCTATCCACCTCAAGGCTATCCATCTCAAAACTCTGGTTATTATAGTCCACAACCACCAATGCAACAAGGAGGTAATATATCGACTTTCTCGTTATCAGACTTGAAATAAAAATTCAAATAAATTTATTTTGTATTTTACTATATTACCAGGATATTATCCCACACCTCCACCTCAAACTGTAGTAGTTCAACAAGCACCACCTGAAAAAGATGATAAGTTATGTTTGGGAATGTAAGCATAAACTTTTTTCTCATAATACAAATTTTAGTAAATATTACTAAAATTTTCTCTTTTTTTCCTTAGCGCTCTTGGTGCTTGTTTATGCTGTTGTTGTGAAGCATGCTGTTAAATGTTAAATCTTCGTAATTTCCCTTTTCTGGGATTATTTTTTTTTTTTTCAGCTGTGTATATTATTTAATTAAATAAACCTCATAATTTGAATAATTTAGATGAATAATTTATTAAAAATATATGTAAAAAAAAAATTCAAAATAGAATAAACACTAGTTATTTAACATATTTATCACAAACTTCTTTCAAAGAAATAGCAGATTGTTTTAATTTAGCTTTTTCGTCAGAATCAAGATGTATTTCAATTATTTTTTCGATTCCGTTACTCCCCAATACAACAGGCATACTTAATACACATCCATATTCTTCAATAAATGTACTTAAAGGTCTAACGTGTTTTTGATTTAATATAATGCACTGAACTAAAGATGAAACACATCCTGCGATGCCAAAATATGTAGCACCTTTTAATTTTATGATTTCATAGGCTTTCCCGGATATTTCTTTTGCAACTTTATCTTTATCTACATTTCTCAACTCTGGAAAATCTAATAATTTTTTTCCACCAACGTGAGCTGAAGACCATGCAATAATTTGTGAATCACCGTGTTCACCTAATACATAAGCATGAACTGCATTTTCTGCAACCTAAATATAATAAAAAAAAAAAATTTTTTTTTTTTAGAAAAAAAAACAAAAAAAAAAATGAATTTAAAAAATTAATGTTTACCCCAAGTTCTGATGCTATTCTAAGTCTTAATCTTGCTGAATCTAAAAATGTACCGGATCCAATTACTTGATGTTTTGGCAATCCGGAAAGTTTTTGAGCAATATATGTCAATATATCAACCTAATAAATACAAGAAACAAATTTTTAAAAATAATAAACCAATTAAGATAATATTTATATAAAATAATCAACTTACTGGATTAGCAACCAATAATAAAATCGCACTGGGTTTAATAGGTTGCATTGACTTAATAACGTTATCTAAGATTTTATAATTCCTTTCTATTAACTATCAAGAGAAAACGAGAAATTTAATTATAATATTATTTGAATCATGGTGTGATATATTTTGGGTTTATCTATAATTTAATTACCTCAACTCTGGTTTCAGAGGGTTTTTGTTTTGCACCTGCAGTAATAATGATAATATCGCATTGACCAGCCTCTTGATAAGTTCCATTGCGAACTTGAGTGGAAGAAATAAAATTTGCATCTGACAGATCAAGGACTTGGCCTTTTACAATTTCATCAACGATATCTACTAAAATAATTTCGGATGAAATCTTTTGAATAAGCAAAGCATAAGATATTGTAGCTCCAACTGAACCAGCTCCAATTACGGCGACACGTGATCCACAAACCATTTCTGTTGTTAATCTTTTTACTATATGAACTAGAAGAAAAGCCTAATAGAAGAATTCCGTCGAGTATTTATATTTTTCACATATCTAATTGAAAAAAAAAAAAATTGTCATAAACCGTCTCCAAATAAATCAACGCCATTAGAAAACGTAATTATTATGATTATCAGGCGATACAAATCATACGATTCTCGCAAACGCTAATTTGGGTTATGATAATCAAGAATGCAAAAATTTGGAAATATGAAAAAAATATACATGAGAATAATATGTTTGCAATTAATATTATTAAATATAGCACCTGTACCTGGTATTATCAATGGCTGGTCAGCCGCAATATAGTGCATTAATATTACGTATAATGACAATTCTTTGTGTGAAAAAAAAAAAATCTTGTGGTAGAACTAGCCTAAAAAATAATAGTTTTTACTTATATGAGCGAATATCTTACTGTTAATGTCTAGTTCGTTAAATTAAAAAAAAAGTTTATTGATACATGATTAGTTGTGCCGTTAATCATCACGCAAAGAATTCCCATTATATTTAAAATATTCACAAAAGATTTTTTTATTCTTTATTTTGTAGCAAGAACTTCAGATAGCCCCGATGTCAGGGTACATCAGAAAGAATGGCACTATAAGAATCGTTGATGATAATGAGATTAGATTTAACATCATCTTATAATAATTTTACGAATAAACCCCCTAGACGTAAAACAAGTGGATAGCAGCGAGTAATCAGAAATTAATAGAATATGCACGAGAGTATAGCAATGATAAATTCTCGACTGAATACGTCCTGTAGTAAGACGGTGAAGATATTTTAGTTTTTCAATTTTCAATTTTGACACGGATAACATGGTGATTGATACAGGAACACCGGAATAGCGTTAAAAGTCATCTGCGAAACAAATTCGTGACATTTAGGATGTTTGAAACTGTTACAAAGATATATTATGTTACAAAGGTCGGTTGATAAATATTTTGTAAATATTTATTAATGTAATTTACTATATACAAATGCTATTATCATTATCATTAACGTATATACCTTTTTAGTTCAAGAAATATACTATTTCCGAACATAATCATTCATGATTGTAACCTGTAAATTAAATGTAGAAACTTCTTTCGATACCTGAATTTTATATTGTTACCGGGATTGCAACGTGGATTAACCTGATGTCTCCAAAACAAAGAGCGATTCTATCAGATATTCTTTGTATGTTTGATTATTACTAAATTAAAAACTAAAATAGGAAATAATAAATCAATCACGTGATTAATTATCATGTGATAATTTTCTTGTGCTGAAAAAATTAAATGTATTTCGCAATATTAGGTGAAGTCACGAAAACAATACATCTTTTGCAAGATTATAGAAATTAAATAATTAAATGAGAATTTTTTAGATTAGTAATTTTGATTTATTATAATTATTTAATAAACAAATATTTTTATAGGCTGACCCAAAAGCTTCATTCAACAAGTAGATCGTTATGACAAGTTATGACAATAATAGAAAATAAAATCATGATTATATCAGTATTAAAAAAAAATTTTTAAATCTGCGCGTAATCAAAAAAAGTCACGTTTTTTAAAAATGTCACACCAGTGTTACATTGATTTCTATAATCAAAAGCAACAAAACGCAGTAAATTCCGATAGTTCCGTTCTCTTCTCGTCATAACAACATAAAAAGTTACTAAATATCAAAAATCCTCCCTTGATAAAATAGAATTGTCTCAAACTACTGAGCTTAATTCTTCATAAAATAACTACTTAAATAAGATTGCCGATGTCTACTACAGATCGAGCAAATTGGCCTTGCGAACGGTGTACCTTTGTTAATGAAGTGAGTAAAGGAAAGTTTCACGTTTCTTCTATATTACTAATTTTGTTGACTTTTTTTCATGAAGGGAATTGACTTAACATGTGCAATGTGTTTTCTTACACGAACTGATGCTAAAGACTTACCTGTTCAGGTATTATTATGCCGTTGAATTCTCTTTTAGTAAAATAATGTTTATTATTAAATAATTGATTATTAATTCCTGATAGTGGGAATGGAGAGCAAATCCAGATCAATGGATTCCTTATGATTTAGCATCATCATCTGAACTCGAAGATTCTTATCAACGTAAGAAAGCAGTCATCGTACCAAAGCAAGGTTATTTTGCTACAGTACCCGATCGATACGAAGTGCGATTCAACTATACAACAGGACGTTTTCAACAGTATAATCTTTCAAGTGGTGGAACCCGTCGAGTTAGAAGAATCGGGAATGGTGACAAAATTTATAATTAATCGTTTTATACGAAGAAAGAGAAGCTAATAATTGCTTTTTTTATTTCTGTAATAAAAAGACGACAATTCAATTTTGCAACCTGTTGCTTTCGAACAAGTAACATCTGAAGATAGTTGCATAATTTGTCTGGATACTTTTAAAGATCCCAGCTCGGTCTCTTCCGATCAACAAATAGTTAAACTCCCTCCTTGTCGTGGGCATTATTTTCATAGATCGTGTGTTGCAGGTGAATTTCGATTCTTTAATTTGAATTCATCTCGTTTATTCATCAATTAAATTTATTTCGTATTTTATAATCATTTAGCTGCAATTAAATTGAAAGATGAATGTCCAATGTGCAAGAAAAAACTTGATTATTAAGTATAAGTAATTAAGTATAAGTAATTAAGTAAAAGTAATTCATTGGTTCAGCCGTTTCTTTCAGAAACATTGAACAGATGCATACTACAATTTTTTATGTTCTCAATTACTTTTAGCGAATGCATAGGTGTTTATATAATTTTACCAAATTTTATTATTATTATTTTTGTTTTTTCTTTTTTCTTATATTTAATACATGTAAACTGGTCATCTGCTTGGAAAAAGAATAATTTTAGCAGATTATTTATTTTTGTTTGTATAAATAAACTCTCGTAAAAATAACTTCTTTCTATATATAACTAATTATTTACAATTTAAAGAAAATATTATTTACAGAACAAATTAAACCATTATCTATTTTACTAAAAAGAACGTATTATAAAATTATGGAATTATTTGAGAAAGAATCTGCATGCAAATTACTGCAAAGAACGGATATAATATTATTCATGTTAATGATGCAATGAAGGTATGTTTTATTCTTGTAATACACTGATGATATACAAAAGAATGCATAATATAAATTTGATATTCACCGTTGCAAAAGATATGATTTCAATCTTTCCATATTTGCTTTATTATTCATTAAATAAATCGATGAATCTTTCTTTAGCAACACTATTAATTAAAAAAAAAATATAAATAAATAGAACAGCATTTAGAAAACAATTATGAAATTATACACAGACTCTTACCGTCTAGTTGCTTCCTGTAAAGTTTCCATAGTGTTATTTTGATTCTTTTTTCCTCCTGCGCCAAGACCAATTCTTCCTTCATTGGTAACAAATTGGATTGGATTCAACATTCCAGTACCATTTCGTCCCAAACCTTGTCCTTCTTTCCATCCCATCTTCTGCAGAAGCTTATTTCCTTTATTATCAGAACCAATTTTAGTTTGAAAATTTTTTACCTCTATCGTAGAGTTTTGAGATATATCCTCCCAATCCTTTTTTATTGGAGTATTATCAGGATGAATCTCTCTTCTTAAAGCAGCTCTATCAACATATTTTGTATGTTTTTGATTAGTGTTAGATGGTCCCATATATTTACGTTTCAAACGATTTAGCTCCTCCCGTCGCTGTACTTCTAAAAGTTCTTTTTGTGTTGTATTATTATGCATATTGCCACCAATGTTCATAATTAAATCTCCATCATTATTTTTCCGTTTGACATTATTCATACTATGAGAAACAATATCGCTCTTATGTGATATGTCAATCATATTTCCTTCAGTTACAGTACAAGCATCGCATGTCCACTGTTTATGTAAATGCACTTGAAATTTGGTACTCCCAACAATAACTTCGTCCATATGGTTCAATTGATGTGGTTTAGAACTCATCTTGCTTTCTGATAATCGTTGAGAATTAACAAAAGTTCCGTTTTGTGAACCTATATCAATAATAAAGAATGCATCTGGAGTTGATGATTCTTCTTCTTCATTGTTATTATCAATAATAGAAGTTGAAGAAAAAAATATTTGACAGTGATGTTTCGATGTTGGCATTTCAGCTAATCGAAGTCGCCGATCGTCCCACCTGTCCCTTCCCATGGAAATGCCGTTTGCATCAACCAGGACTAAGTGTCCTGATTTAAGAATTCCGGATTCAATCACTACCAATCTAAGAGTTGCATCACTACCGGGTTCTCCTTGGTCTAATGCACTCTCATCAGGTGTTGATGTATATATTATAGAGGTTGGATCTACTGGAGTATATGTTTGAGTACCCTCATCATACACAGAATACACTCCAGAATATACGTCAAACCAAACATTGTTCTCGGGGTTGAAATAATATCTCTCTTCTGTGGTAGCAATATATCCTGCTGGTACAGGATATATACATGTATGTTTTTCTTTTGCACTTTTGTGATTATCTTGTCCATTGGTGCCATTCTCGTATGGTAAAGAAGCTGTCTCGTATGCTTCAGAATCTGATAACTGCCCTTCCTCGCGTGCACTATCTATTGAATCCTCAGAGTCCTTATCTGAGTTTGAAGAATCTTCATGTTTATGATCCATTTTAGTTGCGTCGATTTTATCTTTCTTTCTCCGATCTCTCTCAAATTTATCAAAATACGTCCAATCTTGAATGTGCGTATCCCAAAGAGCATACATTTTTGTTGTTTCACTATAATAATAACCGCTCTCTTCGTTATACTCCCAGTCTTCAGAAACATTGTCTTCCCGACTTTTTAGTTCTTCATATGCTTGGAGTGCGTCTTCAAAAATAGATCTACTTCCCACAACTTTAGAATCTTGTTCAGTGGAGTGGGAACAATTCGTATTTGTAGGGTTTGCGCGAGGTCTGGTTAAGATTTTGTAGTCATACGGAACATCTTCCATAGTCGCCGATTCTTGATCGGTTTCTTTGTAGTAGACTTCGTAGTATATAACAGTTATTGTTTATACTTTTAAATTGAATTTAAATTAACAAAACAAATTTCTTATAAAATCGGTATGATAATTGAATGATAGCATTATAACTTACCGATTGTATGTTAATAGATACCGATATGTATATGAATTACAATACATATCATATCACTTATATGACTGTACATATTTTACATTCACAAAATAATTGATTCTAAATTAGTTTCAATCTCGGAAAAAAAAAAAAAAATCATGGAAGATTCCGAACTTCAAGCTATTCGACAGGCTAGATTGCGCGAACTTCGAGCTCAACATGCGGAGGTTAGCTTTTGAAGTTTTTATTTGCATTTCTATTAACATTTCTTACGTTTTTCAATTTTGTTTGTTTTAGGGCGGCGGTACCAAGTCGACGGAAGAAGACAGCGAACAGAAACGGTAAAAGAATCCGCGTTAAGCTGTTTACATGTATATTCTAAACAAACTAAGTTTTCCAATTCTTGCTGAGCACTTTAGCTGGACATATTTTACAGTCAAATAGAAGAGACGAGACAATCAATGGTAATTCTTCAACTGTTACTTTAATATTTCTTTTAATTTTAAAAAATAATTTTTTTGACAAATTTATAGCTATCGCAAATACTAGACAATGAAGCTCGAGAGCGACGTAAGTTTATTAATTGCTTGATTTTATAAACTTTATTAATTAAATCAAAATGATTAATTAAATTATTCAAATTGATTGTAAAGTTGCGAGAATCTCTATGGTTAAGGCTGAAAAAGCGCGTGCAGTTGAAGATCTTTTAATTCGTATGGCTCAAACAGGTCAATTACGTGGAAAAGTAAACGAGTCTCAGTTGATTGAAATCTTGGAACAAATTAATCAACAACAAAAGCCTGAAACGAAAATTGTGGTATTTATTGATTTTATATTATTATAATTATGTATAAGATTTTTTCTTTAATAACCCTTTAAACCTTTTCATAAGTACAACCGACGGAAATTTGATGATGACGAGGACGAAGATGATTTCAACTTATAATGGAATTTTTTAATAATCTATAAATTTATATTTTCTGATAATAATTATAATTAATATACTTTTGATAATATTATTAGCGGATTCAAATTTTTGATAATTTAAATTTGGATATAGTTTTTTGATAGAATTCCTATAATTTCAAATATCAGAATTTATTTTATACTTGTAAACTTTAAAGAATTAAATAATTCAGGAAAGCAAATTATTCTAGCAAATTTTATTTTGTTAAATTTATAGAGAATAAATGGCATATTATTTTGTATTATAAGTTGGCTATTTGTTTTGCCTTTTATTTCTTTTTGGTGTCCGAGTTGGAGGGGTAGTTAGCACTTTTAACTGGTTGGGAGATCGCCAGCATGTTCGTTTGGATATTTCCGTAATTCCCTGTAAATTCCAAGTACATTCTTGAAATATTTCCAGTAAAATTTCAATACATATTTCTAAATTACACATGATATTTCTGAAATAAATAATCAGCCGATACGATAACCGGTTCTACGGTAAGTTCTACAAGCAGTACTATGGCGTAGAAGATTTGATATTGCAAGCGTTTACTTTGTAACGTCTGTTGTTGTGTCGCCGGAATTAAATTATCATCGTAATCTATGGTGGAGAAATGGTGAATTTAGCTCGAAACCAAGCGGGAAGGAGTAACGTAAGTCCTTCTCCTCCCCACTTAACATTTTTGAGCTAGTAAATTAACATTTTAATTCTTGCATATTTAAGGCTTCCGTACGTACTTGTTGAAATATTTCTTCAAAATATGAGCTACGCACCGATAAATTTAATGTTTACGATATGTGGGAGTGGAGTGAAAGACAATAAAGTGGTGGTTTACGAGTTCTCTTCCAAACCACATGGAACTAATATTGGTGCGATTACTAAGTAATCAGTGAAGGTTGGAAACTTGCAAATCGCACTGATTAACTTAGGAGCTACGCGTAATCATCAATTATTAATTTATCAACAGTCCTATTGTACGGCATAAGCTAATCTACTTTCTTAAGGAACTCGCGCTGATAATTCCTGACATATCATTTCGCCCAATGAAAGAGCGAGTTTCACCGACTGGCAGCGATGGAGAGGTACCTTTGTTTTTCCATCGACTCTGAGCCTTTTAGTAACAAAGTTTGATATTTTCATGATTTCAGAGTGAACCCTGGCTGAATATTGTAGTAGAAGCCACAGATCACGTCCTAGAGAAAGCAAAGGAATATTTATTACCAGATATGAATCGCGCACATGACGGAATTGTAATTAAGATTGACAAGGTTCCTGATAGCGAAACACCTTCATGCATGCAAGTAAATTGTATTAACTAACCGATTGTAATCGGTGTTTCATTACTTTGTATATCATCATAAAGAATTTAACCTATATAGGCGTGGCACTTTTGTATAACTGGCAGAAGAACAAGGGGAGAACCATTCGAAGCTCAGACTTATGTAATGCCAGTAGGAGTGTTTATCTATCATCTTTAAATGTGAATGATTTATTATTAGTTTGAATTCGGCACTGTGACGGAGCCAACCCACCCCAACGAGCTGAATTTTACCGCGCACGTGCCTTATTTAAATTGTCTATTTCCATCAAGTGTACTCTGATGTTCAAATTCCACAAAATCTTCCCAATCTCATTGTCCTAGATTTCTACTATGTTCAAGAAGAACTTTTCCGACGTCACTTATTTAATTATGTTCAGTTTAACTTTATTCAACTTTTTAAAACCCATATTACTTTTAGTCTTAACCACTGTTTTTTTCACTATATAATTAAATATTAAACAAAAAGTCTTTGATGAACTCTATATATATACCATCAAATTATCAATGATTTTTAAATATAATAATAAGCTTATCATAAAAGTTAACATAAGTATTTCCAATTTTAGTTCCTTATTCACTGCAGAAGTCAGTAGAATTTATGCTGAGATTAATGGTAAACTTATAGCAAAAGCCAAAAAAATTAAAACATGTGATGATGATTTCACTAAAGAAACACAGAAAATCTTTTCAATAATCAATACTACTAGGGAAACGGTATTGGAAACGGTAACCGTTTACGAAGTCCGGAGCTTATCACGTTATAATCAGGTGATTACAAGACACTACATAATGAAGATAGGAGGTAAAAAAATTGATATATGTTACAGGCGCAAAGGCGCGAATAAAATCCACCCAACATTGGGAAATTTTTTTTAATTTGTATAATAGTTGATATTGTACTTAGAAATAATAAATTGATTTGTTTAACATTAGATTTTAATTAATCAAACACGTACAATGTAATTTTTTGAATAAATAATTGCACTAGCTAATAAAAAAATCATATGTATAGAAATAATTAATAAAGAACATTTTCATTTGAGAGAAAAGCCACAAATAAATTGTAATCAATACAATAGCTGTATTACTATAAAATAAATTAATATAAAAATGAACAATTTTACTAACACAGAAAATAAATTAAACAAAAAATTTTTCAAGGATAACAGAGCCTCTTCTATCAATAAAAGATACTAATTTAATGAATAAATCCACTAATGCTGAGATCATACAAAAGCAAAATAAGAAAAATCAAGAGACAGAAGAATAATAAACAGAATGACTCTTACAAAAACATGAATTAAAACAGCAAAAAAGATTAAAGGAATCAGAAGAAAAATAAGAGGAGCACCTTTAAAGAAAACATGAAAAAAAAAAAAAAAGCTGTAAAAACTAACAGCAAATATGAAAATCAGAAAATTCAGAAAAATAAATATAAGCAAGCTACACAAAAATAAACATGGCTAGAAATAAATGGAAATAAAATAAAAAGATAAAATGTTAATGAACAAACATGTTAAAAACAAAAGTAGCAGATAGAAACAGAAAAAATTTAGAATAATATCAGATAACAATTAGCCATATTAATCAGTAAAGAAGATATTCGTTTATTATAGGGATTTTGCAAAAAAATAGATAATATAAGTTACAAACTCTGTGATAAATATCACAAGAGAATACCATCAATAGTAAAGAGCAAGAATGCATGTAAAATTGTCACAATAATTGTAAAGAATCTAAAAAGTTATTTGCAATAAATAATATGGATCCAGAAGATGTATCTGATAAATTAAAAGAACTTAATGAGATAGAAAAGATGCTTATAGAACTCCAAATTTCCAGTTCAGTTCTGTTTTTAGTTCTAATTTGGCTTTCTGATATAAAATTTTACTGAAAGTATTTTTTGGCCTAAAATTTTTACTGAAAAACATTTTCAGATCATACTTTTAACCGAAAATATTTTCAGTTAAAAAACACTACTGAAAAATGTTTTCAGTTTGAAAAATTAGTTCTGGTTCTATTTTCAGATTAAAAAATGAAACCAAAACTGTTTTTTTGAAAAACACTTCAAACTGAAAATATTTTCAGATAAAGCTTTTTAACTAAAAAAATATTTTTCAGTTAAAAGATGATTTTGAAAATATTTTTCAATAAAAATCTTATTCCAAAAAGTGTCTAGTAAGAAACCAAGTTCAGAACTGAAAATAAAACTGAAAATAATACTGAACTGAAAATTCAGAGCTTTAGATGCTTATATCCCAAATATTCACAGTAATAACAGTATATCGATTGCTAAAAAATAACAATCTATACTATAATAATATAGTAATAGATAATGAAGTTATAGAGTCTTTATTTAAAAATAGATCAATCTTTAATGTACTTCTACAGTTTAGGAAGACCAATGCAAAGATGATAATACAAATGACAATAAAAATAGTGAAGAAAAAATATCAAAGTCATTTGTACCATTACTTTCACCCATATAATAAAAAAAAAAGTCATCAACTAATAAGACTCTTGAATAAATGCAAATTAACAATTATTATTATAATACAATGAAAAAGAAGTATTAAGGTCATTTGTATCATTACTTCCATTTATATAATAAAAAGAAGAAACTATTAATGAGATTTTTGAATGAATGTAAATTAATAATTAAATATTATTATAGCTAGAGATTAAAGGAGTTATAATAAACAAATTTTATATACTTAGATATCATCAGATTTGGTCTGCAGAACTATGCAAATCTGCAAAATTAGTAAATTAGTATTTTTTTTTTTATCATTTTTTTGTACAGTTCTGCAAAGTTTTTGATTTTGCAGGTTTTTTTTAAAAGAACAATAAAATTCTGCAATTTTGCAGAAAGTCACATATCTTACTAAAAAGATCTATAATAATCTGTAAAATTGCAGAATTTCATTTTTTTTTTAAAGATTTTTAGAATTGCAGATTAATAATTATTTTATTATTATTAATTTTATTTTTTTAAAATTCCTAATTTAATTCTTTTAAAGTTTTTTACAATTTTATTTTCTAAACTTTCTGATTGTTTTCTTTAAAGTTTCAATTTTATTTTTTTAAACTTTCTGATTATTTTTTTTAAAATTTTTTATTTTGAAAATATTTAAAACATATCAAAATCATGTGTTTTTAAGTTCTATTTAAAGGTATAATCTATAAAAATTATTTTTTTTATTTTTTATTTAACATTCATTTAATATTCAATGGCTCCAGAATACTGAAAATATGGTTTTAGATTGTAATTTTTTTAAAAAAACTATTTCTCTAATGAACATTAGTTAATATTTATTTATAACTTGTAGGTTTAGAATACTGCCAAAAGTACCTATTTTGGATCATTTAAAGGTAACCTTTAAAATATATTTTTTTTTATTAATTAATAAATATTAATTAATATTAGAAAATACTTTAATTTCAAAGGTCATTTAACTAATATAACCAAAAATTTTTTTTAATATTATTATTTAATAAGCTAACTAACAGGATCCCAAACAATATATAAATATGTTAGATTTGAGTTTACTTAATGATCATATAAAAAAAAAACCCTATATAAGACTTTTATTTGCTTATTTTAATATAAAATTTTTAGTTGGTTAGATATTTAAATGCGTAGTTAAACTTATTTTTATTTCAGCTCAGTAATTATATTTGCGTAGCAGAACCTCTTATTCGTATAACAAAGATTTTCATATATATATATATATATATATAGAAAATTTTAATTTCACACGTATATTAAAAAAATTTTTTTATAAAAGATTTTTTTAAACTGATACTTCTTTTCTATTATTTTACACATTTTAATTTTATAAACACAATATTGTATTTAATATTTATAAAAAAAATCATGTTTTTATAATAATATTCTCATATTCTTATTTTTGGTTTGCTAATTTTACTCATATATAAAATGAATTTTGGACAAAAGAAATTACCTTTTATGTTTAAGTAAATTGTTTAGCAGTTGTAAAAAGTATTTGTATTTCAATTTTTATAATTCTAAGTATAATATTTGTGAAGATAATTATATTTTTTAAACAATACTAACTCCAAAAAATTTTTTTTTTCTCTTTTAACTTCAGGATGTAATAACATCACTTTGGTCAAATGAAATTACTTTTTATGTTTAAAAATTGTTCAGTGATGTCGAATCTACTTGTGTATAAATTTTTATAATGATTGGACTAATATTTGTAAAGTATTGGCTATTTTTGTATTATTAATTTTTTTGCGAAACCTATTTTGCAACTTCAGAGCGTGATTTCACTACTTTGGTCAAATGAAATTGCCTTTTTCCGCTTAAGTAAAGTTGTTCAGCAAGGTCAAATCTACTTACAATAAAATTTTTGAATGATTGGATTAATATTCGTAAAATGCAACCAACTTTTGTACTTTCAATTATTTATTATTTAAGTGATTTTAATTTTAAAGTGTAATTTTTTTTATTTTAAATCAACTTGTTAACTTTAAGAAGTTGTTCAGAAGGGTTGGTAATAATTTATATTTTAATTTTTATAAATCTAAATATAATAATATTTATAAAAAATTCCAAATTTTAAAACTATTTTTAAAATAACAATAGTATATTAATATTATATTAATATTAATTAAAATTAAAAATTCTGAAGTTGGTATATCATTTTATATTATTAATTTATTAATATTTAGTAAATTAATTTCACAATTTTTTTTTGCAATGATATAAAAAATTAATTTACTATTACTATATATATATTTATTATAATTAAATTATTTTTTTATACTTAAATAAAGTTATATATGTCAGAAAAAAAATTGCTTAGCAGAATAAAAAATTCAGAGGTTATAATAAGAGTTTGCTTAGCAGAACTTAAAATAATTTGCTTATTGATCATAGTAAATTTTGAAATTTTCATCTAACCTATATATATATTGTTCGAGGTCCTTAGCTAACACTTATTTTTCTTTTTTTTATAGATTCAAAATACTAAAGGTATGTGTTTTAGACTCAATTTTGAAGTTAACTTTCAAAAAAATATTTTAATGAATTGTTTTAAGGCATTTTAATATATTAATATATTAAAATGTTTTATAATAATCCACTTGTACTAGATTAATATTTTTTAAGATAATATAATCTAATGACTAATATGTTCTAGGATGATATAATCTAATAACTAATATGTTTTAAAGATGGATCTGCTTTCCTTCTCTGTATCTTATATATTGGTTAGTAAATATGGATGAAGTGTACACTTATTTAGTTGTTTTTTTAGATGTTGAAATAATGTAAAAAAAAAGATGACTGGTAGCATAGTAAATTTGTGATTAATTTTAGCTGATACTATATCATAATTTTGGCTGATCTTTTGGATATATGATTTTGAATTCTAACTTGATACCATAATAGTGATCTGATAGCTACTATAAAACTGACATAGAGCTATTATAGAACTAGTAATTCACCAACTTAAATACTTACTTCTTTTGCTCTAAAATCTGGCCAAAATTATGAAGTGAATTTTGATTGCAACTTACTACACCATACTCACATAATACTGTTCTAATACTGAACATTCTCTGTCATATAATATAGCAAATTCATTCTTTAATTTTTCAGTTCAGAGGTATGATATGCATTTCTATGACCAGCTATCAAGATATAGTTTTTATGTTACATCTAGTTACATACTAATGATAAAGTATTCATCTTCCATTATTTTATATAAAGATTCTGAAAAAGAATATTCTGAATTATAGTTATTTCCAAAATTTAATTAGCAAATCCAAAATCTAAAATTACTAAATTACATAAATATATAATTAATTATATAAATCTGTAATTATACATTCTAAAATTCTAAAATTTGTATAATAGTATAGAAGTATGAAATATTTCTATATCTAGTGATCTGATATTAACAATTTACTTTTATTTGATTTGTCTCTAATGATATATATTGCAGTTCTTTAGCATTAATATTGACAAAGTTATTTTATTGTAAATATTTAGTGATTATTGGTATCAAAATATGATTTAGTAATTGGATTTTTATGTTCTTATATCATTAGATTTGTTTCAATAAGACAAATCGTGATAATAAGATCATTAAAATCAGATAATTAGTTGCAAAGTTATGGTTTACTAAATTTTTAAATATAATTCAGCCAAAATTTAGATTAATTCTGGCCAAATATTTTTGTAATATGAACAAAATCTGAAATTAAATATGAAATTCAGATCTTTCTTATCGCCGTTTTCGAATTAGTGTGATCGGCACTAAATTTGCTAATTAAATAAAAAATTGACTTCGGGACTACAAAAAAAAACTAACATGTGCACATATATAATAATAAATATTATTTGATTAACATCATGCTAAGCCACTGTTGTATCACCTTTTTCATAATTTAGTTATCATAGTCGCGTTTTTTCGTTAGTAGCTTATAGACTGGTAAGTAAACGATTCCTAACTAATTCCAAAGATTCCATAAATTCCGAATAATTACAAATGTAGTCTGTAATAAACAGTCTTTTATTTTTATAGGTAAACTCAAGTATGCCTAAAGAATTTAGTGAAGACTTATATTGGCGCATTATTTATCTTTATATCGATGGTTTGTCAACTGTAGAAATTGCCAATACATTGCATATGAGTAAGGGCGTTGTAAATAAAATAAAAAAGAGATATAACCGCTGGGCTTGTGTTATAAATCCTTTTAGAGGTGTTCCTGGACGAAGAAAGCTCTTTAACAGAAGAGATATGATTATACTTAGAAATCTTGTTAGCGAAAAAGTGGACTGGTATTTAGATGAGTTAGTATATGAAATGGAATCTCTAACAGGGAAAAGAGCGTCTATTGCAGCACTTTGGCGGTCACTTCAGTATTTAGGAATTACTAGAAAAAAGGTAAATATATTATTTGATATTTATTATAAATAATTGATGTAATAAAATTACTAAAAGTTTTTTTTGCTATGTAGTTACAAAAAGCAGCATTAGAAAGAAATGAAATCGTACGTGCACATTATTTAGCTACAATTGGTGAGCATTATACTCGAAATCAACTTATTTTTATTGATGAAAGTGCTAAAGATGAAAGAAGTCTCTCCCGACTATATGGATATTCACTTAGAAATACTCCTGCTCAAAAAAAAGTGGTTTTTGTAAGAGGGAAACGATATACCATTCTGCCTGCTCTTACACTAGATGGATTTGTTGCTATTGATATATTTGAAGGATCATGTGATAAAAAGAAATTTGTTGACTTTGTTCTTGATCAAGTGGTAAGCAACAACATGAATTTTTATTTTATTTGTTTATACAATTGACAAGATCATTATTTTTTTTAGGTGCCAATAATGAATCCATATCCAGGAGACAATAGTGTTATTGTAATGGATAATGCTAGAATTCATCATGATAATGAATTAGTGGCTTTATTAGAGGGATTAGGATGCCATGTTGTCTTTCTTCCACCTTATTCTCCAGATTTTAATCCAATTGAAACTGCGTTTTCAACCATCAAATCATGGATTAGACATAATCGTGATTTTATGAAAGCTTGTAATGATCCTATATATGCATTATTAGTTGCATGTAGTCAAATTACACCTCAAATGGCACAAACATTTTTTGAAGCATCAATTTATGTTTAGAATACTAATTTTATTAGAAATTTATTTAGAAGTCAATTTATTAGATTTATTAGAAAAAAATAAAAGATATATTCAACTACATATAAGAAAAAATTTCAAAATCTTTGAGCTGCTTGTTTGATATTTTTCTGCCACCCAATCTTTACTACTCCTAGTCGTTGCAATTGCTCATCTGACAATTCTTTGATTATATTTACAGTAATTTCTTCTTCAAGAAAAGTATTCTCAAAATTAGAATACACATTGCAATTATGTTTGTGATCTAGACTATTGAGAAATTCTCCAATTGAAGGTAATGAATTTAGTGATGCTAAATTAGCATTTGAATTATTAGAATTATGCGTTGTTGATTGTTCTTGAAAAGTAGAATGTTGATAAAATTGGGATGGTAATTGAATAATGATAGGAACAGGAGTAGTGGGTGCGTGACTAACTTGTGCTTGCATTGCCAAATTATTCTTATTGACGGATATACTTGATTTGACATCAAATGTTGGATAAGAGGGAGGTACTTCATAGGTAGTTCCTTTGTTTATCTAATAAAAATAATAAAAGATTTTTATTTTTATTATGCAAAACAAAATTATTTCTGTTGAAAATCTTACTATTTCACGAGCCCAAAGTTGTAGTCTTGCAGGATTGAGTTGCAAATGGCGATTTTCTTGAACAAAACATGGTGTTGCATGTATATTACATTTATACATTTCACATAAAGTAGAAATAACTTCAGATCGGGTCCTTTCTTCTTTTGATAAATCCTCTTCACGAATAACACGTGATTTTTTTTTCTTTGTACGTTGTAATTCTTCAGTTGAAGAAAATTCACTTTCATCTGAACTCTAAAAAAAGTAAAATGTTAAAATTTATCTATTACAAAATAAATTTACTATAATAAAAAGATTTTACCTTTCTGTGTGATTTTTTTTCTTTGTTTTATTATCTCTCACAACTACTATAATTGACATTTTTTTACCAGCTAAAATCACTCTTTTATACTCACTAATAAATTCTTGAAAATCCAATTCATCTTCAAGTTCATTTGATGGTCCGCGCGCATTTACTGCTTTATATGAGATCATATAATCCTTTGACATGACTTTTTTCCTCAAAGACTTTTGAACAACTAAATTTATTTTCTCTATAAACTTATTATAATTGACAGGTTCAATACTCAAAGTTTTTGCCGTAGGATCTTTTATATTTTTACTTTTAACAATAATCTGCACTTTTATTTCTTCAAGATCACTATCTTCTTCTTCCTCTACATCATAATCACCATTTTCCTCTTCAGAATAGTCACTACTCACCAAAGAGAATATTTGATCTTCTTTATTAACATAATCAACCTCTCTTTCATTTGATGGATCTTCTTTCTTTTCATTAACATTAACAACTTCTTTTTCGTTTGATGAACCATCTAAAGCAATTATATTATCATCATTTTCTTTTTTTTGAATTTGTTGTGCTTTTTTATCAGCACTTCTATATCGCTGGATTTGACTATTACAAGTGCTACAAAAGGTATAAGAAAATGGCTTTTCAAAGTTACTATTATAGCCAAACTTGATATTAGCATCAAATAAATATTTATTTGCTGTTGGAAATGATAAGTCTGGAGTAAAAGAACGCTGATAAATTTGTTGCCCGCGTTTTGGATATTTAGTTCTTGTTGGTTGCTTATTTTTATTACATTTACATGGATTTTGTTGTGGAAATTCAAAACAATATAAACATTTTTGGCATGAATAACATGTACCTAAGAGGTACTTACAATTAACTTCTGTAACTTCTGCCATTTGAATAGCTTTAGACGCGAAAAATTCAACTTTTTTTTCGTGATATTTTATTTAAGCACTAAATTAGAAAAGAGTGACACTGCAGAACACATGATCACTAAAAAAAAATTGTTTTTTAGTTGTTTTCGAGTGTTTTCGGTGTTTTCGGTGTTTTCAGTTAGATAATTTTAATTGATCGATAAATCACCTGATCACACTAATTCGAAAACGGCGATAATAAATTATTTAATAATTATAGAATTACAGAATTATGTAATTCTATAATACAAAATATAACATAATCTTAGTGACAGTTAAGAAGCAGAAAAAGTATAAAACTGTCCAGTATAAATTGGAAATTATACATGAATTCAATACTTGAGAACGAGATTACTTTTGGATTGCTCTTCTTAGATTAGTGGTAGTTCAATGATTTCCTGCTTCCTGGTCTCTTAAAGAACGTAAAGAAAGAGAAAGATTTCAAGTTGCTGTTATTGAAGGACTGCTAGATTCATTAACAGCTGATACTTTGGTAATTAAGAAACACCTAACAAATTTTATTAACCCCCTACACAGGATTGGAAATTGTACTAGTACAGTACTAGTACGGTACTAGTACAGTACTGGTACTGTACTGTACTTCTCAAATTTTAAAAATTAGTATATAGTACATATGATGTCATTCAATTTTGATTGGCTGTACTAAGTACTAGTACAATGTACTAGATTTTTTTTTAGTATTAGTACAAAAATATATAAATCACGTGATTAAAATTTGATAACGATTTATTTTATTTTATTCATTAGAAAGGGCAATGCAAATTATCTTTAAACATAACCTTTAAATCCCATTTTGCATTACTATTTTCTGCTGGATGATCAATACTTTCAATATCAAGATCTAAATTTAAATCATTTATATTTTCATTACTTTCTTGAAGCATTTTTAACCATTGATCTAATTGATCTTGAATTTGCGATTCTTCAACATCATCATCAGAATCACTTTCATCATCACTTTTGCCTACTATATCAGTCTCTATAACTAATACATTTTCACCATTATTAGAATCTTTATTATGTTCATCTAAATTTGTATTTGGTAATTCTAATTCTTCTGATTCAACATTAATGTAAGCCATAGTTGAATTTGATTTTTCTTTACGTTGATTATAGGTAATACTAGTTTGTAATTTTGCCATATCTAATACTCTAGAAAACTGCATAAAATAAAACAATTATCGTATATCACGGGCCACAGTATCCTGGGTATCTTGCAAAATTTGGGGGTTTTGGCCTGTACCTGGGGGTACTATACACGGGTGGATACTATACATAGGGGGGGTACAGGATTTTTAAAATACCTGGGGTACATGCCATGTATAATACCCGGGTTTAATTAGATTGGTGAAATGCTGAAACTAACTGTTCTGGCGTTTTTTATATGTAAAGTAAAAAAAAATGCCGAAACTGATTGTTCTGGCATTTTTATATATATAAAAATGCAAAAAAATGCTGAAACTGATTGTTCTGGCATTTTTATATATATAAAAATGCAAAAAAAGCGCCAAAACTGACTGTTCTGGTATTTTTATATATCTGGAATATACATTATATATAAACCTAGTATTATACTCTGGGTATTTTACAAAAGTTTAAGCTTTAAATTGGAATTCTCTATGTAAAGTACCCGGGTACTTTAAAATTCTGGCAAATTTTTTGAGGAGGGTACTATGCATAGGGGGAGTACTGTGGCCCGTGATATACGGTAATTTTTAATTATAGCAAAATTATAAATTAAAATCTTTTATTACCTTTAATCGATTTCTGTTTTTTGTGTGAAGAAATCCCATGCTGCTCCATAATCTTTCTACTGAAGCAGCATTAACACAAATTCCAAATAAACGCGCTCTAACAATTCCAATTTCTGGATATGCACTTCGAATCCAACACCAATATTTATAAATATCATTTCCAAAGTGGGCAACAGATTCATCATTAAAAGGATATTTAGTTCCTTGCGAAAAATCATCAAATTCTGTAAGAATAGTTTTAGGATCATTTCCAGTCCAAGCTTTGTAATAATAAACCAGCCATTTGCTTAAATGTAAATAACTAATTTGTGATTTCGATGATTCTGTAAAATAATTTGCTTTATAAGCTGGATGGAGAAGCCAGGAGAGAATGAGAAGAGGCTGCTCCCATTGCTCTCATCTTTTTTGTAATCTGTTTAAAACTTCATTGGCAACATTATTATCTGGATATTTTTGCTAAAATTGATAAAAGTAAGCAAATCCGTGTAGGATTTCATATAATCTTGCTTTATCTCCTTGTAAAATATTAAGAATACGACAATAAGGAATTAGAATTTGTTTTAATTTTGTTAATAATTCCCAAAAAGAATTATTCATAACTATATTATAAACATTACGTGAAATAGTTAATGGATCTGTTGGTCGTCTCCTAGTTAAAGAAGTTGAAGGTTCAAATTTTGTAGCTAAAGACTAAAATAATAAATAAATTAGTAAATAAATAATGTAAATAAATAATAATAGATTATAACAATAAAATTAATATTTACCCGTAAAGCATTTTTAGTAGCATTTAAACTTTTACAACAATTAAAATAATTATTCCATCGAGTATCTCCAGGAACTGATGGTTAAATACATTTTCCATATATTTCCATTTGTAACTTTCGAAGGTTACCAATAAAATATTTGTTATTTGCATTTTTAAAATAAACTGCTATTTTTAAAGCCTGTTGTGATGTAGATTTGAGTTCAGGCGAAACTTTAAAAATGTCTCCAACACACAAATTAATTTGATGCACAAAACAAGGTAAAAAAACAGTATTGCGATGTTGTATTCGAAGTCTTTTTCTATTATAAAATTTACAATAATAGTTAATAAATTAATAAATATAAATTAAATAATTAATAATTAATAAACAACAATTTCTTATCTTGCCGCATTGTAAGCAGGCGCACTATCAGTAATAATAGCCAAAAGAGGTATATGAAGTTCATTTATTTTTAATACCATTTCTTCTATTTTATTTATAACTTCTAAAGTTGTTGCTCATTCATTACTTATATCCGTGGCCTTCCATACATAAGGTTGTTCTTCAGATGACATAAGTATTGATCCCATTAATTCTTGTTCATGAACATTAGTCCAACCATCGAATGAAAAAGTAATTCCTATTCTATCTAATGCTAATTTTTCCAGCATCATAGCGTCAAAATCTTTAACAACATCACTTAAAATTTCAGTTGATAAGGTTTTTCTATCTGGTAACTTTATCTGTGGATTGAGAAATTTAAATAGTTCAATAACCTCTGGATTATTTACCCAAGATAATGGAAATCCACACGAAATAGTAACTTGTAATAAATGCAAATGAAATTTTTTTTTATCTGAGCTGGAAAGAGATCGCGCAATAATGAATCCATAGGCCCATTAATTGACCATTAAGAAGGTAAAGAAGTTGAGGAAGAGCGTGAAGAAATTGAATCTCTTCGTATTAGAAGTTGTGAAGGTTCATCAAGTGGATCAGAAAGTAAAGAATCATCCGCTCCTATTAAAAAAATAGTGAAATTATGCTTAAAATAACAATTTAACAATCATATACTGTATATAAATAAGGAATTACTTACTTTTTCTTTTACCTAAATGTGATTCTTCTTTAGAATTAAAAACTTCATCCTTTTCTTGTTGACTATACAAATCTTGAAAATTCTGGCAATTTTTGAAATGTTTTAAAATTCTATCAGTTTTATCTGCAATTGTTTTTAAATTTGGATGATCTTCACCAAGTTTATTATAGCATACTCTACAATAGCATAATTTATTGGTAGCGCCACTTTTTTTATTTGTTGAGATAATATATTTTTTCAAAGTTTGTACCATTTTAAGAAAAAAATTGGTAAAAAGTAAAAACTGAAAAAAAGAGATGATTTTAATCTTGTACTACATCATCTGATATCGATCAACATTTCATCAGCAAATTAGATAAATTATATTTTTATTGAGAATTATTTTCGAGAAAAAATATAAAAAAAAACTATGCATTTTTTTACTAGAATTAGTTTATAACAATGTATTTTTTTAATAAAAAAATAACAGTTTGTAGATTATCTGATAGTACGAATTTATTGTACGAAGTGTACTAATTTGTACTAAATTTAATTCGTACAGTGCACTATCACTTCAACATGTACTAGTGCTATTTGTACTAAGTACAGTAGTACTTGTCCGAGTACTGTATGAGTACTAGAATTTTGTTAGTACACGTGTACTACCACAATCCTGCCCCTACATATTAAAGCTTTTAAAGAAGTTAAGAACCCAGATGATACGTGCAAGATGATTGCCTACTTTGAAAGTTGAGAGAATTTACAAAACATCGTTAGTAAGAAATCATTTTGGAATATAGCAAACTCAGTTAGTATCATCACACTATGCCATACTTTATTACGCAAAGGAGGAGTAATCAGAAGTTTAGTTCAAATAGGCAAGGTAAACCCAGCAAGTCAAACTTAGACCCACCTTTCAAATGTATCAAAGTTAGCTTAGGAATCAAGACAAGTTCTCCTATGACTGGATCTAATTGTGTCCTCATAAGGAGTCTGCAGAAGGATTCATCTCAATCTTCATTTGGACATAAAACTGAAGGGAAGAACAAAAAATATCAGAATAAGAACAATAAGAGCACAGGCCCTTTCCTCTAAAAAAGTTGTCTAAACAATAATTGTATGCTGAGATTATAGAATTGAAGGCAGTTTTGATGGATTTTATTCAGAAATAGTTTCAAAAATCAGGATTAGTAATAATTTATAGGATATTTATTTTATTTCTCTAAATGAGATAGAATTTTTTTTTTTATTTCCTTTTTCTTTTTTATTCTTTTACATATTTTTAGTATTAATTTTTTAGGCGGATAGTTAGACTGGCCCTCAGGTTTGGAGTATTCTTTCAATATTTTGTACTGAGTATGTCAGTGTTTGGCAAATGACTTGAAATGACAAATGATTCAAATAGCATGTCATTTGTCATTTGTCATTTGAAACTCAAATGATTGATCATTTAAGTCATTTGATTAATATTAAATATTTTGAATTTTTTTTTTAATTATTTTATTTATCCTAAGGTAAATAAACTAAATATTTAAAAAATATCTCAATTTGTATAAATAATGAAAAACTTTTAATAGTATTGAAAGATTTGTATATCACGTGATTAATGTTAAATTGAAAAATTATTACTTTATACTTTATGATCGAAAAAAAACAAAATCAATTTTATTAATGAATTATAAGAACTTCAAATTTCAACAATACTAAACTTGAACATAGCAGTAAATTTTGTAGAAAGGAAAAAAGTTAGGAAATTGAATGTCACACAAATTTTTCAGACGATTTATAATTTGAATTATTAAGTTCTATTCCTAAAAAAGTTAAATCTTCTTTAAATAGGTATTCTAATTTCCATTTTGCTGTTTTATCATCAGCAGGATGTATATTTCTTCCAGCTGCATGAAAATCCTGCACCATTTCTAATAAGTGGTTATCTTCCTCATTATCAAATTGATTTTCACGTTTAGCCAAATCAAACCAATTTGTACAAATTTCAGACCAGTGAAAATCATCAGACTCTTCTTTATCTGAATTAATTTCTTCATCATTCTTTGAATTATTATTTATTTCATTTTTTTCATCTTCCAAATCATTAACAATTAAATCATCACAAATGGACTCATAGTCTGATAATATATCATTGATTAATAATTCATCACATGAGATGTTGATCACTGGAGAACAAATTACGTTACTTCAAGTGTTAGATAACACATATTTCCATCATTTAACTTTTTTTAAGAAATATTGAATACTCTTCTTAGAACAAATACTTTCAGACGATAGTTTCTTATTAGATACTAATAAATTAAGAAACAAATTTAATATACCATATATCTTAACAATTAAATGGTACTGCAAAATGATTTATACTTTGAACACTAAATCTGATCTTTTATCATAACTTAATTGTCTCTACAACGCTAATTTTAATTTATGCTTCATTATTACAAAACAATTTTCTAAAGCAAGTGAGACTGAACGAACAAGTAAAAATGTATTTGCCCTTTGACCTTATCCTTAATTTCACATTTTTTATTGATTTTTATGTTCTTTATTTTTGGAATGTAACTACCTTTAGCCTTATCCTTGATTTTCATATTTTTATTGATCTTTGTGTTAAATGTAATTATCATTTTATCTTATTTTTAATTTAGCATTTTTTATTGGTCTTTATGTTCTTAGGTAAAAAAAAAAAAAAATAAAGAACAAACCAAAATAGCTCAAAGTCATATAAAAAAATTGTGTTACAATGCAAAAATTAACCAATAAAATTTACTTAATGTGATGAAAAAATTATGTGAGATTTAAATATTTCACATTTTAGAGGTTAGATTTAAGCATTACACAGGGGAGTTGGATATAAATTTACCCTTAAAAAAATAATAATAATCTAATTTAATAAAATTATTTTTTTATAATTAAAAATAAATTTTATTAAAATTAATAATTAAATAATAAACAATATAAAAATATTTCAGGATCAACTCTTCCCGATAATCACTCTGTCCAAATTTTTCAGCTAAAAAAATTTTTGAGTTCACGTCGTCGGAAACAACTAATATACTTGTAAACATGTCACAAACAAACAATTACAATGTAAGTGAAGAGTTTCTTAACAACCTTAGAGACAACTTTGGTCTCCTACTCCTGGAGAATATAGAACACGAGAAGAGCAACTTGCAGAAATTGTGGCCTCGCGCAAGCTCTTGAAATATACAAAAAAATGTTCCTCTCCGGCTATGCGAAAAACTTAGCTATTCCTTTAAAGGACATATAGAGCTATCAAAATATTGGGATGTTTGTCCAGTTTTCATAACCTATATTCAGTTTTTGTCAAAGTTTACCTTAAAGAGAGCTTTACTGCGCTCGCGGCAAATGTCAGAAAAGGCTTCCAAATTAGGTCAAGTAGAAAATCAGGATACACCAATCATAGACTCCGATGCAAATGCCCAGATGGATATAGAAATATCTTACCTAGAGGCGAACCAATCAACAACAAACACGACACTGATCACAAAAGAATCGAATGATGAAACAAGTTTTCAACCTGTATTGTCTAAATCGCAAAAGAAGAAACAATGCAAGAAGGCTAAAACTGAACAGGAAGCTGTTAAAGCTCTCAAAAGTTCTCGCTTCTCTCTGGATCCTCCTGCCAAACAGTTTACTCCCCCCAAGTGAGATGAATCCACAGGAAATGAAACACTTAATCAGCCACCTGAAAAGAAAGCTAGGTCGCAGACAAGCCAAATACAAGAAAGGTGGTCTTACTGGATATCAGCCTGCCCTTAATTCCCAGGCCTTTGTTCGTGATATCATAGTATACGACATCCCAGCTAAGTGGAACAACTTCACCATTACCAACGCGCTATCCGATTGGGAAAATGTTATCTCTATGACTGTCAAACGACAGAAGAAATACAAGATACTCCGTGTCAAGTTAGAGATATCACAATTGTTTAGGAATTATGAAAAACATTGGATGGCGCCTTTAATGGGTTTTCCAGTTAGATGGTTTCCAGCATCATAGTCTTTACAAGAACGAAAATAAAGAAAAAGGTATCAAGCTGTAGTGTTGAACCTCCAGAGAGCATGACTTCAGCTATGCTGGTACATAAAGACAATGAAGCCTACCTTCTATCCCATAACATTAATATGTTTAAAGAAGTAAAACTACCGGATGGTAAAAGGAAAATAATTGGATATTTATCAAATTGGGATGACCTATATCAGTTAATAAATACTTCTAATGTTTGGCATGGTGAAACAATTGATTGGACCCACCATACCTTTCCATCTCACAACCTTAGAAAGTCGACAAAGTCTTCTACTGATAAGAGCCATAGGAAGACTAAAAGTACTAACGCTTCCTCCCCAAATGACAGTGCCAAGATACGATCTATTAAGAAGGTTGCTACTGGTACTAATAATATCCCCTTACGACACAGAAGAGGTGCTGCCTCTCAACAACAATATTCATCCAGTACTAAATCTGGGCAAAACTCTCTGAAAACTGATTATGATGACAAGAAATCTAAATCTAAGTCGAAAAGGTCCTCTGCTTCGAAAAGATGATTATGGCTGAGATCACACGAATGAACGAAATACTGGAAAGTTTATTAAAGAGAACGATTGTTTGAGGAATCCTGTGACATTTTTGTTGCGATAATGACCAACTGTTTTGATAAATTTTAATTATTTAGTACTAGGATAGATCCAAATTTTATTTTTTTTTGCATTTTCCCTTATATTCGTTATTATTAATTATTGGCAATATGATTGAACAGTGTTCTTAACTAGGAGCATATCTTCTTACTGATGTATTGGTCGCTATGTAACCTCACTACTATCGTAAATAAAAGTATATGCGCTATCAATGCCATTAAATTTAAAAAAAAATAATTAAATAATAAAAATAATAAAAAAAATTGTAAAAAACTAATTATTTTGATGATCACATTCTGCAGATCAGGGTAGATATAGCTTCTGATAAATTGTTTATATGGTATATGAACTAAAAAATATCAATAAAAGTATATATAAATCATTTCTAAAAAAAAAAAAAAAAAACTAATAAAAATAAATCAATATATTTTAAGTATAAAATAAAATTCAAATATTTTTTGCTATTAATTTTTATATATTAAAATATAAAAAATATAATTTAATTTTATTTAAATAATATTTTTTGAATATATTACAAGTTATTAAATCTTTTATTTATAATTATAGTATTAATTAGTTTTTTAAAATTTGCAAATATTTAGAATATTATTATGACTTATAATATATGATAGTTTATAAATTACTTTACATTTTGCTTTTATAAATATATATTTTTTTAAAATAATACTTTATGATCCTTTAATAATACAAGAACAATATACTAATTTTTATTGTAATAATTATTTCTATTAATATTTATTTTTATTTTTTGCTTTTTGTATAATATATACTATACTTTAAATTTTATAGCTAGTAAAATTCTTTTTATTATATAAACATATTTTTTTTCAAATTACATTAAGTATTTCTGATTTCTTTTATATAAACTTACTTTTTTCAAATACTAAATCTATACAATATTTAAGTTTAAATTGTATTTTAATAATTTTTTTTTTTAATAATAAAAATAGATGAAAATAAAGTGGTAATTTTAATCTAAATTAAGCAGAATTGATATAATTAAATTAATTTAAATACTTTATTATAAGAATGACAATGTTAATGTGAGAAATCTCATTAATGAAAATTAATTAAAGAGCTTAATTTAATTAAAAGGTTTATTAAGATGTAAATGAATGGATAAGTGACTTACGTTTAATTCGAACTTTAGATGTAAGAAATAGCATATATTGCGATGATTGATATACATTGCAGTAGTCTTTTCAAAAGTACGTGGTATTATTAAATAGCAATATTGGAAGAACAATTGAAACATGTTAGATTGATACAAGATGCATGCTAATTTATTGTTAATTATTAAATTTTGATTTTGAGATCCCGGATTACGTACACAATCAGCACTTTAAATGATAATTATTTAATAATGGAAAATATGCAAATCTGGCATAAAATTGATGAGAAAAATATAACATTTACTTATTACAGTGAGAAAGAAATAACGTATGTAGTAAGTACATCAAAATAATTAAAGGTAATACATAGATTTCCGGTGATTTAAGAAGCCGTGGCTACGTTTTTTAGGATTCATTGGCAATATAATTAATCCGGTAACTTAAAAAAACCCCCCGTGGCAATTTAAAGATATTCCTTTTTTAATTAAAAACTAGGTTTCGTAAATTCATTTATAATATACAATAAGATGAAAAAGTAAAATCAAGTTTTTAAACGCGTTTTTAAAGTTAATTCCTGTATAACTTAAATAAGTCATATTAAAAATATATTAGATAATTTATTACGTACAATAAAAAAAAAAAAATTGTTGGTGAGATTGTGGGAACATTCGATTCATAGTAGGCGTTTTGTGTACTGTATAATATATTATAAAGTATGAGGCTTTTGCATTTTTGATAGATAATAAGAATTTTCTTTTTTTACGCGAGACGGAATAGATCTTTTTTTTGATCTATCTTTCATGTAAAATTTCTTTCAAAAAGTTCATCCTTTCTAAATGAGTTAATTAAAAATGGAAGTACGTAATATATCCCAAAAAGAAAAATAAAAGGAGGATAGAAAGAGAGCATCAACTTACATACTTTTAAAGATAATGATAAGGGAGCAAAAATGACCCATACGGAAAATACGTCTAACCAAATTTACACGTAATAGAAATACTGTAATATAATAAGTACCCACGTGAATCTGTGCAAGCATTAAAAATAAGCATATACAGTATATTAATATTGTAATTCAATAAAAAAATTATCCCTTCTATCCGGGATTTTTCGGCCGATCGGAACCAACCTATTTTATAAAAACAAATGAAACCTTTTTTGGAGAAAAAAATTATCCGTATTTTTTAATTATTATTTATAGAAAATTTCGGAATATCTTTGGAAATATATTATGTAGGTAACTGTACGATACTGCTTACGAAACGATTGAATTTTATAAGATTTATAAGTGAGTCAAATAGATCGATTTCGGATGTTTTTTTTTTAATCAACCAATCCTATTACCGGCATCAATATTTTTAAGCAAAAATATGAATATTGGTTATTATTATTATAATAATGTATATACTTGAATAAATTGTATCGTATTCTCGTATATAAATGCTAAATAAGTAATCCGAGTATTCCGAAATTTCATTAAAATGAATAAATCAAATGTGTCACTGTTAATAATACTTTTTTCGGTTTTTCTTTATATTTTTTCTTGACTTGTTTCAAAAAAAAAAAATTTTTTTTTTTTTTTTTTTTTTTTGGAGATTTTCTTTTTTTTTCTTACGAACCAATCAATTTATGGTCCTTGATAGATAATTCTTGAAACATTATTTATATCACATTTGATTATAAAGTTATAAAATCTAAAACTATATTTTAAAGAAATATGACACAAGTCACTCACGGGCCTCTCTTTGTTTGGATCTGCGTTTTTTAAATAAATAAAAAAAATTTTTTTTTTCTTTCTGTTACTTTTCCTTTTATCGTTGGCATTCCGAATAATCCCCCGATTGTTGTTTTGATTGTTTTGATTATATTTTTTTTTACATATATTATGTATGTTATGTATGTATGTACTATATATATAATATACATGTATGTATATATGTATATATACGTATAAATACAAATAAAAAAAGAAAGTTATCAATTATTGCCGTGAATTCCCGTTGGATCCTTTTTTATGTGCGATGTAACAGGACAAACCTTTTAGGGAACCCTTGTCATAATTGATTAACAATTTATATATGAAAGGGTCAAAAAAAAAAAATATTATTTGAACGCGCATATATATTGATCCATTATGGCTTTTATTTTTTATCTGTACATCATCTTGGCGATTGTACTTGGCAAAAAAAAAAAAAAAAATTATATATATATATTTTCCTTCAATGAGATACTTTATAGAGTTCCTTGATAAAAAAAAAATAATAATTTATTTTTTTGTTTACTTTATTTTTTGGTATAAGTCGGAATAAAACAAGTTTTTTTTTTTTTAAAAAAAAAAAAAAAAGAAAATATTCTTTTATTCTCAATATCAACGACCCAATTAACTTTACGTCGATTATCGATTATTTTCGTCACACAAAAAACGGATATCGTCATTTAATTTTTTTTATTATCAGATTATTGTGAAATAATGTATCTCTTCTTTTCTTTCCTTTTTATCTAAAGATAGCGGACCAATAAAATAAAGATATACGTAACCCACGCGGATTGTTACATAAATCCCCATATTGAGGTATAAGGTAGGCAACACATGCACACACATACTGAACAATCATGATTCATACAGTATGTATTTTATTTATTTATTTTTTACATAGGAAAAAAAAAAAAAAAAAATAAGGTGAGGAGACATAAATGTCCTTGTTGTATCATTATATGATGGGACGGGGTTAAAAAAAGATGGTTCCTTGTTTCAGGAATTTGAAAATCATAATCATTTTTAAATGAGAATGAAATTAAATAAAGAGAAAAATGTTGTACAAAAAAAAATGTAAGATATTTTTTAACAATAAAGATCATTTGTAAAGTTTGCATTTATGTAATAATAATAATAATATATCATATAAATGTCGGGGAACGGAATATACTTCGGTAAATGGTTTTTTTTATATGTATTTATATTTATTATTTACTTTATTTAAAAAATTTTTTTTTTTTTATATTCAGTTTTTTTTTTTTGATTTTTTTTTTTTTGATTAAAGATGAAATTGATTTATTGATGTATTTTTTTTTTTTTTATTTTTTTTATATTAATAAATAATAATAATAATAATGCACGAAAAAAACTATCGGTTTTCGAAATTTACAAATATCTTAAGTGTTTGAATCACGCTAAATTACGCAACTCCGCTTTGTAACTGAATGAAGGCGTCACTCCACAGCTCTTATTCGATAAGTTTTATACCAAAACAAGTTACTTTAAATAATGACATCATACGCCAAAGTTTTATTATCCAAGAACATCAGATATTGTACGAGTGTGATACCAGATCCTGTATCACTGTGATACTGCAAGATCTAAGATTGAGTTGTTTCGCAGTTTTCTCAAAGTCCCTTTAGTAGTACAAAATTGTTAGGCCTAACAATCTTTTTTTCTTAAATAAAGTAATATATTTCTAGGTATCATAATAAGAAAAGATTCGATTATCTAGATTTATTGTATCTAAAATAAATTATTAAATATTATTGCCGTTATCTTTCTTTTATTTTTAAGTTCATTTTCATACCTAGAATATTATTTTTTTTAGATTATCACATAGAAAAGTCGGGCTTCAAAGAAAGAATGACAGGATGATGGATCGAACATTCTGAATTTCTGATTTGCTGCGGGATGATGATCAAACGATCAGAATTTTCTTTTTTTTTTTTACGTTTCAATCCTTTTAATCCTTTTTTTTTGTCCCTTTAATCCTTTTAAATCTTTTAAATCTTTTAATCCTTTTTGACCTTATAATCCTCTTAACCCTTTAATCCTTTTAGTCCTTTTGGTCCTTTCAGTCCTTTCAGTCCTTTTGGTCCTTTTGGTCCTTTTGGACGATTAAAGAAATGTTAATCCGATAAAGAACGAAAATTCCTTTTTTTACTATCATTGAATTTAATACATAATGATTTATAATATTTAATTTAGTTTGTGTAATACTCTCAATTTTTTTTTTTTGTTTAAAAAATATATATGTGTGTGTGTATGTGAGTTGAATGAACTGAATTGAATTGAATGAATATGAATATGTACAATTTTATAATAGTATAATACAATATATAATATGTAATATGTATTTTTATAAACGCGTAAAATAATTAAAATACTCACACATGTTATTTTTTAAGAAAAAAGTAATTTTTTTTTGAAACAATTGATAAACAAAGCGAATTAAAATCCAAAATTGGATTAAAGGAATTGTGATACAAATATAAATTAATATACGAAACACTTTCACCGAAATGTCTCCCAAATGTTTCAAAACTTGTAAGTACTCATTTCAAACAGGTCAGGATCAGGTAATAATTAAGTGTGATTATTACGAAGTTGTTATTATTATTATAATTATAATTTTTATTATAATTATTATTATAATTATTATTATTATTATTATTATTATTATTATTATTATTATTATATTTATAATATTATTCATCACCATCATCATCTATACTTAATTATTATAATTATTATTTTCGGAAGAAAAAATACTTTAATGTTGTATGTATATAAACATATACGTACATGTATTACGCCCCAACTTTAAGCAAAATCATAAAGCCCATAAAGTAAATAAGGGAAAATAAAAACAAACGCCAAATTAACGAAAAAGGATTAATGATATCTTAAATTTTTAACAATGAAACATTCTTTTTCATTTTTGAATATCCTCACATATTCTATAATAGTACATATTATTTCTTTTTTGTAAAATTAAATTCTCATGTAATTCCAAAAATGACGAAGAAGAGAAGATCGAAAGATATCGTTCTTTTTTTCTATAAAGAGATAAAAATTCATGGGGAATTATATTTTTTTGAAGCCAATTCTTTACCTTGAATAGTTAGAAATTTATATGTTAAATTAAATAAGAAATATGTCATAATTAATGTAAGTAGTATAATATTCTATCACGTTACGTCACTAATTACGTAAATTTCGATTGATTAAACTCAAATTAGATTTGATGATAACTTATACTCATAAATACTTTACTTTTAAAAGATTAGTAACAAAAGAGATTTTAATAAAGTCAAGATGCACGGATTACTAAGCATTTATGTTGGTATCACCTTATCGGTCCCGTGTCATGTAAAGTTTTAACCAATTAAAGAATCTTGTGTAACAATTTATTACTTTTTTAGACAAGAAGAAACATGAACTCTCTTTCTTTCTAGTAAATATTTTTTTCTTTTTCAACCTAAAAAGATTTCCCCACGCAAATTTTTGTTTCAACAATGAAAAATCGAGAAAAAAGAAAGCATGTGCATAAATGAAAAATTAATTTAAACATGCGAAATTTGTTGAATGTAAAAGTTTAGGCTGATATGACGCTATTCGTGGGAAAATAATTGTTGAGATACAATACCGAAAAAAGAACATCATCGAAAAAAGAACGTTACTAAATTTACCAACATTTACCGGAAAAAGAAGTGTCTTTTTCTTTAAAAAAAAAATTTGACAATAACAATAATAAATTAATATTTTTTTTTTTTATTTTTTTTTGTTTTTTTCTTGTACTTCTTGTACGATAATCGATAAGAATCAAGTTTCTTATTTTTATTATATTACGCACAAACCTTTTTTTTTTTTTTTTTTTTTACTATTAGATATATTAATTTCGCTAGTAAGTTTTTGGGGAGGAATTGTTAATATTCGGAAAAAATCAAAACCGTAAAATTTTTTTACTGGTTTATCAAGAAATAATGGTTATTGTTTCAAAAAAAAAAAAAAAAAAAGAAAATTCTTTGTTGGACGATTGTTGGACGATTGTTGGACGATCAAGAAACCTCATTTTCCTTTCTAAGTATAAACCTTTTTAATTTTTTTTTTTTTAAGTGGTTTAGAATGATTTAAAAAGTATTCTATATATGAACTCATTTTATTTTATTTATTTATTTATTTTTTTTTTTTCTTTCTTTCTTTCTTTCTAAAAATTATTTAATTCCCATTGTTTAACGAAAAATGTTATAATGTAAACACTACATAACATTGTTTCTTTTTAGTATTACATATGTCAAAAGAATGAATTTTCATGAGGAAACAAACATTTTCGGTTATATAAATAATTGGTTGACTATTGATTTAGTACAATATTCTCGGGATTTCGTAAAAAAAGCAAATATATGCAAATAATAAATTACAATTTATATTACAATTATTTCTCTTTTTTTTTCAAAAAGTGTGCATTGTTATTTAACAATGTTTGTATCTAGGATTTAAGTAGGTTTATTATAACTAAAACGAGACAAATCCGTTCTTCTAACTAACTTAGTTTTAGCTATTTAACTAAAACCGATATAATCTTATATTCCCGTATAACAACAAATAAACAAATAAAAAAAAAAAATCATTATACACTGTCAAATTTCGGTATAAATGGTATAAATAATTTATGTCAAAAATTTATTTTTTAATAATGTGGGGATTTAAAGTACGAAAATTATTAAAATTACAGATTATAGTTTAGTTGTTTATTATATAATAATAATAATTATTATTATTATTATTATAATTATTATTTTTTTTATAATTATTATTATTGTCCGTTTTTATCTTATTTGAGTCGGAATGAAAAAATTTTTTTTTAATAAGAAAGAAAAAAAGGTAAAATGGCGGTTTTTTTACGGTTATGAAACATGTGAAGAAGATTGATCATGCGGAGAAATGTTTAAAGAAGTAATTATTATTTTATTATGCAATGTGACAATTACAATAAAGCCAAAATCTCTTTTTTATTTTTTCTTTTTTTCGAAATATTAAACGGGGAGATTAAATAACATTTACCCGATCTCTTTTATATTTATATGATTTATAATCTTGCATATTACATAATATAAATATATAATATACAATATACAATATATACATATATAATACTTGTATGAATATTATACGGTAGTAAATGTCTACTGAATATATACATGATGTACATTCAATCAATACGTTTATGTGATATAAATAAATAAATGCTGCGTGCGTGCATATAAAAACGCAGCGAAAATAATCATTCAAAGCCCAAAAAGAGATAAAAAAAGCAACAAAGAAAAAAAAAAAAAAACTTGAACTGATCAAGTTGAAAACTGTTTAAAATTGGAAATAATAACCGAATATATAAATATTTCTCATGATAAAGTAAATACAATGGAATACAAAATAGGAAATAATTTAAAGTAATGTTTATCGTATGATCTAAATTCTTTGTTCTAACAGATGACCGTTAGACTGGAATTTGACATTCCCAACTCACTAAAAATCTTTTTTTTTTCTCGTGGAATATTTTGAACATATGAAATATGCATAAAAAAAAAACATTATTATTATTAAAAAATATTATATGTGTCCAATCATAATTTTCTTTAAAAAAAAAAACCGGGAAAATTCTTGAAAAAAAAGGGGAACGTCAAAAAAAAAAAAAAAGACAATGTACTGCGGAATATTTGGGCGAAAAAACATGTTTTGATGGTTTTGATGTTCATACGCCTTTTTTTTTTCATAAACTATTGGCACAGATTCTCACCAATCCAAATCCTGCTTATAAATGTCACCGCAGGGGCCATCTTCTTCCCTTCGATATTCAAAACATTATCTCTACACACACACACACAAAAAAAAAATAAAATAAAAGAAGCTTGGTGATATAATATTTGTGTCAAAACAAACGCCTACTTGACAAATTCTTATCTCACGTTTTTCTAATATAGTTATGATAAACATTATTTAAAAAATTTAAAAGGAATTAATCATTACTTATTAGTTTTATTGCATAATCGAAACAATACTCGTATAAACGCAATTCGGAATCGCGTAAGAGATTTAAGCCACAGTGGCGGTTCATAGTAAAATTTCCCATCTTATGATTCATCATGAAAATATTGTGAAAATTGGTTACATTAATTATTATAATTGTTGTAAATTTGAGAAATCTTGAATTGTTCGCGAGTCCCTAAAGAATTTTCTGAATCATTCATTGACTAATCTAAAAAGAGCAATTGATTCCTTAATAATGTAAGACAAAATAATAGGGTAAGACCAAATGTAAAGATTAATATAAAAATTTTCTCGTTAAAAAAATTATTTATTGTTTGTAAACGATTGATCACTTACATATATAAAATAAATTACTGTATAATATAATATATGTATATATATATATATATATAATATAATGTATATAATAAAATTTTTTGACAAATCAAATCATACAATCAAATACACGTTATTAAGTACAATACTTTTCATGTGTTCTTTTAAAAAAATTGTAAATAAGGTGACATCATTTATTTTATATTTAAAAATATTTACATATTTTACATATTTACACATGTCACTCTTTACCTACGCCTTTCTTGTCTTAATTTAATTAATACATTTATTTACGCATAACTGATAGTACATTATCAAACAGATGAAAATTCGTTAGTCGTAGATTACTTTATGGAAGTTTCTCTCATGTTGTGTTAGTCTGGGACTAACCGGGGACTTTTTTACGGGTACTTAAAGAAGAGAAGTAGTTCCTCTTAAACTTTTTAAGGGTATAATGACTTCATTGCCCTTATGCATCTTGATGCAATTTGTTTTCCCTTCTTATCTTTGCGTTTTATTGGGATTTTCGTAATTCACACAAATCTTTTTTGACCAATCATATCTTTTTTTAAATGAAATATATATTATATTTATATATCTTTCAAAAAGAATGGTATGATAATTATTCCGAATCTAACTTTTCAACAGGTTATTTGAATTTTGTTTGTGTGGCATGGTTTGTTATACAGTTTTATCAATACTTGTATGCGTATCATATGTAAAAATTAAACATTGTTACATTTAATGATGTAATTTTGTTTATTAATGGAGGATTTATTCTTCGGCTAAATTATTTAAGAATTTATCCCCAAATAAGGTCATTGAAATGCTAATTAATTGAAACTTTTTATTATAATAGAAAAAAAAAAAAAAGGTCCGAATTATAAAAAAAAGTAAAACATATAAATTTTTGTTTGACCCGTTGAAAATTCACTAAATCTTACGTTTTTGAATGAATGGAAAATCAAATTTTATTATTATTATTATTGTACATTATTGTTTATGATTGAAATTATTTAATTATTTAATCATTTTTTTTTTTTTTTTTTTTTTCACTCCCTTACTTGGTTCAATCATCGGTTCAATCATAAGGGAGAATGATATCTGATATGATAACGACTAATTGAGGTAATTGAGGTAGATAATCAAATAAGTAGATAAAAAAAAAAATTTTTTTTTTTTTTTTTTTTTGGATATTTATGGTGAATTAAAATTCGGAAGCATTTAATAAAAAATCACGGTTTTTTATTTTCTTTATTTCTCACAATCATATTACAAAAATGTAATTGGTTGAAATAAATCTTGCCATGTTATTTTTAATTTCTCACCACATAAAAAATAATTTATTATGAAACTTTCATTAATTCCGTTAGTTTGATTTGTCTGATTTTGATGAAGTTATATAAATTAATCGTCATTAACACATCATGAAATTTTCAAAAAAAATCCTTTTTTTTTATTTCATATAATAATATTTTTTTTTTTATGTTAGTGTTAAAAGTATTGAAGTTGTTGAAGTTGAAAGTTGTTAAAGTAAAATAAATAAATAAATAAAATAAAAAATGTAATCATTATTTTTTGAAAAGGCGTTTTTTCTTCATAATATTTTTAAAGAAAAACAAAAATCCTTGTATGATATTTTTGTTAAATTATTGACAAAAATATTTTACAAGACGAACTTTTAAATTTTTTTTTTTTCAAAGTTTTTTTTTTGTTGTATTTTTGTTGTGTTTCTATGTGATATAAAACACGTTGAATAAATGTTACGGGTCATTATCTCACAAGAACCTGGGATCTCGTCGATCATTGGCTGGCATGCAATATCGTCATACTATCCAAATAAGGCGGATATTATATCATCATTACTTCTTCATTATCAGTTACGATCAGTTTAAGAAAGGTCCCTGTAATTTATATTATACTTATATCACGATACCTGTTTCTTTTTTCCTTTTTTTTTTTTTTTTTTAAAGTTTACTGTCTATATATATTTTATTTTATTATTGATTTAATAGATAAAATAATTATTTTAATTAAACAACATAAAAAAAAATTTTTTTTTTTGTTCTTTTATTTGTAATTATTATTTATTTCAAAAAAAAAAAAAAAAAAAGTTACAAAAAGGCCAGGTTTCCTCGCGTAAAAAAAAATTATTCTCTCAAGGTAATCATTAAAAAAAAAAAAAAAAAAAACGTTTAAAAAAAGTCGTTAATTTTAAAGTTTTAAGCACAAAACATTACCGCAGTTTTGAATTTAAACCCTTTAAAACTATTTAATCTATTTTGTCTCATAATTATACCTAAAAAAACATTAGGGTTTTTTTAGTTTATTTATCCTTTTTTTTAACAAAAAAAAAAAAAAACAAATAATTAAATTTAATTTCCCCTCGTCGTCTTATCTATTTTTATTTAATTCCCGCATTTTTCACCCTCGGCCCAAGTTATAATCTTATAACGGTCCAAATTTTCCTTTGGATTTTCCATTCCCAAATTATTATATTTGTTTTCGGCGAATCAAGGAACAAAACTTATTCTTCCCGCCTACGCTTTCCTTTTTTTCCCAGCAAAATTATCACGAGATTTTTTTTTCGGTAAGATCGAACGGAAGATTCCCAAGTCTCACAATAATATAATTTTTTATATTAAAAAAAAAAAATTTTTTCAGGTGAGTGATTGATTATTACTTTATTTTTTTTTTTTTTTTTTTTTATATTATATTATTATTATACTACTATAATACCCTATTATATTATATTATATATAATGTATACATAAACCGTATATATATATATATAATTACGTCAACATTACAGTGGGAATTTATTTTAACATTATAAAAAAAAATATGTATATTACAATAAACTCTATTTAACTTGAGTTTATAATAGCTTATTATCTATTATTATGACAAAATAACAAAATATATAAATACTTTTCATTTTTTTTTTTTGCAAACAACTTTTTCGTTCTCCTTTTTTTTTCTCGTTTTATTTATTTTTATTTTTTTTTATTTTTTTTTTAAAAAAAAAAAAAATAACTACCGTTATTTTCCCCTAATATAATATATATTCAAACATATATATATATATATTAGAAAAAAATTATATAAACACTATTTTTTTCAAAAACAAAAAAACCGTTAGCTTGTTTTTTTTTTAATGATAAACCTTCTTCCAGGTGCAAAACTTTTTTAGGAATTAAAGAAAAACAATAGGATAGTTTTTCATTTTCTCTTTGTCTTAAGAAGATAAGGCTAACAAAAACGAATACATATTACATTGTTTTTTAAACTACTCTAGATACGAAGTCTCAAGGTATCAAATAATCAACAGCCGATATATTTTACAAAAAATCTATTTTTTTTTTTATTTTTGGGTTTTATTTTTTATTTTATTTTTTCTTTTTTTTTATGGTTTTTAAGGCTTTTGTGTGAGGAATTAAGGGAAAAAAAAAAATTCTTTTATTTTTATTTTATTTTTTTTTTTCTTTTGACGAGAGATCTTTTTTTTCGACAAATTTAAAATTACATTTTTTATTATTTTTGATCGTTTTCGGTCTTGATTTTTTTTTATCATTCTCCCACTTTCTTTCTCTTTTTTATATAATACGACTTCGCCACACGGTGTAAACGAAATCAAATCTTATTAGGAGGAGAAAAAAACCACAAATCGCGTTTATTTTTTCCCCTTTGATTCAATATTTACATATTTAAAAAAATTTAATTTTAGTGTAATCAGTTCATTATTTACACATCATTTTTTTTTTTTTTTTATAGAAAAAAAAAAAAGGATTCATTAATAATTAGTAATCAACATACAAATACTCGCACAGAAAAAAAAAACCCTTTAGTCAAAAAAAAAAAAATTTTTTTTTTTTTTCTTTTTTTAAATAAGGTTTCAAAATCTCAAAAAAATTTTTTATTTTAGTTTTTTTAACAAAACCAAATTAACCGAGCTTTTTTGAAACATCTTTTTTCCCCCAAATTTTTCTTCTCCTATTTTTTTTTATTTTATTTTAAACACATAAAAACCCCTCAACGAAACAAACCAAACAAAAACCAAAATTTTTTTCATATTCTCAAATGATCGTTTTACAACAACCCGCACATAACGAATTCAACAGTTTTAATAATCCAAGGTCTTTTGATTCCTCCTCTATCGGAAATTTCTCCCATATTCCTTCTCAGAATATTCCAACTACCATGTATCAAGCTGCTGCTACAAGTCAATATCAGACACAACCTTTCGTGTACGGAAATCCAAGTATAACTTATACTTCCAACAACGCTCTTTCAAGAACGTCTCCGGCTTCATCTTTGCCTAGACAAACGCCGACAGACGCTTCTTTTGGACTCGAAGCTAACAGTTATTCTCAATTAACTTATAATAATAGATACGATCAATCAACGGGTACTGACGGTTCGAAAGCATCAACTCTTCAACAAAATCCTGCTTCGAGTATGATTCCTTCAACCACAGCCGCGAATCTATCCCCCGATAGTTCAAACGTTCTTCCTCCATTGTCCGAAGTTTTCTCATCACCATCATCTGCCCAATCACCTAATCAATCTCAAGTTCAAAACGTTCAACAAGTTCAAAATCAACAAGTTGCCGCCGCTGCCGCCGCTGCTGCTCAAAATGGTTTTTATTATTCTGATGCTGCAGCTGCTGCTTCATACGCTGCTGAATCAAATTATGGCAATGCTCCAAGTTCTTTAATGTCTCAAGCTCAACAACAATCTCTTGGTCAACAAGCTGCACAATCTCAAATCGCTACAAATATACCTACATTACCAAGAATTGGCAGTGCTGATTTACAAGCTCAAATGTTAGCGAGACGTGATAGTAACGCTTTATTAGCTATAAATACTGGTATGTTGGGTGCTTCAGATCAATCCCCCATAAGTGCGGGTTCATCAGCGACTTCACCGATAGTATATCAACAAGCCGCACATCAAGCCTTATTGAACAGTCATTTCATGGCTGCTACACAATCAATGAATGGTGGTATCATTCCATCATCACAGCGTACTATTAATGGTCATCGTAAAGGTTTTAGAACAGATGATGGTGATTTAACTGCAGCAACAGGAGATCGTCCACAAAAAGTGTATTCATTTGTTGCCTTACCGGGTATTAACACAAAGAAACGTCCTAGACGACGATATGATGAAATCGAACGCCATTATGCTTGTAATTATCCCGGATGTACGAAAAGTTATGGTACTTTAAATCATTTGAATGCCCATGTACAAATGCAAAAGCATGGTCAAAAACGACACCCATCTGGTAGGTTCATTGAACTACACGTTTAATAGTTTCTAGTAGGTATACGATACTAATTTATTGATTTTGTTTTTATTAGAATTTAAGGAACTTCGAAAACAATGGAGAAGACAAAAAAGGGAAGAGGAGGAACGTAAAGCTGCAGAAGCTGCTGCAAACAAGAATACTGTAGGATTAAATATATCGTCACTTTCATCATCAATATAAAAAAAATTACTTTGTAACACTTAAAATTAATTTCAAAAGAACAATTATTTTTCTCAAGCATCATTTTTTTTCTTTATTCTTTTCTTCCTTCTCACCAAAATTATGCATATGATTTAGGATATATAGTAAATAGTAATGAATATGCAGGACAATTTTTTTTTAAAAAAAAAAAAAAAAAAAATTATAAAAAAGTTTAAAAAATCTATTATTTCCCCTTTATACAAAAATCCCCTTGCACAAAAATTCATGATCTTTCTTTTTTTATATTCCCTTTGTTAAATTTTTCTTTTTCGTTTTCGTTTCTCTTTTTTATAAATATGATGAGTGTATGGAGATGGCGATTGGCTTCTTTTCTTTTTTCGAGTATTAGCGGTTGACAAATTGATTAAAAAGATAATAACGATTCCATTTGTCCTCACGCTTCTAAAAAAGAAAAAGAAATAAAAAATACCGAGAAAAAATTTATTGTTTTATAGTATGTCAATCAATTGATATTGGGAAGGTCTTTATTGTTTACTTTTTACTTACAAAATATGTATGCCGTTTGGTATATATGTTTTTTTTCTTGTAATAATAATAAATGGAGATGATGGAAAAATATATATATATCAGACGGACATTATATATATGTTTGATAATAATAATAATAATTAGATCATTCTTAACAAGATCTGTTTATGTTTCCCTTACGGCATCTAAGAATTTTTATATATATACATTTTTTTCTTTACCTTTTTATTTTATAATATTTCTTCCTTTTTTTACAACTTAATAAAATTCCCCCTTTTTTTTTTAAAAAAAAAAAAAAAAAAGTTTGATCATTTCTTCTAGTGATTCCTTTTTAATTATATATATGATGCATGATTTCGCTTTATTATTTCTCTTAGTTTATACATATATATTAATAGTTATTTCTGTAGAATTTTTTTTTTTTTTTTTTTACTTTCTTTTGTAAAAATTTTTTTTTTTTTACCCTCTTACATTATCCTATATATATTGTTATATTTTTTTTTTCCGATTTTGATAAATAAAAAAAATTAAAAAAAAAAAAAAAATCTTGAAAAATTTTTTTTCGTGACGATTATCGGAAAAAAATTAAAAAAGATTGTTTAGATCGTATGTAATTAGCTTGTTTGTTATTTTTTTTTTTTTTTTTTTCATATAAATCTCGATTAAAAAAAAACAGTAATCATTTTAACCGAAAAAAGTGTAAATCACATCGAGACAAATTAAAGTTAAAATCTCTCTCTCGCTTTGACCATGTAAATTGACTAAAAAAGTTACTGCGGTCCAAATTTGATATAACTAAAAAAAGGTTAAATCGAAAAAAAAAAAAAACGTAATTTTTAAAAAAAAAAAAAAAAAAATATTTTTTTGATTCGATTCGTTTATTTCGGATTCGGAAAATAAAGTAAGTTTCTTTCTTTAAAGAAAAATATTATTATTTTTTTTTTTTTTTTTTTTTACCAAGAATTTTTTTTTTACTTTTTTGTAAAAAAAAAAAAAAAAAAAAAAAAAAAAAAAAAAAAACGGGAAAATTTTAATTGTTTCAACTGTGTATAAAGATTACAAAAGATTACAAAATAGGATTATGAAACATCGAGATCATCAATCAACGTGTAAAAAGGAATAAAAAAAAATCAAAAAAATATTTCACAATTATCATATTTTTTCATTTATTTTACATTTATTACATACAAATTTTTTTTTTTTTACATTTCTTCATACATTTCAGCTCATACATAATATAACACAATCCATCCATCCATACATATTAAACACTTCAAAAAATAACAATACATATTGTTAACCATGTATACGAAATTGAAAATGGAAAATAAATAAAAAAAAATAAATTTTTTTTTTTTGAACCACAAAGGATCGAGTACCCAAACAGAGAACTTTAAAAAAAAAAAAGCTGACAAATTTAATAAGAGAAAAAATTGATTTTTTTTTTTTTTACATATATTTAGATAAAAAAAAAAAAAAAAAAAAAAAATTTCGTTGACTTGTTAATATTTGATTGTTATACGGCAGACACATTTTTAACGGGAATGATCGGATTATTTGTTTAAAAAGTTAGGAAGTTTATTATGTAATATTTATAAATTTTCACGTTTATTTTAGTAAAAATTAGGATGTTCATACATGAATAATGAATTTTTTGGAATATTATACTTACCATATTTCATATGAATAACTAAATGAGGACAATTGAAATTTCGGATACATTGATAATTAAGGTTTTTTTAAACGTTACGGAATTTTTAATGGTAAAAAAAAATAAATAAAAATAAAAATAAATAAAATAAATAAATAAATATGATGAGACTACGCCGCATAATAAGAAAATCAAAATTATTATTCAAATCCCGAACGGATGAAGCCGATGTATGGATGGATGTTCTACCCCAAGCCCCCGAGTTTCCTTTTTTTTATTTTATAACGATTACAAGGAAAAAAAAAAAAAAATTTTTTTTTTTTTGTTCTCAAGAAAACGTGTTTATAAAAAAAAAATTTTTAAAGGTTTCTTGTTATTATTATTTAACAATTTAAATGATAATAATAATAGATTAATTTATAATTTTATAATTTATATTATTATTATTATCATGTATTTATGTTTATTATTATGTTACTTAATATTTTTTTTTTTTTTAAACGAAAATCATTTTTTTTTACAGTAAGTACGACACGCGTGCAGTATCAATTCCGTTTATTTATTCATTAAATAGGATCTTTTGTCCAAATTTGTTTAAAAAAAAGGACCACTTTTTTTTTTATTACCTCGTATGACTTTTTTTTTTAAAATATCAACTGACCATCATAAAATTACCCGCGTGCTGATTTATCACTTTGTTGTTGTATGTGTATATACAGTTGTTATACAGTATACAGTATATAATATAATTGTATTGGTAATTTGTTATATAATAAAGTATTTACAGTTTATATACAGTATAATTTTCAATACTTTTTTATCCCTTTAAATCTTTAACCCTGTTTGTTATAAAAATTAAATGTGATAATAAAAATGAGTTGTCTCATGCGATTTCTATGCAAGGTAAAGTAACATTGTAAATCATTCATTATTTACGGTATTGTCACCATTTCGGAAATGCCAATCTCGAACCTCTTTTTTAAAATTGTACTTTAAAAAAAAACAAAGCCGCTTTATTAAGGAATAAAATCTTAATAAAGAATTTTGGTTCTTTTTTTTGAAATGTATACGGAGTAAACACTCTGTATACAGTTATAATTATATAATTTAATTTTATGAAAAAAAAAAAAAAAAAAAGATCTTGAAAAAAAAAACGGATTCTTTTGGGGATTTTTATTATCACTTTTTATTACACTTTTATTATTTATTGTTTTTTTTTTTTATTGTTTTTTTTTTTTTGTTTTTTTTCTCATAAGATTATTTTTTTTTTTAAGAAAAAAAAATTCTCATTACAGTTGGTTACCTAGAATAAATTATAGAAATTCTTTTTTTAATTTAAAAAAAAAGTCGATCCAAATAATATATAATTATTTTGTAAATATTATTTATTTATTATTATCATTATTATTATTATTATTATTATTTTTTTTTTTTTTTTTTTTAACGGTAAAAATTTAAAATATATTCAATTTATTTTTTACCCACGGATAATAATGGTTGACTTTTAGTATGTCTTACAAGTGAAAAAAATGTACGTTATCGATTTATTGCATGCATTATTACCGGAGGATCATTTTATACCTTTGTGAATTTTTTTTTTTTTTATAACAATAACCAATCCAAAATTAAACTAAATCATGTTTTCATTTTTTTTTTTTTCAGCATAATTTATCACAAAAAATGATAAATTACGCAGAAAACTTATCATTTAAACCAATTACCAATTAAAAAAAAAAATTAAAAAAAATTCTTTAATTTTTTTTTTTAATATATAAAAAAGCAAACTCACAGAAAAAAAGAATAATAATAACAATATGCAGGGTCTATTGCTAATTTTAAAAATGGGGGAGGTGAGAGATGAGAAATGAGAGGTGAGGAGAAAAAAAAAAGGTTTTTAATTATATATATAAGGTTCTTCCGATAATTTAAAGTTTTTTAGTGTGTTTAGTATGTTTATAGTGTATTAGTTGCGTTTAGTATTAGTTGTATTAGTGTTGTTTATAGTGTGATTTAATAATATTATTCTTAATAATAATAATATTTATTATATTAATTATTATATATTAATTATAATTATAATAATTATAATTATATTTTTTTTTAAAATATACATATATATAAATATATATATATATTATATATATATATTTACAATACATACATATTACATATATATTATATATATTTATTATAACTTGTGTATAATGAAATGCATAATAAACCCTACAATTGTTTGAAATTCAAAATAATTAATTTTGTGTAGAAAATGTGTACATATTTTGTTTTCCATCATGTGTAGGGACTTTCAATGTAATCTGATGATTAAATAAATAATTAAGTTTTTTTTTACAAAACATAACGTAACATAACGTTATGGTACGCACGCAAGTTAAAAAAAAAAGGCGGTACCAGAGGTACCGTAAATTTTTTAAATTTTTAATTTTTTTTTTACCTCTTATTACTTTTTGTACGATCACGCCACAAAAAAAAAACAAAAAAAAAAAATACTTGAAATAAAAAAAAAAAAAACAAAGAAAAAAGGAAAAGAACTTCTTTAAAATAACCAAATATTTTTTATTTAATATATTTTTGTGAAAATTTTCTCGCGTTATTTTTTCCCAGATTTATATAACAGGTCATTTTATTGAATTAATAATAATAATAATAATAAACATAATTATGTAATATTTATATGTATAAAATAATACTTGTGATAAATTTGATGGTTGAATGTCATATGAATTTAATGTCATTGTGTAAAATTTTTTTCTTTATGAAAAAAAGAATAACGCGTCAAAAATAACCAATTCGTTTTAATTGGTTTAAGAAGGGAATAAAATAAATTATTAATGTTTACAAATTAACACGACTGGTAGCTGACCAAAAAAAAAAAAGACGTTCACGTGACGAAACCTTTTTCATACATAACACGTGGTTAATTGTTCCGGCCAGAATTTAACACAACTAACTAAACTTTACATGACACTAGTCTAACAGATATTCTTTTTACTCGATTACTCATAAAGCCAAGATTTCTTTGTACTAATAATATGCATAATTAATGTATTAGTGTTAATCAAAATGAACTAGACCGAACCGGACCAAACTGGATCGATGGAACTTGGCTTGAGAATTTCAAGTTACGGTCCGGTTTGATTTCAATTTAATAGTGTTAAATAAATGGAATTGATTGGTTGACGAATCAACCCAACGGGGTTAATAAAAGTTTATAAAGTTGACGCGATTCAAGTCAACATGGTTTAGCGATATCAAGTTGAACCGCTAACAATACGGGCTGCGGTTTAAGTCAATATGGTTTAGCGATATCAAGTTGAACCAAGCCGAACCGTTAGCAAGATGAATCAATTCAACGGTTTGATAAAAAAAAAAAATTGAAATTTCAATATAGTTTAGTTTAGTTTTGATATCAACACATAACCAATAGAATTGAGGATCAATTCAGCGGGTCAATATAAGTTGATGTGAGTCGATACTCGATTTATCAATTTGACTTGCGGTTCAAGTCAATATAGTTTAACGGGACACTAGTGCATATTTAAATATCGTAGCACGTTTTTACTGTTCAAACCTATGGGTTGATCGATCAATTAAAAAAATTGCGAGTCCGACTTGCGGCAGTTCAAGTCAATATCAGATCGCAACACTAGTGCATAATTGAATATTTATTTCATTGTTAAACCAATGGAATTTGATGAGTTGAAGGATTAATGATAGAAGTTCAATATGGTTTAGCTTGACTTTGATACCACAGCAACTCTAGTGCGTAATATGTCTTGCTGTATCTCTAACATTTTAATGTTTTTTTTAAAAAAAAAATAGTTAACTTGTTTGTAAACAAATATTTACATTTTAAGAGCCAATCTTGTTCTTAAACAAATATTTATATTTAAGAGCCAAAAACAGATGTTCTGATGAGAACCACTCATTACTGATGAGGTTAACTAGAAGTACAGGTATAATTGGTGTGCCAGGTAAAGAATTATCTCGAGTCCTACAGGCAAAGTGGTGGCGAAGTTCAAGATAAGGTAAAAAAAAAAAAATATTATTTTGATTCTTCCTCTTGCAATTTTCTTAAAATAAAATATTACATCATATTATTTTTTTTTTCAAGAAAAGGCTATTCCAATTTGATGATATTCATTCGCCCAAAAACATTGTGTTAGAGTACTCTCTCCTAAGAAGATCACAAAAATCGTCAAAACTAACGGGATTCCTAAAAATTGTCTTGCTGGAGATCTTTTTGAAAGATCAATTAACGCTAAAACCTGTTCTCAATTATATTTAACAAACCACTTCTATATAGATATATGAAAAATATATTCCCTTACTTCTATACGTGGTCGTATAGTAGTTTTATGTATATAAAGGAAATAGAATAGAAACTCGTAATATGTCTTACCTTATTCTATTTTGTTTTACTTTGATCTCTTTTTTACCTTCCCCATTTCCTGTATAATGTTAGATACTGATCGAGGTACCAATGTTTTACATATCAGACATATCAGATATAGATGAGATTGTTTTTTTCTAATTTCATGGCTAATGCTAATATAGTGATTTACTTTACCAATATTTTAGGTTATAGCATGATCTCTTGGGTTTACACTATAACAGTTATTATGTACAGTACGTCATTCACCCCCAAATAATTATAATTCAAATTGTTTATATATTTATATCTATGATATCTTTATAATATTCAAGCAATTCACTAAAGAATACTAAAAATCACTAATGTATGATACTAAAATCCCTAATTAATACTAAAATCACTTATGAATTTTAAAAATAAAACATGTACACCTTAATTATGCTCAGCAATAACTAAGTACTAATGAATTAATTAATATTAATTAAAAAAAAAAAAAAAATCGAATAAAATAATAATTCTATAAGAGATAATATACAAGATACAAAAAAAAAAAAAAATTATTAACTTACTTATCACGCAATGCATATTTTATTTTATTATCTATCGTAATAATAATATATTCCTGTTTCTCTATCAAACTCATTCGATTTAAAAAGGCATTTTTCATTTAAGTACTCCATTCACATTCTCAATATCATCCTGACCAGATCCTTCTCCAATATTTCCCCCTCCAACATTCTCCCCTCCAACGTTTCCTCCTCCAACATTCCCTCCTTCTTCTACATGCCTCCATTTTAACCAATGATAATATTGTTTGGAGTGGATTTCTGTTGCTACATCATAATTCTTTAAATGTTCGCGAAATTGTGGGTTCTGAAGAAGGTCAAGAAAATGAAGTGCATGTGGGTAGCTATTATAATTGATAAAGACTTAGATAATGATACGATTGTGATATCATGATGATAAACGTTTAAATACAATTTTAATTTTTTTTTCTTCTTACACTATGAATTTTGCATATTCAGGTCGTTTCCAATATTTTAGATATTCCAAGTAATTAAGAAATACTGGATCTTCAAAATATTCTTTTTGTGCGAGATCTAAACAAAAATGAATAAAATAAATTATGCATATATTATTAGGCTAGCAAAAAACAAAAAACGGGGAAAAAATAAATACAAACTATTAAGATACCACGGATTCGCCAAACATTGAATAAATTCTAACTCAATTTGAAAACGTCTTATATTTCTATTTTCTAACTCAGAAGTTTTATTTTCTAACTTTTTTTCTTCAGAGAAGGGTTGTTCGGACATTTTTTTTTTTATTTATCAAATTTTTTAATGTACGACAATATAAAAAAATTTATTTTTTTATCGTGAGTATCGTGAGACAACTTTATAGATGGAAATTGATGTTTCTTTTTATCGCATGATAACTTTTTTTTTTATACTTTTTAGATGTTACACCGAAAAAAAAAAGATTACGGACTTTTCTTGGTGGCTTAGTTTAATCGAATTTGCTTAATATTTCCTCGTAATCATTCCATTATTATTTTTTTTTTTTTTTTTTTACATAATTATAAAAAGCCATGTTTGCGAGGCTTTCGGGTCAAGTTGCAAAGAGACCATTAAAACGATGGGTTAATGCTTTTGCGCAGGTTAGGATACTCTAACAAAGAAAAGAAACAAAAATCATAAGCTAAAAAAAAAAAATTTTTTTTTTTGTTTTAGACTCGAGGTTTTTCAGGTACTTCCAGTGCTCCTCAGTCGGTTCGTATTTCTATAGTGTCAAAATTAATTTTATCGGTCTAGGTAGTTATGCAGAAAAAAAAGATCACATTGCAACTTAAATGTCAATTTAAGCAACAAAAAAGAATAAGGAAAAAAAAAGAAAAAAAAAAAAAAATATTACCTTTTTGTAAAATGAATAAAAAAAATTTATTCAATTGAATGAATGAATGAATGAATGAAATTGATTTTTGATATTTTCGAGATTAAATATTATTTATATGAATTATTACCAAAAAAAAAAATTTATTTGATTAGAATTCAAAAACTGTTGCTGCTACAGCAGCCGTAGCAGTAGCAACAGCAACAGGCATTGGTTATTATTTATATGTCAATCCTATTCATGCCGGTATGGAAGATGAAGGACTCCATTCACCATCATACCCTTGGTCTCATTTTGGTCCATTCAGTACTTTTGATCATGCCAGGTGAGAATTCAAATATGAAATTATTCAACTGTAACTGTAATAAAGAATTATTGTACTTTTTTTTTTTTTTTCCGGAGTAATTTAATAGGTTCAGATTATTTGTACTATTGATGTTTTTGATATTCAGCATTAGTCTTGAAAAAGACCGATATAGTTACTTCCTCTCATACAACAACTATTTATTAATTTTTTTTTCATTTACATCACGTGGTTTTCTTATTATAATTAAGCATTCGACGTGGTTATCAAGTTTATAGAGAAGTTTGTTCTACGTGTCATTCACTCGACCATATCTCATGGCGTAATTTAGTGGGCGTATCACATACAGAAGATGAAGTGAGAGCGATGGCCGAGGAATTTGAATATAAAGATGGTCCAGATGATAATGGAGATTATTTTGATAGACCGGGAAAACTATCTGATCGTATGCCACGACCTTATCCTAATGAAGAAGCTGCTCGTGCTGCTAATGGTGGTGCTCTTCCACCAGATCTTTCATTAGTAGTTAAAGCCCGTGAAGGTGGTGCCGTATGTATTCATTATAAATAATATGAATTATAAAACATAGGGTATTGTATAATTTAAATAATTTTAATTTTAAATATTTAGAATTATATTTTTTCTCTCTTAACTGGATACTATGATCCACCGGCTGGTGTCGAAATTCGTGAAGGTTTAAATTATAACCCTTATTTTCCTGGTGGTGCAATTGCTATGGCAAGACTTTTATTTGATGATTTGGTTGAATATGATGATGGTGAGTTGATAAAGTTCAAATATTAATTTTTTTTTTTTTAAGATTTATAAATAAGTAATTTAATTTTAAAAAATTTTTTTGTTAAAATTTCGATGTTAAGGTACTCCTGCAACTACATCTCAGATGGCAAAGGATGTTACGACATTTCTTTCTTGGGCCGCAGAACCCGAACACGATGATCGTAAAAAAATGGGTATAAAGGCTATAATTATGTTATCCGTTATGACTATTTTGTCAATTTGGGTTAAACGAAACAGATGGGCGAGTCTTAAAACGAGAAAGATCGCGTACGTATTTTATTTTACGAATCTATATATATGATTTTTTTTTTCCTGAAACTCTAATAATAAAATTCTTTAATCATTGAATTTAGATATGCGCCACCTAGATATTGAAAAAAACTATAAATTATTTAATTATGGAATATTTATATTCAAAAACATTTAGATTCCAAATAAAAATTTTAGTTAATCAATTTAACAAAAACATTTGCATCGATTTTTTATTTTTTATTTTTTTTTGTTTTTTAGATATTTACGAACTGTTCTAAAACTTCTAATGCGAATATCTCAAAATCATTAAAATTAAAATATTTTGAATTGAAACTTTATTTTTATGTTTATAAAATTTAAAGTTGCAAATTTACAATTAAGCACTTAATTTTAATGGCCACTGGGTGTCCTGCAAATAAAGGAATTTAAATATTTCAAATGTCATTATATTTAAGAGGAATTTTGTTTTGAATTAATGTATAAAATGAAAAATATTTAAAAATCTGATCTGTTTAAGATTTTAAATTCTCCCATGGAAAATTTCTTGGAATCATTTCTGGAATATCATTTATATATCCAACAAGCCATTCTAATGCATCCACGAGACCTTTAAAATTTGTTGTTAAAGATGAGTGATTAAATATTAAAAATCTAAAAAAAAAAAAAAACTTACGAGGTCCCGGGCGATTAAACATCTAAATTTAAATTTAATTAAAATGATTATTTTTTTTTTGTTTTTTCATTAATCAATATACAATATAGAAAAGGAATAAAGAAATATTTGCCTGATTTCCATCAACTAAAGCTATTTTGGTGGCATTTTCAGCTATTTTTGGCCACCACTCTGAAAGTAATAGTGTTTCTTTGTATTCTTTTCTAGTTGCTTCAAGATTTAATCCACAAGGACAAATAATAAGAACTTCAGGATGAGCATCAATAACATCTTGTGGTGGGACACGAAACCTAATGTTATATTGAAATTTTTAAAAATATATGCGAGTATTTAGTTGCAGGTAAAAGATTGTGACAAACAAACCAATGAACGAGCGAAACAACATAACGTACGATGGCGGTGCACCCATTTCAGCAGTCTCTCCGTCCTTACAATCATTCACTACTTGCATTCCCTATGAAATTAATGAAAGATGTTGTTGCAATTACTGCTCTTGCGTTGTTGATGTTTGTGATTAAAAACTTTTAAATAAATTCTACTTGCATTACTCCAACGAATCATTTGTGGTGTCCAGTGACCTCCTAAATAGATCGGAGAAGGCCATTCAAAGAATGCTACACGAGAGCGTTTCTTACCAGCCATATGACTTTGGAGCGCAATATCGCGAGCATATTTTATACGTGATAATAATTTTGACTTGACTGAATTAGATTCGTTAATCATACCAAGAGCAGAACCAACGTCGTCAATCGATTTAATAACATCCTAAAAATTAAACGACAATAAAGTGGATAAGATTTTACTTTTGAAATGTTTAATTATAACAAAGTCTTACATCGAGTGACATAGGATTCAAAGTTACGATTGTTGGAACTTTAGCGAAATAAAATTTAATTAGTTATTTGATCAATACTAGTTAAAAGGTTTAATAATAGATATTTACCCGGATTCATTTCTTTTGCAACTCGTTGTACCATATTTAAATCGACAGAGCATACGTGACATAAGTCCTAAAAAAAAAGTTAACATTTTACGATAATTTAAAAAGAAAAAGGAATGACTTATCACTTACCTATTTTCATTTTCTAAGGAAAATCATACCTGCGTAACTATAATATCAGGATTTAAACTTTTTAATTTTTCTGTATCTAACGTATAAAGACTATTTCCCTGCGCAAGAAATTGGGAAACTTGTGTATCTACATCAGCAGTAGTTGTAAACTTGGTTCTAAAAAAGTTAATAAAATAAAATTAATGTCTATTTTCTTTTACAAAAGAAAATAACGTTGGAAATGTTACTTTGGTGCAGTTAGAATCGGCAAATTATTTACTGATGCTGGATAATCATCCTCATGACTTCTTCCTACGAGCTGAACGGTTATATTACCACAAGCTACTAATGCAACTATTTCAGCTGCAGAAGGAAGAAGCGAAATTACTCTCTTTGTTGTTTGTAATGTCATTTTGAATTCTTAATATAAAAACGAGAGTTCGAAAAATCATCAATTCGTGTAACAGTTTGTTTTTTTAACTAAGACGATCAACATTTTTTTCTCTCACGCTTTAGTTTTGTCACAGTAAACAAGTTCATTTCTGGTTTCAATGACAAGACTAAAAAAAAAGCGGATCACATTTTAAAAACAAACCAATTCAAAATTTGGTTTTTTGTGATATAAGTTATTTATTACGAAGTGAATAAAAAAAGGAATTTGTAAATCTGATTTTCTTATTTGTAATAACAACAATAACAACGAATTTGATTTGTAATGACAAATTATATACGTCAAAATAATTTGGTATCTGGGATTTAGGATTCAGAGTCTGAATTTTGTCGAATAGTATATATTTTATTTATACTAATATATTACAATGGACTGCGCTAAACTTATTTTGATATGAGATAAGGGAGTGGTTGGTCACATGGATAGAATGGTTCCGAGACTTTCATGCCTTTGCCAAGTCATTTTGTTAAATGTGCATAAAAGAAAAAAAGATACATGAATCACGGTGTTGAAGCATGAAAGTATGAAACCCGTTTCTTGCAGAATAGAAGACTATCATATGACTATTTTCTATCAAAGATAGCGTAATACCAAATTCGTTAACTATTATTTAGGGTTTAGTTTAAATAACCTATAGTATTTATCATATGAATACAAAATTACAAACTTTCCCGAATAACTCTTTATTTTGATTTATTTGTTACTTTATTGCGCAAGATATGTGAAAATATACATCATTTTTTTTTTTTTTTTTTATGTGTAATTTAATCGTCAATATTAATGGCTAAATTAAGAATAAGATAAGGATTTGTTGGTTACCATAAAAATATTTAAAATTTTTTATAAAAGGATAGTTTTGCACGCTTCTCTCCATTATATTGCACTTTCAAAGAGTTAATTATGGTACCCGAATCACATTTGAGCAATCGACGAGATCCATGGAAAAACTATGGTTCGACGATATTAGGTATTATATAAATAATAATATCTATGTAATACGATATCTATGTAATACGTTTAATTACTTATTGATGGTCTATTTCCTTTTGTAGCAACTAGTGATAGTAACGTGGTAGATGATGATCTTGATCTTGACCTTGATTCCCTTGATTCGCGGGAAGAGCCGCATCGTGATAAGGGATCAAATCTGACCGCCTATTTCAATATCGTGTAAGATTAAGATTTTTTTTTTTAAAAAAAAAATAACAATTGACAATTACTCAAAGATTATTTTGATCTTCATTTTAATAGCTGTATTGTTGCGGGATCAGGAACACTCGGCATTCCGTATGCAATACAACAAGGAGGATGGATAACTGTATTATTTTTAATCCTTTCAGCAACGATGAATGTATATGCAAACATTAAACTAATTGAATGTTTATATCATGATGGTAAATCGCGTCGTATTTCAATGTCACAAGTGGCATATGATGCATTTGGGAAGATTGGATTAGTATTAGTTGGTTTTTTCTTTAATGCATTAAGTGTGGGATGTCCAATACTTTATTTGATATTGTCAGGAGAAAATTTTAAAATATTATTTAATGATATTTTTGGTATATCTTTGGAAGTGAAGAGTTGGATTTTCATTTGTGCAAGTTTAATGTGTATTCCTTTTGTAATGCTTAAAACTATGAAAGAAGCTTCTTGGCTAAGGTAATTTTATTTATTTTTCATTCATTAACTATATGTAATTAATATATTTAAATATATATATATATATTTTTTTTTTTTTTGGTTTATAAATAGTATTCTTGGAACTATATCTACAATGATGGTCGTTTTTGTAGTATTTATTACCTCACTTGTGGAATTACCAAATAATCGAGATAAACATGAACATCAATTTATCAATCCTCGGAATATACCTATAGCTTTAGCAACAGTATTTTTCAGTTATGGTGGAAATATTGTATACCCTCATATTGAATCAAGGTAAATTTCTATGTTAATTAATTGTATTATAATACTTTATATTTCTAATTTAATTCTATGTTAATACAGTATGAAACATCCAAGAGCATGGCCAAAAGTACTTAGTTCTGCTACTGCAACAGTAACAATTTTTTATCTTTTAGTTTGTATACCAGCCTATGCAACATATGGTGATACAACATTATCACCAATTTATAAAAGTCTTCCGTCAGGCCTAGTAGTATTAATCACTGTATTAATGATATCGATTCACATTTTATTAGCATTACCAATTTATCAAACTGCATTTGCACTTGAAATTGAAGAATATCTTTCGATCAATATTACCACACTCGGCAAAAGTCGTGAATTTATGTATAGAGCTATAACAAGAATTCTTACGGTATTATTTACTGTCTATATAGCAATTACATTTCCTTACTTTGCTGATGTTATGTCTTTACTTGGTGCTCTTGGTAATGGTGTACTATTAATCATTATGCCTATTTTAACTTGGATTAAATTATATGGTTGGAATTATCTCAACGGTTGGAAAGAAAAAATTTGGGTGATTTTTACTTTAGCCTTCTCTGCCTTTGGCGCTATTGTTGGCACTATTGATTCTGTTCGTGCTCTTTATTTAGATATTACCAAAGAATAAAATAGAATTATTATCCGTAAAATCTTTTATATATTAAAATAATTATTCAAATACTATAGTCTATAGATTTAATATAATTTTAAATGACCTGTAACTTTATCAATTATTGCTACAGGACCTGAATGAAAAACAAATAATAATAAAAAAATTAGATTATTTTTCCAAATACAGATATCTTTAATACTATTCATTACCTGGACCAATACCAAGTACAGTAGCAGATCCGGGAACAACTTGTGTATGTCCAGCATCATGAATTATCCTCGCGCATAATCCAGATTCTTTAGCTCTTTTTTCAATAGATAATCTATAATACATTCATTAATCGAAATTAATGGTAATTTATGAAATATCCTTCTTATCTTACTTACAATTCATCATAACTGTTGACTTTTAACGTAATTTTACGTTGTCCTAAAATCTCCCACATTTTTAATATCTATAAAAAATAACGAAAAATTAATGTCACTGTAATTAAATATAGGATTAAATTATATTTATTTACCTGAGGATTTATTTTTTGTAAAGTTTTATAACATGCTAATGTTGCGTGAGAACACTATTTTGATTATTTCCAATTAATGAAGAGTTACAAAATTTTTTTTTTTCCAAGAAAAATAAAAAATTGTCAATTTACTTGTGCAGCAACTTTTCCTTTTGTCATTCCCAGGTCAGTCCGAACTAACAATACCTATGTTGAATCAAATTTGTTAAATATTAAAGTAAAAGAAGAAAGAACTAAATTTTTATAAAATAGTTACTAATTTGAAATCATCAAAATGATCTAGATCTATCTGTTTTAATGATGTTATGTTACTTGAGTTGTCTTCATCAGAGCTATCAACTAAATCATACTATAAAATAAATGGTCAGAAATATTTTTATAAATGAGTATGAAAAAAAAAGAAATGTATTATACCGAAGTTTTAGAGGAATTTCCTAGTCTTTTTCCAAAAAAGAAACCTATTAAAAAACTTACACTTGCCACAGCAAGTAAAGTATATGGTTCTTCCATTAGAAAATTTTTTTAAATGGTGTGTCATAACTACTCTAGCATCACTATGAGAAAAATGGTAGCCGGATTTATTGCCAGGTTACACATGATCTGTTCTTTCTCCACGTGACTTCAAAAAAAAATTGTGATATGCCTAATTTCTTAATTCCGTAATGCCGGCCGGGAGGAAGAATTTTTGGTGGTAATACTGGAATAATATAGTTGAACTTATTTTTATTTCAACTTAGTCATTATGTTAAAAATTTATATATATATATACAGTATATAAAGATAAAATTTTAATTTTATATGTATTTTTAAAAATTTTTTTATATATAATTTTTTAACTATCACTTCTTTTTCAAATATATTACTTATTTTATATATTTTTAATATTTATAAAATTAAGTATTATATTTCAATATAAAAAATATTATATTTTATAATAATATTTTTTTATTTTTTTTTTTTGTTTATTAACTTTAACAATATATAAAATGAATTTTAATTAAATAAAATCATTTTTTTTAAACTTAAATAAAGTTATTTAACAGTATAAAAAATATTTATATTTCAATTTTTATGAATCTAACTATAATATTTATAAATATTTTAAATAGTATTAATTCCAAAAAAAAATTTTCTCTTTTAATTTCAAAATATAATAACATTATTTTGGTCAAATAAAATTAATTTTTCATATTTAAGTAAAGTTATTCAATGGTGACAAATTTATTTACAATAAATTTTTATAATGATTAGTCTAATATTTGTAAAGTATTAGTTATCTTTGTATTATTAATTTTTTTGCAAAAAGTCATTCTGCAAATTCAAAATATAATTTCACTATTTTGGCCAAATAAAATCACTTTTTTCTACTTAAGTAAAATTGTTTAGCAAGATCGAATTTATTTATAATAAAAATTTTAAGATAATTGGACTAATATTTATAAAGTACAGGTAAGTTTTGTACTTTTAATTTTTTATTATTTAATTTTTTATTATTTTTTTGATTTGTACTTTTACTATTTTAATTAAATGAAATCAACTTATTACCTTTAAGCAAAATTATTTAAAAAGATTGGCAATAATTTATATTTTAATCTATAAATTTAAATATAATAATATTCATAGAAAATTGCATTTTTATAATAATATTAATTTTCAAATTTTAAAACTATTTTTAACATAATTTAAATAATTAAATTATCATTTTATACTTAAATAAAATTATTTGTTATATTGAAATCTATTTGTATTTGATTTTTAAATTTATAAATTATTTTAATATAATTTATATATACCGTATATCACAGGCTATAGTACCACCCTATATATAGTACTTCCCTCAAAAATTTTGCGAGAATTTTAAAGTACCCGGGTACTTTATATAGAGAATTCTAATTTAAAGCTTAAAATTTTGTAAAATACCCAGGATATAATATTAGGTTTATATATAATGTATATTCCAGATATATAAAAACGCCAGAACAATTAGTATCAGCATTTTTTTTTACTTTATATATAAAAAACATTGGAACAGTTAGTTTCAGCATTTTTTTTATTTTACATATAAAAGATGCCAGAACAGTCAGTTTCGGTATTTATTTTTGCGTTTTTTTATATATAAAATGCCAGAACAATCAATTTCAGCATTTTTTTTACTTTACATATAAAAACGCTGGAACAGTCAGTTTCAGCATTTTTTTACATTTTACTAATCTAATTAAACCTGGATATTATACATAGTATGTACTCAAGATATTTTAAAAATCCTGTACCCTCCTATGTATAGTATCCACTCGTGTATAGTACTTCCAGATACAGGCCAAAATCTCCAAAATTTGCAAAATACCCAGAGTATTATGGCCTGTGATATACAGTATATATATTATTTAAAATCTTATATATGTCATAAAATAAATTACTTAGCAAAATAAAAAATTCAAAAATTATAATAAAAATTTATTTAGTATAACTTAAAATGATTTGCTTATTAATCTAGTACATTTTAAAATTTTTATCTAATCCATATCCACCAATTTTCAGAATTAACAAAATTAGCCTAAATTAAGGAATTTGATGATAATTAAATAAAAATTAAATTAAATAAATTTCACAAAAATAATCACACTTGTACTATATAATCATATGACATAAATATTGAAAAATTACTTCAACTAAAGTAGCATTAAAAAATTTTTTTCTTTTGTAAACTTCAGATTAAACTCCCTATCAACTTTTCCATCAAATTTTTCCACCAGTTTTTACATTATATAAGTTGAGAATTTTTGCAAGTATATTAGTAGTTATTTTACATTAAATATAACTTGAAACTATTTTTTTATTTTTTTTTTCAATAGTTTATAAAAAAAATTTATTTAAGCAGCAAAATTATTTAAAAATAATCTTTCAATAAATAAATAATTCTAAGATTAATAACGATGTTTTAGTAAATTTAAATTATATATTGATTAGTTTATTTAGTTAAAACTTATTTGATATTTGTTATTAATTATTTTTCAATCAATTTTTTTCGTTAAATCATTATTTTAGTACTTATTCTTACTTTTTTTTAAATAAACTAATTTTATAATATTTTTATTTTTTTTTAGAAATTTTTTCTACTGGTTTTAGATTAAAGAGACACTAATCGAAAAAGGAATATTTAGTCTTGATGAAATTTGGCCTACATTTGATCAAAATTAAAATTATTCGACCTTAATTAGTAATGATTTATAATTAGACATACATTTGGCAGTCATTCGACATTGTCAAATTATTGTCAATTGAAATATTAAATATTGTAAGAAATATTAAATGTTATAAATAATTTAATATTATACGTATTATATTAATTGAGCATCTATAGTTCAGTTAAAAATTTAAATTAAACTTTAACGAAACTTTCCTATCCTTTGCCTTTCTCTCATTTCTTCCTTTTTCATCCTTCCTCTATTTTTATCCTTCTCCATCCTTCATCCTTCCCCTTTACTTTCGTCTTTCTTTTTTTATTTTTATTTTCTTTATTTTTTTTCTTCTTTCCCATTTCTCCCATACTTCTGTTTGTTAAAAACTCTTTAACAAAATGTTTTCTAAAGTTTCGTTATTTTTCTTTTTTGAGACATTTTTTCAGTTTTTCTTAGATTGATTTAGATATCAGCAACATTAGGTAATTAACCTTATTTTACTACACTAAATATATCATAATAATCATGTTAATACAAATGCCCTGGATTTTAAACTTGAAGCTTAATAAAATTATAATCATCTCTTCTTTCCTCCTTTCTTCTTCTTCTACTCAACCTTATCTTTAACCTTCCCATTAATTCGTTTTTTCCTTTTTTCTTAATTTTATTTTTTGTTTTTTCTTTCCATTTCTCTTCGTCCTTTTCCTTTTTTTCTTCTTTCCTCTCTTACAATAGCACAGGTCGAAAGCTAATAAATCAGGCATATACTTTATTGATAACTATTAGTCTAATAGGTTAGCCAAAATTTAGTAATTAATAGGACATATATCTGATTGGTAACTATATAAAAATTTAGGTTAGCTGAATTGATCATTTTTTTTAATTTGAATAAATTAGGTAATAATTCAATAATCATTATTCAGTATGATATATAATTATTGCTACTTGTAAAACTGAATTCAATCAGTATATACTAATTGACAACTATCAGACTTATTCATTATTTTAATAATATGACTTTTTTTATAATATTTATTAATACATTTAACATTATTGTTTACTAAGTATATTTGATACAGTATGAATTGATTTATTATTATTAATATTATAAGTGTTATAAATAGAACTTTCTATTGATCGGTATTACTGCCATGTAAATTTTCACTTTTTATCTACTGTTCTTGTCATTTATTCTAAATTTAGCAGGAATGAAACAGCTATAAATATTATGAATTGGAATTATACTATTACAAGATATTTTGTAAAATTTGTCAAGCTTCTAGAGTTCAATATTAACATTCCAGTTATCATCATTTTCAGCTTGGCAGTAAAATCTAGTTTGATGATTATTGGCAGGTAGGTACCATTTGACATAAGCGAGTTTGTGCGTTCTTTCACCAATATTTAAAAGTCATAATACGTATTCAAAATAAAATTGGACCATTCCTAGATATAATTCTATTGATTTGTTATTTTGAGTAAATTTTGCTAAAATATAAGAATTTTTCTTGAATCAAGGCGTTAGTATCAATCTAAAAATTTCAGCTGCCATCTGAATTCTTCCACATTGGTTAATTATTAATTGCACAACTATATACGAATCATTCTGTAAACCTTTATCGATTAGATTTAACATAGAACTGAATTCAACATTCATATCTTTATCATAAACTTCATTATAATAAGTAATCAAATGTTCATACAAATTTTCAGGTAATTCAACATGATTTTTAATTGGATTTAAAAACTTTTCTGGATAAAATTCGCTACAGTGATTGTATCTTCTAATTTATAGCAGAAAATCTGTTTGAATTGAAGCAATGTTTCATATTCAAGATCATTATATACTACTAATGAATCTATTATTTTCTGAAGCTCAATTAACTTAAGATCATTAATGAGCCACTGGTCATCTGTCTGAACTGATATAAGATTATCTATTCTACAATTCTGCATGATAATTCTTAGCAGTTTTGGTTCAATATATCATTTTAAATTGGGATAAGAACCTAAAAGGATTTTTATAATTAGTATCTGAAACAGAACTGATATAAATTTATGATATTAATAAAATCTAAGTTATTTATTGTTAGAATATTTACCTAATATCCCATTCATTCGTTCAAATGAAAAACACCAAAAAGAATATATTAGACCATAGTCACAGTAGCATTCTACTAAATGCAGAGAAAGATGGATATTTAGTATAATTAAACCTTTACCGTAATGTTCTTCAATAAGTTGCCCAATTTTTATTAATCTGCTATGGGTTTCATTTAGCTTATTTGTGCTGACAATTTGACAAACTAATAAAAAGTAAGCTCTTACAAAATTTCTTAAAATTTTACGATTATCAACAGATAATAAATCCTACATTATTGGTATTGAATATACTAAGATGAAAGTTTTCCATTAATCTGCAGTGAATCCAGAAAAACCTTTCTCTGCTGATATCTTATTTGAAATTCAATCCATATCAGTTGGCAGTTTAATAGCTTTAGCTCGTTTTTCTATAATTTTAAGATTATCCTTAGATATTTTTCCTCCATCAATCCATAAATACTTTACAATCCAATTGGCAATTTCAAGAAATAAATTATACATTGGATCTATGACGCAATATCTAATTAGATTAAAGTAGCATAACTTTAATAATTCTGTCCATCTAATAAGATTATTAGAAACGTGATGATTTCTTTCATTCTTTGATTTACAATTATACCATTTCATGGCATCTTTGTAGAACTCTTCTAAATCTCTAGTTTTAAAACATTCAGCCATATTATCAAAACTACTAAAATTGCCATTATTAGCTTATTTATAACACTGATAGCAAGCTGCTAATGCAGATATATGTTCGCACAATTTTCTTGCTGCAGGAATATTACTATTGCAACAGATAATTGCCATTCAGATTATTTTGCTAGTTGGATTATTTGGCATTTTTATATTAACGCCTATCTAAAATTTGAGTAATTCTGTTACAATTGGTGACAAAAAATGATTTATGTTATTTGCTTATATTTTATGCAGTCCTGAAAATAGTCCTAATATTAGCATATTCTCCTGTCTAAATCAAATTTTATGAGAAAGATTGCATATTACCTCATAAATTACTCCTATGCTATATATTGTTTGATTGAAAGGTTAAAACCAATCAAGATTAATCATTATTCCTAGATTGGAATCTGCAAGTTCAGGTACTAAGAAATAGGGTATCATTTGATATGAATGTTTTTCAAATCTCTCTATCATAAATATCTGCTAATATAACTCCATTAACATGATGATTTATCCATTTTGCTAAATTCTGTTCAAAATTAGGTCATTAATACATAGTAAAAATTTGGTTTTTTAAATTTGGCATAGGAAATATCATACGAGAATGCTTTATATAATCATTATTTATTGGAACATTTTTTAGCAATTCTTTTTCACAAGTCTTTTGATATTTTTTCATTGGATATTTAGGAAATTCAATGTGACTGCATTTGAATCCTTATGACGCTTCCAATATTGCTTGTTTAGGTTGTCCTAAAATTTCTTTGATTTTATACAAATTGTTACATTTTAGATACACAGTATATGTTTTTGTTGCCTTTTCAATGTGCAACAATTTCTTTGCAAGATAAGATGAGGATGAATAATCTGCAAATCTTTTTGAATCAGCGTCTTTCAATACTTGGCTAAAAAATCCAATCAAGGAAGATATGGCAATATCAGCTAAGCAAAATCTTAATTGATACTTAAATATCCAAATTAGTATCCAAGATTCAGAAAATTTCACATTTGTATTAGGACACATAAAATCTTCATTATTCCAAAAATCATCTAATTCAGGTGCAGTGAATCATTTATCATTAGAAGTTTCATCAACATCATCATCTGAATCTTTGCTTTGATCATTGTCAATTGGTGAGCTAGGTTCAATATCTTCATTAGATAATAAATCAAGTTCACAGATCAGTTTGTTATCTGCTACCAATTTTATTGCTTTAAATTTTTTTTTTCTTCCTTGTTTAGCTGAAAGGTGAATTGACTTTTTTGATTCAAACAAACTTGATGATTCAAACAAACTTGATGATTCTGATGAACTTGAAGTTTCATCATCATCATCATCAACTTTATTATCCACTTGAGTTCACTTTGATGCTAGTTTACTGGCTTCAGTAGAACTAAATGAACAATTTATTTATTCGTCTTCAGCCTTATATTTCAATTTTGTTCTCAGATCTACTAACTTTCCTTCACACTCATCACAATAACATGGAACTTTTTTTCTAATCTTGGTTGCTAGTTGTGACATGTTATTATCAATTGCAATATATCAATTTCTTAGTCAAAAATTGATATTTTTATATAAATAATAATCAATTCAATAATTTCCCATCATATTACATTAGAATTTATTAAAATTCTTTAAATATGATCAATTAATTTTATTATACAATTTTTAATCATACATACTACGTTGAAATTGATGATAATTTTTTAATACTGTATGAAACAAGCCAATTAAATTTAAACAATCAGTATAAAATTTGTTATAGTAGTATTAGCTCAATCATTCAGATTTATTAAGTAAAAATTAGTATATTATTAGCTTAACCATTCAGATTTACTAAGATTTAAGTAAAATTTGGGATAGTATTAGCTTAATCATTCAGATTTATTATAACTTAAGTAAAAATTGTTATAGTATTAGCTTAATCATTCAGATTATGTAAAAATAATAATCTAAATAATCACATAAAATTAAACTGGTCAAAAAATAGATATAAAAAGAGTCTTTTTGAAAAAATTCTTTTTTAGTTAATTTCTTCAATTATTATGATCCAAAATTCTAAAGATGATAAATCTGATAAATCAGTAAGTTGTACCAGAAGCAGTTGCAACATAAGTCATTCTGAAAAAAGAAGTATGATGTAAGGGCAAAGTAAAGAAAAAGTAGGATAAAAGAAAGTAGTAAAGAAAGAAGAAGAATAAGAGGATGTAGTAAAGAAAGAAGGAGGACAAAAGAGCACAGTAAAGAAAGAAGTAGGACGAGAGGGCGCAGTAAAGAAAGAAGTAAGACACAAGGGCATTGTAGTGTAGTAAATATACTAATAGAAATAATTTGACAGAGATACAGTAGATAATACAGTTATGTAATAGTAATACAAGACACATAATATAATTGGATAGTAATACAATTACATCATTAAAAAGAACTAGACAGTCCTGGCATTATGTCGATAGAAAAGATTAGATAGAAAAAGATAGAAAGTCTTGGTATTAGATGGAAAGAGATAAAAAGTCTTAGTATTAGATGGAAAGAAATAAAAGGTCTTAGTATTAGATGGAAAAAGATGGAAAGTCTTAACATTAGATGGAAAGAGATGGAAGGTTTTAACATTAGATGAAAAGAAATGGAAAGTCTTAGTATTAAATAGAAAGAGATAGAAAGTCTTGGCATTACACCAATAGGATGGAAATGTAGGATAGAATAATAGAAATTAATTAATCAATTAATAACTTCTAATAATAGATAGTTGAAAGCAATTAGAATAGAAAACATTATAAATACAACTTGTAATCAAGAGGAAACCCTCAGCTTTTTCTCGCTCAATATTAATAAATAAAATTAATAATTATTATAATTAACTAATGGAAGGAACCACATTTTAATTAATATTTGAAAGTATTATTTTTAGTTAAATTGCAACCTTATTCTGATATGTTGAGTTAATGCCATTAGCGTGATCGTCTAATAAGGAATATATTATAGTACATTACATGAATGTTAGTGTGATCATCTAACAAATCCTTTGATTTTATTGTCAGAAAAGTAGTGTGACACTAGTAATAGATGCTTTCCTCCTGACAGCATAGTAAAGACAGAAGTAGGATGAGAGAATATAATAAAGAAAGAAGTAAGACAAAAGATCCATTCAGATTGGTTCTATCACCTGAATGGATATAAGAGTACAAAATTGGTAAGTTTCATTTCAATCAGCTATATTCCTTATGTATGATAATCCAATTTGAAAACTTTTAATTTGAAACTAACTATTTAACTTTTTTATTATTGTTTGATAACTGAACGAACTAGCTTTTTATTATTGTTTGATAACGAACTAACTACTTTTTATTGTTGTTTGATAACAAACTAACTTTTTTATTATTGTTTGATAATAAACTAACTTTTTTATTGTTGTTTGATAACAAACTAACTTTTATATTATTGTTTGATAACGAACTAACTATGTAACTACTTAAATATCTATTTTGGTATCAATTTGAAATTATTTAACAAACTAACAAACAATTCTTTATTTAAGAAAAATTATCTAATGATAGGCATCAATATTCATATTTGCTAGAATGTTTGAAGCATTGCGATGAAAGTAAACAATCATCAAAGATATTAGAATCTGGTATCAAATGTCATGTTATCGCTAGTTCATTATCATCTGTTAAATCTTCCAATAAACCTGTCATGATTATTTCTTTTGATGATGGAAGTGGTGAAGAAGAACTTCAACTGAAAAAGAATAGTAAAAAGAAATCCAAGATTTTTAAGAATTCTGATGATGAGAATGATGAAGAAAAGCTTCAACTGAAAAAGAATAGTAAAAAGAAACAAGCTTTTTAAGAATTCTGATGATAGAAATAATGATGAAGAACTTCAACTGAAAAAGGATGGTAAAAAGAAATCTAAAAAGTCTAAGAAGAAGCAAAAAAAATGATAATGATTGACTTCTCGTTCAAGTGCAAGTTCAGAAAGGACTGGCAGATTAATAATCATTCATAATTCAGATGCTCCTAGAAGAGTAACTTATCATTATTTGGTAGATTTACCAAAAGATATAAAGAAAACTTGCACATAAGTAAATTGTTTACAGTAATTCTGAATTTTATTTTAATACATAACAGCTAACGCGAATAAATATTTATTAGCGAAAAGTAAAATGGAATACCAAATAAATGCCTCTGAACAGCCAACTCAATATCAATATAACTTTCAAATTGCAAAAGGATGTGGTAACAAAAATGATCATTTCTGCCCTATTTAAAGTATTAGATATTAGCCATCAGAAAAAAGATTTATTGAACAAAAATAAAGCTGAACACAAGTAAACTAAAGAAATAAGAAGGAAGCATGCAAATTCTTGCAGAAGCGAGGTAATATTATTGTTATATTAATTGAGTTTGTTTATAAAATATTTAGATAATTAACATTAAAATTGTGAGGATAAAAACAATCAAGATGAGTGAACATGATTGCCTATTTACAACTATTAGATGATCCAGTTATTTTAAAGTTAAAGAAATCAGAGTTCAATCCCATTGTGATAGAAAATATGTATCACAGCCCAAAGGAATCTGAAGTTGATCCAGACAGTAATTTAAATGAACTTGTATCATAATACGAGATATTGAGTGGAGAAGCGATTGCGTAAGTAAATAATTTGTCATAAATTATACATGACATTAATTAATGTGGTAAACCAGTTATATATTGTTAGTTGCAGATGTTTTTAAGAGACTATCTGGATGTGCTATTTTATCAACAAACATTAATAGATAAGAAAAGACGAAAGAGAGTCTTTGATGACTCTCATTATGCTTCAAGCGAAGAAACTGTTTTCTTGAATGCACCTTGATGGACTAAGTCTAGATACAACAGATTAATGTTATCAATTGTAACCAGAGTAGTAGAGAATTATAAAAATAATGTTAACAATCCAGTTAATACCAGACACTATTCAAGCAGAAAGAAATCAAGATCTACTAAAGAAACTGAAGATGCAGATTGAAATAGATTAGAATATTAATATCATTAGACAGTATGCATAGAATATTTAGAGTATTAATTTTGTAGCATATAAAATAATTTCATATTTTATGATTACGCATTAATTTTGCATATATAATTATTGGAATAAAATTAATAAAATTAATTGTATATATACAAATCAGTTATAATAAAATTGACAAATTATGTAGTAATTAGAAATTAATCAAAAGTCTATACAATATTTTTTTTGCAATCAGACATAACCTATTGATTATATTTTGGTAAATCATACATATAAGTTGATACAATTAGCAAAAATAGCATCAATCAGTAAGCTGACAAATAAAAAAAAGGATATCAATAGGTCAATTCAATCAAGTAAATAAAAAAAAACTGGATAGCAATAGGTTAATCCTATTGATATCCAGTTGCAAATGAATAGGTACCTTATTGATATCCTATTGATAACCTATATATACCTGATTTATGCCATTTTAAAGTTACCAATCAGGTACCCTGATAAAATAAATTAAAAAAAATTGAGAACCATCTAGGCAAGACCCCAAAATATACATAAAAAGGTCAGGTCCAGGTTCACGTACAATGAACTAAAAAATTGTATAGATCTTTCCTTTTATAGATAATTTTGACTAAAATTATATTACTGATATTAGAAACTGGCTGAAATTATCGTAATTCTGGTCCTAAAAAAATGCATACAGCCATTAGTAAATTTTTTTTGGCTGGATTTAACCTCTGTATATATATTTTGGGGTCCTATCTAGGCCCCTATAGGATAGCCTAAATGATTCCTGATTTGGCAGCCTTCGACCTGTGTAGACCTCTTTCATAAAGAATACTCAAAAAAAATTCCAAATTTCAACAAAACATTTACAACATTTTGATTTTTTTTTTAAGTGACTCCTTCAGTTTCTAGACATTCATTATATTTATTATGTTTATCAAAATACAATATATCTGTCAAAATATATTATAACTGTTAAAATGCATTACATCTGCCAAAATACCATATATTACGGGCTACAGTACTCCCCTATGCATAGTACCCCCTCAAAAAATTTGCTAGAATTTTAAAGTATCCAGGTACTTTACATAGAGAATTCCAATTTAAAGCTTAAAATTTTGTAAAATACTTGGGGTATAATACTAGGTTTATATATAATGTATATTCCAGATATATAAAAATGCCAGAACAGTCAGTTTTGGCATTTCACCAATCTAATTAAACCTGAGTATTATACATAGCATATACCCCAGGTATTTTAAAAATCCTGTACCCCCCTATATATAGTATCCACCTGTGTATAGTACTCCCGGGTATAGGCCAAAACCCCCAAAATTTGCAAGATACCCAGAGTACTGTGACCCATGATATACAGTAATTATAGTTACGTCAATTTTGATTTAACATAGCTGCTGTATATTTCAGTATTCTAAAAACTTAATTTGCAGAAAAGTATAACTATAATATAAAATAGAAACTACTTTATTTAATACAATAGCAGGTTTGTTATATTATACTATCGGGAAAGTTATATCAGTTCAGATCTGCAGTGATCTGCAATTTTAGCAGATTGCCGTTTTTTTTTATGCAATTTTGATAAGAATCTGCGCAATACTGCAGAAATTAGTTTTTTATTTTTTTCGAAGATTTTTTTATGAAAAATCTGTGATAATTTCCAAAATTGCAGATTTTTAAAAACACTTCGTGCAAAAATCTTTAAAGATTTTCACAATTTTCTTCTTTAATTTGATAAACTTTACATAAACTGATTTTCACTTTTCTTCTTTAATTTGATAAACTTACATAAACTTTCTTTTAATTTTGAACTTAACTTTAACACTTAAACTTTCTTAAAGAAATAGTTTTTTATACTTTGAAGAAATACATTTTTTACGACACTTTTCAAAGAATTAATTTTATAACCCCTTTTACAGAAATAATTTAATATTTTTTTGAAGCTTGTCAGACTTTAAGTGTTAAAGAATGTTTTATTTAACAAATGTTAACACTAACGTCTGACATTCTCTTAAATCTATAAAAATAATATCATCCATATAAGCTATGACAGGGATTCAAACCAATTCCATGAACCATTCATTCATTTTGTTAGAATCCAAATTAACGGCCTAATTGAGTTTGAATTAAAGGGTTCGAAGATTTTCCTTCAAAAAAAAAAGCCTTTTTCTTTTATTTTATTTAACGAACATTAACTAATGTTTGTTTATTTTTAAGTTCAGAACGAAGGTACGGATTTTGGATTATTGAAAAAAAATTTTTTTTTTAATTTAAATGAACGTTAATAACGAATGCCAGAAAATACCAAATTTTGAAGGTAACATATATCATTTGACTAGTGTATATCCTTCAGAAAAAAAAAATTTCTTTTTTTTTTTTTTAAGTACAAAACGATGAAAGTATACACCATTTTGAAGGTAACTTTAAAAAAAAGTTTAATTTTTATAAATTTTGTTTAACGAACATTAACTAACTGTTCGTTTTTACCTTTTATAGGTCCAGAACTAATAGCACTCGTCATGTAACATTTAACCATTAAAAAATGTGCATTCCGTCCACCAACACTGCAATATGAATAGCCGCTCACCAAGAAACTTGCAGTCACGCACTCCATTTGAAGGTATAAGTGTATAACCTTCAAGTTATTTTTTTTTATTATCTTGTTTAACGAATGTTAACTAATGTTTGTTCTTATTTTTATAGGTCTGGAACTCCAATTCAAAGCGGACTGAGGTATTTTGAAGGTTGAAAATTTTAAAATTATCTTTTATTTTTATTATCTTATTTAACGAATGTTGACTAATGTTCGTTCTTACTTTTGTAGGTCTGGAACTCCATTTTGAAGTGGACCAGGTATTTCAAAGGTAAAATAAAAACTTCGAAATGATTTTTTTTTATTTTCAGTTATTGTTTTTATATAATGAACGTTGCTAATATTCAAACATTTTTATTTTTATTTAGGTCAAGCAGACGTTCAATTTCGAAGGCGGACTCTATTTAAAGGTAAACTTTCGATTTTTTTTAATTTTTGTTTTTATTGAATAAACGTTACTAACGTTCTTTTATTTTATTTTTTTTTTAGTTTAGGAAGCCAGTGTTTTTGACTCCCATTTCGAAGGTAAACCTTCGAATTCTAATTTTTTTTTGGTTTTTTATTTAATGAACGTTTATTAACTTTATTTATTTATTTTTTTTTTTATCTTTTTTTTGTAGTTCGCGGATGGATTTCTAGAAGAAATATCGAAAGTAGAATTTTGAAATTCATTTTTAATTTTCCTTTTAACGAGACGTTTGCTAACGTTGCATTTTTTTTATAGGCCTGGAATGTTACAGAACTTCAAAGGTATTCTTTGAAGTTTCTTTAAAATTTTATTTATTTTTTTTTTCGTAACAAAACATTACTAATATTCTGGCTTCCTTTTTGTAATTTGGCAGTTTCCCAGATGCTTTCCAGGTGGATATAGGATTTCAAAGGTATTTTATCTTCGAAAAAATTTGAAATTCAATTTTTTTTTTAAACAAAACATTAACGTTAATGTTTCGATTTTATTGTTTTGTAGACATTTAGCTAACCTTTCATTTTTTATTTTTTAGATTTGCGGTTTTCAGATGCCTCCTGAACGTAATAACATGTAATTTCAAAGGTGTTTACCTTCAAAAAAATTAAATTTTAATTTTTTTTTCTTTTTTTTTTAAACAAAATATTAACTAATGTTTTGTTTTTAATTTTGTAGGTCCACAGCTTTCTGGATGCATCATAGATAAATTTTCAAAGGTAAGCTTCGAAATTATTAATTTTTTTTTTAACAAAACGTTTACTAATGTTTTCGTTTGATTTTTCAGGTTTGCAGCTTCCGAATACCACTGGGCTGAATTTCGAAGGTAAATAACTCTCGATTTTTTTTAGATTTTAAATAAAACGTTAACTAACATTAATGTTTTTTTAATAGATTCAGTTTCTGAACGTAATTTCGAAGATAAATAGTTTTCCTTCGAATTTTTTATTTTAATAATTTTTTTTAATGAAACGTTGATTAACGTTTCAATTTTCTTTTATTTTTTAGGTCTAAGACTTCCTGAACGTCTAATGAACAGAATTTCAGAGGTAACCTTTGAAATTCTTTTATTTTTTATTTTGTTTTTATTTAAACGAGACGTTAACTAATATTTCATTTATATCCTTTTGCGTAGGTTTGTGGCTTTATAGTGCCTCATGGACGTAATTTCAAAAGTAAATAAAATAAATACCTTTGAAAATTTTATTTATTTTTTTTTTAAACAAAACGTTAACTAACATTTCATCTTTTATTTTGTAGACTTGTGGCTTTCCGGATGCTTTCTGAAAGATTTTGAAGGTATTTAACTTCGAATAAAATTAAGATTTTAATTTTTTTTAAACGAAACATTAACGAAACTTTAACTAATATGAATTTTTTTTGTATTTTGTTATTTGTTAGAATCGAACCAACTGGAATAATGTCCAAACCATTAATAACAACATAATTTGACAGTCTGTAAAGAAAAGAAAAGAGACTTTTAATTAGTGCATTTAGTTAGTAAAATAGGATAGTTTAGTATATGTACTTTTAAATTTGTAAATATCTTTAATTAATAAATTGATATTAGTTAATATTAAAGTTAAAACACTGCCTAACTGTAAATTTGTATTAGTACTTTTGAAAAATTTCGCAGATTTATTTTTGAAAAATTTTGCAGTTTTTTTTTGTGCTTGCAGATTTGCGCAGAAATTCATAAAATTTTTCAGTGCTGCGCATTGGCATGTTCTCAGATCTGCGCAGAAATGTACTCCGCAAAATTGCGCAGATCTGTGGACCAAAATTTTTCCCGATAACATTTATATTTCTAGTTAAATAAAATTATTTCAACATTAAATTATTAATATTTAATGTTATATTTTAATTTACATCATTCAGATTAAATCTTAATATAATGTTTATTATTAGTTTGTGTAAATTTATTTATAAGAAATATACAAAATTATTTTATTAAAAAAAAATTTTTCATATTTTTTTTTAAATTAATTTTTATGAAATATTTCTTTAAATAGATCTAACAATACTTATTAATCTAGAAATTCAAAAATCTGAAAAGAAAAAACATGCAGATAGATGATTTTTAGGACTGATATAGCAACATTTTATTAGAAAAAGTACAGTTACTTCTGGAAAATTTAAAGTAGAGTGCAAATATTATATAAAAATATAAAAGTATAGTAAACTACTTATCTTAAAGAAATATTTTGCAAATTATTATTTAAATGTATTACAATTTATTTTACATGAATATATGAAAAAAATCAGATATATTTTTAAATATATTTTTGCATCTATCAATCTTAACTAGTCACTATCAGATTCACCTTAATAAGACAGATCAAATGAGTATTTAATGGTTAAATTCGAATTACTAGTTGATAAGATATTATCACAAACATATTCTAACCAAAATTTTTAATTTAGAAAAAATTGAATATTTTAGTAATTATTTCATAAACTAACAATCATTCAACTCATTTCAATGTAATATATTCAATGAGCCTTTATTTATCAAATTTGGATCACTGAATAATGAGATAATCACATATTTAGATAATTTATATAAAATTATATTACAAAAATAAATCAAAAGAAAATTTTATATTGATATAAATATACTGAAAAATAAAGATATTAGATTTTAAAATTTAATAATTACCAATCTAATAAATAGCCTTTGAATATAATAATTAAAACTTCATCATAATAATATTAATGTGATATCTACTATGTTTATTAGTATTAAATAGCTAAAGTATATACTATGGTTATACTTATATTACTTAAAGAAATTATTTTTTTTTCTTTTTAAGGCATTAGTAACGTGATCTTTATTAAAGCGAAAAAGTTAAGCAGAAATAATCTACCACTAATTACATGATAAGAAAGCTCCTAGGGTCTAAACACCCTCATTCAACCATATTGCCTCAAAACTAGGGCACTAAGTGATGCTAGCTAATCTAGACATCCTAAAGGAAAAAAAGGGATAAAAAAAAGAAAATATTCTAAAAACTAAAGATAAAATTAATATACTCTTAAACTTAAAGTATTACTACCCTAGTCTACTGCCTAACGAGTAATTTCAGAGTTTTCATGATCGTCGCTATATCTGCTGCTAGCTTCTTCTTAGAAATCTGGGATTTCTTCAGAGTAGTCTTCTTGGTTGAGTCCGAAGAGCGTTTTGAGATTGTGTGAGATTTGTCTTTAGTTTTCTTTGCTTGCTTGAAATCTTTACGATTACCAATCAGAATATGATTCAAACTTGTACCAACGGTATTGAACTTGCAGACTAGTTCTGTGAAGTATTAGTGTTTGATCACTTACTTGGTTTGATCTCATGAGTAGTTTTGTAAGCCAACTTGTGGTTAGAAGAACCAAGGTGGCAGGACCATTTCAGCTTAGCGCCATTCCAAATCATAGGTTTATCGATACAGTCTTTCATGTTGTCCCATGTTGATAGATAACCTATAATTTTCCTGGATCCATCTGGAAATTTTATTTCTTTGAACATACATATATCACGTTGTATTAGGGAGCTAATATTCTTTTTAAGGGCCAGCGAAATCGTAGTCATATTCTTAGGTGGATGCTCAATCACAACTTGGTATCGCTCTCTTTCTTTCCGTTCCTTGAGCGACTATGACGCTAGAAACCATCGCACAGGTAGTGCATTTAATGGAGCCATCCAACTCTTATTCGTGTCATATTCCAAAAAGAGCTCATTCATCTCAAATTTACAATGTATAGTCTTATATTTCTTCTGCCGTTTAACTTGTAGAGAGATAACTCTACCCCCATGACGATAAGTGTTGCAGGATGTCGAAGTTGCTCCATTTTACAGGAATGTCATAAATTAGGATGTCACGAATGGCTATCGATATTGGAGATGGTTGAAATCCTATGACAATGTAGTTTACTTCATCTTCACCATAAATATCTGATTGTTTATCTCTCCTTTCAAGGGATTTGTCTTTCTCTTGAGTACTGGACTGTAGTGGTAAAGATTGCTCTAAAACTGGGGGTTTGATGATGAAGAAGATGGAATCGGTTTGGTCACCTGATTGGCTTTTTGTGATTAATTCTGGCGAGATTTCTTCTTTTTCCTTTTCTTCTTATCTTTTTTCGTGGAACTATCTATTTTAGGCTGATTTGCATTTGTGATGTGCAACTGTGATGCTGGTTAGTCCTCCTCTGTAAAGGAAATATCCATTTCCTCCTCAGGGGCTTGTGGTGTAACAACTAATTTGAATTGATTAGCTGCTGTAGAACTACAAGATATGGTAATTTGGGGTTCTTTATCAGTATCACTATTTTCTGAGTCATCTGACAGCCCTCTATCGCCATTTGAAGCCTGTATATACGTCCAGGAATGTCGTAAGAGATGATGACTCAAAGCCATAATAAAGCCAAACATTTCTAAAGAGTAAGCCGTTTTCTTGACCCCGTAATTTTTGTCTTGTTTTCATTTCAACGTAGACCAGTTATGGTCTTTGAGATTTTTAAGGATATATTTCTTGAAGTATTTCTCGTTAGACGTATTTCATATTAACTTAGGAAATATATCTGCTATTTCATCATAAAAAACTTTGTTAACTGCGTCGTTTATAGCCAACTCTAAGTCATTCTTACCTACAGAGTAGTATTTCGAGTCTTCTGACATGTTGTTATCCTTTGACTACCTTAGTAAAAATAAAAAATAAAATATTTTTTATCATAGAAATTTGGACAAGGTGATCATCAGAAAGAGTCTGCCCAAAAAAATTATTTTCAAAATATATAAAATAGTTATTTTAATATAATATTTTCTGATTTTCATATTTAAGAATTATTTCAATAGCTAAAAATCAAATATATTGTAAATTCTCTCAATATCTTTCAAAAATTACAGAAGTAAATTTGTATAAGAAATTCAAAAAACAAAAAATATATAAAGTATTTATTAGGATAGAAATAAATAAGATCAAATGACTATTTTAAACCTATTTAATATTTAGATAAGTATTGGAAATTCAATGTGCAGAATATATATATATATATTTACCTTAAGCTTCTGTATATTAAAAAGTGCATTTTTTTATAATTTTATATAATATCATATATAGCAAGTGAAATTTTTACACAAAATTCAAATTTTTTTAATTTTGAATTTTCAACATTAATCCAGATTCAAAGTATTATAAACTGTTTTTTTATAATATAAATGTAATTATTTATCACATGATTCTGTGAAGATTCTTTATATTATTACATAAATACTATGCATATTAGTAATATTTAGATATTTATAAATTAATAAAGTGAACTTTATCTTAAGAAACGGATTATCACTCAATTAGAGAAAATGATTAATATTCTATAATTAATTTGATAGGCTTTACAATTAATAAAAAAAAAGTTTTGGAATTTCATTTTCTTTAATCTTTACTATAAATTTTTATTCCAACAAGTAAAAAAAACAGTATACAATAATTTTTCTGACCAAATAAATATTTTATAAAATTTGTATTATGGGTATATATGTATTGTATTGGTAAGAACTGTACAAATCTAACAAAGAATGTGCATATTAAAATTACGCAAATAAAGTTAAATAAAGGTTAAAAACTAAATAAAAATCAAATATAACTTAGTTGTAGTAAAAAATGTTCAAAAATATTTCATCCAATATTTGAGTTAATAGGAAATTTACTGTTGGAATCTCATGTTCCTACATAGAAAAGTCAAAGGCATGAAACTTTAGAAATTTCAAACTTTGCAAGTGGCTTAGTTAGGATTGACATTATTAATTACCATTTTTAAAATTAGTATATCATATCATGTGATGAGATGACAATAGGACCCCAAACAACTCTCATTTAGATCAAATATGATGTATAATAAAATTTTTAATTTAGGATATTTTGATCAATATTAATGCTATCAAAATAAATTTTATACCATTAGATTTGTCTCATTAAGACGAATCTAATGATATAAATTTCATTAAAATCCAATCAGTAAATATTTTAAATACAGAGGTATGTACGATACAAAATTTTCAAAAATACCCCTGAAATAAGCAACTTTTTAAAAATTTTATATGATCAATAAGCAAACTCAACCCCTGACCTATTTATATATAGTTCGGGGTTCTATGACAATTAAGTAAAAAGGGGTATTAGCTATTTTTTGCAATAAATTGCGTAAATTGGCATTATTAAAATTCACCGGTTGAGTGGCGATTTGTTCCTTAATTTTAATAATGTATTCTATTTGCAGATAGTAGTATAAATGTATAAAATAATAAAACAAAATTACTAGTATATAAACAATTATAATAAGAATCTAGATACTTCACTAGTATTTCTTTGCTAGAAATATACTGAGAGCAAAGAAATAACTAGATGCTGAGACTCATATTAAATGGATGGCCTAGAATCTGAAAACTCCTTTTCTCTTTGATAGCATTATACATTTCATTTGCTTCTCTAGTATTTTCTGATTTGTCATATATCTGAAAAATCATTAATAAAGTTTCATCTTTGAATAATGATCAGGATTATGTGATTATATTAACTCTTAGCGCAATGATGCAATTATGACAAATTTGTGCACCTCCATTTTGTGGGAGTAGTTTTGGTAGAGTGTGATGGTTTATGCAATGACAAATAGACATCTGGCCACTAAAAAAACTAAGTCGCTAAGATAAATATAAACTGCGCATTTTCATAACACGTGATCAGGTGACAAATATTTGTCACATCTATTAGTAAACATAATAAACCACGCTCACAAAACTGACGTGCCAAATTTGTGCGATAAATAATTCTTATATATATTCTGATCTACATCTACATCCTTGTGATTAAAAAAAAATTTTTTACTATTGACCACAACAGATATTATAATTTTCTTGATAAGCTGAAATCCATGAGTAAATATAGTTTTATATAAAACTTCCAAAGTCCTTATATATTACTAACTGGATATTTTTACGATTAAGAGGAGAGCATGTCAACTGTATCATCTTCTTCACCGTCAAACGCACATGAAACTACATTACCTAGTAACTTAACAAGCGAAACCACTGTATCAACAAATGATACCATTTCTCTTCTTTCTGAAATCACCTCTTATTTCGTTAGACGTGACTTTCAATCAAGCCTCATTAGGTCCTTTTTGGAGAGGAAGGTTCATCTTGACCTCAAGACAAATGGGTAACTCATGTTTGACTTTCTCAAAGAACGCGAGTGACTGGATCCAGTAATCTTTATTGGTATTGAGGGAAGCGGTATAAGTGGTGTAGTATCAGGCGAAGATGAAAGATTGCTTGTGAAGAGGGGTCTTACAGAGGAAGCTGCAAGAGAATTTCGTCATAGTGTGCGTGATGATACTCTCTGGTCACAACAAGCTTTATATCATTGGCTATTCGATTGGATCACCAATCCATAGGGTTTTTTCATCCAAATGAGCTTTGACAACATTTTCTACAACGAACAGTATCCACGCAACCAGTGGAACAGTTATGATAGAAAGGGTAGACCGCAAATGTTTGCTTCATCCTATCAGGATATTATTGATATGGGAATAGATGAATTATTAAGTAATAACACGAAAGTCATCAATGCAGATTCGATGAACACTACCTATCAGGCTTTCTTTCATGCAAGCTAACAAAGTGCGCAAACTATTTGTAAGAGAGGAATAAAAATTACACAAGGCAGGATAAACCTTGATTTTGGGTCTACTCAAAGCTTTTACCTAAATCCATCGCTTGATAATACAATTGATTTGATTAAGAACATTGAGGGATTCAATAGATTGGTTGTTTATTGGGTCGATATTGATAAAATAAAAGGCATGAATTATCGAGATTTAGTTTCAGAAGGTAAGGATTTGTGGAAGGAAGTGGTAATTGCATCAAGATGTGGACAACCTTCAGTAATGGACAATAATGACTATGTCTATGGATATCAGTTATCAAACCCAAGACCAATTCTCTCTCAATGGGCGAATTGTAACGAAAATGATGAGGATTCATGATGGTAACTCATTCCTATGGATAAGTGGTTTGAGCCCATTCGACATCTTCAGCTTGCTATAAAGACTACTAAGGCGACAAAACTTATGGACAGTTTTTGTGTTAGTGTTATTTATTTCTATACAAAACCTGTAGAACCTGTGAATCAATAATAAGCGTAAAAATAGATAGTTGTAATCAAAAGTTGTAATAAACAATATTTTGATTGTGTGTATCCAAATATTACCAGTAGTGACATTTTTAAATTATTGTTTTAAGCGGTATATGTGTTTTATAAGTGATTAATTTTTCGCGTGCATCAAAAAATAAAAATATAAAGTTCCGCCTGTTTCCGGCAATACTTGCTATGAGTAGGCATTTTTTCTGGGGAAAAAAATTTGTGTACTGTATGCAAGCCAAAAATGAGGAGGAGAAATACTGAGAGGTCCTACCTATTCCGCCCACGTTTTTAATAGAAACAAAAATCGTTCAAGCTCCACTATAAATAGCCCAATTATTTTTTATAAAATTAATTAACTAATCAATTTATATTTTTTGCCAACTTGACTTGAATCATGTGATTCTAATGTATTATACAGTAACACCTCCATAAGTGCACCTCCATAAGTGCACCTCTATAAATGCACATATTATGTAAATTCTCTCTATGTGCACAGTACACTTGAGTCCCAACAAATGCACTCCCTCTATAAGTGCATATTTTGCTATTTTTTTACTATGGTCCCAAGGGGGGGTGCACTTATAGAGATGCTACTGTATATATGTATCATATAAGGATCCCGGATAATTATAATTGAGGTCATATCTGACTATAGTTTTAAACTTTACGTATCATTAAACATAATATTTTATTAATCTAATAATAAAACATCATAGGAAAAATGCAGCTTTTAAAAGGAAAATCTTTTAACGTTGAAATATTTTAGATTTATTGATCAGAACTGTAAATAAATCTGTGTAACATGGTAAAATTTTGGGAATATTTTCACTTTCGATATACATAGAAATATACAAAAAAATAAAAATTATTATTAATAGATATTACTTTTCAGATTATAAAATTATAGATACAAAGTTTTATGCCTATAGCTTTTAAAGTACACTTGGGACGACAAAGGAGATATGACCGTCCTATCATATATATTCCATAGATTTTATTACATAATTAGTCCATTTACCAGCAAATACCTATTAAACTAAGCAAATCACGTGGTTATATACATTACCCCTTTAAAAAGAGATGAAAGTGACGTAGCATATTTTTCGGAATTACAAGCGGAAATAAAAACACGTTGTAACGTCGTGACTTTATGTAAGTGTGACTTTTCTTTGTTTAGATTCTTTGTTCTGCGGACTATTACGAATAAAGGGTAAAAAGACAATTTAGTAATAGGTAATGTAAATAAATATGCTTTCGTATTACTGTAATAAGAAATAATTTTTTTTATAACACAGATAGTACAGCAGGACAATAGGAGTCTATATCTTTCAAATTTACAGAATAACATAAACAAATGTAACCTTTATCATGAAATTTTGGACATAGATATAAGTATTTACATATGAAAAGTTAAAAGATATATTCGACAAATTATTGTTTAAAGTATAGGTATTTCCAAATCTAAAATTTCCGTAAACCAGTTTAATCTTGTAAAAGAAAAAGAAAAACTTCCGGTTTTCAGCTACCTGGAGAATATTTATTTTTATAGAAGTATTCCTCATGCCTTTTTTGTTCCGAGAAAAACAGAAAAAGGTATACAGGGTATACAGCATATTTAGAGATGGCCAAATGTGGGGATGAATTTTTTTTTCATGCATAAATATATCAAACAATTGCGCGGGCAATTCAAACCTGTTTTTAACCGGCTGGAGTTAATTAAAGTAAATCTCTAATTGTATAAAAATCGCTGTCAAAAAAAAAAAATAAATAAAATAAAAATTAAAAGAACAGTCTTTAGAAATTAGAACCAATGAGCATTATTGGTATTATCACGTGATTGACCCTCGGAGAATCGTAATAAATAAAATTTTTATTGATAATCTATTAATTTATCTTAATAAGTAGTTTGTCTTATTACGTTATTATTATTAAAATTTCTCGAATTATAAATTTTGAAATATGATCGATCATTGAAGGTCTTCATAGATTCTATACATAAATTCGCGTGTAATCATTCCAAATTGGGTTTCTACGTCTTGAACCTTCATAAAACGATGAATTAGATTTACATAAACTTCATTCCTTCGTCCTTCCCTTTATCCTCCTTTCACTTTACTCGCTTACGATACCAACTTTTCTTATGTATAAACCTATCAAAATGAACGACAAATACTCAAATATAACAAAGATTGGGGAAGGTAAGTTAATTAAGACAAGCATATTACACGGGGGAAAGTTGTGATATATGTGTATTAGAACTTTCCTTCAAACTCTTCATTTGTAGGAACATATGGTGTTGTTTACAAGGCCGAAGAAAAGAAGACAGGTCGCGTCGTTGCTTTAAAAAAAATGCGACTTGAGTCTCAGAATGACGAGGGTGTACCTTGCACCGCAATGCGAGAGATAGCGATATTAAAAGAAACTAACAATAAAAACGTTGTAAAGTAAGTCTATTGTTTTTTATAAACTTTTATCGCATTTTAATGTCTTTAGTTCAAAGACAAAATGACGCGTAAAAATGACGCGTATTTTACAGTTTATCAGAGATATTAATGCATATACCACGTTTGGATTCAAATATCCAAATTATTCCATCATTCTTCAGGTTGCTAGATACTATTCATGCGGATAAAAAACTTTATCTTGTATTTGAATATCTCGATATGGATCTGAAGAGATACATGGAGATGACCCCAAATCAATTTCCAGCCGAGATAATAAAGGTAATTATAATTTGAAACACGATAGATACAGATTGTTATTATTGAAAACTTTTAAATTTCTTTTAAAATATTAATTTATTTTACATTTTCAGAAATTACTTTTTCAGTTAGTTAGTGGTGTTCATTACTGTCATTCCCGACGTATACTTCATCGTGACCTGAAACCGCAGAATTTACTCATTGATTCTAACGGGAATTTGAAATTAGCTGACTTTGGTTTAGCAAGAGCGTGTAGCATTCCTATGAGAGCTTACACACATGAGGTAAAGAATTTTAACTCGTAAATTTATGGGATATATTCAGATTAATTCAATTTATCATTTATTAGGTCGTAACCCTGTGGTATAGAGCTCCTGAAATTCTTTTGGGATCACCACAATATTCAACTGGAGTTGATATGTGGAGCGTGGGATGTATTTTTGCAGAAATTTTAAAGAAAGTTGCATTATTCAAAGGTAAGTTACAATAATCACGTGAAGTGCACGAACATATATGAAGCAAGCAATTGACCGCAATTACTGTAATTATAAAACTGTTTTACAGGCGATAGTGAAATCGATCAAATTTTCAAGATATTTTCGTATGTTTAAACTTGTAACGGCGATTTTTATAAAGGTGTCAATAATAAATATACGTATCAATAATAAATATATGTGTCACGTGATTTGTAGTTTTCTCGGGACTCCTAATGAGTCGCTTTGGCCTGGGGTGACAAATCTTCCAAATTTCAATGTCACATTTCCATATTGGGCTCCTATGCCGTTCGAAAATATTTTTATTGAATTAGACGAAAAAGGAATTGATCTATTAGATGTAACGTGAAAAAAATGTCAATAAAAGTAGTCGATAACCAAACTTCATAACAATCTAATTTTATCATATTTATTATATAGGGATTTTTGACTTACGAACCTAGCTGTAGAATATCAGCAAAATCTGCCCTTTTTCATCCTTATTTCGAAGGCTGTTATGAAATGCCATTTTGAAGAAACGATATCTATTTTGGATTTTGTAGATGAACTGGACAATCAAATTTCTTCTTTTTGTAAATAATACAATAATAATTCGAAAGACATTGCCAATATAATAACGATAATTACATAATAGGTATGTACTGAATATAATAATTGTTTGTTAGTGTAATGAAATAATATATAGAAAACATCATGTCATAAAAAATCAATAAACTTTGTAAAATGTATAAAAATATGAACAAAAAAAGTGTTTTGTTATTATGTCTTTTCTTTATAATTTTCGTCCCAAAAACAAGTACCATATTCGTAACCGTAATCGTAATTTGTTTTGAAATCCTTAATTAAGACCGTGTAACATGTCCTTTAAATTGATATGTACAAACAAAACTTGTAAATTATTAATATTTTACTTGTTTTATTTCTTGGTAAGATTTGTGATGTCTCAACCTAATATTATTAATATAGTTCTCTATACTATATATTATAACGTAATTATTCTAATAAAATTAAACAATCAATTTATAGTAAAATTAATATATTATAAAGAAATATATTCCCATTTTTTAAAAAATCCTATCATGAGGCCTTATACTATATACCATAAAAAACCTTATACTATATGTCATATTACAAGTTTTTTTAATATATTAAAACGGGTTTAGAATGTTAATTTTTGACTTTACATATAATATATTATAAAAAGTATGATGTATTCCAAGTGCAATAAAAAATAAAATACTATGGGCCAGTGCAAAAAGATTGGTACCTTAAATATAGCATTAATAAATAATTTTATTATGTAAGAAAAATTTTAAATTTTATCAGTAAATATTGGAAAAGATATGATATAAATATTAAATTAAAACATATGATTATCATTAAAATTATTATAAGTGTCAAATTTTTTATCAATTAATCATAAGTTTTTAAATTAAAATTAGAGCTCCAAATTTCCAATTCAATTCTGTTTTTAGTTCCAATTTGGCTCTCTAATATATAATTTTACTGAATATTTTTTGGCTTAAAATTTTTACTAAAAAACATTTCAGATCATACTTTTAACTGAAAATATTTTCAGTTAAAAAATCCTATCAAAAAAATATTTTTTAGTTTAAAAAATTAGTTCTAGTTCTATTTTCAAATCAAAAAATAGAACTGAAATTATTTTTTAAAAAACATTTCAAACTGATAATATTTTTAAATGAAGTTTTTTAATTAAAAAATTTTTCAGTTAAAAAATAATTCTGAAAATGTTTTTTAATAAAAATCATAATCTGAAAAGTGTTCAGTAAGAAACTAAATTTAAAACTGGAAATGACTAAACTGGAAATTTAAAATTCTAATTAAAATATCTTTTTAGTATTTTTAAATACTCTTTCATAAAGCTTAATAATAATTTTAAAGTAATATTTTTTTTTAAATAAATTTAAAAGTATATTTTTAATAGATAAGATGTTTAAATGTGAATTTAAATATATTAAGACTAAACGATTTTAGTTCTAAATTAGTATTTATATAATTTTACTCTTTTTTAATTGCTGTATATAGTACAATAATATTTTACTCTTTATAATTAATCAAACGCCTTTAATAAATTAAAACTTATAATAATAGTAAAAGATAAAATTAACTTTTCATAGAAGCTTTTATTTAAAAAAGTTACATTTTTTTTTTAATAAGAAAATATCATAGAATATGTAAAAAAAAATTGCTTAATTGTTTATTACACTCAAAATTTTTATATACAAAAATTACAGAATATTTCTATTAGATTGTAAGGTTTAATAAAAGTTCATATAATATTATTACATTTATTCTAATTTAACATCATACTTTCAACTGTACTTTTAATTATATTTTAATACTCTAGCAATCTGTTTATAAAATATGATTAAAGTTGCCTGCTGAAATTAAAGAGTTTTGATATGTCAAAATTGTCAAAAGTATTTTGATATTTTGATATCAGCCTTTTGATTTGTCAAAATGCTAAAATAGTTTTAATATGGCAAAACTGTTTTGATGTATGTTTTAATGTAATATATCATATGATTGGCAAGATTTCTGATTAGTTTGATTAAATTGATTTACTGATCATTGATAATCTTTTTTTTATTAAAAAAAAAAATAATTTTTTTTTCTACTTTTATGTAAGAAAAAAAAGGTCAAAACTCAGAAACTGACTTATGACTTACAAAATAAAAAAATGGTTAGTTTTCAACTTTCTATTTTTTTTTATCTTATTTTCGATTATTTAAGACTGATTTTTCTTTTTAAAAAAAAAACTTATTCAGTTTTTTTTAAAAAAAAAAAAATTTTTTTTTTTTGTAGGATGCTGAACTGGACTTTAGAATTAAGACAAGTGAGGAAGGTGAAAAAGAATTTGTTTTATTAGAAATATTTCTAACATTTCTTCTTTACTTTTTGTAAGTTGTCAGATAAATACTACAAACTGGACTTTGGAATGTAAGAAATGGAAAAGAGGAGGAATTCTTTTAATATTAAAGAAACATACTAACATTTTTTTTTTATTTTTTTAGGTCACTGGACTTCTTAAATGAACCTGGACTTGGAATGTAAGGAATGGGGAAAGTGAGATTCTTTTACTATTAAAGAAACATACTAACGTTTCTTTCTTTATTTTTTTAGGTCACTGGACTCCTCAGACGAATCCAGACTTAAAATATAAGAAATGAGCATGAGTGAAAAAATTTTTTTAACATTAAAGAAACATACTAATATTTCTTATTTGTTTTAGTCTTTGAGTACCAAAAGCTGATACTATACCAAAACAGGACCGGGAAATCTTATAATAGAGGTCACTGTAGCACCCAGCACACTAGTAAAGTTGATTAAATTTTTGATATATTCAATTTTTAATGAAGCCAAAATGTGTGGACTAACAATATCTGCTTAAGGTTAGAGTTAAATTTGCCATTTATACACTCAATTTAAATTTTTATATATTCTGTGTAACACAAAAGGGTGGTTCGTATAATTAATAAATTTTTTAAAAGTGGTTCGCATTATTATAAAAATTTTTTCAGAAAATTTAATGATCTCAGTTAATATTAATTTTACAAGAATAATTTATGGTTCATTATATTCTTCAGACATTCCTGTGTAGGATTATTAGATTTTTAAGTCAATTACTTATGCAAAATATTTTTAATTTGGGTAAACTCACCAATTTACTATTGTCCGGTGACCTCTATTATTAGTTTTCCCAGTCCTACCAAAACTATAATACAATACTAGTGTTATTTATGTCAAAACTATGCCAAATGCTAAAACAGTTTTGACAGTTTTAACAGGGTTTGGCATTTCAATGTTTTGACAGTTTTGACACTATATAAATAATTTCAACTTTTGATATTAGTCAAATGAGTTTCAGCAGGCAACTTTAAATATGATCTTCTGATAGTTTATTTTTATAGAAATAAATCCAAAAAAATAGTTATACCTATTTATTTTTCATCAGTAATTTTTTTAGGGCGCGGATCCTTAGGGATTCCAAAAATTTCATAACTAATGAGGATCCCTAAGGAACCTCCCCCACCCACGCGGATTCCGTGATGTAAATAATTTTAGGAAACCTTAAAGATCCGAAGTTTACCATTAAGGAATCCTTAAGGATTTTTTTTTAATATTTATTTATTGGGTAAATTTAGATCTAGCACCCGCTTGTCACGTGATTTGTAATTTTCGATATTTAAAGAATTAACCAAATTTTTTACAATTTTATTTATCAAACGCAATGTCAAACGCAATGTCAAACGCAATGTCAAATGTAATGTCAATGCAATATCAAACAATATTTAAAGTGATTATTTATTAATTACTAATAGTAAATGATAACAATAAAACCGAAATGATAGATAAATGAAAATGGAAAGGCAAACGGAAATGAAAGAATAAACGGAAAGAGAAAAGATAAATAAAAATAAAAAGGGCAAGCAAAAATGAAAAGTAAACAGAAAAAGGGGGTAAACGAAAATGTAAGAGGTAAACAAAAACGAAAGAGGTAGGTGAAAACGAAAAGGGTAGACAAAAGGGAAAGGAAAACGAAATCAAAAGGGAGAACAAAAAGGGAGAACAAAATCAAAGAGAAACGAAATTGGAAGGGAGAACAAAAATCGAAGGTGATAACAAAAAGGATCAAAGTAGAAAATGAAAATGCAAATGAAAAGAAAAATAAAATCAAAGGGAAAGTAAATGGAAATAAGAAAGGAAAATGAGAATAAAATTGAAAGGCAAAACAAAGGGAAAAACGAAATCGAAGGGATAACAAAAAGGAAACAACATCAATGTAGAAAGTGAATAGGAAATGAAAGAGAATAGAATCGAAGGATAAAGTGAAAGGAAATGAGAATGAAAGAAAGTAAGAACAAATTGAAAGGGAGAACGAAGGGGTAAACAAAATCGGATGGGAAAGAAAAACAAGATCAAAGGAAACGAGAGAAAAATGAGATTAAAAGGAAAAAAGGAAACGAAAGCAAACCCATAAAGAGAAGAATAAAATAAAGTTAGTAAATAAAATACAAAAAAACAATAGAGACGAAAAGTAATACACGAAAAAGAAGAAGAATACATACCAAACTTTGTTCGCGAAACCGAAAGAGCCTAAAGACCTAAAGAAAAAAAAGAAATTAGAAACAAGAAAATTGGAAACAAAAATAAAATGAAAAAAAAGCGTGAAGAAATGATATACCTTTGAGAATAAAAGACTTCCCGCGAACTGGTTTTCGTTTACATAATGTTTTATTTACAGATAATATTTTCGATAAGCGTTGAAGCAAAGAAACCATTATTTTCGCAGCGTTTGACGAAAAAAAAACAAATACATTCGTTTCGGCAACCTAAAAAAAAATGAAACGTTAAAAACGTTTCTTTCAAGAAAAACGAGTTTAAAAAAAGATTATAAACAAATACCTATTTGTTATGGATCACATGATAATAAACGTCATGTTAGATTTAATCGTATCGCCTTCCTGCGAGATAAACATTCTAACAAAAGAAACCACCCACACATACATGCAACCACATTCCTTTAAATACGTACCAAGTGAATAAGTCTGTTTCGTTCAGTTGCGAGATTCCTCTTTTGATATTACCCACCCGCCAAAACTTCTAAAAAAAAATAACAGTTAATAAATTTATAAAAAAACAAAGAAATGGACTAATATCCATACTCGCACTTACGAATCTTCTTTTACTATCCTTAAAAATAAAACAAGAATTAACTAAGATTCAATCATACTAGTACTTATGAATCTTAGTTAATTCTTTTTTCGTCAGAAGACGCCCAAAACCTATAGAAAAAAATAATAAATAAAAACGTTCCACTTTATTAAAAAAAAAAGCAAAAAAAAGACTAAGATTTGATTCATACTTACGATTCTTAACACTTTTCCATCGAAATCCACCCGAAATCTATAAAAAAAAATTAAAATAAGATCGAATAACGAAACTGTTAATTACTAATAAAAAAAAAATAAATAAAAAGAGCTAAATTCATAATACCTACGAATCTTAGTTCTTTTCAATCAAAATCCATTCGAAACCTATAAACAAAAAGATAAAATAAGAATAACGACTATTAAACCATTCTACTTTATTAAAAAAAAAATATTAAAAAAAAAAAAAAAAATTTTTCATAATACTTACGAATCTTAGTTTTTTCTATTCTCAAAAGTCCACCGAAGCCTATAAAAGAATAAATAAAAACGATTAGTAAAAAAAAAAAACTAAGTTCGTAATAATTACAAACCTTAGTTCTTTAAGTTTAGGAGCCGTCTCTAAGAAAAAAAAAATATAAAAAGGAACGTTAGAAACGTTCTCATAATAAAAAACATCCCCCTTCAACTTACTATTCCAAAATTCTACGCTGAAATCTGAGTCCAGGCCGTCCATAAAGAAAAAAATTTTTTTTGAATTAATAAAAAATAAATATTTTTTTTTTTTGAGTTAATTAAAAGCTTTAAAAAAAAAAAGATTATCGATCAGTAAATCAGATCGATAAGTCATATGATCTATGCCAAAATCGCAGTTACTTATCGTAGCAGCGGTGTTGCCCTTCAGTGATGTTCCAATAACATTATCTTAATAAGATAAAAAATAGAAAATGAACAGTTCGTTAGTAATGTTCGTTGATACAAAAAATATATAAAAATATTTTCTTTTACTCACCAGTATTCCGCAATACCACGTCTAAGAAAGCTGCTAAAAAAAAAGAAAACAAAAAAGTTAATGATGTTCGTTAAAATTAAAAATTATGTATACATATTCTTTTTAATTACCAAATTCCCATGTCCAAAGTCTCAAAAAAATACCTAAAAAAAGAAAAATAATGAATAATTAGAAATGTTCGTTAAGAAAAAAAGAAAAAAAAATTTTTTTTTAGTACCTGTCAAATTCTACAATAAAAAAAAATTATAAATAACTTTTATTTTTCTTAGCAGATTTTTTCAACATGAATATTTAGCTAGTAAATAAAAAGATAAAACCAGTTAATAATTGTTAAAATAAAAAAAAAAAAAAAACATTAAAAAGTTTTTTACTTACTCGATTCCGCCTTAGAAGACTCAAACAAATACCTAAAAAAACTGAGACGACGAACAATTAGTAATATTTGCTAAAATAATAAATTTTTTGACTTTTTACTCACCGCGTTTCCTTATTTAGAGAATCGAAAAAAAAAATCCTAAAAAAATGAATTAGTAATGTTCATAAAGAAAAAATGAAAAAAAATACCTACCAAAATGACATGTTCGAAGAGCTTAAGAACCACCTTACAAAAACGTTATTTTTTTATATTTTTTTTTTTATTTTCATTATTTTTTTTGTATTTATTTCTATTTATTTTCGTTATTTTTACTGTTAAAGAAATTTTTTTAAAAAAAGTATGAAAAAGGGGAAGAGAAAAGTATATAGGAAAGAAGGAAAGAGAAATTACGCGTGAAAGGTAAAGGGAAAAGATATTAAAAAAGACTCGACAAGTCATATGACATCGAAATAGTTTTGTAACATATTCGTAAATCATCTTATGCGAAAAATAAAATTGATTTTAGTAGAAGAATCCTTAAAGTTTTTTTTTTGTAGGAATCTTTAAGGATCCTATAAGTTACAGAATCCTTAAAGATCCTTAAGATTTGTTAAGGGATTTTTAAGGAATCCATAAAATACCGGATCCCTAAGGATTCTATAGCAATTTATGGAATCCCTAAGGATCTGTATCTTAAAAAAATTACTGATGTATACAATATATTTTTTAATGTAAATCTCTTTTTTTTAAATAAAATACCAATCTTTTTATATTGGTCTATATATATATATATTTTTTTTTAAGATGTTGATAGCACACTAATATTTAATTATTTATTAGATAAGATAGGATTAGGTAGAACTTCGAATTTCTGGTTCAGTTCTGTTTTCAGTTCTGATTTGGCTTTCTGATATAAAATTTTACTGAAAGTGTTTTTCAGCCTAAAATTTTTACTGAAAAATGTTTTCAGTTTGAATAATTAGTTCTGGTTCCATTTTCGGATCAAAAAATGGAACTGAAACCATTTTTTTGAAAAACACTTCAAACTGAAAATATTTTCAGATAAAGTTTTTTAACTAAAAAAACATTTTTCAGTTAAAAGATAATTCTGAAAACGTTTTTTAATAAAAACCTTATTCTGAAAAGTGTCCAGTAAGAAATCAAGTTCAGAACCAGAAATGGAACTAAAAACGAAACTGAACCAGAAATTCAGAGCTCTAGGATTAGATCATAATCTTTTTTATTCTATATAGTACTTCTAACCAAAAGTCAGTTCAAACAGCTACCAAAAAAAATTAATAAAATAAAATATAATAAATAATAAAAAATTATATAATCAAATTATAAAATAAAAACTTAACTATAAAATAAATAAAACTAACAAATAATTTTAAATCTAAAAAATTACTTTTAAAATATTAATACTAAAAAATAAATATATGGGATTTTTATAATAGAAAGGTACAAAACTCAAAAAAAAATAAAAATTTAAGTAATATTAAATTTACACTTATTTTAATATAAAAAATATAATTAGCATATAAAATAAATTTAAAAATTTTTTAGAGTTTCATACCTTTCTATTGCAAAGACCCCCATATATATAATATATATATATAAATACTAATCATTAGAGTTCTGATCAGTTTTGGTAATTACCGAACTGTACTGACCAGTTTCGGTATTAGAGCAATTTCAGTTTTATGATTTATCGAACTGAAACTTTCAGTTTCAGTATCAGTTTTGCGATTTACCAAACTGATTTACCGATAATAAAAACATTTTTTTTATAAGAAAAATATCTTTTTATTAAATAATGTAGTTAAAAAAAATGTTGTGAAACGTTTTTTTACATAAACGTTTGATATAAAAAAATAACAACATTATTTTTGCAGAATTTGTAAAAAACGTTGCGAAATGTTTTTTACATAGACAATTTATTATGAAAAATAACGTTTTGCAATATTATTTTTGCGAACATTGTAAAAAATGTTGCGAAACGTTTTTTACATAAACAATTTGATAAAAAAAATAACATTTCGCAATGTTATTTTTGCAGAACTTGTAAAAAATGTTGCAAAACGTTTTTTACATTGGAAATTTAATATAGAAACAATATTTCACAACGTTATTTTCCTTTTTATTTAAAAACGTTGTGAAATATTTTTATAAAACGATTTAATATAAAAACGTCTCACAATATTTTTTTTGTCACTTTAATAAAAAACACTGCAAAACGTTTTTTTATGGATGATTTGATAAGAAAAAATTGTTTCACAACTTTTTTTTGCTAAACGTTGTAAAACATTTTTTTACTAAAAACATTCGGTAAATCAGTTCAATTTTCGGTAATTACTGATTGGTTTCAGTAATCATTAATACTGATATTGATTAATTCAGTTCAGTATCAGTTTTTGCAAAAACTGAACTGAACTGAACTGATCGGAGCTCTACTAATCATAAAAATAAAAATAAAATTAAATTTTAATATTCCTATATGAGCATTATTCAGAAATATTTGTCAGAAAGATCTTGATCATAAGTTTGGGACACATTGATAGCTATTATGAATTAAAGATCAAGTTCTTGATCCAACTTTTAATGAAGGGTTATATAAGAGAAACTGCATTTCTTTTCTTATTAATTCTGGTATATTGGAGTAAGTGAGAAGGATTCAAAGGTGGATTAGGTGAGTCATTATCATATAATTATGTTAATATTAAAATTTTTATTATTAATAATATAATAAATTACTACTCTGATTGATCAAATTAAAATAAATCTTACTTATATTACAATCTTACCTGCGACTTACTCATGATAATATAATATTTATAATATACTGAACATCTGCGACTCACCTGTAACTCACCTATGATTTACTCATAATATTACTTGATACAAGACACTATAATGTTATTGTGAGATTGATCAACAATTTAAAGATGATTAAATCAATCTCTCTCTATAAAATTTTTATAAACAAGTTACAAATTCGAACTTTATTATTTTACAATTTATTCACTTAATGTTCTATCAACAGTGACCTCAATATCAAATACATTTGAATCATGATTAATAATCAGATAAGATTCTATAACTTAAGTAATTTTTAATTTTAAATCATTTATATTATCTTATTTTTCAATTTCTGTATTCTTTTGATTAGAAGTATTTGGATTACTATTATTCTTTTCATCATTTTCACTATCATTATCATCATAAAAATCATCATCTTTATTCTCATCAAAATATCATAAGCCTTAGCATTAGATAATACTTTTTATATTGACAAATAAAAAACATTTTCTGGTATACCTATATAGGCACATTTTAATTTTTATTGGGCATTTATGATGTAATATTTATAAAACTTGACGACCTTTTTTTCTAACAAAAGTAAAATAATTCCAAACTTCTTTTGATTTTCTGACTGGTGCTTTATTTTGTTTTTGCATAATTATAGGAATTGCTAACATTTTGTTAATGGAAATAAAATAATTTCAAACTTTTTTTGGCTTTCTGCCTGGTACTTTATTTTATTTCTGCATAATTATGAAACTGCTAGTATTTCACTTTGAACTACACTTATTTTTTATTTAACAAAGAATATAAAGACAGATAAAAAATGTGAAAGACAAAAAAACTAAAAAATGTAAAAAAAAAACTAAGATTGAGGATTAAGTAAAGCTACATCCTTTAAAAAAAAGTTATGTGAATAAATTATATTTGTTAAGATCATTAAGATTTAAGCAAAAAACATATTCTTTAAAAGCTAAGAAACATGTTAAGTGTTTGCAAATATGCCTATCATAATGCAATACATTTGTTAAAATACAATATGATATTACATTAAAAAAAATTTCAAGTATATTGTTCTTTAGCTGATTGGATAAAGTGTATAGTAAATTTTATTTGATTTTTCAGTAAAATATTAAATATGTTGACTGAAATGAGAAACTTTTTCCCACTTTGTGCAATTCACAACGCAACAAAAAAATAATTTTTTATTTTTTTCAAAAACTGTATATAGTAGAACAAATATGACTTCAGAACTTTTAGTCAATAAATACACAGACTTTGATATCGTCTATAACCAAGTTTAACAAGTTACATTAATGAATGACTTTTTTGATACCTTTAAATTAATACTGGATGATAAGAACTTTAGGTGGGCTTTACAATACTCTTCCCTATTTGCCAAGAACACGAGCAAGGAAGAGTATCAAAGTTACCTAGAACATTTTGTACTAGAGATAGTAAAGGAACGACTTAATAAGATAGCTGACAAACAGAAATATAGCAAAAACCTCTTCTATATTCTTTACAGTATCACTTTCTTTGTACATGAAAATGCTTTCAAGACTGCTGCAGCATTGTATAAGGATAATGACTTACTCAAGAATTTACTGGATGACTCATATGATCCTTAATGGCTATCAGATGAATTTATGGATATGAAAATATCTACAAATAAAGAGCACTAATCACAATCTAGTGCTGCATCAACAAGTACCAATCAGAATAAAAATGGAACATCACAGAAGCAAGATAAACAAAAGGCTAAGGTTGTAGAACAAGTTATCTCTAACATACTCGCACCAGATCCTGTACCTGTTGTAATACCTCAGCCACAAGTTATATCCCAGTCTGCTTCCAGTTCCTTTTTAAAACCTACGGTCAAGCACTTTGTATCCAGGACAAAGAGCGAAAAGACTAAAGATAAATCCAATGACCTAGATGATGATGCTGCACAAATTCTGACAGGTTATCATCCTAACACAAGTTTAGGTCAATATGTTCATGCCCTATAAAAATTATGTATACTGTTTGTATACTGTATATACGTATCATTAATACTGTTCGCAATTTTGTATATTGCATATCAGTATTAAGTATACTGTTCGCAAAATACTAATAATAAAAAATGCAATAAAGTATACGGTGAATATACTGTATGATACGGTATTTTAAATTCATACATTTATAACGTATATAGTATAAACATATTTTTACTGTATATCAGTATGTTGCATACAGTTCGCAAACTATGGATACGGTATATTAAATTCATACATTTATAACATATTATTTATTTTACTGTAGATAATAGATATGATATATTAAATCAATATATTATACTATGAATATAATTTTATTTTATTTTCCATATATATATATATACCAATATATATAATATTATTCAGACTACCAGAGCCCGATATCTAAGCTATTAGTCACACCAATATATATCAGTACATATATGATTTAGGCAAAAAAAAATTCATTCCCAAAATAAATTGGAAAAGACGAGAATAATATATTATTTCAAAAGAAGAATGGAAAAAGGTATGTTTAGATAAAAGAATAAAAAATTTTATTAAAATATAATTTTTAAAATAAAATACTGTTTAAAAAAAATGATTAACAAGTCAAATTTTGGTAGGCTTCGCTACTCATAAAAATATTTCTACAGATGATTTCTTCTTCTCTTACGCTTATGGTCCGTTTCTAAAAATTTTAAATAGATTTAGAATGTGAATATAAAAATTAAAGATAGAAATTCTTATTATAATTACCATCTTTCTCCCAAAACTGGGTTCTAAATAAGTCATAATACATTTCTCCAGTATGCGACCATAGACGCCTTTCAGGTCTGTCTGGAACACCACTTCAGTAAAGGCAGAAATTCTAAATATCAAAAAAAAAAAAATAGTAAAACAAATAAATTTAATTTATATTAATTTTTTTTTACTTACTTTATAATCTTTTACAAGATTTCTAAATTTTTGGCTGCATTGATTTCCCATAAAATTTGTATTGTACCAGTTATTTATTCTGAATTCACATAAATAAATTATTTGAATTTGAATTTTTTTTTTAAAGAACATATAATATAAAATATTACGCATATGAACCTTCAAGAGACAGACTTCCAGAATTCCATTTGACTCCTACCATAAGCACTATGGTACTCATAATTTCTCCTTCTTCATTCATTGATTAGCAGATCAATCATCAGATCATGCCAGTGTGCCAGTTCAGGTCTACTTAATCGTGAACGATGTTGGCGAGCTTGGCGAGGCATTTTTATGAATTAAAAATCAAATTAAAGGTTTGTATATAAAATGTCACTTTATAAATAAAATTCGAACAATATACCTTTTTGAATTCGTAATTAGAATAGTTGAATCATCATTAAAAGACCTCGCACGTACATAGTCTAATTGTTTTTAAATATAGATATCACGTTAAAACTAAAGAAAATCAAAATCACTTATTACATTACATTTTACATTTTTTTAAATGTAATTACTATTATAAAAAATTATGCACTTCATAATTTGATCATCACAAATTTAATAAAAAATCATGCGCGTCATCATAAATTTGAAACTATGCACACAATGTAATAAATTAAGATCAACATAAGTTCAACACAAATTCAACACAAATAACGAAATTTGACCAAAATTAACAAATTTTTTACTAATATTATTAACACAAATTGAACACAAAATTCAACATGAAATTCACGTTTGTACTTTATACTATTTTTTTTACTTAACAATTTAATTCACAGAGAAATGCAATTAAAAAAATACGTTCAAATAAATATCCAAGTTATTTAATGATCGCGAAATTTCCAGAAAACTAGGTTACTAAAATGATTCACAAAAGTTGACCATAACCACGCTACTCAGCTCAACCATGGCTGATCTTACTTCTGTCACAAAATAAAAATAAACCAATATATATATAAGTATACCAATATTATATTCAAATTTGTTTTCTGAAATTTGGCTTATATTAAGCAAAACATAGCTAAATCGCACAAAATTGCGGTATTGTGGCTGTAATATCATAGTCCAAAATACCACTATTCCGTGATGGATGATACATACAATCAATACCTTTAGAACGACTGTTAAGTCAATTAAGCCAAGAAACCCAGGTCCCAGCCCATAATTTTATTCGAATATATATTATATAAAGAGATTGAATTTAAAGTAAGTACTAACAAATTATACATTTCGAAAAAATAAAAACTTTATTAAATAAAACAAAACCATTAAATAAATATATTTTTCGTAATTAAAAATATGCCTCTGTGTAAATGTAAATATTGTTTAAATTTATCAAATAGTGAAGGAAGATCAGTACATAGAACAACAGTAGCTCAACACTTGTTAGAAGAAGAAAGGGCACAAACTCTAGAAGATGAATACCAAAGACTTTATCCGGAAGAAATCCTTATTATTCTGAAGTGGAATATTCGTATAAAGAAAACTTACGTGAAGAAGAAAACAAACGATCGTTCATGAAGACAAGTGATAACGATAAAGAAAATGAACAATCATATATGGAGATGAGTGATAGTGAAGATCTGAAAGAAACTGATGATGATTTTGGTTTTGAAAATGAAGAAAACAATAATTATGAAAATGATTCAATCTCTGATTCTCAAAATGAATCAGAATTTGATAACGCTGATAACGTAAATTTTAATACCGATAATGAAGAAAGTGAACTCCAAATAAATTATTAATAGTATTTAAATATATTAACTATTTGTTAACAATAATGATAAATTTTTTAGATAGTATGATTATTTCTGATGAATTACTTGAAGGATTAAGGCTTTTATACGTGAAATCAAATTTTAATTTTTCTGAAGCTGTATTTAATAATATATATAAAGTTTTCAATAGAAATAAAATGAGCTTTAATAAAATAAAAAAAATACTTGGTTCAATAGTAGAAATTGAACCAAAAATATATAATATGTGCGTCAATTCATATTGTGCTTTTGTAGGAGTTTTAGAAAATAAAAGAAAGTGTAAATTTTGCAAAGAGGATCGATATTATAGTAATGGCAAATCAAGAAAAAATTTACCTTTTATCTCTATAATTGAGTGCTTAAAGCTTCAATTTAAAAACTCTAAAAGATCCGAAAAGTTATTATATAGGTATAACTATACTAATAATATAGGAGACCTTGTTCATGGGGATATAGGTGATATTTTTGATGGGCAGATATATAAGGAACTATTAGATGATGGCTATTTTCCCGATCCTAGAGATATAGCCTTTACTGCATCTTGTGACAGTTATCAAATATTTTGATAAAAAACTGATGATTGTTGGGTGTTCCTTTTTATAAATAATAATTTGCCTCAAGAATTAAGAGTAAAAAAAGAAAATTTAATGGTAACATTAATAATCCCAGGGCTGAAACAACCTCAAGATTTTAATTTATTTCTTTATCCATTAATCCAAGAAATGAAAATGTTACAAGGTACATTAAAATAACATGAATCCTCGCAGCATCATCACCTCTCAAATATTAGGCTGTATCGCTAATATTGCATTTCAAGATTATAATCATGATCAATTGCAATATAAGAAATATAATAATTATAGTAAATATTGTAATAGAAAGTATAATTAATAAAAATGTTATTGATTATGTTTTTACATATACAGATGGAATATCATACTATGATGAAAATAAAAAAGAAAACTTTACTTTGCGTGCTCACATATTGGCTTGGACTGGGAATCTACCTGCCCTTTCAAAAATTTTATGTTTAATAGGACATAATTCATATTCGGGTTGCAGATTCTGTAATCTTCAAGGAACTTTAAATGAAACGAATAGGCATGTATATTATCCATTACAATAGGGCATTGATCCTAAACAATTGCCAATCTGAACACTGAACACATAATGAGATGCTGATCAGCACAAATGAAATTGAATATCTGAAAGGAGATCATAGAGAAACTCACATACGTAACTGTGGTTGGTTTGATATTTATAATAAATTCTTAATAAGATTAATATTTTTCTGTAATTTTAAAATCTTGTTTAATAAAAAAAATAGGAGTTAAAGGAAAGAGTATATTATTTAAATTATCTTCTTTAAAATTTTCTTGTTCATTTCCAGTGGATATAATGCACCTTTTTTTTGAAAATATCGCACCTCATATGTTCTGACATTGGATAGGAAAATTCTATCCAAAAAATAATGAATGAAATTCAAATAATTATACAATAAGTTCTAAAACATGGGTTGAAATTGGTGAAATCATGGAAAAAAATAGATCTAATATGCCATCTGATATTGGACATCCTTCACGCAATATTGTTAAACATTCAGCTGGGTTCAAAGTTGTGGAATGGGCAAATTGGATTATTTTGTTTTCTTTACCATTGTTAAAAGGAAAGTTGCCACAAAGGTAATAAAGCAGGATTAATTATTAAAAATTAATATTATGGAAAGCTTATTAAAATAATTTAAAATAATAGTCATTTTTTAGGATGGTCAAATTTTGTTGAAGCTGTTCAGTTATGTATTCAACCTCAAATAGATCTTGAAGATTTAGATAAAATCTGAAATTTATTAATACAATTTTATAACCATTATGCAAGGTAACTTTATTTTTCTTATTTTTTTTTTTTACATTAATAATATAACTTTATATAATCATAGTTTATACAGGAAAAAAGGTGAAAGATTGCTGGCATATTTAATTTCTTTTCATTACTTGTTGCACATAGGAGATTGTATTGAAGATCTTGGTTCTTGTCGCAGATTTTGGCAGTTTCCGATGGAAAGATATTGTGGAATGTTAATTCCACTTGTTAGCTCTCGAAAACTGCCATATGTGAATTTGTTTAATAATGTGTTGCTGTAGGAAAGGTTCAAATATCTACAATTATTACCAAAGTATGACGAAAAAGTTTTTTCTAATTTCAAAGAAAAGGAAAAAACATGGCCACCACATAGGGTAATTTCTAGTGATGTATATAATAGGATGTATGAATTTTATTCTCCATGTGTTAGTTGTAAACTAACAAAAAATGAGACCATGAAATTAAAGCAATGCTATGCAGCTATATTCTAAAACACCAGAGATATTAAAGTAATTATTTTTTATAACTACTTTATATTGTATATTTATTTATTTTGAATACTTTTACAAATGTAATATTGTTATTCATTATTTAGGACATTGAAGAAAGTTATATAAAGTATGGGAAACTTCGTACAAAAGATGGCAACATTATATCTTCTAAATGGTGGAAAAATGAAAATGATAGTAGTTGAAATGATTATTGTGCCGCTGTAAGAAATTGACATATTTATAATTATTCTTATTTAAATATCAGTTAAACATAAATTTTATTATAGATTAATCTAACTATCAATGATCAGCAAGAAGAAGAGATTTTTGGCCAAATTGAATATTTTATGATTCATATGTTCCAAAGTCAAGAACGAATATTTGCGTATGTTCAAAAAATCAAAAAATTAGAGAAAAGTATCAGAAATTTGAAATTTTTTGATGTTTTCGGTCCTCTACAATATGTAGAAGTAATTGGTATTGATAGAACTGTTGGTTTTTTTGAAGTATATGATAAAAAAAATATTATATAATAGATAAATATGCAAACTGGTAATAATTGCAAGCTGATAACAAGATTAACATTTTCATCTTTACAAAAATTATTTATTTATTTATCTTACAAAATATAAACAAATTAAATAAATCAAGAATAAGCGAAATTTTCTTATTTTAATGATTGTGATAGTATGCTGCAATTAATTTTTTTTTTGCTGTAAATAAATTTTTGACGTATTGCAGATTTGTTTTGCGATACGATTGAATTTGTGTTCAATTTGTGTTGATAATTCTGGTAAAAAATTTGTCAATTTTGGCCAAATTTCATTATTTGTGTTGAGTGTATGTTGAACTTATGTTGATCTTAATTTTTATATGGCACAATTTTTTGTGAACTTCTTTTTCAACACAATTATAAGCAGGTACTCTTGCAAGATATTTTTCCAAGTACGAAATTAACTCAACGGAATATCATCACGCTAATAAGTTTATAAGTATATAAAGCAAAATGGATTGATGAATATATAGATGAATGGGATAATTTAGGGTTGATAGTTCGTTTTATTTTTCACTGAAGGAAATACATATAGATTTCTTACATATAACGATATAATAAATATATTAAATATAACTAATAAGTATATAAAATTAATATAATAAATATAATAATTAAAATAGAAATCAAAAATATCAAAAATAATAAAACATATTGAAGAAGGTAAAGAAGGCAAGAAAGAAGAGAAAGAATGTGATGCAGAGAGAAAAGTTGATAATGAAATTTCAGTTCTGTTTGTAAGTCGAGCACTCAAAAATCAAACATGATTTCACCTGAAGTTAACCCTTTACAATTGCAGATCCATCATTACCAAAATCTTTGAATATTAGGATACAATAAAATACTCCTGCTCTTTGGCCTGAAATTCACATTAACTAAATTATTATTGTTTGTAATTTTGTTCCATTTTTGAATCCATTATAATTGCCAGAAAGAGCGAACTCCTATTAGATAATTATACCTTTTTCAACAAATGAATGTGTTGTGTCTGAACGAATGACAGCCTTGTTTTAGTTATATTTAAATGGGCAAACATGGATAAAAACCCATTAATTGGCAGGCTACAGAGTGCAATGCAACCTACTAACCCTTACGGGTCTAAGGGTTAGGGATTAAACTACTCGCTAAATACCCACAGTTGGTATGGAGTTAAAGAAAACAAATAAAATACTTACGTGTACAGTGTGCAACTTGTGGTACTAGAATGGCCTTGAGAGGATTATCACGCAAAGTACTTCTATCCACTCGTTCCCAATGTTAGGCGACATTGCCTGACGATATAAATGGGTGAGGGGCAATCAGGTCTTAGGCCTCCAGACAAATGCCTGGCGTTCCAGAGGCAACTTTGTTCTCATATAAATTGCATCAGCAAAAACGTCTTTTAAAGAAATTAATCAATAAAAAGTATACTTGGATATTAGCCGATCTTCAAATTCACCCTATAAACTCCAGAAGGACAGGGATCAGTGCAGGCATCGTGGCTTACGTATCTTGTTAAAGATTAATTAAATTGAAAGATAGGATCTAAATTCAGTATGACTGAATTAATCGCCTCCGGTTATCAAACTTCTAATTGGAAGTAATTGCTAGAATCAAGAAACCGATAATCACCCTTATCAGTAACGATCGAAAGGTGTATGAACAAGTTTTGACCTTTAATTTAGAAGGACCAGAAAAAGGTATGCAAATACTGGCAATATATTCTCCCTTTTGAGAATCTGATATATCAAACTCAAAAAGAGAAAAAAAAAGAAAAAAAAAAGAAAGAAAAAAAGGAAAAAAAAAAATATCAGACTCGAATAAAAATTGGAAAAATTATTTTTCAAAAAAAACTAAAATTGATCATTTATATAAAATTAACAAAAACATTGCGTATTATATGAACTAAATTTCTTCCATATGGAAAGATATACACATTTGTTAAATTCAGGTATGCACAAAGTAAAAAATTAGACGAATTATATTATTACAATTTCCTTTTATGAGTATATACAGCCACAATTGTAGATAGGCTAGGACGTCAATTTCTTGACTGCTGATCAAAATCATTTTATATGTAATTTAAAAATTTATAAAGTATATGAATTGAGTAAAACCTAAAAAAATATTTTTATTAATTTATGCATTAGAAAATTTTTAATAAAATTATATTGCATAATTCATTTCTCAATTAAAAATGTTAGAAAGTAAACAATAAAGTTCGTTTTTAATGAAATTCTATTTATATTATAATTTGTTAAAAAAAATTACACATTTGATACTTATTCACTACTATTTTATAAAAAAAAAATAGTACTCAGGCTGTATGACGTGGACGTCAGTATCAATCACAGCCCAAAAAAAAATGTGAGTCTCCAGCTGATATTTTGTACAGACTGGGCCTCGCTACTCACTCATAAATATAAATTTAAAAAAAAAATTAAAATAAAGTTATCTTCTATGATACGTAGACAAGTTTCTTCTCCTCCTACGATCGTGACTGTTTCTAAGAAATTCACAAATTTAGAATGTGAATGTAAATATTATTTATAAAAATTATTATTACAATATAATTAATTACCTGGTCTTTCCCAAAATCTGGTTCGAAATTGCTCATAGTATCTTTCGCCTGTACGGGTCTATAGTCATCTTCCTGGTCTCTCAGGAACTCCATTATGATAGAGACAAAAGTTCTAAATATCAAAAAAATGAAATAATATTTAATTATATCTAGTTTAATATTCCATTTATATCTTTTATTTATCATTTTTCTTTCATTTACATGATAGTCCCTGACGAGATTTTGCCACTTTTGGCTGTATTGTTGTCCAGTGAAGTTCGTATAAAATTTGTTATTTATTCTGATTCAATTTAATGGATTAGTTGAATTAAGATTTTTTTCATTATAATAAATAAAAATATTACGCATATGAACCTTCTCGCAACTAAAGACCAAAATTCCTGATGACTTGTCCCGTCTGTATCATAATATTGTTTATTTCTTCTTTTTCTTTGTCTAATTAATTCATTTATTTGTGGATGATGCCATACTGCAGGGCGAATAGATGAAGATCGATGTCGAGGCATGATTAAAAATTAAAAATATATTTTTGAGATTGGGAAAGATGAAATAAAATTTGAGATTATTTGCTTGTAAAAAGTTGTAAAAATGTTCATTATAAATAAATCAGATAATACCTCTTTGGGTTGATTTTAGTTTTTTATTTCAATTAAATATAATTAAAATATTGATTTATTACCGTTTTTCATCATTTTAATCATTAAAAGTCTAATATGTGTATATTTTAATCAAAATATTTGAATCACAAAATTGTACATTAAATAAAAATTAAATTGTTATTATATTATTAGTACACTTCTTAAAAAATCATGTACATCAAAACATTTTTAAAATCAAGCGAAATGCAATCATCAAATTTATCAACACACATCCAACACACATCCAACAAACTCAACGAAATTTGACTGAAATTATTAAATTTTTTACCAAAATTATCAACACAAATTGAACACAATTTCAATTCGAATAAAAATACAAATAATTATTGGTAAATTAGTTTCTATATAAGGTTAAACAATATTATTAATTATTATATCATCGGTCATCAGGGAAAAATAAAAAAATTGTAATACTGATTTTTTTTTTTAGTCAAAACAAGTGAAATAATTGTAATACTGATAACGATAAATTTTATTCACAAACTACAATTAATAAGGAAATGCTTATTGGTTTTTTTTTTTTTGGAATATTTTTATTATTTTTCTATTTTTATTATAGTAACCATAAATTAAAATTAATAAGGAGATGTGGTACATGTTTCACCATTTACATAATTTATTCTATGCTCTTTCGTAATATTTTTCTCATTGCTGACAAGATTTTTCCCATCTTAAAAAAACCCATCATCATTGAAGGCGTTTTGAATAATAAAAAATTTAAATTTTTTTAAGATAAATATTCGTTTCATCATAATCAAACAGATCAGCAATGAATGAAATTATAAATAAAAAGAAATCGAAGAACAGATGATATAAAGAATAATAATTACATATACCATCTATGCTGATCTCGTGGTTTTGTCCCGCTGCTATGGTCTTATGGCTTGATCCTGTTGCGATTTCTGTGATGGAACTATTGTAGCAAATGTAAAGGCTTATGAAAATTTGAATGATATGGCCTACAAACAGGCTGTGTTTGGTGGGCTGTGTATCTACTCGTGCTTATAAATAGTCTTTTTATCGAATTGATTAAAATAAAGAAAAAAATGAAAAAAAAATAATATAAAAAACAAAATTTTTTATCGAATCAATAAAAAAATGAAGAAATTGAAAAATGATAAAAAAAAAAAATAAAAATATCTTAACTCACGTAGGCACGTTAGATCGCGTTATGTACACTCTTTTTGATTCCTAAATTAGCATTGAAACATGACTATTACCCTAATAAAAATCCACGTATTTTTCGTACTTCTTCACGTATTTTTCATACTTCTCCCACTTTCTTTCTACAAACCGTTTGTATTAATAAAACCTTAACTATATCTACGACCATGAATAACAGTATCGAACAATAGCTTGAAATGCTCAAAAGACAAAATGAAGCACTTATGGCAAAAATAAAGTATGTATGAAAAATAAGACTTTTATGCAACCTTAAAGGAATAAATTTTATCAAATTTTTTTTTATTTTGGAGTTCCTTGGATAATACTTTTTTAGAACCTCGAGCGTTGAACTTGAGAAGAATATCGGTTATCTCAACCCTTTCTACAAGCACTAGAGAAACCACTGTCATAAGCTCTCATTATTATTACTAATTATTTTGTTATTCATTTATTTATTTGTTACTTATCTTTTTTAAAATAAATGAATAAAAGGCAGCGTGTAGTTTGATTGCGAAACAAAAAAAAAATATGTGTCAAAGCAGGATATGCTAATGGCACTAAATATAAATAATGAAAAATACATGGCTTGTGTAGTATGTATATATTACAAATAACTTGATTTATAAAAAAAAAACATTCTAATAATTAATAAAATTAGGCCGCGATGCGTGTATGTGCCAGTTATCAGTTGCAATACAATTTTGCATACAAAGATATACCCAAAAATATCTTGTTTAAAATAATTGAAAAGGTATTTTTATTTGATTTATAAATTTTTTTTTTTACAAATATAACGAAATAATGACTTTTTTTTTAGTTCAAGTTGAGGACTAAAGACCTGGGTGTACAGTTCGGTTATAATGATTGGTTTGCGTACAAACTGTTAAAAAAACATGTGCAGCATGTGCGTAAGTATATATGCTTTTTAACTTTTTTTTTAAAAAAAAAAAAGAATCAAAAACCTAATTTATATTTAATTTATATTAATTAAAGGAGATCATAAGTTCAAGATGAAAAATGGTTATTTCAAGAAAAATAAAAATGAGGAAGAAGAAAGAAATAAAGAGGAGGATAAGGATGAGGATGTAGTTCATGAGTAACAAGAGGAGGAGGATGAAAATATAATTCATGAACAAGATAAAGAAGAAGAGGATGAAGTTAAAGAACAGGAAGAGGAAGTAGTTCCTGATGTAATCATTGATGATGGTGATATTATGAATGATTGTCTCGTTGTTTAGCCTTCTGTAAGCTGAGGTGGAGGCCAAGGTAGCAGTTGTAAAAGCGGTCGTGAAGGTCATCGTGGTGGCCACAAATGATTCAAAAGCCGTGTAATTAGAGAAATAATTTCACATGAAATTTTCAATAAAATTTGTAAAAAGTTGATTACAATAAAATTCATAAAAAATTGATTACAATAAAATTTGTATACAATTGAGTTTGAACTTCAAAAATCAATTCATTCTTATTATTCTTATTTAAGATCTACTCTATTTACTATAAAGTATTATATGCATACTAACCATTTCGTTCCATTTAGAAGAAACATATAATGCTCTAGATGATGACGAGAAATTGAAACAATGCATAAGGAAATTAAAGCGGAGGTTTGGTATAAGAAGTGTTATAACAGATAGCAACGAAGCTATGCAGTGTGAATGAGGTATCTCACTTTTCGATAGGTGATGTAAAATTAAAAGGTAATACAAAATGGTAGTTTCTGAATTTTTATTATTAAAAATCTTTAATTAGGATTACTGATTTTATATTTTTTTTTTTTTTTTTTTTTTTTTTTTTTTTTTTTTTTTTTTTTGATTTAGAAATAATACTTACTATTCTGATTTACAAAACATATTTAACATAATACCTTAAAATCACATCTCGGTTAATTTTTATTTAATATTTTTACATTATATTTATGATATTTATGTGAATAAGATGATTTTATTTAATGTAATAGAGTTTCTGCAATAAAGGAACCAAACTCTTGTTAGATAAGAAAATCAACTTAGGTAATAAAAGATTAAAAGAGATGTTTAATTAGTTTGTTTGTTTACTTACATTTATTAATGGTAGTAATTATTTCTTCGTCGCCATTCATCAATTAACAGGATCATTCTATTGAGTGACTTGGTTATATTGTGAGTGATGATGGTGAGTTTGCAGAAGATCGTATAGTGCCACCTTATAAACAATTGAACAATATCTCTAGTTCGATTTTATTTTTCATTTCAATTAAAATAACTAAATATTTGAAATTAAAAATTTGATATTAACACCCAATACATGTTTAATTATTTTAATATATAAACATTATATATACTTAAAATAAAACAATCTATTATTATTAGTACATTTCTTACGATCAAAAAATATCATTGTCTCTGAAAACCACAGAAAAACAAATTGTTATACAAGCGAGAATTTTTGGTCATTAGGAAAGTTTTCTTAAAATTCATGCACATCACAAATGCTAAATATCATCCTCTAATAAAATTAAAAACAACACAAGTTCAACACAAATTCAACACAAATAATGAAATTTGGCCAAAATTAACAAAATTTACCAGAATTATCAACACAAATTGCACACTAATTCAACACGAATTCATTTATCATGTGACTTATGCCAGTGAAATCTACTTAATTAAAAATTTTAATCATGATTGGACAAATGTCACATGATTGCCGATCATTTGTTATTGTTTGTACGCGAATAATAAATCAAAAAATATGCACTGTTTCTCTTTTACTTTTTATTTTTCTTTACTCATTAATTCAAATATTATTTATTTATTTTTTATTAAAACAGTCCCAGATAAAAAGTCGTCTAATAGAAAACTTTAACAACTAAAAGAAAACATTTAATGTTTGAAGTTGTATAATTGTAATAGTTTTGTAATTATTACTATTTGTCTTTCTCGGATAGATATATTTATAGGTACAGTTGTATTTCTTAGTTTTTATCACTACTAACTTTTCCTTCTTTTTATCGCTAACTGTACCTTCTTTTTATCGCTAACTGTACCTTCTTTTTTATCGCTACTAACTGTACTTTCTTTTTACCACTACTAATTATACCTCACTTTTTCGCTACTAATTGTACTTTTTTTTTATCGCTACTAATAATTAATTGTGCTACTATTTATCGCTACTAACTATACCTTCTTTTATCATTACTGATTGTATCTTTTTAAACTTTCTTTTTTTACCTTTAATTGTATCACTACTGATTGTAACTTGTTTTATTGATTTTTATCTTTAAATAGAAGTTTTGTAATCATTCTTTATTATATTATAATTTAAATAATAAAATTTACTCAACAAGAACAAAATAATAAATAAATTAATTGACAATAATTATAACAAATAAAAGGATATTATTACTATTTAATACCATATACTAATGATATAAATATATAGATTATAAAAAATACGTCGTAAACGAATAATTATCAGTATAAAACATACGTCATAAACTGGGACATTATACTGTCGACCAGTATAAAACATACATCATAAACCAGGACATTATACTGTTCGACTAGTATAAAGGATACGTTATACACTGGAACATTATACGGTTCACAAATAAACGCCAGTATAAAACATACGTTAAATACCAGGACATTATACGGTTCGCAAATAAATGCCAGTATAAAATATACGTTATAAACAGGGATAATATACTGCATACAACTGAAGTATAAAGTATACAAATCTTCATATTTATAAATACCATATATATGATATGGCGTGCAAAATACTGAATGTATATCGTATGTACAAATACTGGTATAATACTTTAATCATACTGTATATATACTGTAATAATACTGTTTGCAAAATACGGCAATACCGTATAATAACTGTATCCATAATTTTTATAGGGACGATATCTTTATTTATGATGTCTCTGCCAAGTGAAAGAATATTATGATATTAGATTATTTAAAGACTTGGGGTAATGTAATCTCTGTGACAGTTAAGAAACAGAAGAAGTATAAAACTGTACAGTGTAAGTTAGAGATTATACACGATTTTAGTACTTGGAAACATGATCGCCTTTGGATAGCTCTTCTTGGATCAGTAGTAGTCTAATGGTTTTCTGCTTTCTGGTCTCTTAAAGAACGTAAAGAAAGGGAAAGATTTCAGGTTGTTGTTAAAGGTCCTCCAGAATCTTTGACAGCTGACGCATTGATAGCTAAGGAACACCTAATAAATTTTCTTCACCCCTTACACATTAAAGCTTTTAAAGAAGTTAAGAATCCAGATGGTACGTGCAAGATGATTGCCTAATTTGAAAGTTGGGATGATTTATAAAACATCATTAATAAGGAATCATTTTGGAATGGAACAAAACTCAGTTAGTATTACCATACTTTGCCATCTTTTATTACGCAAAAGAAGAGTAGTTAGCGATTTAATTTCAATAGGTAAGATAAACCTAACAAGTCAAATCAGGATCCACCTTCCAAACGTATCAAAGTTAGTTCAAGGTCTAAGACAGGTTCTCCTGCAACTGGATCTAATTGTATCCCCATAAGGAGTCCTTAGAAGGATTCATCTCAATCTTCATTTGGTAATAAGACTGGAGGAAAGAACAAGAAAAGTCAAAAGACGAAGGATAAAAATACAGGCACTTCCTCCTAAAGAAGCTGTCAAAATGACAATTGTATACTAAAATTGTAGAAATAAAGACAGTTTTGATGGATTTTATTTGGAAGCAATCTTAGGATTAGTAATAATTAGTGGGATTTTTATTTTGTTTCCCTAGATGAGATAGAATCTTTTTCTTTTTATTTCCTTTTTCCTTTTATTCTTTTACATATTTTTAGTTTTAATTGTTCAGGCGAATGATAAGACTGGCTCTTGGGTTAGAAGTATACTTTCAATATTTGTACTGAGTGCGTAATACCTTGCTTTTATTAAATAAAGTTTATTCAGTTTCAATGCCTTTAAATAAAAAAAAAATATTAAATATGTTAAGCTATACTTAGACTGATTATCAGTTAAATTAGTCACCATAACTCTTTATCACCATCATAACTCTTTATTTGATATATTATAATAATTCATAAATTTGCGAGATTTTTCTAATCATGATATATATTATATACTAAAAAGTAGATGACGACAAAGTTATTCAAATTAGTGATAAGATTTGATATTAATTTTTGGTAAAATATAATATTGTATTAGTGCATATAATGCTCCAAATGAGTCAAGTCAACTTAAATCAATTCACGAGTTGAGTTGAGTCAAGTCAGGTTCAATTCAAGGATTTTCCTGTTATGTAACTATGATTCAAGTCATGAGTCAATCTTGATTTGAGTCAATTCTGAGTTTATATTAATACTCAGCTTGACTCAGGTTAACATAAATTGAATAAAATCTGCAGTAGTATTTTAGATTTTAATATAAACTTATAATAAAAAACGTTTTTCATAATATTTTTTTATTATTAATTTAAAAAATGTTATGAAAAATATTAGTTTTTTGTTTAGTAATTCATGAATAAAAAACATTTTGCAACGTTTTGTATCACTATAATTAAAAAACATTGCAAAAACATTTTTTTCTTGTTTAATTCATAAATAAAAAATGTTTCACATTGTTTTTAATTAACAGAGTTAAAAAATGTTGTGAAAAACATTTTTTTCATTAATTCATAAATCTGAAATGTTTTGCAATATTTTTAATTAATGCAGTTAAAAAACATTGCGAAAACATTTTTTTTTGTTAATTCATAAATCAAAAACGTTTACAACATTTTATCATTATAGTTAAAAAATATTGCGAGCAACGTTTATGTGCAAAATATTTGAAAAAAATCATTTCAAACAGTTTTTAATCATTTTATATATTACTTTTTATTTTTTTTTGTTTTTTTTTATATACTACTTTTTATTTTTATTATTTTTTTTTTTTTTTTTATATATTACTTTTTGTTTTTATTATTATTTTTTTTTTGTATTTTATAAGGGTTTATTTAAACTTCTTTAAAATTTTACAATCAGTTTTTTTAAAATTTTATTATAATTTTATTATGGTTTTCTTAAAGTTTAATAATTTATTATTTATAATAAGTTTTGTTAGATTTTACTTTTTATTAAAATTTTTTTAGTTTTTTAATAAGAATTTATTATACTTATATTAAAATTTGTCTTTTTAGTATTTTGTTAATTTATCAAAACCCTTTAATTTTTTTAGTAATCTTAATATTTTATTTATTAACTTTATTTTATTCTTTTTTTTTATAAATTTGATTTTGTTTTCTTTTTCTTTTTAATTTTATTTTCTTTTTTTTTTTTTTTAATATATTTTTCTTTTTTTTATAATTTGATTTTATTTATTCTTTTATTTTTACCTTTAATTTTAATTTTATTTTATTTTTTTTATTTTTATGTTTTTATTTTACTTTTCCTTTGATTTTATTTTTTTTCATTTTTCTTTTTATTTTTATATTGATATTGTTTCTTTTTTATTATCCCTTTTGATATTATTTTTTTCTTTTATTTTTTCTTTTAATTTTGTTTTTTTTTAATTTTATTTTTTTTCATTTTCCTTTTTCTTTTGTTTACCTTTTTTATTTTTGCCTACCTTTTTTGTTTATTTACCTTTTATCAGATATCAGAAATGTTATTTGAGTTAACAATCATTAATTAAAATGATTTTATGTAATTATTATCAAATATTTTACCCATAACTAAAAGAAGAAATTTCTTATACAATACTTATACAAATTAAGTAAATTGATAGTTTATCATATGTATTATAAATTTTCATTATCATTTCCACTTTAATAATATTTTTTTTTCTTTTGCATATACGAGAAAGTTCACCTCAAAAATACAGTTTTCCTCCTGATTGAACTTAAAAGTAGGTATAAAATACAATTTAAATAGCAAAAATATATATAATTTTACAAGAAAAAGAAGTTTTATTAAGTTAAAAAAGACAGTTAACTAGTTAGCTTTTGTGTAAATCACAAAAAACCACTTTTTATAATAAAAAAAAATATTTTTTATTCCTATAAAACTTTTAACGAAAGTTTTTTTTAATAGCAAATATTTTATTTTTAGGTGTAATTTAGCAAAATAAACAACTTTTATTAAGCTTAAAAAGGTGATTATTAAGCTAGATTTTTTGTTATTTATGAATTTGATTAAAATTTTTTAATTAGAATGCTAATAAATCTTTTTTTATTTATCAAAATAATATCATTAGATCTATCTTGGTATTATAAATTATTTTTTAATTGAAAAACTAGTTAGATATAATGGTTTTTTTATTTATTTAAATCAAACTTTTAATGCTAAATCATGATATTGTGATGATGATACTAATACTTATAATTTATTAAAAAAAATTTAATATTTTTTAGATTTTAATTTATTTGGCATGAAAATAAAATAAAAACTATTTTATTTATAAAAAAATTCATGTTGACTGTGTTAACTGTTAAATTTTTTTTTTTTTTTTTATTTCAAAGGTCGTGTACTGTTAAATCACAAATATATATACAATAAATAAATAAAAATAAATAAGTAAAAAATTTTTTTATATCTAAATAGCGTTAAAATAAAAGATATTTATGAAATATTTCAAAAAAATAAGCATAAGTAAAAGGTTGAAAAAGTTTTCTTAATATTTTATTAGTTTGCTATGATGTTAAAATAGGTTAATAATAGGCAACCTTCTTCAGCCAGATTGAACTGAATAAAGCAAAGTTTTTACTTTTTATTATTTATAAATGTGTTCTTGAGAACTAGACGAACATGCTCATAATTGTTAAAGATGATGTTACATTGTGTAAATGCAATGTTACCTATAATCTGAAAATTTTGATTTTAGCCAAATTTAGGCCGGCATTATGAATTTGGCCAGAATTAAGAAAATTTTGGCCAAAATTATGATTTAAAGATCACCAATTTTAACCATTTAACCAACTTTGAATTTTATATATATACTATAGACTTGAAGACCATAATGTACCAATAATTTATATTGTGATATCATAGTACAAAAAAACTCCCTTCCAATCTTGTGACATTTTCACTGACTGTTATATTTTCATTTACTTGTTTCTTTTTCTATTTACCTTTCATTTTCACTTACTCTTTTTATTTTATTAATCTTTTTTCTTTTTGTTTATTCTTTTATTTTTATTTGCTTTTCATTTTTATTTATTTTTATTTTGGTTTTATTGTTATTATTTTATGGTTAATTCTGTACAAAATTAATAAATAATTGTTTTAAATATTGCACTTGACATTGTATTTGACATTGTGTTTAATAAATAATGCCAAAATTCCAAATCACATGTCATGCGAGATTTAAGGGGCGGGACCTAAATTTATTCTATTAATTTATATTTATCAATAATAACTTCAAATATTTAGTTGAAATTTTTAATAAATCTTGTAATTCAAATTAGAGACATTTTTGTTTCGAAATGTAATATAATTCCTTTTCGCTTTAAAAGCATTTCAAAAGAAAAATCTTCTATAGTGCATGCCAAGAAATTAGGTTAGTTTGATTAATTTGGTAAAATAGATTTCCAATTATAATAATCTAGATGTCGGATAACTTGTTCATGTAGTCGGGGTATAAGTTTCAAACTAATCCTTACTATAAAATACATAAATTTTCTGATTGTAAAAATAACGCAAATGTAATCTTTAACAAGTATGTTTAAAAGTTTTACTTTTACCGTTAAAGTAAATAATAGTGAAAATAGTTCAACTTTGTATAATAAAAATAGTAAGGAGGTAATGTTTGTAACAGCAACTCGGTTATATTAGTGTTTTATTTGTTTTGCACAACCGATTATTTTCTTACTATATGATTTTTCTATCGATATTTATTTATTTTTAATAAATCTTTTACTTATTTGAGGAATAAGAATCTAATACATTTTTCCCGTTATTTTATTTATTTTTTGCATATTATTTGGACAGATTTTTTTTTTCCCGAAACTGTTTGAACTTTTGTTTCCGAATGTTAGACATAGAAAATTACCAATAAAATACTTTAGAAAAATTTATAACTTTCTTAACGACTTAAAAAAAAAAATTTTTTTTTATTTATTTAAATAATGACTATTGTTTTATGGATCATGACGCTGAAAAATTATTATAGCAAAAACAGAAGGAATAGCAATAAAGGGTTAAATAAAAGTTTTTATTTGATCCTTTTCTTCTTATTACTGTTGCTGAATTCACCGGTAACTTCTGCGGGAATTGGATCTGTATCGGGTCCAAGTATTCAACTAGATGTTGTAGAATATGTTATAGGTGTAGAAAGGCGAGCCAAACTTGCTGAAGATAGTCCTACACAGGAATATGATCGAGTTAATTTATTAGAAAATAGCGCGGCACCAACAAAAGACGGAACTCAGGTAAATATTAAATCAATAAAAAATTTAAAAGTACTTTTTTGATATATTTGTTTTTCTATTCCAGGGAATTTTATTTGAGCTGATTCAAAATTGTGATGATATAAATATAACGATGATACCAAATGATGTAGTCAAAGAAATTCCTTCAAGAATGGCATTAATAACAAATCCAGATTGTCCATTAGTATCACTTAATTCAGCACTTCAACAAAAAGTCACAGGAGCTATTATTATAGCAAATACATCAGTTATATCAGATCAGCCTTCACCGCCAAAGATTCCTCCAAATACATTTAATTTTCCCATATATTATGTAGTTAACGCTGCCAATGGTCAAGAAATACAAAAATTCTTAATGGATAATATTTATTTAAAAAATGTTACAGATCAAAATGGAAATAGAGAATTATTAAAATATCGTGTTAGAGCTCTTTTGTTACCTCAAACTTCTTTCTTTCCTGGAGTTTGGGAATTCACATTAATTATCGTCGTTGTTTTACTAGCAGTATCGTTTATAACGTCTGGTAAAGTTTTCGAGCAAGAAAATTTTTACACTTGATACATTTACTTATAATTGTTTTTTGTCATTTTTATAGTTGCTATGCATTGTCATCTTTATCGACTACGTCGTCAAAGAGGAAGAGAAAATAGTGCTAGACCATTTACTTGCCATACGAAAGTAACAATAGATGATGATATATTGGCAACTTTTCCAATTAGAATTTACAAAGAATCTACACCAAAAAATAATGAGATTGTAGAAAATCAATCAAATGAAGAGAATAAAGATGCGCAAAACCAAGATGATGTCACGAAAAACGAAAACAGCGATGTGAAACCACGAGACTCGTTAACAACTGCTCCACTTGCATCTGAAATTGATAACAAAGAAAAGATTGACTCAAATGACAAAACTGATCAAAAGAGCATTGTAACGATTAACTTGTCAAATAATACGTCGGTTGATACACCACCATTTTCTATTTCTTCAGTTCTTAATCGTAAAGTATCAATTAAAGCAGACTATCCATCCGCTTTAAGTCGTCATGTGTCAGTGAAATCTCAACGTGCTGCGCTTAGTCGTCATGTTTCTGTTCGTTCAGCTCGTTCAACAAAGTCTACGCGATCAGAAAATGCAGTATCAGCAGCAACAGCTCTTTGTGAGGGGTCTGGTGTTAACATTGATGATTATGATTCACAAATACATTATAATACAATGTGTGCTATATGTCTGGATGAATTCGAAAATGGCGATCAACTTCGAGCTTTACCTTGTGGGCATGAATTTCATTCCGAGTGCATTGGTAATTTCTTTTATAAAAATAAATAATTATTTCGTAATATAATGAATGAGTTTTAATTTGATTAAATTTTAGATCCATGGCTTATACAAAAATCATCACTTTGTCCACTATGTAAATTTGATTGTATACCGGAAGGCAGTAAACTGCAATATGATTCTGAGTCAGTTTCATTGAATACAACACCTGAAAATAATAGAAATTTCATAGTAGCGGCACTTATGGCTTGGTGGCCTATTGCATTTATTCGTGCAAGATTTATAAGATTGAGAGATCATCGAAGGAGATCAAGTTCTAATGCAATTGCTGATGATGTTACGACTACAAATCATCAACCATTTACTCCGCCACAAATTTCAGAACCGGAACTTGCTAGAACGGCATCATCGTCTAGAAGAATTGAGATAGTTACTCCTGGGATAAGTAGATATGGCAGTGAAGAAGTTTTGAGAGAACTTGCCATGCAATCTGGCTTGTCTGGTTTAAATATGAGATAAAAAAGATTATTAAATATTTAATTATTTTTGGATTTCTTATTGTAGTAAATAACTTTGTTTGTAAATTTTGTAAAAAAAAGTAATAATGTTACTATGATGAATAATTATAAGAAACTTATTAATCTATACGTACTTATATTTTTTTATAATACAGAAAAAATCAATATTTATTTAAAGTATTTAAATTCTGATCCAAAGAACAATTGACATTTAGAAAAAAAAATTTTTTTATCACGCGAGACGATGAAACTTATCATCAAATTATAATTTAGAAGATGTATAGTGTGTATATATTAACAACGACGTCAACTATGTATTAAATAGTAATTCATAATTCAATTCGAATTCGAATAAATTGCTCAATATTTCATGTTAAAAGTTGTGTATGTCACATGATCAAAATAATCCCATAATTCAATAAAAAAAGATAATACGAGCTTATTAAAGTTACACACGATTCTCTACTTCATTCAGTAGGAAACTTTACCTGTTTGTAGCATAGCTACAACATGTATTTTTTCCATAATGATGAAATATGGGATGAAATTTTTCTGATGAAAAATGATTAAGGAAAAATCCTGGCATCGTGACTGCCGTTTCTGAAAATATTTGAGTGAAGTTATTTATTCATCTTTTATGGTTTTCTGCAAGCTTATATTATGTCACGCAAGTAGACAAATAGTAAAATATAAATGGTGCAGAATTCATCTCAATAATTCGTTTATCTAGCAAAGCTTTTTCAGTAAGTTTATATTTTATATAATATAATATCAAATGTTACATTATTATGTTTTAATTTACATCTTTTCTTATAGGAATTTGTGTTGTCATACCATCATAAGTACATATTACTTGATCATTACCAAAAGATTCAATAGCAGCTTGTTTGATTTCATCCATAATCTTAATATTTTCTTTGTCACCTTTGTATCGACTACTAAAATGATTTAAAAGTAATTTTTTTGCATTAATTTTAGCAGCAAACTTACCTGCCATTTTAGATGTAGAATGACCTCTAATTAAGAAAAGAAAAATATTTAAGAATTAAAATAAAAAGAACAAGATTATGAATATTTAAAATCACTTACTTTTCAATTGTACGTTTTTCTAACTGTTCGTAAGTTGTTCCTTCAGGATCATCTGAAGTTAATGAAGTAGTGGCTTCATGAATTAAAACGTCAGCATTCATAGCTAATTTAAAAAAATATACATATATAGTGGTATGTACATAAATCAAATATTAACCAGAGTTTTTATTTCATAAACTACCTAAATGAGTAATTCCGGAAGGATCAAAGGTATCACCTAAAATAACGATTTTACGTCCAGGTCGTTGTTGAGGAGGTTCTATAACAGTCCCATCTGGCATATTTAAGCACTGATCTTGTTGTAATTTCTTTAATAATTCCATAGGATTTTTTAATCCCAAAGCAACTTTATTTCTCATCAAAATAGGTTTAACCAATTCAATGTCAATATTTCCCGGAATTGGTTTTTCTTCAATAACATAACCTAGAGAAGGAATTGAATGTTCGATTGGTGCCGCTGAAACAATATAATCTCCTTCATTAATAACTTTCCATGATTTATTATTATTTTTGTCAATGGTCATATGGATGTTTGTTCCTAATTGTTCATTTGACTCAAGGGGTTTTCCGAATTCAATCGGATCGTCAGGAAAAAGTAATTCATGAACAACATAACTACGATTGAGACGTGAACGAGTTAACGATAAAGAAATACGAACAAAATTTCGCAATCCCGATGGTCCATAAATCTCGATTGGTGGCATTACAGAATCCTCATTTAAATTATTAGTTAAAGTACACAATAATGGGGGCAATCCAAACACATGATCCTATGGATTAAAAAGAAGATCAATTCATTGTATTCTTCCTTAAGAGTTATCTACAAGGTAATAATTTACTTACACCGTGCATATGAGTAATAAAAATTTTATTAATTTTACTCCATTTAATATTCTTAAATTTATTTAATTGGTGTTGAGTTGCTTCTCCAACGTCGAATAACCAAGTTACTCCATCAGTTTTTAATGCTAATGAAGATGTATTACGAGTTAATGATGGTTGCCCTGAACTTGTACCGAGAAACTGTATTAATAAAGATTTTGGCATCTTGCCAGCAAGAAAAAAAATTAATCATGACCACGTGCAGAATTCGTTATCGTGATAGCCTAAAAATCGCGCGATTTTATCGTGAAAATCGTGATCATAATTCCGGCCAAATTACTATAATTCCGGCCAAAATTAACATAATCTCAAATTAAGCCAAATACAACGTTTCTATATAAGTTTATCAATACTACATTGACATTTATTACGTAATTTTTTAGGGGGTGGGGGGTTAGAAAAAATCTTATGTTACACCTATATATAATCATGTGACTATACTATAAATTTAATTGGTTATATCTAGGGGTTAGATAAATATACGGGGGCCCAACTCAAATGTTACATAAACTGATCAGTGACCAACAGAACTGTCACTCATAAATTCGGTTACACAGACAAATTTTAATACTAAATTATGCGAAAATTTTTACTTTTTTTTAATTTTTTTGACGCACATACACCAAAAAGCAGCCAATCTCAAATGTTAAGGTTGTATATGCTAGCTCTATGTAGGCAAAGTTTTTTTATCAAAATTGAACCACTGGTTGCTTGGTTCTTAATTTTATATGTATTTGTTACTTTTATATTAGAAAGTTAGAATTATACTTTTTATTTTTTAGAGATTTTAATAAAATATTTTTGCTTAAAACATTTAAAAATAGTGTTTTCTTCTTTTATTGTAAATTATTTTTAAGTGTGTGATAATTTTTCATATAGTTTTAAGGTATTTCAAATAGCCGATCCTATTTTTTGAAAAATACAGAAAAGAAACTAACAAAAAAAATACGTAATGATAAACTTGAGTATTTTGTCATTTCTGAAAAATAGTTTTTATTTTATGATGGGTTGATTATTGGCAGATCTTTCACTTTAAACATGGGGTATCATTACATTTTACTAGTAACACATAGTAATTTACATATGGTGACAGTTTTAGCGATCACTAATCAGCCTGTGTAACTAATGAGTTAGCCCTCCCGTATATTTATCTATCTTCTAGGTTATATAAAATATTACATAAGGGTGGGGCTATATTAAACTGATATTACGTAATATATATCACTGCCCTTAATACTATTCATCATTAATTCAATGCTATTACTAAAATTAAAATGAAGAAAATTAAGCATTTGAATGCTTTTTTCATTAAGTACTGCTTTTCTATACTTTTCATATATAAATAAACTAAATTCTAATAATATATATAATTTACCTTGCCAATATTTATCAAAATCTTTAAATTCTTCAATAGATTCATTTAGTCTACAGTAAATAACTTATTCCTGTATTAAAGTATTAATAGAAAAATAAAATTCTTTAATAGTTCTATAATTCTCTATGTTATAGTTAGTTATATTTAAAAATATTATATTGCTTTAAATAATGATAAATCTGAATGTTACGATATATATTTCTCATATTTTTTATATGTCAATTCAAAAGTTTTAGAAAATAATGAAATATAAGGTTTAATATCTGAAATATTTTATTTGAAATCAGAGAATTCCTTTTTTCTAATAAAAAAAAAGCTTGAAAATTCATTATTCTTAAATAAACAAATGGAGTAATAATCTTATTTTTTACTTTAAAGAATTCTAAATTATTAATCAATCTAAATACACTAGTTAAAATCAATACTATCAAGTACATATTGAATATTTATACACTCCTATGCAAAAAGTTTAGAACTGCTTTATTTTTAATTATATTAAATAAAATTTATTCTTAATTATATAAAAATTTTTTTTAAAAAATATTTTTATATTATAATTTTTAAAATAAATATAAAAAATTACCATATTGATATTTATAAATCGTATAATATAAAGTTTTTATTTTAATGGCTAATTTTTAACTTTTTAACCAGAGCTATTATAGTAATATAAATATAAGATTTCAATAGTTTGACTAGTAATAAGGTTATATTTCAAATTTCCTAAAATTGAATCAGTAGTTACTGAAAGATTAACTATTAAAGATCAATAAAAATCAGGAATTAATGTATAAAAATCAAAACTTCATATATACAGTTGATTCCCTCTAAAATCACACCCCTCAGAACCACTCAATGATGTGATTATAATGAGGTGTGTCCATTAATGAAGTTTTAATTGTATAATCACACATATATAAATTTCTAGGAGTTTAGAATCAAATCAATATTATACTAATATCATACTAATGGAAAACTAATAACAAACTAGTTTAAAATAAATATGATATTTAAAGCATATGTATTCTAAACCTATTTTTTATTTGAATTATGATTATAGTATGCTATACTGTAAAAAAAGTAAACTTAATATACATATCAAACCAATGCCAGACCAATATCAAATAAATTGTGAATAAATTTTCTACAAGTTTTTTATTGGTATTATATTGATTTTATTGTTAGCAAATTATGAGCAAAAAACAAATAGTCCATATCTGTAAATTTCTTAAATCAGATGCCACCCACTTATCACCTAAATCTATTGAAGAAATTAGAAATACTCAGAATAATATTTTAGATGCTTGATATATTATGTGTAAAAAATATCATATAGGCTTTACAACATACCAAAAAATTATTGATAATATAAGGCCTTCTGAACCTACTAAGGAATGCCATAAAATCATAGAATCTGTTAGCATCTCTGATCAGATTTCAGAAAATAATCAGGAATCTTCATACGATACTTTCTCCTCTACTAACGTACATGAAGATAGGATTATTCATATGGAGTATCATGCAAATGATGAGAATGGTTCAAATTTTCATATAAATTCTAATAGTCTGAATACAGTAACTAATGGATGAAAAGATAAAGTTAGTCAAAAAAAAAAGGTTAGTATAAAGCCAAAAGATGAATTTTTTTCAGTGGCTTTAGTAAAAAAAAATGAAAACAAAGATGATACATCTAGACGGGAATCTGATCTTAAAAAATTAATAAATATTACTAGAGAATCTGTTATGCATCTGATCTATTCTCCATAAATTGTGAGCATCTTTTCACAAGAATTTTACCTGTATTTAATGCCATATCAAGCCATCTCTCAGTTTTTAATAGTTACTCTTCAAGCTTTATATACTTTTTTTTAAGTCCTCCTCACTATTTGAACTAGAGGAATTAGTAAATGCTTGGTTCTGATTTTCTTTAGGTGGATCTTCAACTTCTGAAGCTTTACGAAAAGTTGAAATAATGTAAGCTTTCCTATGTAACTTCATTCAGAATTGATTTTTATTTGGGTTGAGGATGCCTTGAACTTTTCTAATTCATGTTATACCTAAACATAACATTGTTTCAGGTTCTCCATTATCAATACGAGTAAAATTTTTAGTAGCTGTAACCATTTTATCATCCTTATCCTTTATACTATAGATGCCACCCAAATTATTTTAAGTAAATCCCAAATTAATTTGTACATTCTGACAGCTATAATTCCCAAATCCCAAATGTACAAATTGCAAAATTTATATATGTAATTTGTAAATTAATTTGGATTTATACATTTGGGCTGTCATAATCCCAAATTATTTTGGATTTGGGTGGCATTTATACTTTATATTGATTGGTACATCTGTAAACCATTCCAATGACTCAGTGATATGTTTAGAGTTACCTTTTATTGCGAAGTCAGATCACTTATCAATTTTCCACCTAAAAGCATTAATTGTTGCATTATTCAATGTCTCAAATTCATTTCCACCATCTAAAAAAGAATTAGAGATCATTAAATCATCTATTTTAGCATTCAGGTATTGTAATGATGAAAACCACTCATCTGATTTTTTTTTCTGAACTATATGAGACTTTCAGCACATTTTGCGCATTGCTGATGAAAACTTTGGCAATAGTTTGTCATATGTTTTTGGCTGGCTAGACTCTGAAGGCAACTTGTTATTTAGTAGTACCTGTTTTTTTTTTCTAGTGAATCATATTCAGTTCATCTATTATTATCCTTATCATAACCATTTCCATCATTTTTCTTATTATTTGAATCAGAAGAAACTATTGGTTTAAGGGGTGTAAAATAAAACTGAGTAAAATTAAATTAAGTTATTAATTTTTTTGGACAACTTCCTTTGCTATGGTCTGTTTCTTAATAAATTCTACAATTTTATATGGATGCATTTTTCTGAAGTAGATCAGCTAACTGATTTACATTATTCCAAGTTTCTTCAAATCCTTCTTCAATTCTACAAATCTAGCAAAATTATCGTTTTGCTGTAAAGAAGGTTTTTAAAAATTTTTTATAGGATAATCAGAGTCTAAATTTTCTTTACTTAATACACTTAAGTCTTTTAAGAATTTTGATACATAATAATTCTTGAGACCTTCCTCTATTTTCAATGAAGATGGTGAATCTCTTGACTGTTTAATAGGTTTAATAGGTTTAACAGTTTGATGAGTAGGTATATATGTTTGCTAAGCTATTTGAGATTCTAATTCAGTAATTTTCTTTATTAATTCTGATTTTCAGTTTTTTGTTATGCCTGTGCTTCTTGAAATATTTTTTGTATATCTGTCAAGAAAATCCCTTGCTATTGAGAAGTAATATTACTATTAATAGGAGGAGTTGGTGTATAATTAAGATATGATGGTGGTGATCCTAATACTCCCTGACGTAATTCAAGTTTTGCCAAATTATCAAGAATATCATTAATAGGTTTATGTTGACCAATCCTATATATTTCATTCCTAATATCTTCTCTAACCTCTGATAAGAAATAGGTTTTTTTCTGTGCATCAGTATAACCTAATTGGTCTCCATATTTTTAAATCTTTGCCCAAAAAAATGATACATTTTCATGCGCACCCTGTCTTAAAGATCTAATTTCTAACATTTTTATATATCTACTAGCAGTTGGATAATGTCTTTTAATTTGATGTAACTTTTGTCCAGCCCAAATTCCTGTAAGAATAATAGGAATACCACCTTTAACAATTACTGCAACTGGTGCAGCATTAGTTAATTGACCTCTAACTATTGTCCAATTTTCATCAAGATCTCAAGCTGAAATAATATCTGCACTTGTAAGATCTGCTAGAACATTCAGAAAAGAAGCGAATGACTGCAATATTAGCATCTATACCAGAGTTATTAAGTATATTTTGTAACTCCCAGTTTTTGTTATCAAACTCTCTGTGATACCATTTTCGTGCTTTTTTTTTTATAGCCTGATCTAATATATTTACAATCCTAGCATTATCATTTATACCTGTTAAATTGATATATGCCATAAATTGGTTTACAAAGTCTTCATGATCTTGTTTACTACTATAGAATTCAGGCATTACAAATCCTATAGGTAAAGCCATATTTATTTGATTTGGTGGATTATTCTGTAATGTAAATATTTGTTCCTGCAAAATTAAATTATTCTGGCGTTCCGCTTGGATCTTATTTTTCTATTTCTTATATCGCTCATAAAGTCTATTTTGATTATATACTAATAAACTCACATTCTCTCTGTTTCGTTGTAAGTAATGAGTATTTCGCTGATACAGTAGTTGTAAAGCAAATTTTTCTTGTACCAATATACCTATACAGGTTTGCTTTCTTGCTATATTACCTATCATTCTATTTACCTGGTTTTTAGCATTAGCCCACAATTGTTAAAGATTACTAACAACTCTATTTATTGCTCTTTCAGCAAGATCTTTTTCGTAATAGCAAGATCACATTCAGTCTCTGCATCATAGCGCTTTCTTTGCTCTCAAACTAGATCTCATTCTAATTAATCGTGGGCATGTCTTGCTTCTCTTAAATCCTGATGAAGATTATTATTTTTTATACGAATTTGACCAGTTAATTTTTTGATTTGATTTACCAGGATTTCTCTAGCTAATGATGTATTATCACAAATCCATCTATGATATTTGTTAGTTCTGCAATAGTAGCTATTTCTAAGTCAATATTAAGATTATACAAGTCTGAAAAATTCCCTCATTCTAGTAAATTTTTTCATGATGAGATGATCTTGATACAGCATTACAATTTTTCAACCTGCTCTTCAGACTCTAATAATTGTTTGCTTAAGCAAATGATATAATTATTCTTATCTTGTACATTCTTCCTAACTTGATACAGCTGATTTTTTAGGCTAAAGATTTCAGATTTCAACTATACTATCTCTTTTTTTAAAGCATTTTCAAAACATTCTATTTCCCTATTAAGTTCTTGGATTCTTGTTCACAATGAGAATAATCTTGCTCCAGTTGATTAATTTATTTTTCATTTTGGTGATTATTATTAACTTCTATTTGCAATTCACTACAGAGATGATAGTTTTCCTCCTCTAGCTTAGCTTTATATTCTTCACATACTTTCCTCTGTCTTGGGTAAGATCTACAAAATGATATTCTTTTTTCATGATTATAAAAGTATTATATTTTACGTACCTATATCACAGATTGCATCATATCTGGTAGGGAATTGGTTAGACTCTGATCATGTGATCATTGGTCACCAGAATAGGTGCATAAAATATATATAAAGCATTTCACAATTTTACTAGGCGATCATGTATGTGGATTATATAACTATTCATTTTGCAAAAAATAAAGTATAAGTTATGTTTAGCTAAATATTTTTCCTAACATTATAAATTGGCTAAATCATGCATAGTGCTGACTAAAATTTGTATCCCATATGACCTTCCTAGTTTCCTGCCAGTTCCTCGATAATTCTAAAAATATTTCAGATGCTAGTAAGTTACTATAAATCATGAGATGATCAGCCAATCAGGTTCTGTATAGCTAAAAAAAAATGTCATAAATGTCATTTTTTGAGGCAGAACATCATATCACCAAAGCACAATATTTTTAGGTATATTTTTTCAGGACTGGAATTGGTTATCTTCCACAGATCAAGGGAATTTTATATTCACATTAATTTATATAGTATCACATATCAATTTCGCAGATGTATCTAAAAAAGAACAAAACCCAATGCAGGCAAACTATTATTTTTTATTTATGCTTAACTACACAAAAATGAAAATTTTGGACATGCATACCTGCTAATTGCTCAGTAATATGGTGCAGTATAAATGAACATTTCATTTAATGTTATTTATAACTAGTTGCAGAAACAAATTCTTGATTTCACTTATATAATTATATTTATTTCTGCATATATATTTATTTCTGAAATTTATTTCATTGTATTGATATTGATGTTACATATGATCAAAAATTTTCTTGGCATTTATTTACTTTTCCTTACATGATAACATCATATTTTTATATAATAGAAAAATTTTCCTTTGCTTTTCTTGTACAAATTATGCGACTTTGTTTACAAGTAGAATAATCCATAACACGCAATGATATTTATCAGTTTTAATATAATCTTGACTTTTTGATAAATATTTCATAACAGATTTCTTAAATACAATGTAAAGTTTCCTATCAAAAAAAATAATCAAAGATTAACAAACCATATAGATATAATTAAAGTGAATGAGATACTCTACTTCTACATGTAGCAAAGATATTATAAACTTTTCTATAGTTGGCAAATAATCAATTGATATAAATAGTTTAACTTTTTGTAATAAACCTAAACGCCAAATACCTTTACACCTCCAGTCCAGTCCATATATATTATAATTATAATCTAAACAGTTATATATCAAGAATGTAGCAGAAAAAACAATCAAAGTGATTGAACTTACTGTATGAGTGTGCTTCAAGATAGGGATTGAAATCAAAAATCAAATCTTTTCAGTATTTTTTTTTTAGATGATCAGCTTGACTTCGAATCAGTTTCAATTATAGCAAAAACAATCAGTACTTGACCTGTATTGGAAATCACTTTGGAATCAGGTCGGCTAATATGTAAAAAATTTTTCAGAATTGATTCTTAAGAATCGATTTTACTATGTTTTATCAATTTTCGATTAATCGATTCCAATTCCTACTCCAAGAACAAAAAGTTTTTGGAACCTGCTTGAGTCTACACCATTGTTTTCTATATCTTCATTGACCAATACATCCTGCAATGAAACAGTTAAGTCAACCTTATCCATCCATTTTTTTCCTTTTGTTGCTGTAGGAAGATCCCCAGATCTTAAACCAATTAATGTCTCAAATTGGTCTTTACTAATCCTGAAATCAACTTTTTGATTAATTAAGCTTCTTTCTGTGAGCTTTGTTTTGAGGTTGGAAATTACAGATGAAGCAAGACTTTGAATCTCACCTCTATGCATAATAAATTAATTCAAATTAGCAAATGTATAAACAACGAATATCCAATAAAAAACTTACTCTCCATAATGATAGGTTTGACCAAAGGTCAATATTTCTTTTGTGACCATGTTCGTGAAATTGCTTCCAAATGCGACTTCAGACATTGGCAATTGTAAACATTGAAGATTGTATGCACTATTTAATTTTAAAATTGTTAGATAGTATAACCATCAAAAAGCCATAATAGAATAGGTAAAAAACTTACTAAGTTTGAATAAGTCGTCTAATGGTATTTACTTTATATTATTCTATAAATGACAATCATTAGACCTGTACTTTCATAAGAAACCAATACAGTGATATACGTATTTCAATTACACAGCTTTCAATGCTGGTAATTAGGTCATGAGGATTCTCTGCCAATACCTAGAAGAACAGAGAATGAGTTGATATGCTAAATAAAAGGTAATACTACAAACTCACTAACCTCAGTAATTTTATCCATTAATTTGTAAAGTGGTCCATCTTATTCTGGTTCCAAATCACTCAAATTTATATTACTTTTAAAATCTTTAATTATCTCATTCCATTCGTCATTTGTAAACAAATTTTTTACTTCGATATTCTCGCCAGAAAGATCTAATATTCCAAAATAAGCCAAACTATAAATAAAAATATTAAAAGTTAAGAAGAGGCACTGGAAAATATGTTTACGCAGTATAACTTACTAGAGGTATGCTTTTGTGTGAGGAATTTTTTCATAGTATTTAGATAATATTACACTAACATCTCTTCCATTCGACAAAATCTAACTTGTAATGGGATCAGTCAAGGTCTAAATTAAAAGAAAGGATGAATATTAGGTAAACACAAAAAAAAAGATAATAACATAGATATTAATATACAAACCTTTTCTGTTGAGATTTCTTCTTCGCAGTACTCCTCATAATCACAGGATACTTTATGATCGTCAGCATTGCTATCTGTTGATATGATGTTTGAATCCATACTGATTACTTTGTTGTCATCAAAATCTACCTCATCATTTGGATCTGTCTCTGATTTGTCACCAGTATCATTAACAGCAATTCTTCTTTGTTTGGTCCAAAGTAATATATATCTTCAGACTGTTGCCATTTTTTGCTATTTCCAGCATGCGACTTTCAAAAAATTGGTAAGTAAAATAATAAGCATTCAGTAATCAGTTATAGTATGTGCACCAAAATAAACTTACGTTAACTAAGTCTTGAGTATAAGCATTACTTAATACAGTTTTATCTTTGACGATATTTGTCATCATCCGTATTTCATACATTTTCTAATTTGTATGGCTATAAGTCAGATATTAACCCAAGGTGACGAATGCTTTTAAACTTACATTTGTGTGAGAAAGATCTAATTTATTGAAGTACTGTCAGACTTTAGAATTCATCTAAGTGGACTTAAATTTAGACTCGAGCCTTTTTAGTTTACGTCTTGCACTCGTTAATAATGAATTTGATATATGATGTGTTCTAATTACATTTTTATAGTGGTCGTGACTTCGTCCGAGCTGTCAGACGTGAACATAGGATTCTGTATCAAATGCAAGCAATCTAGGATACTCCATTCAGAGTATTTAACAGTGTCAAAGTAGTCGTTGATTTATCGGTATAAATCCATTTGTTGATCTAGTAACATTGAAGAGATAATTAGCTTAATAACCAGCCTGTGTTTGATGTGTCCAATAGTATATAACTAGGAACTTGTTTCAATAGCAATTGGTCAGCAAACGTCATGGAGTAGGTGACAATGTAGATACAAGAACAAATACATGTCATTAAGACAGGTATCCTGAACTATTGCTACCAAACATCGGCCGAAAGAGGTTGCGAGCATGAACTCACGGTGGTGCACAATTGGTACGTAGATTGCTATATCACAATATCTGGTCAACAATCGTCATGGAGTAAGTGACAATGTAGACAGGAAAAATATGTGTCATCAAGGCAGGTATCCTGATCAATTGTTGCCAAACATCGGCCAAAAGGGGGGTCACAAGCATGAACCCATAGTGGTGTACAATCGGTGCGTAGGATATTGCTGGGAGTTCATAATATCACAATATATATTTAATAAATATTTACTTCTCTACCTGAACTGGTGATGATGAAGCGAAAATAAAAAAAAATTGAGGATCACTTGCTAGAAAGAAAGATATACGCAATTCATACATCACACAGCTGATATCATGCATGTCCTGAATATGTGCCAGATTAAGCCCCATATGGTGGCAAATGTGCCACAACTATCAATTTGCACGTCCTGAATGTGTGTCAGGTTAAGTCACGATATATAGTTTAGAGTATATGGCTCAACTGTCAATTAACTGACTGTCATAAGAATTATTTTTTTCTTTTTCAACTTTTTTGACTTTTTTTTTCATTTCTTTTTCTTATTTTTTTTCTTTATTTTTTTCCATTTTTCTTCATTTTTTTTTTGTTTTTTTCGCTCCTTTTCTTTATTTTTTTGCTTTTTTTTCATTTTTTTTTTTTCATTTTTTTTCTGTTTTTTTTTTCATTTTTTTCTGTTTTTTTTTTTTTTTTTTTTTCTATTTTTTCATTTTTTTTTATCCTTTTATTCACTTTTTTCATTTATTTTCATTTATTTTCTTTTGTTTTCCCCTTTTTTTTGTTTTTTTTTCATTCATTTTCATTTCTTTTTTTCTGTTTTTTTTTATTCATTTTCATTCTTTTTTTCTGTTTTTCTTTATTCATTTTCATTCTTTTTTTCTGTTTTTCTTTATTTTTTTCATTTTTTTTTTTAGATGCTAGCAGTATTTTTAGTTTTCAATTACTTATATGCTTTGTATTTTCAATAAATATATGAATACTTTTGAGTTAAATAAAAAAACATTTTATTTTATATTTAAATCATGTCCACACAGATTGTAAAAAATAGAACATTATGAATAAAATCTAAGGTCTATACTATCTAGCACTGCATATAGTATCCCCCTTTTTCCATACTCCCACTTCATAAGACCTGGGTATTTTATTAGAAGTAAAAAAATTTACTGTCTTAAGACCCGAGTATAATTCAATTTTTATCAAAAGAGTTTTGTATAAGATCTGGATATTTTATAAAACTTTGATAAAATACAGTGTCTCATTAATGATAATAAAATAGAAAAATGAAGCTTAAAAAAGGATTCCGTTCCTTCAGAAAAAATTTTTTATTTATTTGCTAATACAAAATTATTGAATATATCATGTTTTTGGAAATACCAATCCACTTTTACCACGTTTTCCAAACATGATCGTTATTTTAATTCCAGTTTTGAATCACATTTTGATCTTCATTTTCTTTATAATAATTGTCTTTGCCTTCACTGTCTTCGCCTTCACTATCTTCACTTTCATTACTTTCATCTTCCGATTCACTTTTATTATTACTTGATTCACTTTCACTATCGATTTCATTTTCTTCTTCAATACCTTTTCTTCTATTATTTATTCTTTTACTTTATTGAAATCAAAAATTAGGTTATCTTCTGATCCATCCAAAGAATTTGAAACATCACAACACTTGAATGAACGCTTGATCATATTAGTATCCATAGAGTCCCAATTTTCTTTTATCCAATTTGCTACAAGTGAATAAGTCGGCCTTTTAATCTTTCCAGACGGTGTGTAATCTTTAATAGCATCATTCATCCAATTATTATAAAGACGTCGCACCTATTATTTAAAAATTAATATAATTTATTAAAATAATAAACAAAAAAAAATAATTACCTTAGATTTAAAAGATTTATTCAATGAAACATCAAGTGGTTGTAAACGAGATGTTAAACCGCCTAGAATGACGGCTATATCAGTATGTTTTTCACGAAATCGATTTTTTACAGTAGTTGTTTTATGAGCAGTGAAAGAATCCAATACTAAAAGAAATCTTGGATTTACTCTGCGTCTTGCACGTCGTGTCCAAACATTTTCTATCTACCAAATCATCTCACTTTTATTCATCCACCCATCTCTAATAGCCCGAATAATTACTCCATCAGGAAACTTCTCACACAGAACATTTACAAGTTTGAAAATAATTACAGGTGGTAATTTTGTTCCATCTGCTGTGCAGACCAAAACAACTGTAAAATTAGACTGCTCGTGTCCAGTTGATAAAATTGAAATAGTTCTAATACCACATTGTTCAACTATTGTATTATTTGGTAAGTTAAAAGATATTGGAGTTTCGTCCATATTTGCAATTAAAGATAATGGATATTGGTGTTCTCTTTGACGAAACAGAACATACTAGGATAAAAATTCACTTTGCAAACTGACATAATTCTCAGGAAGTTTCTGGGATATAATTGTTTTTCTCTTATTAACTAAATTATGTCGACTCATAAAACTATCAACCCATTTCTGTGAAAGTTTCGCATTCTTTATATCTGGATATATTTCTTGATACACTTATTTTTTAGACAAAGAACGCGCCTTCGCCTGAATCATATATTGTGTAATAACTTTTAATTGACGCTGAGACTCTCTAAACTATTCCATAAGTTCAACTTCCAGTTGGGAATATTTTGGTCGTGCACCTGTGGTGAGTTTTTGAATATAAGGAGCTGCTTTTAAAAGTTGGTCTTTATTACTAATCCATTCCCTAAGCTGTTTAGGTTCAATACTAAATTTATCCATGGTTGATCGTTTGCTGTGACCTTATTCACAATATGTAATTACCATCAGTTTCTCCTGTGCTAACTACTGACGTCTTTTTTTGGTTGTAATATTAACACGACGTTTGTGAAAATTTTCACGAACCATATTTCTGAAAACTGAAAAATATAAATTTTATAAAAAATATTTTAATGTCTTTGTTTAAAAAATGATAAAACGCGAAATTTGTAGAAAGAAAATTGGTTTTCTAATTTACCTAAAACGCGATTAAACAGCTATTATGATTCATGCATCTGAATAAATAAATCCTTCCGGTTATAACAATTTCTATAATGGTATTTAATATGTATGGTTATTTTTCTTAAACATCAAAAATGTAAAAATTGTAAGTGGTATTACCTCATAATCAGATGTTTAGCATACTTATTTCCCCTTTAATGATTATTGAATACAAAATACCAAGTTATTCTGAATTTTTCCAAAATAAAAATTTCTCCCAGCTATATTAAAAATAAAATCCATTTATTTGACGTGTTACAGTACGTTATATTTTCAGGATCAGCCGTATTGTATGCTTATCTAATGCTTGTTTATATAATAAAAACTTCCTTTTTTACAATTATCAAGTACAAATACTCTAGTTATTTTGCATCTCTTTAATATGAAGAATTCCTTTAAGTATGAAAAATCTGTAAAAATTATAAACGAACAACATTCATTTGTTTTTATATATATTTTAAGATTGGCTGTGTAGCATAATAAGTGTTACAAAATACCCCTCCTGTATATAATACCCCCCACTTATAGTATCCTATCATCTATAGTACTCAGTATCTAATGAAGTACCCCTGCGTTTTATTCAATTTTTAAAACAGGTTTTTTGTATAAGACCCCAGGTATTATATGCAGTGTTAGATAGTAATTGCGTAATAAAAAGTAAAATGCTTTTAGAAAAAAAAAGAAAAAAAGAAATTATCTATCAAATAAATAATCTTATAAATGGTAAGAGTAAATAAAATACCTTCAATTTGTTTGATTCTCAGCAATATGTAAGCTTAAATTATGTTCCTTTTTGCCTGTTTTTTTCTTTTTTCATAAGAGAATAATCTGAGGATTAAGATTTTCCTTTTCTTCAAGTAATTCTTGTTTTTTACTACCAGATTTTTCTGTTTTTCGTCTCCTAATGGATTCAACTTGAACCCGTATCATTGAGCCGCTTCTAACCTGATCTAAATCTCTATTGAGATGAGCATAACTTCGGAATTGATTTTGATTTAGCAGCAGTATATCGCTCTGCAAATTTATCCAGTGCAGTATGTAAATGTGGATTACCATTTTCATAATCCACTCTAATTTCCTCCAAGATTATATCAATTGCTGAATTATCATTGATTTCATTTGTTTCTTTCTCTGGCTTCCTGTGAAGAATCATTAAGTATTTTATTAATTAAAATTAACCTTTAAATTTAAAAATAAATTAAGTTAGTCATTTATTATATAATAAATTAAACCAATGAACCAAGTTAATTAATTACTTACCTCATTATTGACCGAACAAAGAATATAATAATGCAATATACCTATTTTCTTCTAATTTCTTCTATTCTGTGTCATTATTAATAAATAAACTATCTGATTCTTGATCTTGTGAAATGGATCCTGCTCGCAATGATGCATAGAAAGAATTGTTTTTGGTAACACATCCTAAATAAAGCTAGTAATAAGCAGCAGTTTTTTTTTTAAAATGTAATGCTATTTCACTTACCAAGTGCAATATAACTATATATCTTGCAATCATTAGCCGTTAATGATAGTATAAATTAAACATGAAAATGTAAAATTTCATTGCAACAGCTCCCTGGTGCTTACAAGGTACACCATTCATACCTACCAGGCATATGCAAACTCCTATTTCGCTATTTACTATGTAGAAAAATTCATTATTTTGTATACTAGGCACAAAAAATTCATTGCTAATGATGAACTTTTGAATAAAATCTGTGTTCACTTTTTTCCAACCAGGACACAGAAACTACCTTAAAATTCATAAATGTCCAGGGTGATTATTTGCAATTGCAAGTAGCTGATGTGCGTAAAATTTTTCCATACTCATAGTAATAAATTGAAATACTTGAATGATATTATATGTTTGCGTTCGAGCAAAAATAATGTTTTTAAAAATACTAAAGCCTCGTTATTTGTGTTGTTACTACGCATGGGTAATCTTGCTCAAAAAGATAAGGCCCAAGACTGACGGCACTCCCATAATAATTTAAAATGCTTTTGTAATAAAGGGTATGAGCGGTAAAACTTTTCTTTAAATTCAGAATAATGCATATTCATTTCTGAAAATGATGATGAATATAAAATTTCTTTCATTTTTGACATGATAAATGGTCGATCTTCTTTTTTGATACAGTGTTTTAAGTCATGCAGCCACCTTCAAAAAGCTTGAAGTACGTGAAATATACATAGAAGACAGATGCCTTGAATTTGAATTATTATCAGATTTAGAATCAATATTTGAATACTAAATTACAGAATATAATAGAAACAATACCTTGTGGCCAACAAAACTCCAGAGCATTGCGCTCTGCACTTAAATCATCTGTTAAAAAGACTATTGGCCTGACTTGTGGCCTACGGCCGTAAAAGGCGTTTGACAGAAGAATCGTCTTCAGTAAATTTAACTACATTGTTTAAAGATTTTTTTATATTAGTATATAGAACGGTTAATTAACAAAATATATTAAGGGTAGAGTGTATCTACGCCACAACAGGACCTCGAAAACTTCATATAAAGGTTACCGGTAAAGTGGGTAAAGCTATTATAAAAAATCAAAAATTGTTATCATTTAAGTCGGGTAATATTGTTATAAATGCAATTAAGGTTTTTTATTAAATTGGGTAAGGGACAGATCGTTATTATATAAAATGGGTAATGATCTTATAATTATTTTTCAGGTTGTTGCTATAGTGGGTAACGATCATATATATATTTTTAAGGGGTATTATATATATATACTCAATAATCAATAAAAACGATAAAAAAAAATAATTTTTACTTTGAAAAAAAAAATGCAGACTGAAAGTTCTCAAAAAAATCCTATTTTTCCTAAGATTCTGATGATTTTGATTTTCTTGAATATGACTTAGTTGAAAAGTTAGATGAAATAAATACGGAACAAAGTGAAGGAATAATAGAAGAAATGGAAAAAGATGAAGATACTACGGTTGATGATAAAGAAGACAATATTATAATTGAAAAGGAAAATGATATTATAATTGAAGATGAAATAAATGAAATAAATAATAATTTACAGAAAAGAAAGAGAAAACGTAGTAAAAAAATCTTATTGCAAGCAGATATAGATAAATTACGAAGTAAATTACATGCTAATAAATATTTTATGGAAGAAATAACACCAGAATTGGTTTGTTGTAAATGTGGTAAAGAAATTCGTTTAGATTGAAAATTTAGAGATAAAAATCTTACAACACACGGTGAACTGAATAGTTGTAAGTATAGTAACGAAGGACAGCCAAGTATTAAAGCTTTTTTTAAACCTAAAAAAATTAGAGTTGAAGAGGAAAATATAATTGTCAAAAGAGTTGCGTGCAAGGGATTATATGAAGAAAAATATCAAGAATATGTGCTTAATAGTCCAGCAGAATTTGGAGGGTCAATCAGACCTGATATTGCCGCAAAAGAATTATTTCCAGAAGTTATTAAAGCAAGTCTTAGACTAAAAAGTCTTGGTAAAACGCGATGTGCTGATCTTAAGAATTATTTACGTACACATGCTATATGGATTTTAGATAAAACTACTCTTTTCATTAGAAGTAAAATGTGTGAAAATTTTACAACTAGAGAATCGGGTATTTATGATGAATGTGACAAGTTAGTCGCTTAAACCAAGCAATTAAAAAAGTATGTTTAAATAAGTGTATTATATATAAATTAATTTTATCTAATTTTATGTTTTATTTTTAGTAACGAGCAACTGGAAAAAATATTCGCTTTATTCCAAAATGGTATCTCGAACATCCTTTAAGTAAACTGTTACTTAATACAAATCTTAAATCATTATGGGTATCAGCTGATAACAATGATAATGATGCAGAACTTTGGTCTAAGTTAGCTCAATTTGAAAAAGACAGATTATTTAAAGTTGAAAGGACATTTCAAGAATTAGCATCATTGATAATACAAATACAGGAAAAAAAATTACAAGATAAAAAAATGACAGGCCTCCGTTATTCTGAATATTTAAAACAATTTTTTTGTTTATTATCAGATAGTAGCTGTGAATATGAAATCTTTAGGCAAATGTTTGCAGGAATGAGTATTAGATCTATAAGATATATGCGAGCAAATGAAAGTGATATTATATCTAATCCAGAGTTAGTATATGAAAATATACTTAAAGTTGTTCGGTTAACCAAAGCACTTAATTGGAACGGACCTATTGTTGGGATGACAGATTGTACAAAAGTTCAGCCTAAACTTACATATTCAGATGAATTAGGTTGCATTGTAGGGTTAACTTTAAAATTATCAGAAACCTCAGTTCAAACATATGATGATATTCATAAAATTATAAATACTATAAAACAAAAAAAAGCTATTGCAACTCAAGTTAGAGTAGTGGTATTAAAGGTACATAATTTTATAATTTGAATATTTACTATATTTACTTATAATTAACAATTATTTATTTGTATTTTATTAGATTCCAATTGAAAAAATTCTACCTATTGTAATTGCTATATTGCCAACAAATGGAGAATCTAATGCTATGGCAATATATGATCTTTTAATGAATGTATTAATTATGTCACGAGATGCGGGTATTAATTTAATTAGTTTAGGATCAGATGGTGTTCCTGTTGAATTTAATGCACAACGATTAATAATGAATGGTGAAAAGGCCAAGAGTTTTTTTGACTTTCACGATAATTATTATAATATACATTTTTAGGTAGCTAATAAAATATAATAGATTTATATAAAGTTTAAAAAACTTTTAAAATTAATTAAATTAATGTATATATATAGATGCCAATGTATCAAAATTTGCCCATTATAACTGTGCAGGATCCTAAACATGCTAGAAAAACGGCTCGTAATCAACTTCATTCAGGTGCAAGATTATTAGTTCTTGGAAATAATGTAATACTTTATCGGCATCTTTTAACTCTTACTCAAGCTAAAGATGTGTCCGCAATACCCTAATTGCGGATTAATTGCGATTTGCGATATTGCGGAACATTGCGGATTTTGAAGAATAATTATTCACAAATCCGCAATCGCAAATAATCTGCAAATCTGCAAATAATTCACAAATCTGCAAATAATCCGCAAATAATCTGAATAATCTCAAAAATTATGATTGACTGTAGATCATCTTCACATGATCATTTTTTTTTTGTAAAATATTCTCACCGAAGCGAAAAAAAAATTTTCTCGCCAGAATACGGGAATATTATTTCCAAAATCCAATTAAAATAATAATAATATATCAGATTATTCAGCCATAATCAATACATTATTTTAACAATTATATATATCATTGTATCAAAACTCATTCTATCAAACGTATCACAATATACAATTACGTATCAAAACAATCACGTTATCAAATATTATTATTTGATCAATTAAATAAATATCAGTTTTTACAGTTTTTAGTACCCCAATTGCTTTTTTCCCTCTTCATTTTAAAAATAAAAAATAAAGTATCAGCTTTTAAAATATTGAATAAATATATTAAAAATGTCAAAAACACCCTGTTCAGTTCTCAATTCAAAAATTCGTGGGAAAAAAGTTTATTTACCTGACGACGATGAAAGCTTAATTTCAACAGCACTTTCTCTTATTTGGACAAAGACGGATAAAAAAAATGATTCGTGTACTTTTGAGCAAGATAGAGTAAGAATGTCATATAAAAAAACGAAGGTCGTATATATTTTGATCTGGAGGAATCATTGTCAAATTTTACATTTATCGATAAGGTATATGATAATTTTGTCCCCTTTCCCTTTATTTTGTTTCTGTCTATTTTTCGGTTTTGGACAACTTTGTCCACTTTTTTTCGTCTCTGGACAACTTTGTCCACTTTTTTTTCGACTTTGTTCTTTTTTTTCGTCTCTGGACAACTTTGTTCATTTTTACTTCACTTTTTTTTTTTCGTCTGGACAACTTTGTCCACTTTTTTTTCGCTTTTTTTTTCGTCTGGACAACTTTGTCCACTTTTTTTTCACTTTTTTTTTCGTCTGGACAACTTTGTCCACTTTTTTTTCGCTTTTTTTTTCGTCTGGACAACTTTGTCCACTTTTTTTTCGCTTTTTTTTTCGTCTGGACAACTTTGTCCACTTTTTTTTCACTTTTTTTTCCGTCTCTGGACAATTTTATCCATTTTGTAAACTTATGAATCATGTTAATTTAATCTTCGCAATTAAATATAACCAAATTTATTTATATACTAAAAGTGGACAATTTTGTCCACTTATTCGTAAATTTGCGATAATGTAAATTATTTGCGGATTTGCGGATTATTTGCGATACTATACGGATTTGCAGATTATTTGCAGGTTTGCAGATTTGCGGGTTATTTGCGGTACTATAAATTATTTGCGGGTTTGCGGATTATTTGCGAATTTGCAGATTATTTGCGGGTTTGCGAATTATTTGCAGGTTTGTGAATTACTAAGCGCAATTGATTTCCAAAACCCGCAATATTGCGGATTTTGGAAATCAATTGAGGACCCATCTTTAACTCAAGCTAAAGATCATGCAATTTATATTCGTAATGTTGTAAATGTTGATAAACAAGATGATGGAGCCGCGTATAGATTATTTCATTCAGATATACTAGAACAAATATATCAGAATGAAATGGAAAACAATGAAATACGATCTTTATTTGTTTATTTATTTGTATTAAGTGTGTAAAACAATAAATATTCGTTATATCATTGCAATAATTTTATGGTTAATAAAACTATTTTAATTTAAATAGGAGATCTGTTTGATTCGTACTTGAATCGTAACATTTTTCATAAAGAATGAATTATTATGGCTATGCGCAGATACTTTTTTTTAAAAATGTGGGCTGAATATATAGAAAATGCTGGTCAATTATATAATTCAAAATTTTCTATTTTCAAAAACTTTATTTCTTCACAAAGTTTCAAAATTTTTACTAGTTTAGCAGAATCCTTAATACTTTTAATTATATCTCATCGCGAATTTTATCCATTATATCCTTTATATCCCTGGGAACACAGTACTGAAGCTATAGAACATCTATTTGATATATCACGCCAAATAACAAATGATTTTTCCTTTTATGAATTTTTTAAAATTCAGCAACGTGTTGCTTATCGAGATAAAATTATTAGACAAGGTATATAAATTCAAAAGAAAAAGACATCAGCATCAGGTATTGTAATAAACTAATATATTTACTTGTTTTTATGTGAATATATATAATTAATCATTTATTTATTAGGTTACGTATTTGATTTTAATCCAAATTCTATATCAAATGAAAATATTGATATTTTGCGAATATGGCCTGATGATAATGCTATTTATGATGCAATCAAAATAGCATATAATGATGCGGCTGGATTTATTAAAGTGTTAGGAATTAAACTATTAAATGATAAAACAATTCCACATTTTTATATTTCAACATCACACCACTCAATGGTAATTTTCAATCTTTTAAATAATAATAATGATTTTGATGTAGATAATGTTAGTGGATTTGATTTTAATAGTGAAGAAATTAATTTGGATGATTTGAATGAAAATTCTTTTACCAGTGCAGCTTCAGAAGTAGCACAATTATCACAATTAGCAGATTTGACAGAATCAAAGTCGAATGAAGTATCTGAGCTTTCAGATTCGTCAAAAACGGAATTAGATTATATTATTAATACTACTACAAAATTATCGTCATTAACTGAATTCCAACAAAATGAATTATTTGATACAAATGGCTCAATGAACATATCACAGATAATTCAAATTCGTACATCTCATAATGCATTTTCACGATCTGAAAGGCCTTGCCAAAACCGTAGATTAAATGCAATTCAACTATCTAATAATCAAGAAGAATTCAATAGAAATTCAGCAAATTTGTTAATTTCAGAATTTTTCCGAAAAGATGGTACTTTAGAACCAACAATTAGATCACGAAAAGAAAGGTAGATAGGAAGAAAAAATTTAGAAAATATTGAATTACCTCAGTATATTAATGGTATATATGATATACTAATAAGTTTTTAATCGTAAATAATTAATTCTTATTATTTATTATATTTTACATTTAGCGCCAAATATTTCTCGTGCCAATGTAACTGATAATAATCCATTAAGAGAAAATGGATTTATTTTATATATATCAAAAGAGAGTATATTTTTAGGAAAAGTATTATCGTTATATAGATTAGTATCTATGCGACATGCTTATGTTTCTTTTTCTCAAGATATAGATTTTTTATCTTACATTTCAGTTGCTACATTTGTAAATACTAACGGCAATTTATTTTCTCCAATATGTAAATTAGGTGGTAAAATATTTGCACATATAACTTCAAAGCAAGTTATTTATCACTTTGATAATAGTTGCTTAGATGTAATTAATGTTGCAAATTTACCCGGTCGTTTATGTTTAGAAGGAAATTCTTGGGAAATTTTTGACTTTTTTTCACAGAAACAAGTAATTAGCATTATAGCAACAATATTTCATTAATTTGAATATAAAATTATTAAATTTATAATAAAATTGGTTTATAAATAACTATAGTGGGTTATTTTTATTTTGGATAATATATATTGGAAAAGTTTAAGATTACTAATAAACTGGGTAACATTACTAGTAAATTTTTGCCTTAACTTGGGTAAAGGTCATAGTAATTTTTTGAAATTTAAAACAACCTATATATATAGTTTCTGGGGTCTTACAATTAATATACAATATGTTATATATATACTTTACTACTTGATTAATGATAAATGCTTGAAAATTTTCTTTATTATAACTTCCTTCAATTATTTCAGCTGCAATAATACCATCCAATATCAAAGCTAGTAGAATTGTGTATCTTTTACCTCTAATAAATATAACAGACTTCATTGCCCTTGTATTAATTGCAGAATATCCATAAGCTCTACTTATACTACGTTCATTTTTTGCAGTTTCATTTATAAAAATTAATTGCTTCAGATTATAATCATTTATTTTTAAAATAAAATCACTTCTGAGAAATTCATTTCATTCTTTAGCAGTCTTCTATAACTATAATAAAATATTTAATTGTTATTTTATAAAATAATCATAAAATTAAGGTATATTGTATTCTTACTTTCTTTCTAGTAATACCACAAAAGCTTAAAAATCTCTATAAAGTTGGAACTGATATAATCTTTCCTGTTCTTTGAGCCATTTTATAAACTAATTCATTTAGGAACCAGTCAATCTTTTCTGTAATAAGTTCTTGTAATATCTTTTAAAAAATTAATTATTATTAAATAATCATTTATGAAAAATAAGCAAACGAATTTCATATCTTTATATCATATGTATTAAATGTTTTTTTCTACCTTGATTTTCATGAAATGGATCAATTACACAGCCCCAGGATTTATATATTTCCCAAACTCTATTAACAACACTCACACTTATATATAATCTTTTTGCTGTCTCCTTCTGCGAATATCCATCAACTAGATAATATATAACGTATCATTTTATATCTTTATTAAGTTGTTTAGGCATAATCTAAAATTTAGATATTAAAAATAAATGTTTACCTGAAATTTGCTTATAAATATTATAAATAAAAAGAATTTGTAAGAATTTACCTGAAATTCAGTTTATACGTTGAAATTTGCAGACATTCACAAAAGTTTACAAATTCGTTTGAAATTTAGAAAAGTATTTGAGAAATTTATGGCAAAGTTTATAATAAATAAGTTATTTTATTCTATATTGTTTACATTATTATTCTAAAATTTATTAACGAAAAAAAAATTATTTCAAATCTTTTTTAATCAATAAGTACTTATTAAGTACTTATTAAGTTAATTATTAAGACTAATTATTAACTTAAAATTAAAAGTCCTATGTTAATTTAAATTATTGACTTATTAAGTTAAAATTAAAAATAGTTATTAAGTTAAAAATTAAAAAATCCTATCATTATATAAGCCATCTTAATAAAATTTAGATGAGATACGAAAAAATTTTTCAGAAAAATCAGAAATTTTCTATAAGTTACCTATCCTGTGATTTACACACCCCATCAAGATAATCATCAAAGGTTATAACCTCATTATTTATGTCACAGGTGCATAGGTTATAATCTTTAATGGGCAGCCTATAAACAGTATTATAAATTACGTGATATAGTTTGAAATTAACGTTAATTTTAGTATACTATCGCAAGTGTTAATTCAGCTGCCGATATAACCTGCACTAAGTATAATGCATATTTCCCAAAAAATATGCGCCAGATTATAATGCATGTTTCTCAAAAAAATATGCATCAGATTATAATGCAGATTTCTCAAAAAAACATGCGCCAGATTATAACGCATGTTTCTCAAAAAAATGCGTCAGATTATAATGCATGTTTCTTAAAAAAATATACATCAGATTATAATGCATGTTTCTTAAAAAAACATACGTCAGATTATAACACATGTTTCTCAAAAAAATATGCGTCAGATTATAATGCATGTTTCATAAAAAAACATGCGTCAGATAATAACACATGTTTTCTAAAATAACATGTGCCAGATTATAATGTATGTATCTCCAAAAATATGCACTATATTATGATACATGTTTCTCAAAGTAATCCATGTTTTCCAAAGAAATATGTATCAGAATATAATGCATATTTAAATGTGTTAAATTATAATGCATATTTCTTAAAGAAATATGCATTACCTTTTACTACATGTTTTCTAAAGAAATTTTCTTCTTTTATTTTAACTTGATTAGCAGATTTATCAGACATTTTTTTAGGTAATGTTACTTTATTATTTTTCTAATTTTTCTTCGAAATGAAGTACCTTTAAATCCAATTCTTCAATTTTTTTTAATTTAATATTTTCTTTTTTTTTTAATTAAGTTTATTTCATTATCATAACTCAAACTAATATATGGTAAGATATTTGAAGGTTCAAATCTATTACTTAATAACCAGACTCTATTATTTTTTGTAAATACATTATTTTTAAAAATAACTTTTGTATTCATTATAAGAAAAAAGATTTCATTTGATATATAATGATAATTTAAATCTTCTTTTTATTAAAAAATTTCCTTTTTTTATTATTTTATTTTAATTTTTTATTTATTTAATGGTGTTATTATATTATTAGACTGTTAATTTTTTATTTCATCTTTTAGGTTAAACCTATAAATTATTTATGCAATATTAATTTTTTTGGTTTATTATTAGATTTTTTAATTTTTTTTAATGAGAATAGTTAATTTCTTAATAAAAAAAAGCTTAATTTGCTTGTTAGTTATTTTAATAAGAATGTTCATTCATTATTAGCAAAAGGGGAGTGCTTATTTATTTTTTTTATTCGTGAATAAATAAAAAACTTGTTTATTTTATTTATTTGTTTTAATGTTTATTGATATTTTTTTTTTTTTTTTATTTTCTAGATAAAATAAGTATACTCCTATTCATTTATTTGTTTAGATTTTTTAACTGGTATTTATTTTTTTTTTAAAAAAAAAAAGGTGTTTATTTTTTTTTATAAACATAAAAAACTTATGTGTTTGTTTATTATTATTTTTTTTTAATAAAAACGTATTATTTTAAATAAAATATGTTACATTAATTAATTCATAATAAATATTAATTTAACATGCAATATACTATTGTGAGTATTATGTATTAGATATTTGATATCTGATATGCAATCCAGTACAAATTTAGATCTTAAAATTACTTTAGATCTTCATTATTAAATTTCCTTTTGATTTTAAATTTTTTTGAATTTTATTATATTAAAATGAAAATAAATATATTTAATATAAAAACAATTTAATGGGACTTTAAATTTATTAAAAAAGAATTATTATGTAATATATAATCATATTTTTTGACTTTATTTGTAATTAATTATTTTATTTAGTTTAAAAATTTAAAATTTAGCGTAAATTTAGCATAAATTTATTGTAAATATAAAAATTAAATAAATTAAATACATTAAAAAAAATTAAAATTCGCTATTCAATTGTTTATCAGTACATGTATTTAAAGTTTGATATTTCTTTTAATTTATTTATTCATTTATTATTTTTTTCTTTAAAATAAAAATATCACTAATTATTTATTCTTTTTATTGTAAATAATCTTTCTGAAAAAATATATTTTTTTTTGAGTTAGAAATATTATTTAAATATGATAAAATATTGTTATTATACATGTGTTATGCCTAATAACTGAAATATGAAATTCTATATCAGGTTATTATTAAATATGCCTATATAACAATATAAAATTTACTAATTGTAAAAATACTGTATTCAAATTTTTAATGTAATATGTAATATATTATAAGCATCATAATATTAAAATATATGTAAAATTTAGTATAATATAAGCAATCAGATTATTAGAGTTAATCTATCAGTATATTCATATAATATTAGGTACAGTTATAGTAGATATTTAATGTAACTAAAATTTTATAACTATGATAGATTTTTCCCTTTATTAAGGGATTTAAGTAGAGTTTTGTATTTTAAATTTTAATGAAATCCTTCTTAATTCACATTTATGCTTTAATTTACAATAAAAGCAATTATAATAAGATAATTATAAAATCTTGTAATAAAATCAAGCAGAAGTATTTCTATATATCTGTATAATCTGATACATATTTCTTTAAAGAATATGCATTATAATCTGACATATATTTCTTTAAGAAATATGCATTATAATCTGATATGTTTTTTTAAAAAATGTTATTATATTCTGAAACATATTTCTTTGGGAAACATATATTGCATTGAAGAATGATACATATTTTTTTGAAAAATATGAGTAACTGAATCTGATGCATATTTCTTTGGGAAATATGTAGTAAAGAGTGATGCACCTTTTTTTGAGAAATATGCATTATAATCTGGCGCATATTTTTTGGGAAACATGCATTTATAATTTGGTGCATATTTTATTGAGAAATAGCAATAACTGGTGTATGTTTTTGGGAAACATGCATTATAACTTGACGCATGTTTTTTTGAGAAATATGCATTATAATCTGACACATGTTTTTTAGAAAACATGTATTATAATCTGATGCATGTTATATTGGGAAACATGCATTATAATCTGGCACATGTTTTATTAGAAAACATGCATTATAATCTGTTACATGTTTTATTGAGAAACATGCGTTATAATCTGGTGTATGTTTTATTGGGAAACATGCGTTATACCTAGTGCATGTTATATTAGCAGCTGAATTAGCACTTGCTATAGTATGCTGAAATTAACGTTAATTTCAAACTATATCACGTGATTTATAATGCTGCCCATGGGCTGCCCATTAAAGGTTATAACCTATGCACCTGTAACACAAATAATGAGGTTATAACCTTTGATGATCACCTTGATGGGGTGGATTTGCATGGGTTCACACATTTTTGATAAATATTGAGTCATGTATCACGCGATGCTTACGTAACATAAAACAGACTTTTTGATCATCAGAACAAATTTTATTCTAACTGTTGAGCAACCGAGCAACCCTGCGTGATAAATATTATATAAAAATAGCACATTATTGTTTATTTAAATATTATTATGATCTATATATATATATAATAATAACAATAACACGATATTAAAAGACAACGAAAGTGGTCATCAAGCATGAATTGATTTTGTTATAGATCTTCCTGAATTGGTTCTCGAATACGATTGATTTTAAGTTATACGTTTTAAGTTATACGTCATCGCCAATTATCACGCCCATCTTCATTGTTACCCAGGTTAAAGTCCATTTTAAAAAATTCACATGGTTTTTAATGAGAATATATATGAATTATGAAATTATTACGCCCTAGAATATAAAGAGTATCTCGACTAAACTAAATAAAGTCAAACCTTATTAGAAAAAACGTAAAGTTTTCGTCAGAAAAAAAAAAATAAAAGATCCGCATCATGCATATTTAACTTCTTTATGTAATTGAACTCTTCGAATCAAAAATTTCCAACAAATAAATCATGTCGCAATCTGTTAACGGCGAATCACCTGCTGCACCTACTGAAGACAGCAAGGTTAGGTTATTAGTCGTCTCAAATCGTTTGCCAATTACCATTACGAAGACAGATACAGACTATTCCCTTAAAATGTCAGCTGGTGGTTTGGTAACCGCTTTAAGTGGATTAAAAAAAATGATGACTTTTACCTGGATTGGCTGGCCTGGTGAGTTAATTTATTTACTAGAGTAAAAATTATCTTCTTTAAAGATTTAGAAAAATAAATCATAGTGAAATGTTTATAGGGCTATATCGTATCGCATTTATAACTTTGCCAAGTTTGATCATGCATCTAAACTCTAAATTTATTATATCTTATGTCAATTATCTATAAATTTTATTAGGTATCAATGTTCCAGAAGAAGAAAGATCAACTGTTTCTTCTAAATTAGAACAGCAATCTTGTCTACCAGTTTTCGTTGATGAAGACTTAGCAGATCGACATTATAATGGATTCTCTAATTCTATTTTATGGCCATTGTTTCATTATCATCCTGGTGAAATTTCATTTGAACAAGAAGATTGGGAAGCTTATCAAAAAGTCAATGGACTTTTCGCTGATGCCATTAATGACATTTTACAAGACGGTGATTTGGTTTGGGTACAAGATTATCATTTAATGTTACTACCTAGTATGCTAAGAGAAAGGATGGGTGATGGTGGATTTAATATAAAAATCGGATTCTTTTTGCATACACCATTTCCAAGCAGCGAAATATATCGGTAAGTTTTGTTTATAAAATAAAAATTTTAATGTATAATAAAATCTTTCATCTAATTCTTATTATTAAACGTGGATTTGCATAATAGGATTTTGCCTGTACGTAAAGAAGTACTTAACGGAGTATTGAATTCTGACCTTATCGGTTTTCATACATATGACTATGCCCGTCATTTCTTGTCCTCATGTACACGTATTTTAGGTTTATCTACCATGCCAAATAGTATAGATTATGAAGGTCGTCATGTACATGTTGGTACATTTCCCATCGGTATTGACCCTGAAAAATTTTCCGAAGTAAGTATAAGTGATAGTATTGATCGATAGCTTTATGTTTTTTGCTTCATAACCTTAAATGTTTGCCATTTATTTTTATTTTATTAGGGTTTAAAACTTCAGAAGGTTCAAGAAAGAATCAAGACTTTGGAGTCAAAATTCAAAGATGTTAAACTTATTGTTGGTGTAGATCGTCTTGATTATATTAAAGGTGTCCCACAAAAGTTTCATGCGCTTGAAGTATTCTTAAGTCAACATCCAGAATGGATTAATAAAGTTGTACTTGTTCAAGTGGCTGTACCATCTAGACAAGACGTAGAAGAATATCAAAATTTACGTGCTAATGTCAATGAACTTGTCGGAAGAATCAATGGCAAATTTGGAACTGTCGAATTTATGCCAATTCATTTCATGCACAAGTCTATCCCATTTGAAGAGTTAGTAGCTTTGTATGCAGTATCAGATGCATGTTTAGTCTCATCAACGAGAGATGGTATGAATCTTGTGTCATATGAATACGTATCATGTCAACAAAAAAAGCATGGAGTATTGATTCTTAGTGAATTTGCTGGTGCTGCTCAGTCTCTAAATGGTATTTATTATTTCTGTGTACTTTAATCAAACTAGCTTTGCGTATTTTAACCAAAAACTAGCTTTAATATCATTATTTTTGATTTAAGGTTCTATCATTGTTAATCCATGGAACACTGAAGAACTCGCTAATGCTATTCATGAGGCTGTTACTATGCCTGAAGATATACGTAAATCGAATTATGAAAAATTATACCGGTATGTTACTAAATATACCGCGGCTTATTGGGGTTCAAGCTTTGTCAATGAATTAAGGGTAATTATGTGATACCATTTCAATTTATGTCTCGCCACGCATGTTTTCTAATCGTGACCCATGATTTTACAGCGTGTTAGTGATGCATATGCTCATCACATGCGACTTCCAGTATTGAAATTTAATCCAGTAGTAGAAGCTGCAAAGAATTCCAAAAAGAAGAGGGTAATCTTATTAGATTACGATGGTACTCTAACTGCCGATCACAAGTTACCCGAATTTGCAGGTCCATCCAATAATGTTCTTTCAACTCTTAAAGCTCTTCAATCTAAACCCAATACATGTGTTTATATATTATCTGGACGCGGAAGGGAACACCTTGATCAATGGTTTAGTTCAACTGGCATTGGTTTGTCTGCTGAACATGGATGTTTTTATAAACATCCTGAATGGTTAAAAAGAGAAGTTGATCCAGTTGCAAATTGTTTATCTGAAGGAAGAACAATCAAAGATGAGGGTAATGGGTGGTATAGACTTGTGGAACAAGTTGACCCCGCATGGAAGGAAACTATTCTTCCACTATTTGAACATTATAAAGAGAGAACACCTGGATCTTTTATTGAAATTAAGGAAGTTAATGTAACATGGCATTATCGTAGTGCTGATCCGGAATTTGGTTCATGGCAAGCAACTGAACTTCAAGTTAATTTAGAAAAACTTCTATCTCATATGGCTTTATCAGTATGTGAATTTTATTTATTTATTTATTTATTTATTTTTTTTTAATAAAGGTGTGTTAACATAATTTGACTTTGTTGTTATGTAGATTGTCCTTGGTAATAAGACTTTGGAAATTCGACCATCTGCAGTTGATAAATCAACGGCAGTGCGGGCTATCCTTAAAGACTTACATCAACCACAAGATGAAGTAGATTTTATTCTTTGTATTGGAGATGGTAAAACTGATGAACCAGTATTTTCTTTATTAAAAGAAATTTCTCCTGATAGTATTACCAGTACAGTTGGTAAAAAACAAACTGATGCAAAATACTGTCTTGATAATGTTGGTAATGTTCAAGGTTTATTAGAAAGATTAGCCAAAGAATTATAATAAAAGAAACATCTCATTATCACAGTGAAATGTTTATTTTATTGTAATTTATTGAATAGAAACCATATGTTATATAATTGCTTAATTATATGAATATTTTTTTTGTATATAAAGTTCTGTTTTTCATCATGCTCTTTAAAATTGTTTGTTTATTTTGAAAATTAATAAATTAAATATGCATTATAAATATATTAATTAAATATTTAAAATATTATTATGTCTAATTTTTACTATAGAAGTTGTTATAAAGAAAATTTTTTTTTTTTTATTGAAAGAAAAATGCTGTGTAATACAAATCGACTCGTAATAAGTACTACTACAGCCATCCAGACCGTACTCTTTTGAGCTTATAGTTAAAGGTAAACTTGGGCCGCAAATCACCAATAACAGTCCTGTTTCCTACAAACCAACCTGGTTTTTAGAGTATAAAACTCATCAGCTCGGAGGTAGAGGTTAGATTGTTATAAAGAAATATATTTTTGTATTTCGACTTTACTAGAGATGATCAGTCGGTCCTGCGATCTTTGATCGGTCTTTGGAAATTTTCGGAAAAGCAATAAGCTGCGCATTTATAAAGTACTGATCCACATTCCACACTAGCCGTATTGTAATTTTTTTTTCGGAAAGACGAGAACATCTGCAAAAATAATGAATGTAGGGCAACTTTTTTTAACCATGTGGAAGAGCGGTGTATCTGCATGAGTGCACTGTAATGCCAAGAATCCAAACAAGTTCTTTCCTTGTCTATGGGTATGCTGTGACATATGCCGGATTTTTGTGTGTCTTCCACAGGATAACATATTCACCTTGTTGAGACATCGTCTTGTCCCTTTGATTAGAGGTGACATTTCCTTGTTGATGCAAATTTAAATGACAGCGGTGTGCGTGCACTACAGTGACAATAACGCTTCTTAGTAGTTGTTTTATGGGTGCTGTCTAGCATGCCGGTCACTGTAGCGTCACTTTAGTTGAATATGTTATCCCGATCTTAGTGTTCTTTGTCGCATAAGAAAAGTATATTATTTATAACCTCTGTTTATGAAATCTATTAAAGAAATATCATATCGTTTCAGCAAAGCTATTCCTGAAATATATTTGACGAATCGTCATATCAACATCGGGCTTTATTTTATGTATGCTATGCATGATGGTGTGTATTCCGGATGAATAAAATTATAGTCGAAAATAATAGTGAATCGCACAAATATAATTAAAGTTTCGAGTTTACTCAATTCTCGAAGATATTCAGGAATAACTACATATGGGTCTTCATAATACAAAACATACCTTAACGTAATCTTAAGTTGATCCCGAGCTTGCTGTTTGATAAAATTATTTTAGATCGCCATTATGGAAGAATTTGACATATTTTTTGTGTTGTACTTCGATTGCAAAGCCATATATCCTGGCTAATAAATATCAAGTTCTAATCCTGTGGGACATTCTGGTGCTTTGAGAAAATTAGGTTTGCGGATCAGTGAAGGAGGGCCAAGATATATTTTGTTAAAATTTCGGGACATAGCATTTCTCTTTTATATTCATGTAGAATGAGCATCACGAGTTTGAACGTTTAACGTTATCAAAATAGCAAACCATCTATGCTTTTTATCACACATCCATAATAAAGCTGAACGATTATTAATAAAATATTCAGAAAGACAAGCTCCCTTTCTATTATAAGCCGATTGTTTGGCATCTTCAAGTGTACAAGACCTATTAGTTGCGCAATATGGACTAAAGATGGTCATCGGTCCTAGAAGACCGCGGTCCTACGGTCCTACACCTTAAAAAGACGGATCGGTCCATCTTGGTGTAGGACTGCGGTCTTTCGGTCCTGTATCGCATACAATAAGACCGTCGGTCTTTTTAAGGACCGCAGTTTTTTTAGGACCGATCGGTCTTTTCCTTTTTTACAAATAAAAAACTTTTCCTTTTTTTCCTTTATTTTTTTAAAAAAAAAATAAATGCAAATAAAAATTACTAAATTTCAAGGTGCATAAATATATATAACTTAAAATATTTTAAATTCATGAATTAGGGTATTTTTTCGAAAAAATATAGGCGTATAAGTGGAGAAAATTGATTATCATTATTTTATTTGTTTGTGATTTCAAAATCGGTCGGTCTTTATATTTTTTTTATAAAAATCTTTATTAAATTAATAGCTATATTTAATATATAAATCGTTTATTATATGAAGACCGATATGAGGACTGGTCGGTCCTCGAGACAGGTCCTACTGCGCCACAAGAAAATGAAAGACCGCGGTCCGATCCTAAATTTCACATAACTCACAAAATTATGTGATAAACACATTTATTACTCCTGATCGCCGCATAATATCACAAAATTCTCAGGGGTTCTAATATAAATCAAAAAATTTTTCGATAATCGATCCTATTTTTTTTAAAAAAAAATGACATTTAGTAAACGTACTAAAACTAATAAAGCTAATGCTGTAACTGTTTATACAAGAGTTAATGAACACCCAGATGTTTTTTGTGTTGAGAGTGGTCTTTTATTTTGTAACTATTGTGACCTTACTGTAGAATGGAGACATAGGTCAACAGTGGATTCTCATTGTTTAGGAAAAAAGCACTTGGCGCAAAAAAAAATCTATGAAGACAACCAAAGCAAAAAAAATCAGAAAACCTTGAAGACTACTTTACTTGCAGCTGATTCTAAAAGAGAAGTTATAGAAGAATTAATTAAAGCATTTGCAAGTGCCAATATTCCAATAGAAAAAATTAATCACCTCCTTCTTTTCTTTAAAAAATATCTTAAAGAAGGAGGTGCAATTCCTCAAGCCCCAACTTTACGTCAATTGTACTTACCTTCTGTCTTTAAAAATCATGCAGAAATCCTCCTTTCAATTTTTAATTCAAAGCCTGTTTGTATCATAATGGATGAGCTTAGTGATGATTGTGCACATAGTGTTGTCAATACATTTTTTACTTATCATTAAGATACAAAACTGGTTTCTGTTGATTTTTTAAAATGTGTTAACAACATAACTATTGGACAAACACTCCTTCCCATTTTACATTCCTACAATATATCTCTTAATATTCTGCATCTATTTCTTACTAATTCAGCCACATATATGAAAAAGTGTTTTCGGGAAGTTTTAAAGCCAGTTATGCCTCAGCTAATTCATGTACCATGTCCAGTACATATATTAAATCTTATTGGGTAGAAAATTTTAATTGAAAGCAAATTAATTGAGCATCAGTAAATTATTATAATAATTAATTTTAATTGATTAGAAAGACCTGAAGAGAATTACCCCAATTTTTACTATTAAAGACCTTTTTAGCTAAAATCAAAGAAGCATTTATCAAATCACTTACATGAAGAAACTATTATATAATCCACCTTAAAATGAATGGCATTGGTTTTCTTTGCAAAATTCTACTTTCAAATCAAACTAGATAGAATAGTTGGTTCTGAATGGTTTTTTATGTAAAAGATCACATTCAACACTGGGCTAATTTTTTTAGGCATGAGTATGAAGAAGAATCACAAAATGAAATGATAAAAACTATCCATACTAACATTACAAAATTTATAAAATGTTGGTATTATTACAATTTATATTTACTTTATTTCAATCTATACCAAAGAATTTATACAAGATTTGGATTTTTTTTCAGCAATAAAACAAACCAGTCTTTCCTTTTGTTAAAGGTTGATTACAGCAACTTGCAGCATTTATTGAGTTAAATACTACTGCACCTCTGAGATTGAAAATATAATTCATCAACATTTATTTAATCCTAATGATTTTTATCCAATATTTCATCAAGCTTTTCAAGCAGCATATAACAAGTTTTCAGTTCACATTCCCAATCATTCTGCATGCTCACTTTTTTATGCATGTCAAGTTTTTAACCCATAATATATTCATTTAGAAGATATTCAAAGAAAGAATATTTATCATTATTCAGCAATTATGGAACTTGATAATCCTTCTGATAGTTTATTATATGAATGGTCAATATATTATGAGTTTACTGGGTTGGAATTTAATGAAAATTTGGATGAAACTAACTTAGATAATTAATGAAAAAATTTGTCAGTTCGTTTACCAATTCTTTCTAATATTGCATTAGACTACATTTGGTTACCAATTTTAAGTTATACAGTAGAATGTAATTTTTTTTTATACAATTCATTTTTAGATTCTAATCGTTAAAGTTTATTTGAATTAAATAACTTAATATATTGTATTTTAATTGATTAAATTTTATAAATTTTGTAAATATTATAAATAAAAAATTTTTTTTACATATAAATTCACATATTTTATTAAAATGTGCTGCAAAATTACATATAATTAACAAAAATTTAGTATTATCACTATACTTGTATTCAAAATTATTTTCATATTATAAAATTATATAATTCTGTAATTCTGTAATTATCAAATAATTTATTAAGAAAAATCTGAATTCCATATTTAATTTTGAATTCCATATTTAATTTCATATTACAAAAATATTTGGTCAGAATTAACCTAAATTTTGGCCAAATTATATTGTAAACTATAATTCTGCAACTAGTTATCTGATTTTAATATCTTATTGTCATTTGATTCATCTCATCGAAACAAATCTAATAATAATAAGAATGTAAAAATCTAATTACTAGATTGTATTTTGACACCAATAATCACTAAATATTTACAGTAAGATAATTCTATCAATATTGATACTAGAGTAGGATCCCAAAAAATACATATATAATTCAAATCCAATCCAAAAATTTTAATATAATTTTATATACCTAATTTTACTAAAAGCTTTATATAAAATTAGCATATAAGTTTAAATTTTATATAATTTTATATAATTTAATATCTGCGTTTATTATAAAATTTTTATCATATTTATAAAATTTTTTTATAAAAATATATAATAAATAATATATATACATAAAAACTTTTATTATAAAAAAAAAAATTTTAAAAATAAATTTCTAAATTTTTAAGTAAAAATAAATAACATTTTTGTAATTTATTAAACATTCAATAATCAGATTTTGATAAAATTTATACCACTAAATTCGTCTTATTGAGTTAGTTCTAATGATAGTAAAATCAACTTTCTAGAAATTAATATTAACTGAAATAAGGTTTACTAATAAATTTTATTAATTAATTAAAAAATTATTAAAAAATTTTCTATGCTAAAATAATATAAAATTAGCTATTGGATATAAAAATAATACTGGAAAATTACAAATTTTTTAAAATTTTGTGGATTTATAATTTTCTCCACTCTTTTAATTTTATATTCTTTAAATAATTTTTTCTTTTAAGTTTGTTATACTATTATATCTAAAATTGTTATACTATCACGTCTAATTTTGTTTATTTTTTACAATTAAACTTATTATACTATCACATCTAAAATGTTTTATAAATCTGTTATACCATTACATTTAAATTTATTTAATTTGTTATACTATCACATCTAAAAGTTTGTTTTTTTTTTTAAATTAAAGGATAAATTTTACAAATTTATTATAAATTTATGTGTTTTACTATTTATAGATTAAGAATTGATTTCTAAATTTTTTATTAAATTATTATTAAATTATTTTTTATTTTTGTTTATAAAATTAGGATTTAGTTTTATATGTAATATAAATATTATATATATATCAAATTTTTTAACTTATTAATTTTATACAAAATCAAAAATTTTTTCTGCTAACGTACTAGTCCAAAATTTCTGCAAAAAATATTTTTATATTTTTTATTTTCTAACGTATTAACTGATATTAACATCAAATAGTCATGACTTTTAAACACGAAATATATACATACAATACATATGACGAGTTTGCAATACACTTTTTATATATATTTTTTAATAATTTTAGAGCCTCTTTTCAAATAAACCTGCACTTTATTTTGAACAAGACTAAAATAGCAGAGTGGAAGAAGGCCACTCAAAGAGGTCTATATATGCCTATACTATCGATCACACTGGTCATACAACATACTAAACAAACAAAACTTAATGATAAGCTAACGACCATTCTTTTTTGCCACCTCATATCAGCTTTTGCTTTGGCCAGGTCTTTTTATCCCAAACAAACGATACTAATAAAAACAGGATGCATAAACAACGCGTCAACCATCACAGATTCGCATATTATACAGGAGATGGATTTAGATAAATTATCACCTGACCAGCATCAATCAAGCACACTAAACCCTCACACAAATACTGATATGTCAACTACGCTGAAAGATAAAAGCAAAGGTAAGAAGAAAGCTAAATAATCTATAATACCAGTTATAGATAAAGCGTTAGTGCAACCTGTAGTCTATTAGAACAAGCTCATACAACAGCTCACTTCACTACTGCTTCTTCACCGCTTCTCCAGTCTAATCCAGTCTTGACATCTAGCAAATCTTCAACGTCTACACTTACTCCAGCAGGTAATGAAAAAAGAATCAAGACGCAAGACAACAAGGCTTCTCATGTTATTACTGGATATCAAGCTCCTTCTGGATACACCATCGTTTATAATATCCTTATATATAACATCCCTGCGAAGTGGGATAATTACATTTTATTATCTCACCTATTCACTTAAAGTAACGTTATCTCTATATCAACCAAGTGTTAATATAAATATAAGACTGTGCAATGTAGATTAGTAATATCTGAATTTTTTGGAAGTTACGAATCATAATGGATGGCACCTTTTGCAGGTCTACCTATACGATAGTTTTCAGCATCATAGAATCTTCAAGAACAAAAAGAACGTAAAAGATTCTAAGTAGTATTATTCACCCTACCTGAATCAATGATTACTGCTACGCTTATAGAGTTTTTCTCAGCGAATTAAACATTAGGATTTTAAAGAAATCAAATTGCCTGACAGATCGCAAAAAGTAGTAGATTACTTCGAATTCTGAAAACACTTGCATAAGTGTATTAGCAACCCTACTCTTTGATATAACAAGACTGTTTCTTGGTGCAAACATATCACTATTCATCTGGTCTTACCTTCCAAGAAGAAGCCCTTCTCATCCCCATCTACGGCTAAGCATTCCAAGAAGGAGGGAGACACTATGTCTTTTTCTAACAAGATCAACCACAAGAATAAAGCTATCCCTGTAACTGGCTCTAACCAGATCCCATTAAGCAAATCTAATAAGATTTCACTCTATAAATAGAAAAACAAAGATGTTTCGATGAAACTGAAGAAACTTAAGCGGGATCACAGCTTCAAATCCAGAATCTTCAAACGTGATCTATATGCAGAAATCGCATTAATGAAGAAGATTTTAGGTGAATTGACATGTAGTCTCAAATGTTTGCAATGAAGTTAAAAAGGATACTTAGCATTATAGACCAGTTTTTCTGTATAATTTTTCTTTTTTTCTTTTATTCTCCCTTTTATCATTTATATTTTCTTAATATGTTAGACGACTGATTAGACTGGTCCTTAGGTTGAAATTATGGTTTTGTGTATTAGCGGGTTGCTATGTAACCTCCTAATCCTTAATAAACACATGCAGCTTCAATATCTTTAAACATTAAAAAAAAATTTTATACAAAATATAATTATAATATATATTAAAATTAAAATAGATGAACTCTTCCTGCTGATTATTACGCCCATTTTTCAGAAAAAAATTTTTTCAAAAATAATTTTGAAAAACAGTTAAAAAATAGTAAACAAAGTATAAAAAGCAACTTTTTTTATTTATATACTTATCTAGCTATTCGACAGAAACAATTTTTAGAAACAAGAATGGTAAAAAACAGATGAAAACTGAGGACTCTTTGCTCACTAATGTCACAAAAGAAGTGCTGATAATAGGTTCAAAAATCAAGACGTCTACAGAAGTTCTTACTATTCAATAAGTATATAGGAAACAAATAGAAAGAGTCATCCAAATAACAAGAAATAAGTTTTAGTTGTAACATTTACTAGAACTCTTTGATGTAAAGTATATTTTAGAATATTATCAAAGCTTTTAATTTTTTTCCCACAGGGTTTTATTAATGGTGTAATTCTTCTTTTATGTAACATAGTGCAGTAGCAATTATGTTTTACACTACCTATTTTTAAGTTGTTTTATTTTAGAAGTATAGGGTGTTTTTTCTTTTAGTTTACTCTGAAGGTTTCGTTTGTATTATCTTTTTGTCTATTTTTTTATTACACAAATTTTTTATTGGTTAATTTTACAAGGATGGGGTTTATACGAAGATGCTTTCATGTAAACTGAGAGGCATGGTATGCATTATTCCTATTAGGGAGACATTGCTATTATTTGTTGACTTACTCTAAATTAGTATTCTGAACAGGTTGGATCAGGTCAGATAATCTGTTTGATCTGACCTGATATTTTTTTTGGGTCAGGTCAGGTCAGGTAACTTGTTTGACCTGATCTGACTTCTTATACGTTTTGTAATATTTTATGCTTTTAAATTAAAAAAACACTTTTTTTAGGCGTTTAATTTTAAAAAAATGCCTTTTTTTAATTGTTTAATTGAAAAAATGTCTTTTTTAGGCATTTATAATTTCACTTGAATAACTGAAGCAATGTAAAAAAAAATGAATTAAAAATTAAATGAATGTAAATGCATAAACCTATTTCTAAAAAACACCTTATTTTTAAACGTTTAATTAAAGAAATGGTTTTTTTAAGTGTTTAATCAGAAAAATGCTTTTTCTAAGCACTTAATTAAAAAAAATATACTTTTTCTCAAGCGTTTAATTAAAAACACCACTTTTTTTTAAGGTTTAATTAAACAAAATATCTTTTTTTAGGCGTTTAATTAAAAAATGCTTTTTTAAAGCAGTTTAATCAGAAAGAAACAAAAGAAATGCTTTTTTTAAAGTGCTTAATCAGAAAGAAATGAAAGAAATATGTTTTTTTTCAAGCGTTTAATAAAAAAATACACTTTTTTTAAGCGTTTAATAAAAAATATGTTTTTTTAAGCGTTTAAGTTAAAAAAAATGCTTTTTTAAGCGTTTAAGTTAAAAAAAACGCTTTTTTAAGCGTTTAAGTTAAAAAAAACGCTTTTTTAAGCGTTTAAGTTAAAAAAAACGCTTTTTTAAGCGTTTAAGTTAAAAAAAACGCTTTTTTAAGCGTTTAAGTTAAAAAAAACGCTTTTTTAAGCGTTTAAGTTAAAAAAAACGCTTTTTTAAGCGTTTAAGTTAAAAAAACGCTTTTTTAAGCGTTTAAGTTAAAAAAAACGCTTTTTTAAGCGTTTAAGTTAAAAAAAACGCTTTTTTAAGCGTTTAAGTTAAAAAAAACGCTTTTTTAAGCGTTTAAGTTAAAAAAAACGCTTTTTTAAGCGTTTAAGTTAAAAAAACGCTTTTTTAAGCGTTTAAGTTAAAAAAAACGCTTTTTTAAGCGTTTAAGTTAAAAAAAACGCTTTTTTAAGCGTTTAAGTTAAAAAAAACGCTTTTTTAAGCGTTTAAGTTAAAAAAAACGCTTTTTTAAGCGTTTAAGTTAAAAAAAACGCTTTTTTAAGCGTTTAAGTTAAAAAAACGCTTTTTTAAGCGTTTAAGTTAAAAAAAACGCTTTTTTAAGCGTTTAAGTTAAAAAAAACGCTTTTTTAAGCGTTTAAGTTAAAAAAAACGCTTTTTTAAGCGTTTAAGTTAAAAAAAACGCTTTTTTAAGCGTTTAAGTTAAAAAAAACGCTTTTTTAAGCGTTTAAGTTAAAAAAAACGCTTTTTTAAGCGTTTAAGTTAAAAAAAACGCTTTTTTAAGCGTTTAAGTTAAAAAAAACGCTTTTTTAAGCGTTTAAGTTAAAAAAAACGCTTTTTTAAGCGTTTAAGTTAAAAAAAACGCTTTTTTAAGCGTTTAAGTTAAAAAAAACGCTTTTTTAAGCGTTTAAGTTAAAAAAAACGCTTTTTTAAGCGTTTAAGTTAAAAAAAACGCTTTTTTAAGCGTTTAAGTTAAAAAAAACGCTTTTTTAAGCGTTTAAGTTAAAAAAACGCTTTTTTAAGCGTTTAAGTTAAAAAAAACGCTTTTTTAAGCGTTTAAGTTAAAAAAAACGCTTTTTTAAGCGTTTAAGTTAAAAAAAACGCTTTTTTAAGCGTTTAAGTTAAAAAAAACGCTTTTTTAAGCGTTTAAGTTAAAAAAAACGCTTTTTTAAGCGTTTAAGTTAAAAAAAACGCTTTTTTAAGCGTTTAAGTTAAAAAAAATGTTAAAATAAAGTTTTTTTTAAGTGTTTAATTAAAAAAAAAGTTAAAAAACGCTTTTAGCAAAAAAAACACTAATTTTTAAACATTTAATTTAAAAATAACATTAAGTATTTTTAAACTATCCTTTTAATGTTTTTATTGGTGATTTAGTTAATTGGTATATTAATTAGTATAGAAAAAGTGTCTTGGCGTTTTTTTTAACTTCAGGTTGAAATGGGTTAAACAGGTCAGTCAAACAGGACCCAGAAATATATAGGGGTAGGGTCTATCAATGTGTCACCATCATAGTGGAGTTAGACAGAGTAAAGTTTTGATTTGCGTATAATTAAGTTTTTTTTGTCTCTAGTTAAGTTATCAGATTGCGTATTTTTATCAAAAATTTTTTTGTGTAAGAGATTAGCTTGCGTATTTTTGGTCCATATTTGACCGATTATTTATATATATAAATTATGTATTGATCGCGTTGCAATTTGTAAATCAAAATAAATATTTTATTATTTTATTCAATAATTTTACGTTTATATTTTGGCATGAATTAATTACAGTTTTCATAATTAATTTCGCCACAAATTTTTTTAACTACCGTACCATATTTTTATGGACGTGATTAGCCGAAATAGTTCAGTGATCAAGCTTGATCATTTTTTTTTTTGAGATCGATAAATCTTTTTTTTCGATTTTTCAAACCGAAATATTTATTTTTTTTTTATTACTAAAAACTATTTTTTTCTTTAAAAAGAAAAACTTTTTATTTCATTTTTTTTAGTATAGCAGATAATATTTTAAATTTACAAACTGGACTTTGGATTTGAAAACGTTAATAATATTTTGTTTTGGATATGTATTTTGAGAGTAAAAGTTTACTTTTAAAAAATTTTTTTTATTCTTTTATTTTAACGAATGTTACTAATATTCATCTTGTTTTTTTAGATTTTTGGGATTTGATAGCAGCTTAGCGGGTAATTTCAAAGGTATATGACTTTCAAAATTATTTTTAAACTTTTTTTTTGATGAAGCGTCACTAACGTTTCATTTTTTTTCTATCAGGTGTGTATTCGGGGTAATTTTGAAGAAAGACTTTCAAAATTATTTTTTATTTTTTTTTTTTAACGAATGTTACTAACATTCGTTTTGTTTTTTTAGGTTTTTAGGGGTAATTTCGAAGGTATTAAGATTTTCAAAATTATTTTTAAACTTTTTTTCTTGACGAAACATTGTTAACATTTCATTTTCTTTTTTTCTAGATTTTAGATATGAATTTTGGGTGAATTTCAAAGGTAAAACTTTACCTTCAAAATTTATTATTAATTTTTTTTGAAGAAACATTACTAGTTTATTTCTCGAATAAATAGTATAATAAATATTTATTAAATTACTTAAATTGACAAACTTTAACAATGAAACTTTATAATAATTAATAAATTAAATACATTTTTCATAATGCAATCATACGTGCAGTTTTGACATTTTGGCATTGCTTTGACTACCGTTGATCAAAAATTTTTATTATTATTGTTAAAAAAAATTTACAATACAATAAATCATGTGACCTTAAGGTCTGAAATTTTATTTGTGTATTTTCGTAGGATTTTCAATATCAGGTGTCAATTTTGCATACCGATCATATAAAAAACCTTGCATATAGCTCATAGTAAAATTTTTTTTCATCACCTGACCCCTATATATATATTTCTGGGTCCTAGTCAAACTATGACCTGACCTGAGATCAGGTCACGAATTTGATGACCTGATCTGAATATTTCAGGTCAATCTGATGGGTCACCTGAATTGACCTAATCTGTTCAGAATACTACTCTGGATAGCATATTAACAATTCTTATAGTTGTTAGCAGTCCATAATATTGGTTGATAGTTTAGACAATACTGGTCCTGAAACCATTGTATTCATTTCTAATAAAAGAATAAAAAAAATATATATATATATATATTAAAATTCACTTTTATTATACAAATATAATCATCACTAGATATAACAAATCTGTTTATACTGAAAACTTATTATACTGAACCAAGTGAGTCAGAACTGATTTTTTTATAATTAATTACATCAGATATAATGAACTTATATAGTAAATCACTATATATCATATCTAAACTTGTTTTAACTAACCCAAACATATTAGCTAAATATTTTCTATACTGAACGATTACGTAACTTGAAAATTAATGATAAGAAATGATCTTTTTTTTCAGAACACGCTGATACAGATAAACTGCTTTATTAAAACTCAGAAAATTATACTTCAAAGAATTCTGATATTATATTAACAAAAAAAAAGGATCATCCTTTCTGCTACACAAAAATGTGAAATTTGTGAAAAAAGGAAAAAAATCCAAGTCTTTTTAATGTTAAATTTGCATAAGAATATAGAGTTAGAAAGTCAACTGTTACTAATATCTTAAAAGAAAAAAAATATTAGTTTGCGAGTCAAGAAAATATTAAAAAATTTCATGATCCAAAGTGGCTTCAACTTGAAAATGCATTTGAACTTTGGATTGATAATGCACTTAATACAAGACAAGATATTGATAGTAACATATTAAAAATAAAAGTAAGTCATTTTACCAGACAATTCTCTATCGAAGATTTTCATTATTTAGAAAGGTGATTAAATGAGTTTAAAAAATGTCATAGTTTACACCAATTTAAGAAGCAAGGTGAAATTACAAGTGCTCCTTTTGCTGAGTCAATAGAAAATGACCATCATACTTTGCAACAACTTCTTACACCTTACAACTTTGAGGACATTTGAAATGGCGATAAAACTGAGTTGTTTTGAAAAATAGAACCTTCTAGAGTTTTAGTATACACTCCTATATCAAGTCATAAAAAGAAAAAATTATGCATTATAATATTTTGTGCTGCAAATGTAACTGGAACGAAAAAAAATGACCCTTACATTTATCTATTAATACAAGACACCTTATACTATAAAAAATATTAATTATAAAAATCTTCCTGTTTATTATTTTTAGAACAACATCAGGAAATTTTATAGGGTGAAAAATTGCGTAAGTTTACAATTTTGTAAGTTTACGAAAGTTTATGGCATAATATTTTGAAAAATTTCAAAATATTACATAAGTTTACAATTTCGTAAGATTTATGTAATATTACGGTCAAAATGTTATGCAAGTTTTCAATATCGTAAGATTTACACAATATTATGGTCAAAATATTCTGCAAATTTACGAAACTGTAAATCTGTGTAATATTACAGTTGAAATATTTCAAAAATTTACGAGACTGTAAACCTGCGTAATATTACAGTTGAAATATTTTGAAAATTTACGAGACTGTAAACCTGCGTAATATTACGGTTGAAATATTTCAAAAATTTACGAGACTGTAAATCTGCGTAATATTACAGTTGAAATATTTTAAAAATTTACGAGATTGTAAACCTGCGTAATATTACTATTCGATCGTTAAAGTTACGTATGCAGTAGAACGTATACAAGGGGCATGTAATACTATTGAATAATCAAAAATAATATAAACACCTTTTCTTTCCTTTTCTTTTAAGTTTGGAAAAGCAAATTTATTTTTATTTATGAATTTTTTATTATTTACAATTTTTATGTTAAAAATTAAAGTAAATTCTAATTTTTATTATAACTTAATAAAAAAATACACATTTGATACTCGTTCGCTACTATTTTATAAAATAGTATCCAGGCTGTATGGCATGGACGTCAATATTAATCACAGTCCAAAAAAAATGAGTCTTCAGCCAATATTTGGTACGGACTGAATGATATGAAAAGTTATAGAGTATGAGGGAGGTGTTGAGTAGAGTATAACTCCCATGTGACACTATACTTAGGTGATGAATAATATGCATGAATGATTTACATAGTAAATATATCATATATAGAAAGGCCTAGACCAGTCTGTTTATTTATCACTTGAGTATATGTCACATTGGCAGATGCGTCACATCACATGATCATATGTGATGTGGCTATACTCTACTTAACACCTCCCCTATACTCTACAACTTTTCGTCTTACCTGTACGGACTGGTCCTAGTTACTCACTTAATAAATAAAAAAATAAAAATAATTATCTTCTACGTAGATAAGTTTCTCCTTCTCCTACGATCATCACGCATGATTAAAATTGATCAAATTTATCAAATTTAAAACATGAACGTAAATATTAATTATAAATTTTATTATAGTATAATTACCCGACCTCTTCTAAAATCTCGTTTTAAATTCGCGATAATATCTTTGGCCAGTACACGTTCACAGCCGCCGCCCAGAGTTTCCATTATGATAAAGGACATAGTTCTAAATATCAAAATCAATTTGAATATTTGATAAATACATTTAATTTATATGAATATAATTTTATTTATTTACTTACATAGTAATCCCTGACGAGGTTCCTCTACTTTTGGCTGTACTGTTACCCAGAAACCCTCGTATGAAATATTTTATTTATTCTGATTCAATTAAATGGATTGGTTAATTTGAATTTAAATTCTGAACGATCTGCGCACCTTTTTCCGCTGATTACTCTGTCCATTTTTTCTCAAGACAAACTTACCATATAAACTTATAGTTTTCCTATCTAAAATGTCCTCACGCACCTCTCCAAATGTTGCTCAGCGAAGCAGCGGTCTCCCTAATACTAATAGTAGAAGGGCCCACCGCCATAATAAAAGAAATAATAATAATAACTCTGATAACTCCAGCTCTGACGGTAAAGGCGCCGCTCAGCAAAAACGCATTAGAACTCTCTCCGCAAATACTATGGATGAAGACTTCGTTGCCGATACAGCGGCTGACGTTGGAGTAGATAGTCTCACTTCTCCTCCTAAAGAAAATAATACTGTCTCAACTTCTCTTTCCTCTTCTCCGAATAGTGCTGCGGCCTCTTCTGCGCCTAATAATGACGCGTCTAATAGCCTCAACGTGTCTATGCACACCAGAATAATGACTTCTGCATCCCCCCTAACGCGTCGCCCGATAAGGCTACTACCGATGATTCCCCGGTTGATCAATCACCTATCCCATCTCCCACCTTTTCCTTCAATAGAAATGATTACCAAGCTGCGGCCACCTCTAACTTGGCCCCTGAAACTCTAAAAAACTTTCTTACGAATAAGGCATTAATCGATGCAGTTAACAATACCTTTCTGGAAATGTATGAATCGTACACTGGTAAAGCACGTATGACTGGTTCTGGTGAATCAAAACGCCTCGTTATTCACTTCCAAACTATGGAGGCACGTGATGCTTGTGTTGGTGCAGCCCACCAGCAGTTCCCTGACCTTGTATTCCATGCACACGATCCCAGGCAGCTCCGGAGTAATAAAGATCTCTGAGCCATTCAAGTCACTGATATCCCTTTCTTTCTCACCAAGGAGAATGTTATATCCTACTTCAAGAAATTCGGTAACATCACATCCTGTCGAGTTTACTCCAGGAAAAATGCCAAAGTCCAGCAAGCTCGAATTGTATATGATTCTGCACAATCAATCACCCGGTTTGATTCCCAATGGGCGGTATATTGTTTTTTGACCTGCCTAAGAGTTACCCCGTGTTACTACACGGTGGATCAGAAATCTTCTCGTCGCGCATTTGTCGCCACCCTCACTCAGTTGCCCCTAATACTAAGGACATTGATTTAGCTCCCCTTATCAGAGAACTTAGTGCTAAAGCTGTTAACGTCCCCTTATCTCTCAATTCCTATAAACCCAAAAGATGGGCCTATATCACCTTCCCTTTCCAGGAACTTATGGATGCCGCTATGGAACAACTCATCAGCTATCAAGGTCACACTCTACAATGGAATCTTCCTGACGACACCAACAAACTCTGCCATCGCTGTAGTAAACTAGGGTGTGCTCCTAATCAATGCCCGCTCTGACAACAACGGGGCAGACCCCGTGATCGAAACCCTGTGGCTGCACTCAAAGAACGTTTTCACGTTGGACAGCCCTCTCAACCCAAAAATAATTCACGCTCACGTTCTCACTCGCGTTCGCGCTCTAAGGGCCCTGATAACTCTCGACCCTCCCACACCCAACAACCTTCTTCTGCTCAGTCCAAAGTTAACAACCCACACATTCAACGTAATCGCTCTAAATCCAATGAAAAGCGCGACCGTTCAGTCTCATTCTCTTCTGCATTGCGCACTCCTCCTCTTTCTACAGCGCACAATAAGCCTCCCTCTTTCTCCCAACGGGATGCCTGTGAAATCTTGTCTTTGCTAAAGGCTTTACAGCAAGACATGGCTGACGTACGTGATCGCATCACTGCGCTTGAACTAAATGACCAACGTATGACACGAATTGAGCAACATATTGGTCTCCAACTTATGTCCTTCGTACCCAACACTACGCAATCTTCTGACATGAACATTAATCAGCCGAACGTCTCTAAATCCTCTGCTATGCATGATTCTCTTCATGTCATTCCACCTTCGCGTCCCCTCAACCCACTTTTACCTGATTTCGTCCCTTCGACTTCTCATGTAGTTCCCGCTAGCACTTCATCCTCAGCTGTTATTACGCCTTCTGCTCCCATCCCCTCCCCGAAACACGCTAGCACCGAAATCCAGGCTATCAATGAAAAGCATACAGCCATTGAGAGTAAAATGGACATGCTCGTAGCCTCTATTAGCGGCTTTATTGGATCAATTAACACCTCTACTACCTCGAACTCGGCTAATACAGCCAGTTCTAACTAATTGTTCCCCCTCTCTTTTCTTCCCCGTCTAATTTATCATAGTGTTTTAATGACGGACAATAATTTTGATTATGATTCTTTCATTCGTAATCCTCCTAACCCTGTAGATGTAGAAAATCTTTCTTTACAAGACTCTTTATTTTCTTCTATTTCCTTATCGCCTCCCCTTTCCAATTCTTTTAATATTTCTTCACTTAATATTAATGGCTTAAAGACGTTTTCTCATAACAAAATTGAACTTTTAAATAACTTCTTTTCTCTTAAACACATCTCCCTAATTGGTGTCGTTGACACCCATTTGCATCCCAAGCAAATGCAATTTTTATCAAAGCGCCTCTCTAATTATACTGTTTTTTCTTCTTCCTTGGATACCTCACAACACATCCGCTCTTCTGGCGGTGTTTTGTTATTCATCGATAATTCCTTAGCTCCTCACGTTCACACATACACTTCCCATTCATCACGCCTGCTTTCTGTTGATTTGTATTTCAAAGGCAACATTAAGCTGCGTATTTTTGTAGTCTACATACCCCCTACCTCGGATCAAGCCTTACGCGACTCCACTATAGACTTGCTCATCCATGCCCTCTCGGACACTAAGCGCCTAGGCTTTCACCATGCTATCTGTGGGGATTTTAATATGCATTTAGATCAATTTTACCCCATTTTTTTCAATCAACCCCAAATTGCCTCCAAACGTATCCATAGACTCTTTAATTTTCTTTTGAGCAATGGTTACGTGGACTTTACTCCTGTCAATTTTTCTGACTCTCTGGGCACTTTTCGTCATGCTGATACTATTACTCGCATAGACTATATTTGGTCGTGCCCTCTTTTAAAATCCTTTTTGCTAACTTCTATTATTTTTGATGCCTGTGATAGTTCTCTATCAGATCACAATCCTGTCATCACTTATTTTGACTCCTCCCTCCTACGCTCTTCTATCAAATTGGCCCGTGCTCATCAACTCAAAAGACGCACATGCCGTACTTTTCTTTTGGACTCTGTTTCTCCGGCTCTGTGGGATGACTTCTCGGCCCATATAGATGCTGCTTGTAATGTACCCCCCACTATCTTTGCCTCTTGGCATATCAACCGGATGTGCGAATATTTGCACTCCTCTATCATTGCTGGAGCAACTGCTATTTTACCCTCACGCATGATCAGAAATGATCATACCCCGAAACTTCCTAAGGATCTGGAAACTCTCATACAACACTATCGTTTCTTTAATCGGGTTCTTCATTCTATTAGACTTTTGCGAAAATATCCGCATTCCTTTTTTTCTTTGCATGACTGAAAATGGTCTACTTACCTTATTCGTTTGGGAAATATATTTCGCTTTTATAAATCTTGTTTTTCTACTATTGCCATCTTACCTACTACTTTATCTTCCTGTTGGGCTGATAATTTCAAACATATTTTTGATATTTTATCTCATTCTTCGTCCTTATTAAGAGGTTTACACCTTTTGAAAGAAAAAGAATATCAAGACCTTTCCATCAAATCTCACATTGAGAAGCGCGATCTCAATTTTGACACTGACATTTCTTCTTTCATCAATTCAGCGCTCTCTCGTTCCCGTCAAAGGATCGTGTTAGACCGTATTTTTATTGACCATCCTACCGCTTCTCGCCTATTGACAGACCCTTTAGACATTTCTGATGCTGTGGTCAATCATTTCCAGAATGCGGTTCCCGTTAAATCTACCCCGCCTCTACACCTATCTGCATTACCTGATAGATGACGATCTGAGTATTCACCCATGGATTCAGTTTCACCTATGATCTATGATTCTCTCTTATCTCCCCCTTCCTTGGAAGAATGGTTAAGCACAGTTTCCTCTATGCCTAACGGCAAAGCCCCAGGCCCCTCCATGATTACATATGAAATGCTTAAACACCTTGGTCCTACCACCAACGCTCTACTTTTAATTTTGATCCGTAAATGCTTCGCTTCTGCTGACATTCCAGATCTATGGCGTCAAGCTATGGTTTTTCCTATTCCCAAACCACATGAATGGCGATGCCAATTACAAAATACTCAGCCCATCACGCTTTTGGAAGTCATTCAGAAATCCTTTGTCAAACTCTTTTACAACCGCTTATCTTCCATCCTCGCTGCCCATAATGTTCTCACTGATGGTAATTTTGCTGGCCTACCTGGAGGAACTTGCCGTGATCCTATTATAACCTTAGAATCTATTATTTATGATGCTAATTGTACCAACTCCCCTCTGTGGATCTTCTCTCAGGATATTTCTAAAGCGTTTGACTCTGTTTATCTTACTATGTTGAAATTCGCTTTGGAACGTATTCGCTTGCCTGCTTCTTCCATCAAACTCATTTTGTCACTTTTTATGAATCGTTCAAATCGTGTTTTTACTGCTCATGGTGATACTCCTTCTTACCAGGTCCGCATTGGTATTGACCAAGGCGAGGTGATTTTCCCGCTTCTCTGGGTCATATATATCGATCCCCTCTTGTCTGTACTAAAGAAAGAGATGTTGGATCCTTATATATTACGGTCTCCATCACTTCTTTCAACGCCTCCTGATGAGATTTCCACCTTTTTGATTAACAATCTGGTCTTTATGGATGATTCTACCCTGATCTCTTCGTCTAAAGCTGGTTTGGAACATATGCTATCCATCACAGAAGAATTTTATGCACTGAACAACACTTCTGCTAATCACCACAAATACGTTTTGATATCAAACTCTTTACCTCTCACCACCACTTCTGATGTCTCCCCTGTGGAGTTTAATTTATCTTTATCCTCTTTAAATAGTATTTTTTCTATCCCAGTTATCCCCATCTCTATTACTTCTTCTTTTCAGTTTTTAGGGGTTTGGTTCAACATTAAAGGCTCTAGGGATTTTGTCAAAAAACAAATTGCTAATGAATGCAATTCCTTCGCCGCTACTCTCCGCCCGGCTAAACTCACAGCCAAGCAGGTTGTTTACCTCTACAATACAGTGCTCATCCCTAAGCTTAAATACCATATGCAAGTTACTCACCTTTCAGATAAGGACTGTTATATTGCTACACGACTCGTCCGCTCGCTGGTCAAGCAGAAGGCTAACTTTTCTCGAGCTCTTCCCAATCCTATATTATATCTTTCCCAAGCTTTGGGCTTGATCAATTTGTCTTCCCATTTGATTCAATGTCATGTTAATAATTTGTTTTTAATGGCTAATTCTACTACTTCTTTTATTCAACGTTTATTTGTTTATAGATTAATGTTGATTCAATTTCAATTTTTGATTCCTGTTTCTCCCTTGATGGTGGTTGATTGGTCTTTATGGTCCAATATGAATGCCTTTAAATGTGATTATATCGCTTGCACTCTTGCTTCCATGGTCTCCACCCCCTTCCGGCTGCAACATGCTAATACTACTTCACATTGTCCAGACCTCACTCTACCTGGCCATACTCCTTTATATTCATGTATGAGCCCTAAAACATTCAAGGCTTGCCTTAAGGTTCTCCGAAGATGACATTTATACTAATGGTGCCGCCCGAAACTAGGAAGTTTCGGTCACCTGACGAAACCGAAATGGTAAAACTAGTTTCGGAAAATTGGTCAATCCCGAAACTGCCGAAATTATCCTAAATTACCGATATTACCCGAAATTATTAAAACTGTTTTATAACTAAATAATTAATAATTTACTGACTTTATGATTTTTACAGAATAAAGCTTTATTTTATTTGAAATTTATCATGATAAATTACATTTATCAATTTATTCATCATTTTCCAAAATTGCTAAATCAACATATTCTTCGATTAATACATATACATTATGCTTTGGAATTTCAACTTCTTCAAAATATTCTTCATAACCACCTTCACCTTCATGATCATCATTATCATTTTCAATTTCAAAAAATGCCGATTCATCAATTAATTTTTGAATATCATCATTATTTTGTCTTGAATTAGATTCAGCTAAATGCATATTATTATTTTGATAAAAGTGTCGAACTTTGGCTATTGACTCAATCGTATTAGTATCCAAAGTCGTCCTTTTTTTTCCGTATAACCATCCTAATACGGAAAACATTCTTTCGCATGAAGCGCTATGCGGTGTCACTGCAAATACTTTTAACGCCAGATCTCTCAAAAAAGGAGGTTGATCTTCACATGACATCCACCATGTACAAGGTGTAACCCGATTTTTAACAAATGCCGTTGAATAAGTACCTTGTTTGGCTTTAAAATTCAGCATTTGAGTAATTAATATTTCTTGGTCGTCAATATTATATCCCATATTTTCCCATAACTTTTGCGCATACTCTGAAATTTTCGTCCACATATTCTTTAATCCATTACCTAATAATAAATATTTTTTTTTTAAAAAAAAAAAAATTATGTTTACCTTCAATATTTAATAATATTAAATATTTACCTCGATAACCAGGATGAAGAAAGTATGCTAATATATATGGCATAACATTAAAAGATTCCCAACGTTTATTGATAGAGTTTATTACATGATTTTGAAAATTAACTAAACCTCGTTCAACTGGAATCTTCTTAATAGTACTTGCTAGACGAATTAATGCAATAAAACAATCGGCAAAAGTAGTATTAGACGCTTCAACAGACAAAATGGTCTTTTTTAGCGGCTCTAATACTTTTAATACCACGTTAACGTCATGGAAAAATCCACGAGAGGTAATTATTTTTACTATATTTTCTTTAACAACATCCTTATGATCATCTGCGACCTATTAATTTGTTTTAAAATATTTTAATTCTTTTTGCAAATTAATGAAAGATAAATTAATATTCTTAATTACCTTTTCTAATGCCAGTTTTAGACGTAAAACAGAATCTGCAGCATCAAACATTGTCGTCCATCGCGTTTCAACCCAAGTTTTAAGTCCTCCGCCTTCAATATTAAAATTTTTAGCGTACTTTACCAATAGAGCCTTTCCTTGGTGAGATTTGTTAAAAAATTTTACTATTTTGTTACATGATTTTAAAACTTTTTTCGGAAAATTGTGTTCTATTTTTTTTTAAATGATATAATTAATATTTAATTATTAATAACAAGAATATTTAGCAAATTAATAAAATAGTTCAAAAAAATTGACAAGAACTTACCAAGTACATCTTTAGTGATTAAATTCACACAATGTGCAATGCAACGAGTGTTAACAATAAATGGGTATTTTTCACTTATAATACTTCGAGCAAGAGCACAATTTGCAGCATTGTCCGTTACAACTGCTGCAAATTTATCGGGTCCAATTTTTTGAAGTACATCTTCGATTTCACTTGCTAAATTTTGGGCCGTATGTTTTATGATTGAAAGATCTCGAAGTCGATATAAGAATTCGCGCCGATCATGAGTCATTATTATGAAATTATAAATCGAGTGACCTGATGGGTTCGTCCACCCGTCTAAGCCTAAAATTAAAAAGTAAAGAATGGTAAGTTTTTATAAATATGATGTAGTATGAAATTTTTTTAAAAAATTAATTACCTAATGTTAAATTCGTTGCCTTTCCAAGAATAGAGTTTACTTGATCTTCAATTCTTACTACTGCGTGAGAAAGCATGATTCCTGCCAATTTTTCACGAGAAGGTAACTTGTAACCGGGTTGAAGTTTTCTAATCAAATCTACAAAAAACGGATTTTCAACAACTGCGAAAGGAGTACCGCAGCATACAAATGCTTTAAGTAAACATTGGTCAATTGCTTCCTGTTTCTGCTTTGATAATGGTTCAACACTATTTTGATCAACATCCCAAAAATCGGTAATGTTTAATTGTTCAATTCGAAAGCGTTTATTATCTTCTGTGTCATCATCATTATATAATTGCAGGATTTTTTGAATATACTCTCTCCTTGTTTCCTCATCAACGTTAAGACAATCTTTGGCGAGATGAACCTGAAGTTCTTGTGGTCGTCCGCGTGTCCACTTTTTTTCACAATAAAGGCATTCGGCTGCAAAGTGGCCAGCAGTTGATAAAGGAGTTTTGATAAAATGTTCCCATACCGAGTCTTGTGGACGTCCAACTTTACTTTTAAAGTTTTGTTCGGGTTCTATTTGTCTAGTTCTTTTATTGGTTTTGTTAAGTGGCATACTTATCGGTTGTAAAGGAAAAAAAAAATTTAAAATCGAAATAAAAAAAAAGTTCGCTAAAAATCTAATCTGATGACCGATCATCTAGACATCTACCTAATATGGGCATAATTAATTTTTTACGTAATTTATTATAAAAAAAAAGTATTTTTAAACAAAAATAGTGATAAATAAAATGATTGGAGATTTCGTCATATTTCGGGAATTTCGAGTAGATTTCGGAATTTCGGAAAGAATTTCGGGAATGAACCAAAAACCCGAAACATTTCGGAATCTGAAAATAATTTCGGGCGGCACCATTAATTTATACTATCTCTCGCAATTGATCACGCCCACTGGCACCCATCTTGTTTCCTGGACCGCCTATCAGACTGTTTATATTGCTTCATTGGCTGACAAACGTGGTCGTTCTCTCCCACATAAATGGTACTTGGATATTCAGGCTTCCCTAACTCGCACGATCGTTTGTACGATCGTTACGTGTGTTCTCCTGCTGAAGTTCCTGTTGTTTCTTTGGTTCCTGGTGTTACTACTAATCAAAAGAATAGGCATTGGCTTGTTACACTAGATGGCAACGCTGCTCCTCTCTTCGGTAAACAGCTTACCGTTCAGCTTAAGAAAGACACTTGTATAATTGTTCATTGGACATCTGATTGCTTTTCCTCTCCTGGTGATGTCATTCGTCTTCACCTCTGCCCGGGTTGTGATGCTCATGTTCCCTTCCCAGCTGCTAATAAATACACCACTATTAAACCAAGGTGTACTTTCACGATTTCCCTTTTAAGATCTTTGATTCTTCCTACTCATAATGAGCGTATTAGGCTGAATACTACGGAAGTAGTTTCTCCCTACTCCTGGGCAGATCTTTGTACCATGGTGGTTTCATACTACGCGTGTCTATCTATTCCTCCTGACTTTTCTTCTTCCCCTTCTGTGGTCAATGGTGATTCGACAAGCTCTCCACTTTCACGCGACTCACCTGGATTCCCTTTCCCTGTCATTCTTCCACCAGGTTCTCATTACCAATATTATACCGATGGTTCTCTTATAAACCTAGGTTCACCTGAGGTCTCGATGGGTTGGTCTTGGGTTCAGATTATTCACGATGCTGGCTATTTAAACTCTGTTGCTACTTATGCACATGGCACTATCCGCAATTGCCTTCCTCCACTAGAGCTGAAACCGCTGCGATTTTTGCTGCTCTTAGCGTCACTCCCGAAGATTCTGTTATTTCCTTATACACAGATTCTCAAGCCGCTATAGATGGTTTGCGCTCTTGTGCTTCCTCTGCCTATACTAACAGTCGTTTCTATTACAAAACCATCAATTTTGAACTTTGGGCCTCTATAGAATGTTGTATTCATGAGAAACGACTGTCTGTTCTTCCCGTTAAAATCAAAGGTCACGACGGCAATTATTGGAATGATTTTGCCGACTCTCTTGCTAACTCTGCGCATCAGTCAGATAATGCCTTTCCCCTCCCTGAGGCCATCATCACCTCTTCACACAACGTCCGCCTAGCTTATGAGGACATTATTTGTGAATCCAATCCTAGGCGCCTTTTTAAGGCTTATTATCAGGCTACCTGTATGAGGGACCTTTTGTCACTCAAACGCTTTCAGTTTACCTTTTGTTTGACTGATCGGGATGATTATATCGTTGACTGGGATCTTACCTGGTTCGCCCTTAATTATTCTCCATCTCACGACGCTTCCTTCCAAGCTCACCACGCTTCAAGACATTACACTTTCAAATTTAAGCTTTTCCTTGATGATTTGCCTCTCCTGGAGAAGTTGAAAATTACACGTCTGGATCTTTATATTGATCTTTTAACGTGCCGCTCCTGCTGCCTTCGCAAAGAAGACCTGATGCATCTCATTCTCTGCTCTAAACGATGTACCACTATGCATCAGATTTTTCAATCCTACCAGAATCATTTATTCTCCAAGCTTCGTGAAGCTAGTGAATTGGCTGATGTGAACCCCACTCCGTTGATCAGGAAGCTTTCTGCTCTTTCTTGCTGGTCTATCTCATCTTCTAATTGGTCCTCGTATGCTCTCATTCGGGGTTATTTGCCCAAACTTTTTATCAATTTATTTGTAGATTTATCCATTCCTAGGCAGTCTGCTATGAAGGTTGTAGCTGCGATTCACAACAATTTTATCCAGAAACTTAGAAGACGCATCTGGAATTCGCGTACCTATGACAAAAGTAGATGGGAAGATGCGATGCACATTACTCTTAAATTAAAAACTACTCCTCAGCCTTCTAATTTGCCTGCTTCCACGTATGTGCCTTTCTCCTCATTACTTCCTCCGACCTATCTCGTGACCTCATGTGACTCCGGAACTGATTGGATTAAGAACTTGATGCTCCAGGGATTACCATGGTATAATCATATGTCAGGTTTTATGGGTCGTCTAACGGTGCTACTTAATAACAGCTTTTGCAGGATGGGATGTCGATTTTTATAGTGGGTGTGTTATCCGTTATTATGTTAGCATAGTTGCTTCTACTTTGGTTGGAATATATCAAGGGGGAAGATCTAGGAAAATTTAGTGTAATGCGATTATTCTTTTAGATTAGTCTTTATTACTTTATTTTTACTTAGGAGACTATATAGCTTTATTTTTAGTTAATTTTATTTTATTTTTGTTTTCTTTTTATTTTTATAAATTGTATCGTTTAATAATAATTAATAAAGATATTGGCTACTATGCCGCGTTTGCCTTGAATTTAAATTCTAACGATCTGCGCACCTTTTTCTGCTGATCACTCTGTCCATTTTTCTAGCTAACATTTTTTCATAAAAAAACTTGTAGTTTTCCCTACCTAACAGTCCTCGAATATGCCTAATAATGTTACTAGACGAGGCTGCGGCTCCTTTAATCCTAATAGTAGGAAAGCCAGCCGCCAAGAACGAAGAAACAACAATAATAACTCTGATAACTCTGGTTCTGACGGTGAGAACACCGTTCAACAAAAACGTATCTGAACTACCTCTGACAACACTATAGATGAAGACTACGTTGCCGGTCTAGCGGCTGACGTTGAAGTAGAAGGTCCCTCTTCTCCTCCTAAAGAAAATAATACTGTTTCGACTTCCCTCTCCTCCCATCCAAATATAGCTGCGGCTCTTTCTGCGCCTAACGATAACGTATCTGATGGACTCAACGCGTCCATGCATGCTAGAACAACGACTCCTGCATCCCCCCCTAATGCGTCGCCTGATAAGGCTACAGATGATGATCCCCCGGCTGATCAATTCCTTGTTCAATCTCCAACCTTCTCCATTGACAGAAATGATTTTTAAGCTGCGGCTGCCCCCAACTCTGCCCCTGAAACTTTAAAGAACTTCACTACAAATAAGGCATTGATTGATGCCGTCAACAACACCTTTTTAGAAATGTACGAGTCGTATACTGGAAAAGCAAGAATGACTGGTTCTGGTGATGCCAAACGCCTCGTTATTCATTTCCAATCCAAGGAGGCCTGCGACGCCTATGTTGGTGCTGCTCACCAACAGTTTCCAGATCTTGTGTTCTTTGCCCACGATCCTAAGCAGCTCCAGAGTGATGAAGATCTCTGAGCCATCCAAGTTACAGACATCCCCTTCTTCTTAACCAAAGAGAATATCGTGTCTTACTTCAAAAAGTTCGGTAATATTGTGTCCTGTCGAGTTTACTTCAGGAAAAATGCCAAAGTATAACAAGCCAGAATTGTTTATGATTCTGCTCACTCTATTACCCGTTTTGACATCCAATGGGCCGTATATTGCTTCTCCACCTGCCTCTGGGTGACTCCGTGTCATTACACTATCGATCAGAAATCCTCCCACCGCGCATTTGTTGCTACGCTCACGCAGTTACCTCCTAACACCAAGGATATCGACCTGGCCCCCCTCACTAGGGATCTGAGTGCTAAGGCCGTCAATGTTCCTCTCTCGTTGAATTCTTACAAACCCAAGAGATGGGCTTACGTCACATTCAATTCCCAGGAAACCATGGATGCCGCTATGGAACAAATTATTGGTTTTCGAGGCCATACTTTACAATGGAACCTCCCAGACAATACTAACAAACTTTGCCACAGATGTGGTAAGTTAGGCTGTGCTCCCAATCAGTGCCCAAGCCGCCAAGAACAGGGTCGTACTAGGGGAAGGAACCCGGTGGCTGCACTTAAAGAACGTTTCAATATCAACCAACCTGCCAGGCCTAAAGAACGTTCACGCTCAGGTTCTCGTTCACGCTCACGCTCGAAAGGTCCTGGCAACTCTCAATCCTCCCAGCCCCAGAAACCCTCAGCTAACACTCGATCTATTAATAATTCTCACCGGGATCGTTTTAAATCCAATGATAAATGTGACCGTTTGGTTTCCTTTTCTACGGTCTTGCGCACTCCTCCTCCTCCCTCAGCACCTAACCAAGCTATTACTATGTCTCCTCAGGAGGCTGCTAATATTTTATCTTTGCTGAAGTCTCTCCAACTAGACATGGCTGAAGTCCGTGATCATATCACTGCCTTAGAATTCAATGACAGACGTATGACTCGTATTGAACAGCACCTCGGTCTGCTTCCCCCGCCTGATGTTCCGGCCACCAATCAGTCTTCAGATATGCTCATTGATGCACCGGTTATATCTAACTCCACTGCTGCGTTGGTATCCTCTCGCCCAACTGCTTCGCCTGTACAAACATCTCTCAATCTGCTGTCTCCCGATTTTACCCCATCGCGCCCAATTAGAGCTCCCCTCTCCGCTCCTGTTGTTCTCTCTGAAATCTCATCCCCTTCTTCTACCTCTCAAACGGTCTCTTCCCCCACGCAAACCTGCGACGAAATTCAAGCCATTAATGCGAAGCATTCGGTTATTGAGAACAAATTGGACATGCTGGCTAACTCTATTAGCAGTTTCATCGGATCCATTACCTCTTCTTCTTCTTCCTCGAACTCAGCTAGTACAGCTGGTTCTAACTAATTTTCCCTCCTCTTGTATATTTCCCCGTCTGATTTTATCATCGTGTTTTAATGACGGACAATAGTTTTAATTATGACTCCTTCGTTCGCAATCCTCCCAACCCTTTAGATATAGATAATCTCTCTTTACAAGATTCCTTATTCTCTTCTATTTCTCCTACTCCTTCCCCTCGCAATGCCTTTAATATTTCCTCTTTTAATATCAACAGACTTAAGACATTTTCTCACAACAAGATTGAACTATTAAATGAATTCTTTTCACTTAAACACATCTCCTTTGGTGGTGTCGTTGACACCCATCTACAACCCAAACAAATGCATTTTTTGTCTAAACGACTTTCTAAATATACTGTCTTTTGTTCTGTTTTAGACACCTCCCAACATGTTCGTTCTTCTGGGGGTGTTTCTCTTTTTATTGAAAATTCTTTGGCTTCCCATGTTCATACTTATTTTTCCCTTTCATCACGACTGCTTTCTGTTGACTTATATTTTAAAGGTCACGTTAAGCTGCGTATTTTTGTTGTTTATATCCCTCCCACCTTTGATCAATCCTTACGCGATGAGACTATCGACCTCCTTATTCGCACCTTATCGGATGCCAAAAGACTAGGTTTTTATTACGCTGTTTGTGGCGACTTTAATATGCACCTAGATCAATTCTACCCTATATTTTTCAATCAACCACAAATCGCCTCTAAACGTATCCACCGTCTTTTTAATTTTCTTTTATCAAATGGATATGTTGACTTCACCCCTGTTAACTTTTCTTCTGCCTCTTTGGGCACTTTTCATCATGCGGATATTATTTCCCGCATTGATTATGTCTGGTCTTGTCCCCTTCTTAAACTTTATTTACTCACTTCTGTCATTTTTGACGCAAGTGTGGTTAATTTCTCTGATCACAATCCTGTTATTACATACTATGATTGTTCCTTTCTATCTTCTTCTGTTAAGCCAGCTCGTGCTCGACAACTTAAATGACGTTCTCGGTGAATATTTTCCTTTGATTCAGTTACTCCCTCACAATGGGATAACTTTTCCGTTCACATTGATAATCTATGTAATATTTCTCCCACTGTTTTTGCTTCTTGGCATATCAATCAGATGTGTGAATATTTACACGCTAACATTATCACTGGTGCCAATGCTATTCTACCCGCGCGTACTGTTGGTAATGACTATACCCCTAAACTCCCCAAAGATTTGGAAACCTTGATATAACATTACCATTTCTTTAATCGTGTTCTTCATTCTATTAAATTATTGCGCAAATACCCGCATACCTTTTCTTCCTCCCATGAACGTAAATGGTCTGGTTATTTGATCCAATTAAATAATATATTTAAATTGTACAACTCTACCCTTTCTACCATCCCTGTCTTACCCCCATCTTTATTTTCTTGCCAGGCGGATGATTTCAACACTTTGTTTCAAACCCTATCACATGCTTCCAAATTATTAAGGGGCTTACACCTTTTGAAAGAAAAAGAGTTTCAGGATTCCTTCATCAAGGCTCATTTGGAAACTCGTGATCAGAATTTTGATACTGATATCTCTTCTTTTATTAATTCAGCGCTTTCTCGCTCACGTCATCATATTGTGTTGGATCGCGTTTTTGTTGATCATCCTACCACTCCTCAGTTGTTAACGGACCCCAAGGATGTTTCTGACGCCGTGGTCAATCACTTTCAACATGCAGTTCCCATCAAGTCTACCCCCCCTTCGCATATATCAGCGTTACCTGATAGATGGTGTTCGGCATACTCACCCATGGATACTGTTTCTCCCGATATTTACAATTCCCTCTTGTCTCCCCCTTCCTTAGAGGAATGGCTCTCTACGGTTTCTTCCATGCCCAATGGCAAAGCTCCTGGTCTGTCTATGATTACATATGAAATGCTCAAACATTTAGGACCTACCACCAACTCTTTGCTTTTACTTCTGATCCGCAAATGTTTTGCTTCCGCTGACATTCCTGACTTGTGGTGCCAAGCTATGGTTTTTCCCATCCCCAAGCCACATGAATGGCGTTGCCAATTGAAAAACACTCGTCCTATCATGCTTCTGGAAGTTATTCGGAAATCTTTTGTCAAGCTTTTTTATAACCGCTTGTCTGCCATTTTGGCCGCTCACAACGTCCTTAAAGGTGGTAATTTCGCTGGACTGCCTGGAGGAACCTGTCGGGACCCTATTATTACTCTTGAATCTATTATTCACGATGCCAATCACAATAATTCTCCTCTTTGGATTCTTTCACAAGATATCTCCAAAGCATTCGACTCTGTTAATCTTACTATGTTAAAATTTGCTTTGGAACGCATCCGTTTACCTGCGTCGGCTATTACGCTCCTCTTGTCCTTTTTTATGAATCGTTCAAATTGGGTTTTCACTGCCTATGGTGAGACTTCCTCCTATCGGGTTCGCATTGGTATAGATCAAGGCGAAGTGATCTCTCCACTCCTGTGGGTTATTTATATTGACCCCCTTTTGACTATTTTGAAAAATGAGATGCTGGATCCTTATATTTTGCGACCTCCAACACTCTCTTCAAACATAACGGGCTCCATTTCTAATATCTTTATTAACAACCTGGTCTTTATGGATGATTCTACTCTTATTTCTTCATCTAAGGCTGGACTGGAGCACATGTTATCAATCACTGAAGAATTTTACGCATTGAATAACACTTCTGCTAATCATCAAAAATATGTTTTGATCACGAATTCATTGCCCTTAACCACTACATCTACTTTTTCACCTGTGGAATTTCATTTATCTTTGTCATCTTTGAACGAAATTCCTTCTATTTTTGTTACACCTCTTTCTATTACCTCTTCATTTCGTTTTTTAGGAGTATGGTTCAACATCAAAAGCTCTCGTGATTTTGTTAAAAAACAAATCGCTGGTGAATGTAACTCTTTCGCCGCCACTTTCTGCCTGGCCAGATTATCTGCTAAACAAATTGTCTATCTTTACAACACAGTGCTCATTCCTAAATTGGAATACCGTTTGCAGGTTACTCACCTCTTCGCGACCGATTGCTATGTGGCTACATGTTCCATACGCTCGCTTGTCAAACACAAAGCTAATTTTTCTCGCTCTCTTCCTAACCCTATACTTTATCTTTCTCATGCTTTGGGATTGATTAATTTGTCTTCTCATTTGGTTCAATGTCATGTTAATAATTTGTTTTTGATGGCTAACTCTTCCACTTTTCTTATCCAATGTTTGTTCGTTTATCGATTAATGTTGATACAATTTAGATTTTTAATTCCCATTTCTCCTTTGATGGTGGATGATTGGTCCCTATAGTCTGCTATGACCGCTTTTAAGTGTGACTATATCGCTTGCACTCTTGCCTCTATGACTTCTACCCCCTTCCGCCTGCAACATGCTCGGTTTTCTTTGGCTTCTCCAGACCTTACTCTCCCTGGTCATACCCCTTTATATACGTGTATGAGCTCGCACGTCTTTAAGGCCTGCCTTAAGGTCCTTCGGAAACGCCATTCGTATTATTTATCACAATTAATTGCACCATCTGGTTCTCATCTCATCTCCTGGACCGCTTATCGGACCACCTATCTTGCTACACTTGCTGATAAACGTGGCTGTTCTCTTCCTCATAAATGGTATCTGGACATTAAGGCCAATACTACACTTCCTAACTCCCATGATCAGCTATTAAATCGTTTTGTGTGTCCTCTCTCTGCTACGTCTTCCATCACTCTAGTCCCTGGAGTTACTACGATGCAAAAGAATCGGCATTGGCTCGTTACCCTTGATGGGAGTGATTCTCCTCTTTTTGGCAAATAGCTAAGCGTACAGCCTAAGAAAGATACCTGTATGATTGTTCATTGGATATCTGACTGTCTCTCCTCTCCTGGTGATGTGATTCGCCTTCGTCCTTGTTCAGGATGTGACGCGCACATTCTGTTTCCTTCGGCTAATAAATATACAGCCGTTTCACCTCGCTGTACTTTCAAGATCTTTCTGTTGAAGTCATTAATTCTCCCTACTGATTGCAAGCGTATTCAACAATCTACCATGGAAGTCACTTCTCCTTACTCTTGGGCGAATCTTAGTATTACTGTGATCCCTTATTATCGACGTCTCGATACCCTGCCCGATTTTTCTTCTTCTTCTTCCGCTGTTGGGTATGATCTGACTGTGGCTTCTCCTTTATTGGAGTTGTTCACGCTCCCTCCCCAGTTCCTCCCTCGTCAGGGTCTCATTACCGATATTATACTGATGGCTCTCTTGTTAACTTTGGAACACCTGAAGTCTCGATGGGTTGGTCTTGGGTCCAATTAATACCTAATGCTGGGTATCTCAATTCTGTTGCAACATATGCGTATGGCACTATACGAAACTGGCCTTCTTCCACTAAAGCTGAAGCCGCTGCGATTTACACTGCTTTACGCGTCTCTCCAGATGATTCTACCATTACTGTCTATATGGATTCTCAAGCTGCTATTGATGGTTTGAATTTATGCGTCTCTTCTACCTATACTAATAGTCGTCTGTATTACAAGTAAGGATGGTGCTGCAATTGATTTATCAAATTCGCAATATTGCGGATTTTGGAGTTGAATTGCGGTTAGTGAACCGCAATTCCGCAATTCACCTGATCGGTTTTGGCAGTTTACCAAACCGATTTAATAAAAAAAACGTTTACGCAACGTTTTTTTTAATTAATTTAACGAAAAAACGTTGCGAAACGTTTTTTCAAAGTATTTTAATTAATAAAAAGCGTTTCGCAACGTTTTTTTAATTAATTTAAAGAAAAAACATTGCAAAACGTTTTTTCAAAGTATATTTAATTAAAAAAAAACGTTTCACAACGTTTTTTAATTAATTTAAAGAAAAAACGTTGCAAAACGTTTTTTCAAAGTATATTTAATTAAAAAAAACGTTTCGCAACATTTTTTTAATTAATTTAAAGAAAAAACGTTGCGAAACGTTTTTTCAAAGTATATTTTAATTAAAAAAAATGTTTCACAACGTTTTTTTGGATTGCTTTAGCGAAATTGCAATTCCGCAAATGTATCGCAATTCCGCAAATGTGCCGCAATTCCGCAATTATTCCGCAATTGAATTGCGGTACTTTGCGGAATTGCGGAATATTTGCGGAATTGCGGACAATTGCGGATTGCGGAATTGCGGATATTTAGGTTTAAAAATCTGCAATGTTCCGCAATACCGTAAATCGCAATTATTCCGCAATTGCTTATTTGCGGCACCATCCTTAATTACAAGACTACCAACTTTGAGCTATGGGCCTCTATTGAGTCTTCCATCTGATCGAAACGTCTTACGGTCCTTCCTGTTAAGGTTAAAGGCCATGATGGCAATTATTGGAACGAGTTCACTGATTCCTTAGCTAATTCCACCCATCACTCTGATATGGCTCCTCTCTTACCTGCTGCCGAATATATTTCTTCACACAATGTCCGCCTAGTGTATGATAATATTGTCTGTGAATCGAACTCCCGGCGGCTCTTCAAGCTCTACTTTCAGGCCACCTTTTTGAAGGACCTCCTAACCTTTAAACGTTTTCAATTTGTCTCTTGTTTATATAATAAGGACGACTATATAGTGGACTGGGAACTCACTTGGTTCACTCTCAATTTTTCCCCAACACATGACGCTTCTTTTCAGACTTTTCACGCCGCTTGGCATTATGCCTTTAAATTTAAACTCTTCCTCGACGATCTGCCTCTCCTGGAAAAATTGAAGATTACCCGCTCTGATCTTTATATTGACCTTCTCACGTGCCGTTCCTGCCACGATCGCATGGAAGATTTGATGCACTTGATCCTCTGTTCTAAACGCTGATCCATTATGCATCAACTTTTACAATCCTATCAAAACCATTTGTTTTCCAAGCTTCGGGAAGCTGGTGATTTGGCTGATATGGATCCTACGCCTCTGCTCAGGAAACTCTCTTCCCTTTCTTGTTGGACTATCTCCTCTTCCAATTGGTCCTCTTACGCGCTTATCCGGGGTTGTTTACCCACAATGTTTATTGATTTATTAATTGACTTATCCATCCCCAGACAATCTGCTATGAAGGTCGTAGCTGCGATTCACAACAACTTTATCCAGAAGCTTAGAAAACGTATCTGGAATCCGCGTACTTATGATAAAAGTAAATGGGAAGACGCGATGAACATTACTCTTAAATTGAAAACTACTCCTCGGCCTTCAAATCTGCCTGCCACGTCATATGTGCCTTTCTTCTCGTTACCTCCTCCGACCCATCTCGTGACTCCACGTGACTCTGAAATTGATTGGATCAAGAACTCGATGACTCAAGGTTTGCCATGGTTCAAACATCTGTCGGGTTTTATGGGTCGTCTAACGGTGCTACTTAATAACAGCTTTTGCAGGATGGGATGTCGATTTTTATAGTGGGCATGTTATTCGTTATTATGTTAGCATAGTTGCTTCTACCTTGGTTGGAATATATTAAGGGGGAAGATCTAGGGAAATTTAGTGTAATGCGCTTTATTCTTTTTAGGATAGGTTTATTACTATATTTTTACTTAGGAGACTATATAGCTTTGTTTTTAGTTAGTTTTATTTTATTTTGTTTCTTTTTATATATTTTTTTTGTAAATTGTATCAGTTTAATAATAATTAATAAAGATAAGGGCTACTATGCCGCATTTGCCTTGAATTTAAATTCTCAAGGGGGAAGATCTAGGGAAATTTAGTGTAATGCGATTATTCTCTTAGTTTAATTTTGTTACTTTATTTTTACTTAGGAGACTATATAGCTTTATTTTTAGTTAGTTTTATTTTATTTTGTTCTCTTTTTATTTTTTATAAATTGTATCGATTGAATAATAATTAATAAAGATATTGGCTACTATGCCGCGTTTGCCTTGAATTTAAATTCTAACACCGATTGTCAACTCTTCCCACTGATCCTTTGTCCATTTTTTCCCAAGAAGTTTGGAAGAAAAGTATGAGGACTTTTTGCCTTCGAGTGGTTGTAGAAAGTCTTTTCGATATTGTAGGATAACCTACAGAGCCTCGTACCTTGATCTAAGGTATTCGCTCACGTCCTAACGGCTTGCTGCAAGTAGAAACGTTATTGTTAAGTTGGGGATACACCAATAACAGGGTAAAATGGATAGATCATATGAACGTTTTTCTGGACTTTCTGAAAGGTTTCTAGTAGTGCGTTTAATTCCTACGCCTTTAAAGTCTAATTGGCCAAGTAGTTTGCGGTTCAGACTCTCGTTTTTGGAAGATGTCCTAAGGTCTTGGTTTTACGGCTCGTTAGTTGAAGTTTATGGCTAGTTCTGGGGTTGAGTTATTTCTTTTTATAAGGTGGTGTAGGTGTAAGGGATGGTTTGGTGTCTACATTAGGTTTTTTCTCAACAAAAGTTGAGTTTTTCCTGCGGGTTTTCTTTTTGTTTTCTTTTTCTTTTTTCTTTGTTTTTTTTTTCAGTGTAATGTTATTTTTGTTGGGAGATGAAGGGATACTGGAAAATTTGATCGACTGTAAGTTTGGTGATTTTCAAAATCGATCAGCGTTTGGGTGATTTTTATTTTAAAGGAGGTGACTTCAGGTGCCGCAGTTTTTGTAGCATGCCGATCAAGTGAGTCACGTGTAGGACCATCATCGAATCCTTACCTAGGTAGATTCATAGTCTTTAAGGACTGTTTTGTCTTGATGCCAGTGAAATGGGTTTGTGTATTCGTAGTATGTATTTACCAGGAGAAGTTGCTAATGAGCTTTTTGGCTCTGTATGCTAATTTTGCTCTAACGGTGCTTGTGACATTCCTGGATGGTTTTTCGTCGACGTTTACTGTGGATGGGGGATTTTATGAAGGGAATGTAAAGCATAGTTGCCTATACGCTAGTTGAGATATATTAGTGGGTGGGATCCATAGTTATTTGCCAGAGATTCTTTTTCTTATAATAGTTTTAGCATTTCTTGCATGTAATTTTTGGAAAACTATTTGTTCTTTGTATGTTACGCCTTTTTGTGCGTGCATGAGAAAGAAATTTTCTCTTTAAGTCACTATCAGAATTGCAATAAAGCATGAAGCAACACGCTGTCTTTGCCTTGAATTTAAATTCTTTCTTAAAGAAATTATAGATATTAGTCATATGAACCTATTGGCAACAGAGTCCCAAAAATTATGGTGGCTTCTACCATTAATATTATGGTAGGCGCAGTTTCTGTCTTGGCGTATATCAACCAGTTTATCCATCATAGCTCAGTTCCAATAGACGTTATAGTGGGAATGACGTGAACGTGTATGGTGAAGCATTATTAGATTAGATTTGATTTTTATAATTTGATTTTGGAATGAGTAAAAATTTGGGTAGAAAGAAAGTCGTAAAATGTCACTTTAAATAAAATTTGAACAATATCTTTTTGGTTTGATTTTATTTCTCGTTTCAATTAAAATTTAATTTATTACACTCTCATCATTAAACATATTAATTAAATCTCGTGCAGATATGGATTATCTAAATATAAATATCATGATTAATAAAAAAAAATCTTAGTTTGATTTCATATCAATATATCATATTTAAAAATAAAAACAATTATATTCTGATTAAATATTTTGCGTACATTTCTTAAAAAAATCATAAAAAAAATCTTGTACATCGTACATACATGCAATTACTAAATATCATCCCCTTGTGATAAATAAAAAATTACGCAACACAAATTTAACACAAATTCAACACAAATTTAACAAATTTAACAAAATTTGGCCAAAATTAATAATGTAGCTCGTGATATATGACGAATTTTCTATGCTAATATCTATCATACGTAGGGCTCCGATCGGTTTCGGTAATTACCGAACCGTACCGACCGGTTTCGGTATCGGAGCGGTTTCGGTTTTATGATTTATCGAACCGAAACTTTCGGTTTCGGTATCGGTTTTGCGATTTACCGAACCGATTTACCGATAATAAAAACGTTTTTTTTTTATAAGAAAAACGTAAATAATGTAGTTAAAAAAAAACGTTGCGAAACGTTTTTTACATAAACGTTTGATATAAAAAATAACGTTTCGCAACGTTATTTTTGCGGAACTTGTAAAAAACGTTGCGAAACGTTTTTTACATAAACGATTTGATAAAAAATAACGTTTCGCAACGTTATTTTTGCGAAACTTGTAAAAAACGTTGCGAAACGTTTTTTACATAAACGATTTGATAAAAAAAATAACGTTTCGCAACGTTATTTTTGCGGAACTTGTAAAAAACGTTGCGAAACGTTTTTTACATAAACAATTTATTATGAAAAATAACATTTCGCAACGTTATTTTTGCGAACATTGTAAAAAACGTTGCGAAACGTTTTTTACATAAACGTTTGATATAAAAAAAATAACGTTTCGCAACGTTATTTTTGCGAAACTTGTAAAAAACGTTGCGAAACGTTTTTTACATCGGAAATTTAATATAGAAAACAACGTTTCGCAACGTTATTTTCCTTTTTATTTAAAAACGTAGCGAAACGTTTTTATAAAACGATTTAATATAAAAAAAACGTCTCGCAACGTTTTTTTTTGTCACTTTAATAAAAAATGTTGCGAAACGTTTTTTTATGGATGATTTGATAAGAAAAAATCGTTTCGCAACTTTTTTTTTGCTAAACGTTGCGAAACGTTTTTTTACTAAACTCGTTCGGTAAATCGGTTCGGTTTTCGGTAATTACCAATCGGTTTCGGTAATCATTAATACCGATACCGATTAATTCAGTTCGGTATCGGTTTTTGCAAAAACCGAACCGAACCGAACCGATCGGAGCCCTAATCATACGGACTAACTAACCACCTTACATTTACGTGACTTGGAAATTCACCCCTTCTTCTTTACGAAATGTCTGTAAAATACATGATTATTAACTAGGATTACAGGAAATCACAATACAGTAATTTGCGAAATAGTTAGATTCTTACACAATATATCCATCTAGCAATTGAGATAATTTAAGCTGTTCCTCGTCGAAAAGCTTTCTCTTCTTTTTTGTGTCCTCCCGGCTTACCATCCCGAAGTCAATCAAGTAGATGTCATCATTATCGTTAATTAGGATGTTTTCCTCCCAAATATTATTATGGATGATACCATGCTTGTGGATTGCTTCTAATCCCTTAATAACCCTTGACTTTTGCTGTTCTGTAATTTTTTGGTCGCTCAACATAGTGCCAACAATGGTTAAGCCAATAACGAAGCTCATGCCTCCTCCATAATATCCATAACAGACCAGTTTTAGGATATACTTGCCTTGAATATCAGCTAGGTCTTTATAAATCTCGACTTCTTTTTGCATTTCTTCCAGGACATATGGTGGAGCCTTTGATAAGTCTACGCTCTTCAAAGCAATCATTTCATCACAAAATTCACATAGGAGCATTTTTCCACTTCGTCCTTCACCTAATATGCCCTTAAACTTGAAGTCTGTGAAGCTAAACTTTTCCTGGTCTACAGGGGGGTTATTGGAAGCGCCAAAGGCAGAAGACGATTGTTGATTTGTAGAGGTGCTAGAAGTCTGATTATTTAATGAGGAACTGGAAGATGATTTTGAATGAGATCGAAGAGTACGTGAATTATTGTCCCCTTGAGCTGGCACTAATACTTGAAGTTTAGGAGACTTGGGATTCTCTTTCGCCCGTCGAGTTAGATATGCATATGCCTTGAGAACTGGTGGAGATTCAGACTGAAGTGAGAGAGTTTTTGAGATCCAGAGCTTTGCATGCTCTCGCCGTAGAAACCAGTGATTACCATAGGTGGTAAGAATGCTATATCTAAGTTTGTTTCCTCCCATATAATTATAGATTTGTTGAATTACATCCTTGCCCTTACTCGTATTATAAAACTCGGGAAATGTCTGTTCGCCCATATCTTCTAAAACATGCTTTCTTTTTGCCTCAATCACCAAGATCAATGAACCCACGAGATGACAGGTGAAATCTGGTATGCCAGGAGTGTCAGTAGATCGCTTTGAAAATTTATATTCTGATCCCATAATGATTCCCATAAGCCTATTCAATATCATACAAATATTGATGTCAATAGCAACACAAACATCCTCTTCATTTTCTATTTCTTTATCTGAAATAAATTGTGGCCTTTCGAATCTCGGCTGTTGGTTGAAGAGGAATTGATCCACTTTATCGAAAAAGTCGCCCCATAGTTGTACACTTGCCGGCAAGTCACCATTAACCTTAGTAGTGGTTTTCGATTTAGTATATTTCGGAGGATATGTTATGGGTGGCAGAATACACGACAACGCCTCTTCCAAGCTGAGAACTGGAAACGAATACGTGTTAAAATTATGCGAGGTCAAATGACGAATTATAGACTGTACTAGACACTTATGTGGCAATTTTACGATAACGTGAATATGTCTCTTAGGCGGTTTCTCAGGCCAGTACTCTTCTATATCTCTTGTTGCAAGGAGTTCGTCTTGGAGTATGGGATTGCTTAAGAGATCGTTCTGATCGTCAGGGATCATTACCTTCCATAGCTTGAGCCTGTCTGCGTCTACACCAGCAAAGTCATTTTGTTTTTTCGCCTTAATAGCATTCTTGAGGTGGCTAACCAACTTTTCCCTATCAATATCTACGACAAAAGTACTAGCGGTCGTATTTCCTTTAATGAGACATAGTAAAGTGATAGACATGTTTTCGGCTTTTATAGTATATTTTGCGAAATGTTATTGGCTCAAAAGGCGGTATGTAAGGATAAGAGTAAAAAGAATTTTATTTGCGAAAAAAATACTGAGGCAGGGTATATGTGAAAAATTATTCTGTTTCACAAGCCTACTGTATGATCAGCCACATTGCACTAATCACTGCACCTCCTTAACCGTGAAGACTTTTCTCACTTATCACCTGATATTTTTTATATGGTTCGGATAAAAATGTTAGATTTATGCTTTAGCGTCTTCGACTAGTCCTGGACTGCATCATTACACGTAACTTATCAATAATGGTGTTCGTTTAGAGAACTCATATTACATACTTTATTTATTAAATAAAAACGTTGCCGATAGCTGGCCTAACATTACATAAAAACTATTACATAGCATGATAAAAAATACTAATTATTTCAGAAAATGGACAGCGCAAGCGGATCTCCTGTAGGGATCGCGCGAAGTTTACTTTCTGATTCGCTAGAGTCCAATATCCAAGGAAGGCTTTTTTTCCAACTCCACCTGGGGGTATATGATGATGTTAATAGGTTTTAAGCCGGCTATTTTACCTTCTTCTAGAGGAAAAGGCGATGCAAAGTCTTCTTCCCCCAAGAAAAAGCATTGAGAAATTTTTTTTTGCAGGTCCATCCATACCCCTTGTCTTTTTTCAGGTTTATCGCTATTCACAGTATTGATTAGAACATTATTTTCTTGAAAGAAATCTTTCCTATATAGTTCGATGTTTATTTCTTCTAAATCTGGCCGGTCAGTTTTGATCTTAGCTTTCAGGTCACTAACGGACAAATCCCTATCAATTATTACATTGAAAATTTTGACCTCACTACGAATAAAGCAAATGAAGGTGCTAGACTTCTTACTTTCCTAAATTCATGGTCTATTGTGAGAACTTTTCGCTTGCATGTATACAAAACTTTGCCAGGCTGAAAGCACTCAGGGTGGGCGCTTCGCATGGTATATACATATCTTATTTTGTGACATTTTACAGATATTATTTTTGCAGAAAGTTGGCTGAACTTCCACATACCCCTACATGCTTTATATCTTGCTGTGGGAAGGAAAAAAGATAAGGAGGTATATGGCGTAATTAGTATTGTCGTCTGATGTCAAGAGTTCCATGAAAGCACATGCAAACAGAATCTTCTTACCTTTTCACATGGAGATCTACTGGAGAGACACAGTTGATTCTACATCTGACGATCTAAGAATTGCAAGTCCTCAAGCCTTTCACAACATATGTTTTTTTCGGCACTATTTGCTTATATGGTAGTCCCTGTGTTGTGATTAGACGCCCTTTCACATTTTTTCATGTTTATACAGGAAAAAATTAAAGGTAGTGGTTAGCAGGGTTCGCTATACGAACGACCGCATATATCTGATATAACTTCTTTTCGATTAATATGTCGCACAGGCCCTGTCCAGTGATTGGCTATTACATCATTGCGCAGAAATCTATGCTAAGTCTTCCAAGCTAATGATCAGCACATAGATCTTCAAATATAACCACTGTATCATTGCTCCGGACTGTTGATCTAACCAACCCTGAATCGAAATACCACTGCAAATTATCTCGCATACTTAGGTCTAAAAGGCTCTGAAGGCTCTGAGCTAAAATCTGTCTACTAGCAACATTGTTCTGTGTAAGATGATTTCTAACCACCCCAATGAGATCAGGAGTCATTAAAGTTTCCTCGAAATTCTCTATGTGGGTATTTGGATTTAGCTTATTTACGGCTCTTTTACTAATTTTATAACACCCCTCAAATTAAGATATTTTAAATTAAAACATAATCTGGCAATTTCTTCGATAGTTATATTGCTAATTTTACAAAAGCTAAGGTCAAGATACTGGAGCCTTGGGCAAGAGCGAATAACATTACAAATTGATATTTCAGAAAATTCTGTGTGATTAGAGATATTTAGATATTCTAATCTATGGCATGAATTTGCAATTGCACATAGGCCTTTATCATTTTCCGAATTAAAGCTTCCATGTATAGCAGATATATTAAGATACTCCAAATTTGGATATGATTCCGCTATTAGCTTTAGAATTTTACCTGTACAGTCCATACTTCCTTCAAAGTCTAAATGAATTACATTTGGAAATATGTGCACAATGCCTTTGATTTTTTTATTTGAAAGTCGGTAGTGTGATATTTTAAGATGAGTTAATTTTGAGCTATAGATTGGTTTTCGCCATTCCCATGAGTGGTATACCACACCATGTACTAATTTCATAAATTTTTCCAGTCGAGATTTATCCTCTACTTCATTTCCCTTTAGCTCTATGCGTCTCCATATAATAGGGGCACCGCATCTGTATCACAGTCGACTAACAAATAGAGCAGGATAGAGGGATTTATCTATCAATAAGAAATATAAAATCTGTTCTAATAGTTCTGGTAAATAAAAGATGGTTGAATGCGTCATAAATAATACTGTATATGCTGTATCTTTAAACAAAAAATAAAATTACGCGATTACTGCTTCAGACCCATATGATTGGAATCATTAGTTTCTTTGGACTCAGATGAATCTATCTCCTCGTAGAATGGCACAAAATCACCATATATTGTTAATCCTTGTTTTTCCATATCTATTTTTGCTTCGCGAAGCCATAACCATGGTAATCCTAATACAAGGTCTGCTTTCGGCTTTTTAATAACCACGAAATTATTAAAAACATCATCACTATTAGTAGATACTAATCTATCTTTCCCCTCGTATCAGAAAGATAAATCCAGACATTCCAACCTATTTTTTTCTTTATATTCAGTGTACTCCATCTCAAGCTTATCGACCAAGCTTCTTTTAATAGAATTTTCTCTAGATGATGTGTCTATCAATGCCTTGACTGTATAGAATCTACATCCTGCTTTCATTGCTTCGTGATGACTTTTTAGATCTATATCATCATCTCCTTGAAAATGCCAAACTTTATATTTCCTATAAGCCATTTTAAGTATTGTGTTTTATAATCAAATATATTTAATTGAAAATGTGCCATAAATAATATATATTATATCATTAATCGAAAAAAATGTAATTCTGCACCAATGATCACTACTCCGGACTATTGGTTAGACCGGATTTGACTTCGATATGGGAGGATCACAAAATTATCGTCTATTGTTAGTGTCGAATTACACATATTTAAGTGTACACTATTTTCTCGCATCTATGGTGAGCCTAAAAGTATTTTAGGAAATTGATCAGGCCAATCTGGTCCAGTAACTATAAATTCAGAGGGTATGATTTTATGTTTCTCGCCATCATTTAAGATAATACATAGATTAACCTTGTTACTTACGGTAACATAAGACTCATCTAGAAACCCGTATACTCTAGGAATACTATTATCTTTTGCATATGCTATTTTCACAATTTTTTCACTAATGAAATTTGCATTAGCGCCTATATCAATCCTAAATCAAAAATCTGTGAGAATTACCCTTTTGGGCCGTTCAAGATTCATCTCTCTTTCCCATATGTCATTTATACCGCTAGCATGTTTTAGATCTGGAAGATACTTTAAAATAAATGATATCAACTCTGGCGGAAGAAGCTCAAGTAAATTGTCTGTATGCATTGTTTTATTTATATAGTTAGAATACTTTTCAATCAGAAAAAAATAAGGCTAGTAATACACGATCACTTATATACTTCTGCATTTTGCTCGTTTAGTCCAAACATCTGAGCTAATTTCTTTGTATATCTGATAACTTCCTGCTCATTATATGTACTATCAGATGGATGCTTTTGATCGGTTAGTTACCTTTGATAATAATTTTATATATGCTAGATCTTAGGTGAACGAAAAAATAAAATTTAATAAATGCCGTCTAGCCCATCTATGTGATTAGTTTTCATTGAAGAGCTCGAATGCCATTGCCTGATTATAGGGCTGTCCTCTTTTTCAAAAATTGACTATAGTATAGTTTTGCGCTGGAGAGGCATGGTTGTCAGGGCTGTGTCGAAGTGCTTGACTGGCGATGGTCATAGCATCTGATAAATTCTTCACACCATTCGATACGACTGCAAATACTGCCCCTAATTTGCGCAAATAGCTAGGAAGAAGTGATTTACCAGTTTCAGGAAGAAATCTATCTTTTTCAGAAATGTATTAAACCATTTAACTCCTGGCACTCCTGGATCCCTCAACAGTCCAGAAGAAATTGCATTCTGAATCCAAGTAAGGAAAAGTTTAGCCTGCTCTTCATCTCTTTCTAATGATCTAAATACCTGAAGAATATCCTGCTGATCTCAGTTTTTTGAATATCCAGTTATACTTCCATTAGAAATGCGCAAGTCTTTAATTTCAGCAGGACGAATGTAAAGCATGATCATTACATCGGCTAGGGCTTGCACATCGGGTGTCTTAAATACATCATACAAGTCAAGTCTCTCCTTAACTGATTCTAACGAGAAATGGTCTGAAAAGTTGATCCCTTCATTTTTACGTTGCACTCTACGCTCCTTTTGAATCTTGTTAGATGCGCAGGTTGTTTTGTTGTCTAATGTAGCAGAGATTATTTTTTCTGGGGCATTAAGTTTCCGCAACTCTCTTCAGAACCTACTAAGACAGGACGTAGTGGTCATAGGGTTAGGGAACGTTATAGTTAAAGCCTTGGCTATCGCCTTTACTTCTTTTTCACTAAGATTATCTTGAACAATACGCTGAGCTATACTTTCGATGGTTTCTCCGTCTGGGATGATGTTGGATACTTGGCATATATTAACTTCCTCTACTTCATCCCCTCCTTCTTTGGGAATTGCCCAACTTCTACTTCCGCAAATTCTCTGATCGGGAACTAATACAAACGCCTGCTTTTTGCTAAAATTATACCCTTTTTGGAAGCGCTGACGGTCCTTGTCTCTTTTCAGTTTATCTATCAAAAGCTCGAGTAATGCTGGAGCGTGCTGACTAAGTTCTTCATTACTCATATCTTTATTGAGTTTGTGCTTTGCAACGTACTTTGTTACAATTGCGGACATGGCTGTGTGGGTATAGGTTGTGGAGTAACTACTAGATTATGCGTAACCCTTAGGTTATTCTATATCTGAAAAAGTTCAATTCGAAAAAAATAAATAATTGTTTTGACATCCATGGTCAGTGAAAGCTATCGGAGGGTTAGGGAAAGGGAAAAGAATATTATAACTTATTATAGGATCTTTATGAGCCCATCCACTCTGGCCGGGGTATATTTTACATTGATTTGAAAATTGTGGGTAGATAGTATATGCGAAAAAAATTTAGCCATGGAACCCCATTCTAAGGCTATGAATAGTCTAAAATCGAAATATTATAGTAATATTTAGTAAAACGTTCGTGCTAGAGCTAATATTTGTTTCAGTTCTAAAGCATCTGTCTTAGTGAACGCATTATATAAAGCATTTGGCCTATGCTTTGAAGGAGCTAAATTCGGATGATGGAGGAATTTCATGAGTATGTTACTCCTCCAAGCTTTCGTCTCTTCACGCTCCCAGCATAATTTTAATAGTTAACATAAAGTGAAATTGTGCCAATTAGCTTCGAGCAAGATTTGCAATAGATAACCATCATTAGTAAACTTCTTTCTGATACGATACCCCAAATACGATAGGAGATGAAAGAAAGATAACTTTTTAATATTGGTAATTCATGTAAAGGCGGGATTAAAAGCCTTTCTTCTCTCCAATACATATACCCTTCGAGTAGCAATTTACGATATGCCGGCCCATTGATAATGATCATACAATTAGTTTTGGGATTATAGATTTTTTTGCGAATCCCATCTGCCAATTGGTCTAATATGTCCATAACGTTAGTGTGAAAAGATAATTTATCTCATTATAATACCGATTAATTTAAATACATATTTTATTACAAAATTAAAAGTGAAAGAGAGTTTTATATCCTAAAATACTTACATGGCCTCCTTTACTTGCCCATATATTAAGAGGGATGGTACTATTTGTGGAAATAAATGCTGGCTCCCTGAAGGGTGTTATAGGCATTGGAAATTGTATGAAAAGAATTTGAAAAAAAGTCCCTGCCTTATTTGTGGATTTCCTACTGATGCTGATTTGGGGGTATTGTTCCAAAAATTGTTCCAAATATTCTGCAAAGTTTTATTCACACAATTACCAGATGAGGCAGAAACGTAAGGCCGAGACCAAGGCTCTTCAGCCCACAAAGACCTCTGAATTATTGGATAAGACCCTTCAACCCAGAATCCCTGAAGCTCCAATTTCTGAATCGGATGATAGTAGTGCTTCAATCCATAAACATTTATTTCCCGCTTCTTTACAACTATTTGCGGATTTGTTAAGAAGAGATTTAACGGATTCGATCCAAGTTGAAATACTAGGTGATAGGGTTGTAATTAAAGGCTCAGCTACAAAGTCACCCAGAGTCTATGAAGATCCAGTTTTCGAGTTGGATGATAAGGATACGGGTCTCTACCTCTTTGGAGATTAGTGGTTAGCTCAAAAATCAGAGCACTAGATCCCTTCTGAATTATCTGCCAGAAAGTAAGTAAAAAAATATTATTAGTCGATTATTATATATAATTTTGGTAGAAGACTACGTCTCAAAGTATGTGACTATGTATCTGACCGGAGTGAGATTTTTTTTTAATGATACCTACTTGAATAAGTGTAGTCTTCTTCGTAATCTTATATAAAAAATTGGAAGAAGACTACACTTTTCTAGATATATATTCGGGCATGGCATTAGCACATATCAAATAAATTCTGAATATCTTCTGAAATTTACGTATTATCAACTTTGCTAGAACTAGAAAGATTACCTAATAATTCATCGTGTGGGATCTTACTATATCCATATCGAGTATCTTCACCATTTTCCCAATAAATTTCTTCCTCTGTTTGGTATGAAGAAAACTTGGGAGCATTCTTGCTATCGAATAAACCAACTAAATGATAATATCTTTGACTCTTATTAACAGCTTTAAATTTCAATCTATAAGTTGCGTAAAGGGATGCATTTAATAAACCAAGTTTCGCTCAGATTGTTTTTAATCCTGATTTTTTAGCACTGCGTGATGCATCTGTATTATCAAATACTCGAGCCATTTTAGGTACTAAACCCTGGAGATACGATGTCAATTTGGAAGTGTTCAAGCACTTTTTGACATCATCAGATTTATATTGTGTCCTATCGTCAATGTCTTTAGCAGGTGTACAGATCCTTAGTAATTCCAAGCAAATTCGATGCCTCTCAGCTCAAGTAGCTATGATAAGTTTATCTTCTCTATAATCTTTGCGAATGATAGCCTTAACAGCTGTTTCATTGTTAATGCCAGCATCTCGTAACTGTCTATAAGCTCTGAACCATTTCATATAATTATAATTCCCATACTTTGATATGAATTCTTCAGTCAATGATTCAGGCGAAATCTCATAACATTCTACAATATGATGCCAGTCTAGAGATCGCATTTCCTCTAAAGTCTTCTTTGGCTTATTTTCCAAAATCTCGGCTATCTCATAATCAAGAATATGGGTATTTGAAATATCTGAAATTTTTTCCGCTTTAATGATAGATGAACTCACCTTTACTGTCTGGAATAATGATATCATATTATCTTTAGGTTTAGGAATAAGTTCTATGATAGAAATTACCATACCAGCATTTCGGAGAAAATCAATCATTCTCCAGCCAAATAAACGATGAGATCAAAATTTTTCTAACATATATGCAACCTATAAACGAATAGTTAGTACTTCCTTATTCTGAATAATAGAGTTGATATCTGGAAATATTTCTCTATTCTGAAGCTCTTGGGGGAGACATTCGCGTTTAGCATTCAACAACCATTGAAATAGCCCTTCTTCTGTAATGGAAACATTAGACGATCTTTACTCGATATGACATATATAATCTTTAATGTACCGCATGCAGAATAACATCTGATTCGTTCTGGCGTTTGTTTCTATATAGCTATTAAAGAGACAAAATGCTCGCTCAAAATTAGGATTAGTGTAAGATACTCCTATTTTTAGAGTGCTAGTATAAGCAACTAGGTCTACGGCTTTCCATGCTTCTTCAACGTTACTGAAATCGTGAGCCTTTTCTACTGGATCAGATTTACCATGATATTCCTTAATCTGTAGTTCTGGAAAATCGGTCTTAAGAGCACAAACAATCTCTTGCACATCCTTTTTGAGATGGCAGATAAGCGAAGCGTTTTTCTGATTCTCAAAAGGTAGTAAAGACATTTGCTTGACCCAATCCCAGAGTTCAGCTAATACAGTTTCTTTATTGGGAGCCAAGCGGAATGTCTTACCTTCCTGTAGTTGATAAGTGTTATGGATAATTGAAAATACTCTATCCTTGCGAAAGGCCTTAATCCATTCAATGTTGAGGTCAGTTAAGTCATTGTCCATTACAATAATGCGCCTTGCATCTTGTATTAATTTATATAATTTTTCTATCGATTGTCCTGCCAAACGACTTTGTGCTTGAGCAATTATAGACACTATTTCATCAAGCCACAGGTCATAATGGATTAGAAGACATTTGCATTTTTTATTACATTTACAATTATTGGTAATACGATGTAAGCTTTCTATTTGGCATACTACCCTCTTATGATCAGGTAGATTTATATTACCATCGATATCACAATATGACTTAAGATTAAGCCTTGTAGTAACAGCGTTTGAGTAAGAATAGCACGTGAATAATACTAGCAAATTTACATCATTAGGGATAGCCAAATTTTCAAGAATATAAGTTTTTCCTATTTCCCAAGGCGACCCCACATAAATATCGTCTTCATTGGGTAATGGTCTTACATACCTTTCATTATAAGTTTCTGTAGTCGTAAGGGTCTCACTATATTTGACCCAAGATGGTATTTTTACGAAGGCTTTAGAGAAGCCCGGAGCTTTTACCTTGTGGGAGGATTGTGGAGGATTTTTATTTTCTTGCTGAATTTTTTCTGCAATAGATGGGTCGCATTCAAAAACTTTTCCTGGTTCATCACTACATTGCCAGAAGCATTTTACAATGAATGTTCCACTGCTGGCATATACACGACCAAACCATCACTGATCCTTGTCATGTATATGTTTACATAGTGGACATTCTAGTGAAGCTTTTCGGTTAAAATATATGAAGTTTTGCGAATCATTTTCCTTGATATTCCAATCTCTAAGATAGTTAGAATGCTTTTGCAAAACTAAGTTCACACATTTTTGTAATATATCCCGATTCACGAATATTCTTAATGAATTATTATTTTTTTCTATGCTAAGCATTCAAGGTCTTACTTCAAGTCCTAAGCTAGTAGGTGGTTGAACCCTAGCTCATTCTACCCATTATCTAGTGAGAACTGAAGAATGCGCTTCACATGACCTTTTTTTGCTGAACCAATTAGGCAAAGGTTAAAATTGTGACCGGATAATTTCTGATCAATAAACATACTAAATTTTCACCAGTTATAGTATATACTAATTCAGTGAATGATTTGAGTTCATGGTGATCTACGAGAAGAACTAGTGCATATAAAATATGGTAGCTACACTTGCTATAGTCCGATGATGTAGCGGTTACCAATCCTTTGAGAATATCTTCCCAGTTACAATTGAAAATTCGATACAAAGCTCTTATAAAAGAACAACAAATTCGAATAAACACTTCTTGTGTCTTAACACCAGTTGTTTCCATATCTTTCTGCGAAGCATCTATGTCAATCACAACTCTTAAAGGTTTTTGACCATTAATACATTCGTGAATCCTGGGTAAACCATATACTTCTGAAATGTCGTCTGCAACAGAAAACTTTGGGGCTTGATCGTCTTGATTGATTTTTATAACCAATTTATCTCTCACCTCATCCCGGTCATAAGCATTATATAAGCTAGACCCTTTTTCATTCAGAAAGAGAAATGAATAGATTGGGAGATATTCCAATGACCCCTTTTCATCTTACATATCTCTAGGTAATAATAGGAAAATTTCTCGAATGGTATTTAGCAAGTCCTTGGGAGTGAAGTCATTATTAAACTTTTCTTGTCTTAAAGTGTATGTTGCATTAATCTTTTGCTCTTGTACATTTAGTAGCTGAATTGATAGAGTCTTAGTAATGCTAGTTGGGGCACAGGTAGTTTCTTCATTATCCGACTCATAATTAGACTTATAGTCATTATAATCATCTGACTCTAAGTCAGATCTATTATCAGTACAACTGCTTGAGTCACTTAAACATTCATCGGGGCCAGCGTCATTATAGCGAAGGGCTGGAGCGATTCTGGTACGATCAGTTTGGTCAAAATTAGTTGGTGTATGCATGATGTTAGTTCGAAAAGTTATACTATCTCCATAAAATTCAGAAATGTTTAATTTATTTTTTCCGGAGGATGTAAAAAGAGGCGTATAGCAACCCAGTAAGCAAATCGTAAATAAAAAGGAAATGGGTATATACTTTTAGATGGGGGTAACTTCAGAATTATTATATAAAATATTGGAAGAAACCCTCATCTTCCTAGATATGTACTCGGGTATGGTATAAATAGGCTGGCTATGATAATACATATCACACCTCCAACCATGGGACGCAAAATTGGAGTAAATCATAAATAAAAGACAAGCGGATATATCTGAAAAGTGTAGTATTTTTCGTAATCTATTATATAAAAATTGGAAGAAGACTACACTTTTCTAGGTATGTACTCAGGTATGGTATAAATACATATAAAATAACAAATCATGTGGAGTAAAATCAGCTCAAAAAATTTAAAACTTCAAATATAATTTTATCTATTAAATAAAGTAGTTTCATCATTTATAATAACTAGTTTTATCAATTTAGTTTCATTATTAAGAGTAAGCAAATAATGCACCTCCAACCACGGATACAAAATTGGTATACATATACCAGCAACAAATAGGCTAGACTAAGATAATGCATAGTGCACCTCCAATTCTGGATACAAAAAAATACCATATCCTTGGGATACGATCAGGTGGCACAAATGCATATATATTGGGTTTCAGAAATTTTTCCAGAACATCCCCATCACTAGCCTGTAACTATGTGAGGGTGTTCTATCACTGGAACAGTATCACGTGACTATAGCGCAGTAAGACGCAGTATAGATTTGCTTAATTTCAGCCAACACTATTCCACAATTTCAGCTAGATCTTTGGATATAATGATTCGGCATCCAAGCTAGCATAAAACTAATTCAGAATTGGCAACTAATAGAATCACTTTAGTTCCATGCCAGTTCCTCAACAGTTCTATAACAGTTCTATGACACCATCATAGCACCATCGTGTTGCTAAGCTGGATTCTCAAATCATGTCTCTAAAAAGATCAGCCGGAATTATAGCATAGTGTCAGCCAAAATTAAACGCAAATTTACTGCGCCACCCGACATGATATTTTTTTTTACCAAATTTTGGGATCTAGAAAGGCAACCAAATAGGCGCAAATTCTTAATATAGAACTAGTGTCCAAACTAGCATAGAGGGCCGGCACCCTCATTATAGAATCAGGTATTCAAAGAAGTCTGGAAAGCCAGAACCAACAATAAAGATTTTATTATGTAAACGGATTAGGAACAAGAAGAAAGCAGTCACTATTAGATTATGACATCACCATTAAATCAAAGCACTATCGGTCATCATTAGACTATGAAGTTACCACCATATTATACAGAAAACATTTGAAATAATGATATAAACACAAAGGAGCTACCCATAAGTAGGTTATGAAATCACTATCAGATTATGGACAGTAGATTATGAAGTTACCACCAGATCATGAAATTAGATTATGATATCACCATTATATTATGAAGTTACCATTATATTATGAAAACACCGATAGACTATGAAGTTACCATTATATTATGAAGTTACTAATATATTATGAAATCACCTATAGACTATGAAGTTGCCTTCATAACCTAATTTAAGTCGCCGGTAACTTCATAATATAATTATATTATGAAGTTACCGGCGACTAACCAATAGTTTAGATATCAGGGTCTGTATAATATTCATAATATTAAACTTACCTTTTGTTAAGTTTATTTTTTATCAGTAAACTAGTGTAGTATTTAGTAATAAATGATTTTTCATAATGTTAAAGTTTTAAAAAAATTATAAGGAAGTTTATAATATATAAACTTTTAAAAAATATTATAATAAATGTATTTTTATTTCTTTAGCAAGTTTATTTAAAATGATAAAGATGGTTTTAAATGTTATTTTTAACTTATTTAATAAAAACCTTTTTTTTTCACCAAGTGATCAGTAAAGAAATTTCCTTTTTTTAAAAGTCTGTATAATCTTGTATAATAAAATTTCTATTTTTTTAAATTTTTTTTTTGGATTTATATAATGTTATGTGATTTAAACTAACTAATAATAACTAATAAAAATATGCTAATTAGACAATTAGACTTATTAAACTTATTCTAATAATAGTTAAAATAAAATTAATTAAAATATTAAAATTTAATAACTGATTATTAAATAAGTTTTTTTAAATATATTTCAATAAAAAAAAGTCATTTTGTATTTATTTCAAATATAATATATCTATTATTTTACTACCTGATCAAAAAGTATCAAAATGATAATACTTTTATTGGGTGTAAAGCTATATATGATCAGTCCTGTAACCAATATAGCTTACTTTTTCATTCAATAATATGTATATACTGTACTTTTACATTTTCTGCATAATAAAATGTTTTATTTTTTACATTATTGTTTATTTGAAGATTATATTAATTTTAAAGAATAAATATATAAATTTTTATTTTTTAAAAATTATTTCAATGAAAATACTTGATCATGCAACTGCCAAATGGTAAAAAAAGAATTTATAGATAGAATAGTTTTTATCAGATTTTGCTTTGAAAATTAGTTTTATAATCAACCGAATAGATTATACTTTAAAATATCATATTTTTTAGGCTTTGTTTTGCGTCATAACCGTATGATAAAATATTCAATTCTTCCTCACCATACTTTAAAGATTTGGAAAATTACACAAATTTGGAATAGTGCATGTAAAAGAAGAATGTACTGCTGAAAAATTATTTGGCCGGTAAATTTTAAAAAACGATAAAATTGACGCATGATTCGTGATTTATAGTATATTCTGGGGACTAGTACGCGTACTAACCCCAAAAAATTTATTAATTTTCACCCCAATGTGATCAAAGATAATCAAAAAAATCCCCAGCGTTGGGGATCATATGGATGGTTCATATGACAATATTATGAATCCCCACTTTGTGTCGGGTTCCGTGACGTCGTTTGACGTCTTCGGTTCCAAGTATGGTATTCTTCAAGAAGGAGAACATTTATTTAATCAACGCCAAACTTAGTTAATTAGAACTTTTATGTAAACCGAGACCGCCGAAATTGGCGCCAAATTGATGTGGGCCTTTTTTAGCACGCGAGAATGTATATATATAAATATATAATTATATGGTCATGCTTTGCATGCACGATATGCAGATTCCTAAGATTCCTGATTAAATTTTTTCAATCTATTTTTTTACGTGTATCAGTATTAGAACGTAAAATATAATTTAAACTTCTGGTGTCTAACGTCATAGCAAGTAAATTATCTTGTAACCAGTTTTAAAAAGGCGATCGTGCTTAAGAAATTTTTTATTAGTAATAATGGTCGGCTTTTTGGATTCAGATTACGTCGGGGAGGCCGGCCTTAGCAATCTGAAACTATACAAATATTCTGCAATTGACAAGTCACCAATTGCAAACCATGTACTAAAACCATATTGGAATTGGGCTGTTACGCTTTTCCCCTTATGGATGGCGTGAGTTATATATAATATTCTCGTTCTTAATAATGAATCGTAAAACGTATATTAACTGGTTAATTTCTTTCGGTCATTAATTTTTGTCCATTAGACCAAATTTGATTACATTATGTGGTTTAGGCTTTGTTTTTTTAAACGTATTGGGTGTAATAATTTGGATTCCAGATCTCGTAGGTCCCGGCCCACGTTGGCTATATTGGAGGTAATTAGTTGTCTGGATCGTTAAGTCGGATGATTGATTTAATTGTAAAAAAAAAAAAAAAACGTTCGGAAAATTCCGAAAGGTTTTTTAATTTTTTTTTTTTTTATCTATTTTTTTTTTTATGATTTTACATATTATTCATATTTTGTTATTGACATTGTGCTACTTTTTTTAAAAAAATTAAAGTTTTCCGGTCGGGTTATGGCTTTACTCAACATTTGATAATGTTGATGGCAAACAAGCTCGCAGAACAGGAACTTCGTCACCTCTTGGAGAACTTTTTGATCATGGCTGTGATGCTTTGAATTGTTCTTTTGGTTCATTAGTTTTCTCAGCTGCATTAGGGATGGGACACAGTTATCGTTCTGCAGCTTTATTCCTTTTTTCAGTTATTCCTTTTTTTTTCTCCACTTGGGAAGAATATCATACTGGAGTTTTATACTTAGGATATATTAACGGTCCTACTGAAGGACTACTAATAGCCTGTCTCTTACAACTTTCATCAGCCATTGCAGGTAACCAACCTGTAAATTGTCATTATTCAGCTTAATCCTTTTATCCTTTTATTTAAAAAAAGAACTCTTTTATGTTTTTAATAATAGGGCCAGAATGGTGGACACAAGATTTACGAACTCTATTTGAAGGCTCAGTGCCTTCATTCATTCCGAAAGGATGGACTACTACAGATATATTACTAGCTGCAATGGGTTTCTCGGTGTGCACATTACACGTTCCTGCAAGGTAACTAAATTTTCATTTTGTGGAATTTCAAGTGTGTCTTTTTTAAAACTTGTAATGTTGTTTCCTTATAGTTTTTATAACGTATACGAGGCTTGCAAACGAAGGAAAAAATCTTTTCTTTTGACACTATCTGAACTTTTTTCAATAGCTATATATACACTCTGTGCATACTTTTGGCTTGTATCTCCTCATTCATATATCCTAAAAGATCAACACTTTATCCTGTTCGAATTAACGCTTGGCATCGTATTTGGGCGTGTTGCTACTAAAATTATATTGGCACACTTAACCAAAATGAAATTTCCGATGTACACTGTATTGTTAATTCCTTTGTTTGGGGGCGCAGTATTGACAAATATTCCCATTTTATTTAATACGTGAGTTTTTTATTACAAAAAAATATTTTATTACAAATCAATTAATTTTCTAATTATTTATCAAAATTATACAAGTGGCGAGATTTTGTCACGCGAGGCCGAATACATTTATCTATGTGCTTACTTTATTTTCGCCACAGTTGCCTACTTCCACTGGGCCGCTCTAGTTATAAGAAGATTTTGTTCATACTTAAAAATTAAATGTTTCAGTATTCCATACGGAAAACAAGGTTCGAAAAAAACTACGTAATTATCTTTTTTCCTTTCCTTATGTATTCAAAGGACGTTGACGATATGGCTTTCCATTGTATGTTTAATTAATAATTTAAAATGTTTTGATTCTCAACCTTTAGATGAAGAAGAACATGAAGAAGAACAGGAAATTCTGTCATAGAATGACTATTTCTGATTGTGTCAGATCAATCTAGTTATGTAGTTCTTTTTTTGCTACATTCCTTAATTGTTTCTTTTTAATCATAAGTTTTTTTTCGTTTATTTTATATTTTTTTTTTTTTTTTTTGTGTTTTATAGAATGGATTTATTTATTATATAAAAGTGAATATCTTTCATATTTTTATTCTGCTTGCTAGGCTTATTAAAAAAAACCATTGGTTATGCAGACTTTATGAGTTGTATTATAAAAAAATTTGGGATATATAATTGTTTAACTAATATTTAGCACTTAGTTTAATAATTTTAGTTTCTTAAATTAAATATAGAATTATTAAACTCAGTTTGAAATTTCAATCTAATTAAAATAAATTGTAATCTTAACAAACATATTTGTAGTATAAAAATAAAACTTTATATAATATCAAAATAACAAGAGTTATTAATAAATAACAAATTTAAAAATATAAATAATAATTTATAAATAAATAATAATAATACAATTTTAATTTAGTATTTTAAAAAGTTTACTAAATTTTATTAATACTTTAAATAATTAATTATAATTTTAATTTTTTAGCTATTAAATACATATAATAAAAAAATAAAAATTATTTAATATTATTTGAAATGGTATTAGATTTAAATAAATAAATTTCTCAATTTTTTTTATTTTCTTTATTTCTAATATTTAAGAATTCATCATATAAATTTTAGTATCATAGCATGATGATTTGCAGTTTTTATAGTTTATAAAATTTAACCAATTTTATTATTTTCATAATAATTGTTTTTCAAATTTATATAATAATTTTCTGTAATTTATATGCAAATCAGATTTTAATAAAAATCTGTTGCAAAATAATTTTTTATTTTTATATTTAATAAAAAACTGTTTTATAATAGTTTCTGATTAATTTAAAAAAAAACCTGTTATGAAATAGTTTTTTATTTTATATTTAATAAAAACTGTTTTGTAGCAGTTTTTAATTAATTTAATAAAAAACCTGTTGCAAAACAGATTTTTATTTTTATATTTAATAAAAAAAACTATTTTACAATAGTTAATTTAATATAAAAATTTATTGCAGAATAGTTGTTTATTTTAATTTAATAAAAAATACTATTTTATAATGCAACAATTCTTTTAATTTAATAAAAAAAATTAATTTGCAACAGATTTTAATTTTTTAATAAAATTTAAGGTATTAGTATTACAATAAAATTATAGCATTACAGCAAATATTATAATTATAATATCATATGTCATAATATTACAGTATCGGCTAATCAATTACAGTTAATATCTTTAATTATCATATAATATGTTGATTTGTATTCACAGTTTTTAATTTTTGTTTACTTCTATAAAAATTTCAGAAATAACCTCTAAAATTATTAAAAAAATCCAAATAGTTTTCATTTCTATTAGTGATTGATTCAGTTATTATTATTAAAATACTAATATATCAGAAATAACCTTGTTATTTTTTTCATCACTTTTGGATAAGATAAAACAAATATTATTTGAAATACCTTAATTATCTAAGAGAAAGATGACATTCATTATTCAAATTATATTCTAGTATTTAAGGACTCCAGATAGGACCCCAAATAATACTAATATAACTCACATATGGGTTTGCGTAGAGTTTATATGGAATTACTTTTTAAACCTACAAATTGAGTTTGCGTAAATTGGTCAATTTGGGAGTAACTCACATATTATGTTTGCGTAGAGTTTATAATAGATATACGTGGATTTATTTTTAAAAATACTAATTTTGATAAATTAAATTACTTGGTATTTACCAAAATTTATTTTATTTTATTTATTTTTTCACTTTTTTTCAGTATTTTATACCAAATTTATTTATTTTTATTATTCTTTTTCAGTTTTTAATACCCTAATTCCAAAAGTCTGGTCGTGTTTTTCACCTGGAAACACCACAAAAAATAATAAAAAAATAATTAATTAATTAGTTAAAAAAATACTGAAAAATACTTCTCCACCCTCCCTTACCTTAATTCCAAAAGTCCAGTCATGCTTTTCATCTGGCAACACTACAAAAAATAAAAATAAAAAATAATTAATTAATTAGTTAAAAAAAATATTAAAAAACACTTCCCACCCTCCCTTACCTTAATTCCAAAAGTCTAGTCATGCTTTTCGTCTGACAACACTACAAAAATAAACTGATAAATGATTAAAAAAAAGATCAGATATTCAGATTATCTGATTAGATCAGCAAGTCACATGACCCTGCCTTTATACCAAATAATTTGTTATAGCGTTAATGAATTTTTTAAATTTTTTTTTAACTAAAATGTAAGTTTGCGTAGTGTTACTATAAAAAAAAAGTTGTGTAGAGTTAATAGTAAACACATGCAAATCATTTGTGAGTTATATTAGTATTGTTCAGGGGGTCCTTCTTGGACATTACTAAAATAACTCACATTTTTTTTTTACCCATTTTTCTCAAAATTAAGCCAATTTGCTCTTTTAGTTTTTTAAGGATATCTCATTATCTATTCAACCAATTGTGATAAACTTTTTTTATTTTGTAGATCTCATTGAAAGCTACATTTTAAAAAAAAGTTCATCCAATTTGGATCACTGGTTGACAAGAAAATTGCAAAAAACATGTTTTTTAGCTTTTAAATTTCACATCAATTTGCTCTTTTTTATGATTATGAGTTGTATCAGTAATGTTCAGATCCTAGTATTTAATATTGCAACAACTTTTATAATTATTTAAATTTTTTATAGTATAATTATTAGTTGTATTTGATGCTAATATTTTGATAAATAATAAAAAAAAACAGAAAGATTTATTTGCAAAAGGTCTTAAGAATAAAGTATAAAAGTTTAACTTACTTATTAAATGTATTTTAAAATGCTATGATTATTAATTCATATTTGGTAAACATAAAAAGTTGATATTATATATATAATTTTGAAAGATCAATTACATTTTTCATTTGCTGATATTTGGCCATTTTTTTAGTAAAAGAATACTAAAGAAAAGCTTAGGCTTTTAGTTTCTTGAGCTCTTTTTGAGTAACATTTTCTTTTTTATAAGACCTAACCATGTTTTTTAAAATTTGTTTAGTTCAAAAATATCAAGTTTTGGTAGAATTACTGGCTTAGTATGAACTTCACCAAAGAAATAGTTTATGATCACAAATTTTAGATTTTCTTTGTATTTTTAAAGATTTTTGTAAAATTAGCATTTAGGCTACCTAGTTTTAAATACCCTAAAAGAGGAGTTTCTCATCAAGACTATTTTGTTTTGAAAGCATTAAGATAGACAATACGAAGTCATTAGTTGAAATTTTTATTTATAACCAGGAGTAGTACTTATTTTTTCTTGCTTAGAGGTTATTTAAGAGGATGTAAAAGTGATGGTAGGACCCCGAACAATATATATAAAGGTCACATTAAAACCAAAATTTTTCACTATGATCAATAAGCAAATTATTTTTAACTTGGCTAAGCAAATTTTTCATATGACTTTCAAATTTCCGTTTTATTAAGCAATTTTTTTTATAACTTATATTAATAGATATATTTATTTGATTAGTATTAATTTAATATTTAGAATAATAGATTATTGAATTAATTTTATTATAATAAATTTTATTATTAATGAATTATATCATATTAACAATTGTATTTCTAATATCATTACGATTGAAATAATTAAAAATATTCTGTGCCATTCCTTTTAAAGTTAATGAACTTTCACTAATTATTAATTCATTTGCATTAATGTGATATAAAATATTTTGAAGACAATGATAAATAAATAATATATAACCTTCCAAAGTTTGGCTTGCAAAAATATTAAGATGAATAGGTAAATATACTTGTAAAGAAACATAAGATAGATCTTCAAGTTGATTAATTGCATCTTGAGTATAACAATAGTTACCATAACCTTTATAATACATTGCTATTATTTTAGCAACACAGATTTTTTTTCCATATAGTGCAATAACAAAATCATTTTGCTGTAAAGGAAAATCTTGAGTAATATTTGCTGATTCAATATGTATAACTGTATTTAATAAATAATTAGCAAATATTTATATAAATTAATGAAATAACTTTTCACTAACTTACTCGTATTATTAGTTTTATGATTATAATCACAAACAGTCTGTTTTTGCTTGATAATTCAGAATTTTGTAAATTTGCAAGACTAGTAGTCATTATTTTCCAATTTGCTTTCTATCATTTTTCATGTGGTTTTATATGATATACTGTTGAATCATTATTATTTGTGAAATGTGAAACAATTTGACTAGCCTTATTTGAGTTGATAATACCAGTATTAGTTTGTTTTTTATAATAAACATGATATTGTCTTTCAATTGGTCTTGAATTATATGCTTCATGGTATTTTTGTAATGCAATCATAGTTGAATAATCCAATTCTTTTATTAGAAGAAGATATCTAATAATAGGATCTTTTTAAAATAGTATTAATATAGCATTTTGTTAATATGTTAAAAATAATAAAATTAATAAATTATGTATACCTTGAGTTTGTCCTTCGTTGCTATATATTTTTGTAGTATTTAAAATTGAAATAATTTGTTTATGCTGGTGGATATGATCATCAGTATTATCTTTAATATTCAAGAAATCAAAAATATCATTATTAGCAGCATGTTTAGAAGCTTGATCAATTGCATCAAAAATTTCTCTATCAATTTCAAAAGATTCATCAATTTCAGAATTTGGTTCAATTCTGGCTGATATTTTTGAATTCTGCTTTTCTATTAAAACAAATAGCTGTAATATTAAATGATTTATATGTTAAGTAGTATTCATATCAAGTGTATTAGCAAGTTCAGATGCTAATTTGTATGAATGCTCTATAGTCAGAGTAATTTCAACATCTGATAGCTAAGTACATAATGTCGCCAAATTCCTTGAGTTAATATCTTCCACATTATAATTAAAATAGTAACCTAAATGAAGAAATCACTTAAAAAAAATAATAATTTAATTGATTTTATACTATAGACAAATAATTTACCATTGGGAAAAATTTTGGTCTGCAAATCTGCGCAATTCTGCGGAATCTATTTCTGTGCACATCTGAGAACATGCCGTTGCGCAGCACTGAAAAATTTTATGGATTTCTGCGCAGTTCTGCAAACACAAAAAAATCTGCAAAAATTTTCAAAAACAAATTTTCAAAATTTTTGACAATTTACAATTACTTTTATTGTTAATTAACATCAATTAATTTATTTAATTTATTTAATTAAAGCATTACAAATAAATCAATTTACTACACTATTAACTACACTATTTTGGGTATTAAATGCATTAAATTTCTTTCTTTACTTTCACTGTTTTATTGAAAATGTAAAAAATGGGTTTTTTGAGGTTTTTTACCTTTATATTAGGATTGGAACCTTTCTTTTAGTTTTCTGCGCCTGTAAAAAAAACTAACGAAACTGTCAGTAAACGTTTCGTTAAATAAAAAAAAAACAAAAAAAAATTTAAATTCTGTTTACTTTGAAATTCTATCCAGAGACAGGTCAGAAAACCGCAGACCTAAACTAATATTTTTCAAAATTTTAATCTTCAAAATTTGTCTGGTAAACGTCTGAAGAGCCGATGACTTATAAAATAAAAATGAAACAGTTAGTTGATGTTTCATCTAAAAAAAAAATAATAAATTTAAATTTTCGAAGGTAAATACCTTCGAATTCCTCTAGAAGCCTCTAAAAAGATGCAAATCTAAAAAAAGAATTCAAAACGTTAATTAACGTTTTGTTAATAAAAAATTTTTTTTTATCTTCGGGATAATACCTGATCCACTGTGAGATGAGGTCCATCTAAAAAAAATGAGAATGAACGTTATTTAACGTTCGTTGAAATAAAAATAAGATAAAAAATAATTTTTTTTACCTTCGGTCTACTTCGAGTTCTGGACCTAAAAAAAAGAAAAATAAAATGAAATGTTAGTTTCATTTCGTTTCATAAAATAAAATATTATTTTGAGGTTTTTTTACCTTTGAAATACTGTGATCTGCTTCTTCTGGACCTAAAAAAGAAAGAAAACGAATGGTAGTTAATGTTCGTTGAAATAATAAAAAAAAGATATTTTGAAGTTTCTTTATCTTCAAAATACTACAGTCCACTTCAAATTAGAATTCTGGACCTAAAAAATAAAACGAAACATTAGTAACATTTCGTAAAATAAAAATATAAAAAAAAAAATTTATTTTGAAGTTTTTTTACTTTCGAAATAATTCAGTCTATTTCTTTCAGACTAAAAAAGTAAGAAAACGAATATTAGTTAACGTTCGTTAAAATAAAAGTAAAAAAAAAATTGTTTTTTTTTTACTTACAGTAGTTCACCTCTAAAGGAATTCCAGACTTAACAAATAAAAAAAATGAACATTAGTAATGTTTGTTTAAATAAAACATAAAAAAAAATAATAATTTTCGAAGATATTATATCTTTGAAATATTATAGTCCGCCCTTAAAGGAGTTCTGAACCTAAAAAAAAGAAAACAAACGTTAGTTAACGTTCGTTGAAATTAAAGTAAAAAAAATTTTTTTTTTTACTTAATAGTCCGCTCGAAATAGAGTTCTGGACCTAAAGAAAGGGAAAAAAGTGAAACGTTACTAACGTTTTGCTAAAATACAAAAAAAATCATTTTTTTTTCTTAATAGTCCACCTCAAATGGAGTTCCAGATCTAAAGAAATAGAGAAAAGTGAAACGTTATTAACGTTTTGCTAAAATACCAAAAAAAACCTATTTTTTTTTACTTAAATTGGTTCGCCTCAAAATGGAGTTCCAGACCTAAAAAAAAGGAGAAAAGCGAAACATTTACTAATATTTCACTAAAATACAAAGAAAAAAAATTATTTTTTTTTACTTAAATTGGTTCGCCTCAAAATGAAGTTCCAGACCTAAAAAAAGGAGAAAAGCAAAACGTTTACTAACGTTTCGCTAAATACAAAAAAAAATCATTTTTTTTTCTTTACTTAATAATCCGTCTTGAAATGGAGTTTCAGACCTAAAAAAAAGAAGAAAAGCAAAACGTTACTAACGTTTTGCTAAAATACAAAGAAAAAAAAAATCATTTTTTTTTACTTACAGTGGACCGCCTCGAAATGGAGTTCCAGACCTAAAAAAGGAGAAAAGTAAAACATTTACTAACGTTTCGCTAAAATACCAAAACAAAAAAACTTATTTTTTTTTTACTTGAATTGATCCGTCTCAAAATGGAATTTTGGACCTAAAAAAAGAAGAAAAGCGAAAGTTACTTATGTTTCGCTAAAATACAAAAAAAAGAGCTTTTTTTTTACTTAGTGGTCCGCCTCAGAATGGAGTTTCGGACTTAAAAAAAGAAGAAAAGTGAAACGTTACTAATGTTTTGCTAAAATATAAAGAAAAAAAAATCATTTTTTTTACTTACAGTGGTCCGCCTCAAAATTGAATTCCAGACCTAAAAAAAGGAGAAAAGTGAAACGTTTACTAATATTTTACTAAAATACAAAAAAAATCATTTTTTTTTCTTTACTTAATAGTCCGTCTCGAAATAGAGTTTTGGACCTAAAAAAAGAAGAAAAGCGAAACGTTACTAATGTTTCGCTAAAATACAAAGAAAAAAATCATTTCCATCTTCGAATACTTCAGTCCACTTCAAATTGAAGTTCTGGATCTAAGAAAAATGAAACAAACATTAGTTAACGTTCGTTGAAAATAAAAATAAAAAAAAGGTATTTTTTTTTTAAAGTTACCTTCGAAATAGAGTCCAAGTTCATATGTTTGGTATTCTGAACCTAAAAAAAAGATAAATAAATATTAATCAATGTTCGTTAAGTTAATTTAATAAAAAAAAATTATTTTGAAGGCCATACCTTCGAAATGTGGAGTCTGGCTAAGATTTTCAGCAAAAACTCAGCTTGAAATGCTGAAACAAATAAATTTTGTTCACTCATTCTTCGACAATTCTAAAGTCTAGAAGAGCCCTAGTAAAGAAAAAAGGGAATTTTTTTAGATTATCAACCGATCTCTAGATCATATGACACCGCAGAAACTGATCGGCTACAAAGTAACCTTAGTTAGCAACGTTCATCAAAATAAAAGTAAATTAAACATTTCAAAGTTTACCTTCGAAATGGAGGCCAGAACTTGTTTTTCAGTATTCCAGACCTACAAAAAAGGAAATTGAACGTTAATGGACGTTTGTTAAATAAAATTAATAAAAAAAATTTTTTTTGAAGATTACCTTCGAAAACTAGCATTAGCTAATGTTCGTTTATGATTCGTATGCCCAGAACACCGTCAAAAGTACATTTAGTCCTTGTAGAGGGTCTATAAAATGATTCTTTTAGGAAGATAGAAAAGATAGCAAGTCTATTTAATAATTTCGAAGCTTAAAAAACTACAAAAAAAAGTTTTTTCTTAGGGTATTTTTAGACTTTAAATTGAAAGACGTTGAAAAAAATTTATTTCTTTGAAAGGTGTTAAAAAAAAAATTATATTTATGAAAAATGTTGAAAAAAATTGTTTCCTTAAAGTATTGCGAATAAAAAGTTTAAGTGTCTTAAAGGAAATTAAGTGTAGAAAATAAACTGGAAGCTTATCAAAGTTTATCATGCAAAGTTTATCAAATTAAAGAAGAAAATTGTGAAAATCTTTAAAGATTTTTGTACGAAGTGTTTTTAAAAATCTGCAATTTTGGAGATTATCACAAATTTTTCATAAAAAAATCTTTAAAAAAAATAAAAAAATAATTTCTGCAGTATTGCGCAGATAGGATCCCAGAAACTCTATATAAAGGTTGGTCTAAATTTTGGGAAATTTACTATTAACTTTACCCAGTTTAAGTCAAAAATTTACTAGTAACATTACCCAACTTAGAAATAACCTTAAATATTTCCTAATGTATTTTACCCAAAATAAAAATAACCTATTATGTTCTTATATAAGTAGTTTATTAATAAAATGCAGAATATTATACAATTTATTAATTAAGAATTGATACTAAAATATTAATTATATGTTTTTGTGAAAAGAAATCAAAAATTTCCCAAGAATTTCCTATTAAACATAAACGACTAATTAAATTAACAACCGTTGAATTAGTGCAAATTATATCTAGATTATTATTATCAAAGTGATAAATCACTTGTTTTGGAGAATAATTTATAGGACTTTGAGACTTTCGGCTTGCATCTTTTGAAAAGAAAAAAAAAATAGAAAAAGAAAACTGATTTATCGTGATTTTTACAAAAGGTATATATATTACCCCTATAAAATTGCATATGGGATTTTTGCAATAGAAAGGTACGAAACTCAAAAAAATTTTTAAATTTACTTTATATACTAATTATGTTTTTTATACTAAAATAAGTGTAAATTTAATATTAATTAAATTTTTATTTTTTTTGAGTTTCGTACCTTTCTATTGCAAAGATCCCATATGCTCGTTACCCATTATAGTAATAACCTCGAAAGTGATAATAGGACTTTTACCCATTTTATAAAACAACAATTTTATTTTTACCTGATATAAGAATTAACCTAAAATTTTTTTATAATAACATTACCCGACTTAACAAGTAACAATTTTGGATTTTACATAATAAATTTACCCATTTTAACAGCAACCTCTATATAAAATTTCTGGTGTCCTGCGCAGATTCTTAATAAAATTGCATTAAAAAAATGCGGCAATCTGCTAAAATTGCAGATCACTGCAGTTCTGAACTGATATAACTTTCCCGATGACCTTCATGTACTGATTTTTTCTTCTTCAATATATAATATTTTTTGCTCTCAATGCTTTGCTATACTGAGAAATTTTTGGAACTAATTGCAATAGTTCAAAATAATTAAAATCAGAATTAATTTGGCATGCCATACTAAAGAAGTGTTTACACGCCTCTGATCCATGCATCTACGGTAAAAATAGGTAATTTGAATAATATTCTTGGTGTGATATTACTAATAATATTATGGATTCTGCAAGGGAAATAAAAATTGCGAAACTTTGATCTGCTAAAAAATTCTTATTTAAAGAAATAAAATCAGGATATTTTTCACCCCATATTTGCTACATGTTTTTTCCAAAGTTGTAAAAAGAAAAAAGCTGTCATTGACATTTTAATTTTTTCTAATGGAGTTATTTTTCGATTTAAGTAACTATCAATGAGTTCTCCTAATTTCAAAAATATGAGATTAATAAATTGAATAATACAAAAAAAAAATAATAATTACGCATAATAACAAATTATCAACCCATAATAAAAAGGTATATAAAAATTCTCCGCATGTCCTCTTTAATAACATTATAGCAATTTTGTAAATTTTCTAAACAAAACACACGGTACGCAGCACCATCATCCTGACGGTTAAGTTTTATTACATCATGATGATACATTACCAAATTTGGAAAATTTGATAACTTTAATAATTGCTCAAACCATACTGTTGAATTTCCAAAAGTAAGAAGCCTTGCACCAGACATTATAGCATTGCGGCTAGTTTTTTTTATATGTTTAGGGTCCTGTATACAGACAACAGGTTCTACATTAGGAAAAACTGGGCAGCTTAAATTAATTCCAAATTTGTTATTTTGAAAAATTAGCCGTTTATTTGTTTGATATCTTTGAATTGCAATTTGAGCTTTAAATTTAACAATATGTCCATCCAAACCAATTGATAATATTGAAAGATTAAGCCGTGATGCCATTTGAATTAATAATTCTTGATGGAAATTTGTTACAGTTGACTGGCTATCAGATCCAGTATTGGTAATTAATGCAATTACCACTGGTGGAAAGTTTGGTAACAGTACTTAATAATAATAGTTGATAAATGACTGACAAATTATATGTATATAAATAATAAAATTATTATAGAATTATTATAAATGAAAACTACCTGCAGAATATAGGCACGCACATCTTTCGCAATAACTTTTTTCATTTTGATATCATTAATAACTATTGGGATATCTTTATAGTCATTAATCTTAGTTTCTTCAATAGATAGTGTTAACCTAATGATACATCCTAAACCAGAATGATAACAAAGAGCAGGTTTTAGTTTGGTATTATCAGACATAGCAGCTATTGGTCCTTGATAGTTTAATATATCAATTAGCCTTTTAAATTTGGCAATATTCTCGAATGAAAAGGTAGGATTCGTAAGTGTATCTTTATTGTTAGCACGAAGTTTACTATTTTTGATAGAATTTTTTTTAAAAAAAAATCACATTTTTATAAGCAAGAAAACAAGCTGATTATACCATATGTTTTGAATTATGCATCCTTCCAAATTTTGACAAAAAATATCAAGAGCTTGAGTGCTAAAACTTTCTAATATAATGAAGAAGTTCGTAAATTCTTCATTATACTTGATATTTTGCTTGCCTTTATTATTATCTTTACGAATGATGGCTTGAACTATTACTTCACAAAGCCCTTCAAACACAGGTTTTTCATTAAATACACCATGAATAGCTTTATCTACTAATGTAATCTATATATTTGTATGACCATTATCTTTAACAATAGACCAAATTTTGCAGAGGTCTTGATTTTGCAAATGTTTCTTTAAAGAATTAGTTTCAAAATAAAATTTTGGTGTAAATTTAAGATTCTGGGGTTCTGGTTTTAGGATGACAAGATGATTCACTAGTAAATTATTATATTTTAATGCTAATCATTCGTCACAAATCCCTTTTTCAGAATAACTGGTACATGTTTTGAACGTACAGCAACACCTATTATTTAAATAGAAAAGATTTTCATTGATAATTGGTAAATTTTTATTTTTTTAAAAAAAAAATACTCACAATCTTTATCAACACGCCATTGAGATTCTGCATAAATTTTCTAATTTAATGCACGTTTTTGTAATGATGTAAGTTTTTTTTTTGTAAATTTATGGGGAAATTTATTTGAAAACATTTCTTTAGCAATTACTTCAACCTGATGAGCTCCACTATAACTTGCTGGTATTCTATCAACATACTTGATAATTAAATCAGAACAGAGCCCTAAACATCCCTTTCTTTTATTAGATACTTGATTAATATATGTTGGATTAATTATTATATTATCATCTTTTTCACTAATTTCATCTTCAGCTTCGTCTATTGTAATAATGTCATCATCATTCATTGTATCTTCTACTTCACTCTCCCAATTATCCCAATCATCATCTGAATTTACATCATCTACAACATCTTTATCTGTTATTGATTTTGCAAAAAAACATAAAATACTTCGTTGTTCATCTTTTCTTTTACATCCTGGATTGTTTGCATGACGATTAATATAATCTTTATCAAACTTCCTATTAAGTTTTATTACTGCTTCACATATGCAAATAACTTTTTTAGCGCGTACGACTTTGGCAACATATGGATGTTTTTGCAACCGCTGTTTTAAATATTTCCAACCAACCATAATGTATATATCTATTTAAGACTTATAAAAATGTGTATATATGTATAAAGATGGTCTTGTATAAAAGATAACTGTGCATATGCGTAAAAGAATAAAGAACTAAATATAAAAAAAAATAAAAAAAATTCCAAAATTATACAAGTCAAAATTACTAAATTGGGATTTTGCTACGCAAACTCTTATCTGAGTTTGGTTAAACCCCTGTTTAGTTACGCATTTAAAAATGTGACTATATTAAAATTTTCTTTTCGGCTAAGCAAAATAAAGTAAGACCTAAAAAAATTTTTTATATGATGGCTAAGCAAATTTTTTTGTTACATATATATGTATTGTTTGGGGTTCTGTGATGGTTATGCTATTTTACCTTTTTCTTTAGTTTTTGTTTTAGATTTCTGGAAGTATTAATGACTTTTCTTTAGTTTTATTTTTGCTTGTTAATATTTTAACCTTTAGTCACTTTTTTTATTTTAGTTTTGAGAGACTAAAGGTATTGAAATATTAATCAGTATTTTTGGCAGTTTGGTATAACTTTGTTTTTTAAGGCTTTGTTTATTGATTCAAATAAGAAGAAGAATATAGTTGGATTATTTGTTTTAAATTTTGCTAACATGTATTGATTTCTAGTTGGACTAGTCAAAGTCTTATTAGAACTATTATAATCTATCTTATATTATCTTATATTTAGTGTATCTGTGCTGGTTAAAGATTTCTGAATGATTTGGAAGTATTTTTTTTTAGGATAGGATTACTGAATGAAAAAGAAGTTTCAACCTTGATCTCAATATAGTGCCTGTATACTACTCAATTAGAATGGTAACTTCTTATAATAGCATATCTTATAGGGATTATGAGAAAAGATATTTGTATGTTTGAGAATTTTACTCTAACTATGGCATATAATAATATTAGCTATCAGTTGAAATTCATGGTTATATTTGACTTTTATTAGGTGGGTTTATTTTAATAAGTCTATATAGATTCATTTATCTGTTAAATATGCTTTTTTGTTTTTTGTAAGTTTGCATTTGTTTTTTTTTAATAAAAATTGAATACAATCTTTAAATAAAAAAATATATATACAGTTACTTCCAAAAAAGACGCAATACATATATTATTAATCATTAATCATAAATTTATTAATTATTATATAATTTTTGATGAAAAAAATTGTATTAATAAAACCAGTGGGAAAAAATTAAAGCTTTGATAATATTCTAAAATATACTTTACGTCAAAAAGTCCTAGTAAGTGCTATAACTAGAACTTATTTCTTGTTACTTGAATGACTCTCTCTGCTTGTTTCCTATACACTTATTGAATAGTAAGAACTTCTGTAGATGTTTTAGTCTTTGAATCCATCTTCAGCACCTTTTTTGTGAGATTGTGAATAAAAAGTCCTTAGTTTCCATCTGTTTTTTACCATTCTTGTTTCTAAAAATTATTTCTGTTGAGTAGTTAGATAAGTATGTAAATAAAACAATTGTTTTCTATACTTTGTTTACTGTTGTTTTAATTATTTTTCAAAAATTTTTTTGAAAATTTTTTTTTGAAAAATGGACGTAACGATCAGCAGAAAGAGTTCTTTTTATAAACGATTTTTTATGATAATTATATAAGATTTTATAAGATTTTATTAAATTTTTATGATTTTATATATGATTTTATATGATTTTTATATAAATAAATTATCATTTTGGAAAGTACCAAACATAACGCAATGCTAAATTTTTATTATAATTATATGATTTAAATAATTTTATTAATTAAAATATATATATATATATATATATATTTGTTACATTTATAAATTTACATGATAAACTATTTATAAAATAAATTTTATTTTAATTGAATATTATATAATAAAATAATTTATGATTAATGATTAATGATATAGGCATTGTGTCTTTTTTAGAAGCAATTGTAATTTTGACTTTATTTATAAAATAATTTTGCTAAAATTTTTTTCAAAAATTTAATAGAAAAAAAAATTCCAAAATTTAAATTCTTCTAATTAAGAGTAATATGTAAAAAAAAATTGCATTTATAATAGACTTTTAATTAATAAAAAATTATTAATTAAAAAGTAATAATAATTTTTATTTTACATACATCAGGAAATTTTATAGTGCGAAAAGTTGTGCAAGATTACGCATCATAATATTTCGTAAGTTTCCAGACCCGCCGCAAGTTTGCGGAAGAGTAATATTTCGTAACTTTTTAAAATATTTTGAAATATTATGATATGCAAAGTTTCGTAATTTTACGGTTCGTAATATTCCGTAATTTTACGCATTCGCAATATTTCGTAATTTTACATAATATTTTGTAAGTTTCCAGACCCGTCACAAGTTTGCGTAAGCGTAATATTTTGTAACTTTTTAAAATATTTCGAAATATTACAATATGCGTAATTTTACAGTTTGTAATATTGTGTAATTTTATTGCGTAATATTTCGCAACTTTTTAAAATATTTTGACGATTCGTAATTTTACATAAATATTTTGTAATGTTTCAAAATTCATTTTTGTACTATAAGTTTATATAATGTATATTTTATTAGATATAATATGAATTAAATTATAAAAAATTACAAGTATTTATTACTATATACAGAATATATAAAAGTAAAAAAAGAAAGAGTAACGATACAATTAGATGTAAAAAGAAGAGAAACAGCTATAGTAACATTGGTATTAGATATAAAGATAAAAGAAATATTGTTAGTATTGTTAGTATTGTTAATATTAGAGTAAAAAGAGTTAAAGAAACAGTAAAAACATGGATATTATCGTTAGTATTAAAGTACAAGTAAAAGAAAAAAAGGAAACGTAAATAGTATTGTTAGTATTACGATATAAAGTAACAATTAGGGTAAAAAACGCGTTAGTATTAAAACAATTAGTATTAATAAACAAATATTTCTATATCTGCAAAAAATAAACTAAAAATAAAAGAAAGAGGAAAAATAAACATGTTGTTGGTATTAAGTAAAAGGAGTAAAAAAAACATAATTAGTATTGTTAGTATTGTTAGTATTGAAGTAAAAGTAAAAAGGAATAAAGGAAATATGGATATTATTGTTAGTATTACGACACAAAGTAACAAAGGTAAAAAGAAAATGAAAATAATTAGTATTAATAAACAAATATTTCTATACCTGCAAAGAATAAACTAAAAATAAAAAGAAAGAGGAGACAAAATAAAAAATAAACATGTTGTTAGTATTAAGTAAAAGGAGTAAAAAAAACATAATTAGTATTGTTAGTATCAATCATTAGTATTAAAGTACAAGTAAAAAGAAATAAAGGAAACATGTATATTATTATCAGTATTACGATACAAAGTAAAAAAGAAGTAAAAAATAATGAAATAATTATTATTAATAAACAAATATTTCTATACCTGCAAAGCAATAAATTATGAAATATATGTAAATATTCTGTATATAATTAAAAAATATTGAACAAAAGGATAAAGAAATAATAAAAAGAAGAGAAAAATATTGAACAAAAAAATAAAGAAATAAAGAGACAAAAAATAAATAGGACAAAACACGTGCAGATTAAATCACATGCAAGGATCAGCCTAATTTGATTGGCCAGAAAATACGATACTGTATATGCAATCATGCACAATCATATCATGCAGATTTATTTATTTAATTATCAACAACACGGGCGTGACATAAATAAATCGTGACTGAAACTTGTGTTCAATTTGTGTTCAATTTGTGTTGATAATTCTGGTAAAAACGTCCGAACATTTGTATTTATTTTTCGCATGTATTAATAAAAAATTTCTTGGCAAAAAACACTTTTTTTTTATTTTGAATGCTTATATACAGTGTATTAGTTTTATATATTATAGATCATGTCATCCAAGCTTGAATCATTGAAACAGCGCATCACTGAGCTTGAGGCTGAGAATGTTGAGATTGCAGAGCTCAGGAAGGAGAATGCAGAGCTTAGAAAGGAGAATACAGTGATCCCCGATCTTAGAAACAGGCTCTCAGTGTTTGAGGCTGAGGTAGCTGAACTTAAACACAAGAATGTCAAGACTCTAAGAACGAGTGAGGAATATAATGAGAGACGTGATGTTAAGATACAGAAATTAGAGCAGAAAAATGCAGAGCTTGAGGCTAGGCTTGCGGTAGTGGAACAGAGTTCTGTGGCAGTGAATGGACAATCACAGAATGATAAGGAAGTGATACCAGAGGTGTTACCAGAGGTATTAACTGTTGATGGCTCCATAGTTCAGCTTAAGCATTGTAAAACTGATTGCAAAATAAATGATGCAGTACCAGAGGTGGCTACCAAAGGTAATGTGTCTACCAACTCCAAATCATCAGAGGAAAGAGAGATGGATAAATTCTTGGATGAGGCACATAAGAAAGGTATTGGTGATGAAATAAGGCGACGCAATAAGGAGAAACATGAGTCAACTAAAAATCAAGCCCAGGACGTTACTTCTAACTTATCACGCGACACAGAAACCATTAACAATTCAGTAGAATTTAAATTATCACGTTCGGAATTACTGATTTATTGATGTGGTAATACATAACTTGTTTTACAAAGTGAAATTGCTAATGCCTGCCGGTGTTTCGTTCATCTAAGCTATCTATATACTAACACATCTCATCATTAACTCTAATCCGATTTCATTCGTCCCAACGTCGATATTCTGGATAGAATAAAATGGTCGTCAGTTATGCATATAATATGCAGAGTCAGAAATAAATTAAACAGCATGACCTTAGTAATACTCACCGAAAGTTTATGTTCTCCACCTAATAAGGTCCAGTTCTGAAATGGGTATTAGTTTTTAAGTTCTGAAGTCAACTCTTTGCAAATTGCACACCCACAACCGAAAAAGTATATTTCATATATTTCATTCATACCTTAATTGCGAAGTGTGTACGGACTTCAATAATTTTTTCGTCAACACTTCTTCAAAACTGCAATGGGTCGGTTTCCTTTTAACGAGAAATAGTACGACGGCTTGGGTAGTCAGAGTAAGAAAATAAGTTGTCTGGCCGTATTGATTAGTCACGGTCAATTGTACGACCACTCGCACTGATTTACCAATAATCAAGACTTCATTATAGTGAAACTTCAGAATCTGAAATACACGATCCACAATCCCATTCCAAAAAAAAGCTTGGCTTTAATTAACCTGGAATTTATTGAAAGAAAAACGTTAGGAAATGTTAACAAAATCTTTGCTTCATAGTGTACTGTGGTTACAAGTAATCAGCATGTAAATATGCATGAAACAAAGAAAAGATTCCACATTCCTGCCGTCTATATGGCAGGCAGGAAATGTGGCCTACCTTTGCACACAGAATGTTTACCGTCTATATGGCAGGTAAGGTCATTCTAATGCGCACCTCTGTCGACTGATCAACTATATGCTAAACCAGCCGGCAGGCGACTGCAACAAGGAGGTCATCGCCTATATGACAGATGATTGTCTCCCTTTGCACTTCCAGTACGACCGCCGTCTATATGACAGGCGCGGGACGTATGGGCCAAGACGAAAGATTTGGAAGCGTAAAAACCATCAATAAAACGGGTACGTTTTAAAAGGACCGATCTGATATATAAAGGTTACCGCCAAGAAAAAAATTTTGGTCCTACAATTCGACAGTGATCCTACATAGCAATTTGATTGGATCTACACGCGGACAGACTGAATGAATTAATCATTAATCATTATATTATAAATTCGACGTAATTGTCGTAATTGTTAGGGAAAAGAAAAAAATTTTTTCGATAGTTTATTTCAACTTCTAACTATGTCCATTTCCGAACCACGAGTAACAGGAGAGTATTCAACTTTTATGTGTGAACAGAAAGCGCGTGATGTCGATGACTTCTTTAAGAGCCAACCGGCTTCAAGGTGGTCTTTTGAGCTTTACATTAATAATTTTCTTGCGGATCCCGATCTTGGCGTCAGCTTCGACCAGCTGTTAAGCACGTTTGTGGATAGCTTAGATCAAATTAACAAACTACATACCGTTCCTTTAACTATACGATCGAATTGTTCCAACTACATCAATTGGCTCCAGGTGCCTGTCACTTTCCTTTTCCTTATCGATACTAGATCGAACTTCAAAGTTGCCTCATAACATCTATTATCACAGCTACCAACAGGTGAAAGCTTTGTGTGCGAACGTAGAGAAATCTTTTATGCTAAGATAAATCTCGAAAAAAATTTTCAATTGAATTCTGTGTTTAAGGTACGTTAACATGCCATCGTAACTAATGAGATTATGAGATGCTAATATGCTTATGTATCTTTGCAGAAATCGGTCGATGTCACCGCTCAAACAAGAGGTTTTAAAACTTTTTTGCAACCCGTACCATCGGCTTTTCCGTCAGAAACGCCAAAAAATGATATTCCGTCACCACTTTCAAATACTTCGGGTTCCAGCAATAGAACACTCGTTAATACAATTTCTACAGATAAAGAGATGTGTGTTTCTGAGAACAATGAAGATTCAGAAACAAATGATTTGGATACACCGGATCATGAGGTAAATTATATCTGGCAGGTTTATTAGCTGTAAACGTTTATTATTCTCACCACCATTCACTCTTGAAGGAAGCGATCGATGATCAAGAAGAGGTAAAGGAGGAGAGCAACAATAAAGAAGTGGAAAAGGAAAACCAAGTATATCTTCACTGAGAATTTTATGAATAATAACAAGGACTAACGCTTTTTCCATTAGAAAGGGCCATTTAGAATGCGCGAACAAAATCGAACGGAGTTTGCGAAATCATATAGGGCAATGGACAAAGGTTATATGTGGAAACTTTCATCAGGGAGAATAGTTGAAGAAGAGTTGTTTAAACTCGGAAATGATTTGGAATTTGAACAGTAAGTATTCATGCATATGAGGTTATGTTATGTTCACAGAGATTATCGTAATAAATTGCATTTTTGTTCACATAGTGCCATTCATTCCTTCATCCTTGATGTTGAAGATGAGATCATTATGGGACATTTTACTGAGAAAGAACTCGAGGAGATAGAAGGCACAACTATTCCGGAGGTACCAGATTTTTCGGACGAAATTGACGATTTTTTGGGTAATTTCTTTGGCAAGGTAATAAATATCTCAATTACACGTTACTAGCGAATATATATACTGTAATAAGTCACCAAGGTCTTTTCTCTTCTATTGTAGACAAACTTAAACGAAATCCGACAGATAATAAAAGAATCAATGTTCGGTATTGATTACAATCGTGAGAAGCATCATGACGTAGACTACATATGTCTTGCTTTATATTCACTGTAAGTAGTCGTTTTTTTATTTTTGTCCCTGTGACCGTGAGACCGTCTGCACACATACAGTATATATGGACCTCGTCAGAGTTTTTGTGAAGCTTACTAATCGTGATTTGACAGGGTGAGGGAAATAGAAAACGGTAATCTCAAGAACGCAAACCTAGAAAACTGGTATAACTGCCACATATGGAATATAATATTCGACCAAGTGTTCGGAGATGTACAAGCAGTGACTGTTGTCAGGTAATTCTTTACCTTTAAAAAGTAGCTTCTTTTGATCTGACTAGATTTTTTTGCAATCAAGAGGGGAAAGTACGAGTGTGTCGACAGCAACGCGTAAAAATAAAAAGCTAAAAGGAAACCAGGGGAACGTCGGAAAATTGGACGTAGAGGGGATTGGATACTCAGAGCTGTAGGCAACGGTAACAAAGATGAGTTTGGGGCGGGGGAGGCGGGCAAGGATTGGACGGATGAATATGGGACAAAGTATCTCAAGGAAATTGGCTTAAAACTTCCCAAAACGCTGAAAGATATGTTAATGAATTTAATGGAGAGGGTAAATTGGGACAAAAATGTGCGCAAAAATATCCAGACCGTCGGAATTATACACGAAGGTATGTTTCTGAACTTGATTTTCACAAGAATCTATAAGGTGTTCATCACTGACCAATAACTTAATTTTATAATAGGTCTTATGATGTCATTGGTATATGCCGACAATCCGAAAGGATACGTCTGCAGGTTTCGTCGTAGCGACCTTATGGAAGTACCAGATACGGCGGAAAAATTTGATTCAATCTTGAAAATATTGGCATCTATCCTAACTGCAAAGGTTAGTTGTATGTTTTCGTTCTATATATGTTTTGGCTTACAAAGCTGATGTATTTGTGAATGTTAGTCTGCAATCCGAATGACAATAGAGATGGCTCAAACAAAAAGACAGGCTGTCAAATCATCACTTAAGGGTACAGGGTACCGAAAGCGACCTCGAGAAGAAGATCACCACCAGATGCCTGCATGTTTATCGACTCCGAAAAAAATAAAAATGTGTTCCAAAATGAACGATAAACGACCATACCCATCATCACCGTGCCCCGGATCTCCGAGTTCTGATCCATTAATTTAATCTTTGGTGGAATGGGAGCTCTTGTCCTACTGAGAATATTTTTTGCGAGCTTCAATAAAAACGATCCTTCATCATTAATTGCAAAATGCAGACGTACGTGCGCGTAAACGACTTTACCTTTGACCGCATATACCGTAATGTAGGGAAGATATACGGGAGCAAGAGAATTAGCTTAGGCTAATACCAATACCAAGAAAAATCATTGTTATCTACTGTGTTGTTAATAAATAATTATAATAGCAACAATTAATAAATTTAATTCTTTAGCTTGATAATAAAATTCCTCCTTTTTATGTGATGTACGCATCATACGATAATCAAAATTTCGGGAAATATAAGTTATTTCTTTTGACATCTCACGCATATTAGCTTATCACTCGCAAAGAAAGATAGCACGGGTAAAATCTATCCCTCCGGGTTTCATCCTAAATCTTACTGTAGATGATAGCGATTATGTGATTGCTGAAGTTTTAAAAGGATCGGGAAGCACGTAATACTGCGCTTCGTATCATATTTTACTGCGCCCTGGTGACATGGTGTCCCGCCTCGGCAACTAGAAAAATAGTGTTTTTTTACATGTGATTTAATAAGCCAATCAAATTAATAAAGTTTTGCCCAATAGGGCTTGCACATGCACTGCTCATCGAATAAAATAAAATCGTATTGTAACACAATCCCTGAGACTATTCCCGGGATTATTATCCCCCACGTATCATCCTCGGCTCTGATTGATCAAGTGTCCATAATATAAGTTTCGGGAGATAAATTTAACCGGATGTTTCTGCGCAATTTTGACGAGCCCGGACACGGTGTCCAGAATCTACCATCAGAAAAAATGGTTGTAATGATTTTCCCGAATCAAGGCTGGCTAAAGAAAAAATCCGAAACCTGGTTAGCCGATCATCTCGTGATTTGAGTTGCGGGAAGGTTGCGAGGAAGTGCCGGGAACTGTCTGGGAGCCAGGGTGATACAAATTTTTATGTTATACATCATGTCTGGCTAATCCCTGTTAATCCATGCACAGCGCCTATGGCCAAACCGCATGTACCGTATATCACGGGCCATAGTACCCCCCCTATGCATAGTACCCCCCTTGAAAAATTTCATAGAATTGTATAGTACCCGGGGGGATATTTTACATTTATCTCGTGATCCAGTGATCAGATTTGAGCCATCTTTTTTTTATTTGATAGCTCTCATCGTGCTCTTCAAAATAAAAATAGATCGCTCAAATTGGACTAGTAGATCGTGAGATATTCGCAAAAAACGGAATTTTTAAGCTTTGTTTAGTACCCGGGGGTACAGGGTCAAACCCCCGATTTTTGCAAGATACCCGGGGTACTGTGGCCCGTGATATACGGTAAATATAAAATTAGCTTAGCCCGATATATGGCCCTATATAATCCCCATACAGTCGCACCTCTATATAGTCACCCCCCATATAAGCACAACCTCTATATAGTCAACAAGATTTTTGCGCCCAAACTTTTTATTAAGAAAATTACCTCTTTACAGTCACAAATAGGTTATAATCACTATCACACCAAATATGTGCGCCCATTTCTCATTTTCTGACCTCTTTATAGTCACATCACATGTTTTTTATGTCTGTATTTTATCAGTTTTTCCAATTTTTAAACAAATGTATTTACTAAACTATGATAAATTTACCGATTTCTCAAAAAGTTTTTCAGGCAGGATTAACACAGTGGTTTAAATGTAGTACTGCAACACTGCATGAATATCATGACTTGCGTAGTACTACAGTACAAGTATTGTAAGTTTTTATAGTCACAGTTCATGTGATTTTTCATAATGTTTGACTATATGGAGGGTTCTCTATACAGTCACATTTCATTATAAGCACACCAAAAGTGTGTGCCCGAATGCATGATTATATAGAGGTATGACTGTAATCAAATAAAAATGAATTTGGATTTAGTATAGTATAATCTTGCTAAATCAGCTATAAATTGATAAAAATCGCAGTGTAAACTCTATAAATCTCTTAATAGCTAAAATCATTAAATATGGTATATTCTGATCCCTATATACATTTAAGTGTAGCTGATTCACATATTAACTATGATCTTTCTAAAATGCGTGGGAATAAGACTCCATCAGATTGGAAGGATCGAATTTAGGACACATTAACGGTATATAGAAAAAATCATCTTTTAACTGATTATAATAAGAGATATCTTATTGCAAGAAAACAAACATATTTATTATATCAGTGTAATGTTTGGTTCAGAATAAATATAGGAATATGCTATTCTTGTAATCAGCTTGTCTATTCCAAATTAGGAAGCAGGTATGAGTATTTTCATGCATTCTTTATGGATAAGCATTGGCGTACAAATTGTACTGGAAATGAATATTGTGATATGAGCTTCTAAGACTATATGAAGCTGAAAAATAATCCTCCACCTTGCTATTTCACAAAGAAGGCAATCCGTCGATATGAGATGTGGTTGGAAAATGTATCAAATAGGATTAGACGTATCAGGTAAAAGCACAAGGTGCAAAGCAATGTAAACACTACACCTAGCAAACCTTATTATATTTATAACCAGCAAAAAAATATCTATATGAACAATACTTTCTTAACTCCTTTTCCAAAAAAGCCTGTCCAATATCAGAGTTACTATTCCCAAAGGGAATCTTAGATGGATAAGCCACGTTCATTGACTCCTCCTCCTTTACCACCAAAGCCTATTGCGTTAATGAATGGCTTTGAGAGATACACTATGCGACGTAGTGCAAGTGCACTAGAGATTTCAGCCTATAGATTTGAGAGAAGCCAGGTCTTGATTGATGCTGAGGAATATTTTAATTCTGTGCGAAATAATGCGGAAATAAACTTAATATCTTTTGACTGAATAATACCATTATTTATCTCAACTATATTTAGCTGAAAGTGTGATATATGAATTATTCATAACATTTTTTTTGCACTATATAATCTGCATGCATGATCGCCTAGTATAATTGTGAAATGCTTTATATGCACTATGCATGATCTGCCTATTCTGGGTTAGATTCTCCAATATATTGTATAACTATTTTAATAAAGTATTTCAGGAAGATCTATGAAGCGATCTTGGGGATTCTTGATTGCGAAATGATATAACTATCAGTTTGAGAATTTCTATGCAACAGTTATCCAGCGAGCTTATAGGAATTACAAGAAAAGACCTGAATCTTTGGCAAAACGAATTTGAGAGATGGTGAGGAATGATGATGTTACTGATGAGAAAAAATTTTTGGGTATAAATAACGAATGGGGATATTCTAATCCTTCAGGACAAATATGTGATGATGATGGTTTGATGGTTATTGTTATCCAGCAAAAAATGACTGGATAATTGAGAAGAGATACCAATTATAGATACGATTAGCTAATGTAATACACATACTTGTTTATAAAATATTATATCAGCAAGGCTATATAATTATTAGTGGTGCGCATTGGCTTATTATGTTAAAATGGCTACGGAATCCTAAACATTATCATATTAATAAAAATTATAACTTTGAATACTTCATCAGAATTTCAGATTGTGAGAAATATAAGGCTAATTCATGGAGTATAAAATCAATCTGTGATTTACCAACGTTAAGAACATATAATATTCTAGGAAAGAAACTTACCGTAAATTTCTCAGATTTGGATGATAATTGTGAGTTTGTATGCCAAATTTTCCAGATCAGTTCTTGACCCAGATACCGAATATTATCTTAATAAAATAATATATTGTTCAGCCATAATGCATGTTGGCGTGTGCGATATAAATTAGCATGTTTTTGATCCTCGTTAAAGTGCATATGATGTAATAGGTGATATACCACAAATCATCTGTAACTTTGTGTGACTGTTTGTGCGACAAATTAATTTTCACACATAAGAAATCGATCCCCAAAAATATTTCAAATTTTTTCTCTATTTATCTGAATAGCATTCATTTATGAGTATATTTCCTCTGGCTATTCCTACTAGATTTTGACAGCGACAAGCGCGAGTGTATTTGTATAATGTTACTAGGTCTTTATCACTGAGCGGTCGAGCAAGTGAAATAAAAAAGTTCGTATATGCATATTCCCCAATGCCTTTGCAATGTTGAGATCTACAATGCACATTCCGCATGTCTTTTACTAACGAACATAAAACTTTGGCGTAAAGTGCCTTGCATATTTCTCCTATCTCTTTCCCCAACATTAATGCAAGTTGGATAGGATGTGAATGGGAATACGATACATTTAAAGGCGGTATGGTGAATTTACTATTTGCATTATCTTACATTTTATTTTTTGCTAATAAAATTTTTTCAATGCCTGGACAATTATTTGACAAAGTTTACAAGTTCCTTACCACTTCGCTATTAGGATATATTACAGCTTTTTCTATCGTTTATCAAGTGATAGAAGATGAACCATGGGTGGAACAAGAGGAATTGAGAAGGATAGTAAACGATGCCATCAGCGTGGCAACAGCAAATGTGTATTCTTGAATATAACTGCACAGAATAAATTACTTAGAATTCTAACAAAGGTAGGTTGAAGAATTTGTAGAAATTAATGCTTTTATCATATGATGATTGGTGCATTTCCGATAATGGATTTTAGATTTGTGAAGGCTTTAGTCTATGGAATTTGCCCTATTAAACCTACTTTATATTGGATTCAACTCTAATAACCGAGTATAAAGGGCAATCTGGGTACCTATTAGCTCTGTTAGTATTGGCATTCAACTCCATGGACGCATGAGAGGTGCTCTGGCTTTAGTCTTGCTGATTCGAAAATCTATATGTGGAATAGAGTTGCTTACAATGTGTGAGCCACGCAGAGATAGCAACTTTTATAGCATTCTGATGGCACGAGCTCGTGATATTAAAAGGCATATTGTTTTATATAATACTAATGAATATTTTATGCGCCAGTTTGATGATGCTTTCGAAGGCGTTTGCAGTCTTCATGACATAAAAATGGCGGTTAAATCTCTTACTGATGATGAGATCAAGAAAAATATGAAAAACTTGAAGAAAAAACTTGCGGTACTTTTACCAGATCTCAGCAATTTTTTGTATATATAATTTTATCCTAGTATAACCTTATATAATAACATTATTTCTTTTTTAGAGAAGTGAATGTGCTCATGCTGAAGAAATACGTCAAAATTTAGAAGATATATCAATTTCTGATTTGACATGGCGGGATCCAATCGCTAGTCAAGTGATTGATGATGATTCAGTTATAGTGAAAAATTTAGACAGATATGCACGACTAAAGCTTTGCATGAGCCAGCTCAAATCAAGCTACAGTCTGGCTTGGCGTGGCTTGAAAAAAAAAATTCTGGCTTAAGCCAAAATGAGTCAAGCCACAAAAAATCTTGGCTCAACTCATTCAAGCCAAGCTGAGCCATGAAAAATTCTGGCTCAAGCTGGCTTAAGCTTTATTATCAAAAAAAAAGCTGAAATTAGGCGTTTTTATATGTAAAGTTACAAAAAAAAAAAACACTGGAACTAATGGTCCTGGCAGAATCCCAAATAATACTAATATAACTCACATACGGGTTTGCGTAGAGTTTATATGAAATTACTTTTTAAACCTACAAATTGAGTTTGCGTAGATCGGTCAATTTGGTAGTAACTCACATATTATGTTTGCGTAGAGTTTATAATAGATATACGTGGATTTATATTTAAAAAATACTAATTTTGGTAAATTAAATTACTCAGTATTTACCAAAATTTATTTTATTTTATTTATTTTTTCACTTTTTTTCAGTATTTTATACCAAATTTATTTATTTTTATTATTCTTTTTCAGTTTTTAATACCCTAATTCCAAAAGTCCGGTCGTGTTTTTCGCCTGGCAACACTACAAAAAATAAAAAATAATAATTAATTAGTTAAAAAAAAGAACAACGAAAGACACCTCACCCACCCTCTCTTACCTTAATTCCAAAAGTCCGGTCGTGCCTTTCGTCCGATAACACTACAAAAAATAAAAATAAAAAATAATTAATTAATTAGTTAAAAAAAACACCGAAAAACACTTCCCACCCTCCCTTACCTTAATTCCAAAAGTCCGGTCGTTCCTTTCATCTGGCAATACTACAAAAAATAAAAATAAAAAAATAATTAATTAATTAGTTAAAAAAAATAACGAAACACCTCCCCCAACCCCTCCCTTACCTTAATTCCAAAGTCCGGTCGTGCCTTTCATCTGGTAACACTACAAAAAAATAAAAAAAAAATAATTAATTAATTAGTTAAAAAAATACCAAAAAACACTTCCTCACCCTTTCTTACCTTAATTCCAAAAGTCCGGTCGTGCTTTTCGTCTGGCAACACTACAAAAAAATAAAAATAAAAAATAATTAATTAATTAGTTAAAAAAAATTACCGAAAAACACTTCCCCACCCTCTCTCACCTTAATTCCAAAAGTCTGGTCGTGCCTTTTGTCCGGCAACACTACAAAAAAATAAAAAAAAATAATTAATTAATTAGTTAAAAAAAACACCGAAAAATACTTTCCCACTCTCTCTTACCTTAATTCCAAAAGTCTGGTCGTGCTTTTTGTCTGGCAACACTACAAAAAGTAAAAAAAAAGTTAATACTTAATTAGTTAAAAAAAACACCGAAATACCTCCCCCAACCCCTCCCTTACCTTAATTCCAAAAGTCCGGTCATGCTTTTCGTCTGGCAACATCACAAAAATAAACTGATAAATGATTAAAAAAAAGATCAGATATTCAGATTATCTGATTAGATTGGCAAGTCACATAACCCTGCCTTTATATCAAATAATTTATTATAGCGTTAACAGCATTTTGTATTATAAAATCATAAAAAAAAAATGCCAGAACTATTGGTACCAGTGTTTTTTACTCATAAAATTGCAAAAAGTGCCAGAACAAATAGTTCCAGTATTTTTTATATATAAATTTGCAAAAAAAAACGCCAAAACTATTGGTACCGGCATTTTTTATAAAAAATTGCCGAGCTTGATCTGGCTCATGAGCCGGCTTGAGCTTTTCAAGCCAAGTCCACTGCCAGCTTGAGTTTATCAAGCCAAGCCTAATACCTGATTCAAGCTTTTTCAAGCTGGCTTATGAGCCACCAAGCCAATTTAATTATGGCTTGGCTTAGCTCAGCTTGAAAAGCTTGAGCCAGCTTGCAAGCTGGCTCAGCTCATGTGGAGCTTTACTTCAGATAATCAAATAAATCTGATTACCTAAAGTTTTATTACAAATATTTTAAATAAAAAAATATTTCTTTATTAATAAAATACACTGAAAAAATGTTTCATAACATTTTTCACAAAATTAATTAAAAAATGTTGCAAAACATTTTTTTATTAGTAAAAATATACTGAAAAAATGTTTTGCAATATTTTTTCATAAAACTAATTAAAAAAATGTTACAAAGCATTTTTTTATTAATAAAATACATTGAAAAAATATTTCACAATATTTTTTCATAAAATTAATTAAAAAAATGTTGTGAGACATTTTTTTATTAATAAAAATATACTGAAAAAATATTTCGTAATACTTTTTCATAAAATTTATTAAAAAAACATTTCGCAACATTTTTTCATTAGATTAATTAAAAAACATTACAGAACTTTTTTTTATTAAATCATTTGAAACCTATATAATAATTTTTTTATTAAATTGATTTCAAGTTAACAGGTCAATCAGGTCAAATCAAACCTATAACCTAACCTGATACTGAATATTGAATTTGATGATCCAACCTGAATATTTTAGGTCAACCCAATAGGTAACCTGAATTAACTTTTAATCATTCAGAACTCTACTCATTCCTTTACTTCATTTATCTTCAAAAATGCTCTAAAAGATTGTTTTTATAAAAAAAAAAAAGAAAGAACATTAATAAAAATGTTCTTATATTAAATTATTAATAAAAAAATAAAAAAAAATATTAAAAAATAATTTGAACTTACTGATTTATCCAGAAACTATAGCCAAAAGGTTTGTTTTATACAAAAGAATAAAAATTTTTTAATAAAAAAAGTGTTCAGATTGGTATATTAGTCATATTACTCATGTAGATCAACAAATTACATGATCTGTATATCCAATATGTCTATACCAAAAAATTCATTATGCTATACCAAATAATTCATTATAACATTAATGAATTTTCTTATAATAAAGTCCTGATCAACTAGGATATAGAGTTTGTTATAAAAAAGAAAACTGTCAGTAGTTCTCTTTTACTTATAAATACTAATAATAAAACATTTTCAAATTTTCAAATAGATAATAAAGAAAAAAAGAGAAAGTAAGAATATATAACAGATAAATTGTTTATTAACTTTAATCTTATTCTTACCAATTATAATCTTATAGAAGAAAAACAAATACTAATCAAAATCAATATTATCAAATATATATCAGATACTTATATATCAGTGATTAATCAAATATATATCAGACATTTATACATATCAGATACATTTTAGATACCTGATATATCATATCTTAAAATATACCTAAAAATTATAAATTATTTAAACTCTAATAGCTAAACTATTAGTTACTGATATATGGGATTTTTGCAATAGAAAGGTACGAAACTCAAAAAAAATTTTAAATTTATTTTATATGCTAATTATGTTTTTTATACTAAAATAAGTGTAAATTTAATATTAATTAAATTTTTATTTTTTTTTGAGTTTCGTACCTTTCTATTGCAAAGACCCCATATTATCTAATATATATTAGAAACCTAATATACATATAATTTTTAAATTTATATATGAAATCAAAATGAAAATAACAAAGTTAAAATAGTTAAAAAACATGACTAAAATGTAAATTAATAATTAAAATGATTTATGAAGTTAAAGTATTTATAAATTCAAAAGGATTATAGATTACAAATAAATAATAATATCTTTATTTAATTATTATTTTATTAATTTAAAATAAAAAAAAATTGAAGATTATTATTAAAAAAATTTTATTAAAATTCTGAATAAAAAAAAGTATTAAGTAAAATCTAGTATGTGCCTCACTTCAATATACTATTACAATAACAATAGTTAGATGTTAATTTAATGAGAACATTTAAATTATTTTGTTAAAACTATTAAATATAAAAAAATGCACATTTAATACTTGTTTGCTATTATTTATAAAAATAGTATTCAGACTGTATGATATAGATGTCAGTATTAATTATAATCCAAAAAAAAAGGTATGTTTCCAGCTGATATTTGATACAAATTGGGTCTAACTATTCATATATATAAATAATATTAAAAACTGAAAATAAAACTGCTATTCCAGCATATTTTTTAATTTTCTAAAAATTTATAGATTTAAAATTTAAATGTAAACATTAATAATAAAAATTATTATTATAATTATGCAACTTTTCCAAAATCTTGTCCTAAATTACCTATATATTTTTTTTCTGATATGTATTTTCAGCCTTCTACTAGATCTTTCAGAGACTTCATTATAATAAAGAACAAAATTCTAACTAAAATCAGAACATACAACACCATTAAAATAAATTACTAATTAAAGTAATCCAACTATCTATAGTAATATAATGGTACCATCAAGATAGTGCTGCTTAACCTGAAACAAAAAAAAAGTAAAATCAGAAATAAGAAGAATGAAAAAATAAAAGGGTGAAAAAAAAAAGGAAAATGATGTCTAATTTACATATTATCCTGAAAAAACTATTAAAAATTTGTTAAATTAGAAAGCTTATTTCTAAAAAAAGTTAAAAAAAAATAAAAGAAAAGTATTAAAAGACATTCTAATCTCCAAAGTAAGACCCCTTGCAAGTGATATATAATATATTATAATTTCATAAAGGAACTCCAATCTAGTTAGTAGGTTTTTGAGGTTGTCATGACAAAAAATACAAGTTCTTCTTCTTATTACATCAGGAAATTTTATAGTGCGAAAAGTTGCGCAAGATTACGCATCGTAATATTTCGTAAGTTTCCAGACCCGCCGCAAGTTTGCGGAAGAGTAATATTTCGTAACTTTTTAAAATATTTCGAAATATTATGATATGCAAAGTTTCGTAATTTTACGGTTCGTAATATTCCGTAATTTTACGCATTCGCAATATTTCGTAATTTTACATAATATTTCGTAAGTTTCCAGACCCGCCGCAAGTTTGCGTAAGCGTAATATTTTGTAACTTTTTAAAATATTTCGAAATATTACGATATGCAAAGTTTCGTAATTTTACGGTTCGTAATATTGTGTAATTTTATTGCGTAATATTTCGCAACTTTTTAAAATATTTTGACGATTCGTAATTTTACATAAATATTTTGTAATGTTTCAAAATTCATTTTTGTACTATAAGTTTATATAATGTATATTTTATTAGATATAATATGAATTAAATTATAAAAATTACAAGTATTTATTACTATATACAGAATATATAAAAGTAAAAAAAGAAAGAGAAACGATACAATTAGATGTAAAAAGAAGAGAAACAGCTATAGTAACGTTGGTATTAGATATAAAGATAAAAGAAATATTGTTAGTATTGTTAGTATTAAGGTAAAAAGAGTTAAAGAAACAGTAAAAGGAGTAAAAGAAACATGGATATTATCGTTAGTATTAAAGTACAAGTAAAAAGGAATAAAGGAAACGTAGATAGTATTGTTAGTATTACGACATAAAGTAACAAAGAGGTAAAAAAAAACGCGTTAATATTAAAATAATTAGTATTAATAAATAAATATTTCTATACCTGCAAAGTAATTGAACAAAAGAATAAAGAAATAAAGAGAAAGGAAAAAAAACATGTTGTTAGTATTGTTAGTATCGTTAGTATTAAAGTACAAGTAAAAAGGAATAAAGGAAACATGGATATTATTGTTAGTATTACGATACAAAGTAACAAAGAGGTAAAAAAAAACGCGTTAATATTAAAATAATTAGTATTAATAAATAAATATTTCTATACCTGCAAAGAGAATAAAGAAATAAAGAGAAAGGAAAAAATAAACATGTTGTTAGTATTGTTAGTATCGTTAGTATTAAAGTACAAGTAAAAAGGAATAAAGGAAACATGGATATTATTGTTAGTATTACGATACAAAGTAACAAAGAGGTAAAAAAAAACGAAAATAATTAGTATTAATAAACAAATATTTCTATACCTGCAAAGCAATAAATTATGAAATATATGTAAATATATTGTATATAATTAAAGAAATAATAGAAAGAAGAGACAAAAAAATTAAAAATATTGAACAAAAGAATAAAGAAATAAGAGACAAAAATAAATAAGACAAAAAACGCGTGCATGATTAAATGATTAAATCACATGCAAGGATCAACCTAATTTTGATTGGCCAGAAAATACGATATCGTAAAATTACGGAAATCCGCATTTTAAAAAATCATGTACATCGTTACAGAAATTGTATATGCACAATTACTAAATATCATCCCCTCGTGATAAATTAAAAATTATCAACACAAATTCAACACAAATTCAACAAATTTAACGAAATTTGGCCAAAATTAACAAATTTTTTACCAGAATTATCAACACAAATTGAACACAAATTGAACACAAATTTCAGCTACGATTTATTTATGTCACACCCGTATTGTTAAGAATTAATAACCATTTTATTTATTAAAACTATATTATTATGGTAAAAAAAATGCTATTACGTGTGATATATATAAAAAATAATATTTATTTCCTATGCAACCCATAATTCTCTAATAAACTATTTACATACCGACCTTCCTCCTCCGTGTTATAAGAGTCACTAGAAAGTATATCATCGTCAGCTATGCTATCGTTAGCCGCACCATTGTTGGCCGCACTATCGTTAGCCGCACTATCGTTAGGCCTACCATCGTTAGTCGCACCATCGTCAGCCGCACCTGCTCCATCGTCAGCTGCTCCATCACCACCATTATCTACATCATTACCATCATGAGAATCGTCGTCCGAATGTGTAAATTTATCCCTATTTTTCAACTTTTGCTAAAAATAAATAAATAAATAAATAAACTGTAATTCAAATAATTCACATTTTGCAAATTGTAAATTAAAAACTTACTAAGTTGTTGATTATCTTCGACTTCATTATACTTTCGCTCATTTGAATGTTTTGATTATTAGGATTTAAGTACGTTTCACATATGCTAATCGCATAAGCTATTTGGGTTTTTGAGGGATTTTTATTTTCTTTTCGCAACTTATCGATTATCAGCGACATATATGTCGTAGGTTGCCCATCTTTAACCTTTTTAAATAGGTTGTTGTAACATCTTTTCACCTCCGGCTTACTCTTCCATTCCTGAATCTTTGACGGACTAACCTGAGTGTTAATAGACGGTAATTTATGCCCAGTCGCTTCAAAAACAGAATACATAACATCTTTGACTCTAGACGTGAACGTCCCTCGTATGCTTCTATGTTGTTGTACTAACTATTAAAAAAAAATATTAGTATGAAATTTAATAAAATTCATAATTGCTTTAACTTACAGTCGGGGCAATTTTTTTTTCGAAAAAAATAATCCATTGATTTTTTTTGAACTGGCGTATAAATTCCGGGTTTTCGTCTTTTAAATATTTTTCGGTAGCGAGTCTGTACTCGTCTTGCGAAGGATAAATAAAATTTTCAAATAAAATTTTCGACACCTTCTTAACGAACTCCTAATCAAACGAGGTTAGCATTTCAGGTTTACATTAAATAATATTCATCTTTATTACCTTTATATACTCCGGATCTATTGTATTATTATTTTTGTTATCATCGTTGAGCTTTTTTTCTATGCCCGAGAGACGGGTTTCGAGATTTTTTTGTCCGGTGATAAGAACTTCAAGCTTAGAAATTATCTGCGAATTGGTTCTTAATAGTTTCTCTATTGATTTTTTATTAACTTTAACAATAAAATATAATTTACTATATATTATATAATTTCTTATAAAAAATATGATACATATCATGTCATATATACCTTCAACGTTATCGTCTGATAATCTTATTCGTTTCTCGGCTTCACTACTCTTCTCAGTATTACGTCTTGAGATTCTTTCATTATCATCAATATTTCGTTTTTCATCACGTTTTGTAGCCATCGGGATAATATGTGAGGGAGGAGATATGAACTAAACTCGAAAAGGAGAAAAAGATATTACTAGAAATTTGAAGAGGAACTAGAAATACGAAAGGAGAAAAATATGAGAAAAGGGGAAAGACATGAACCAGAAATTTGAAAATGAGGAACTAAAAATACGAAAAAGGGGAAATACATGAACCAGATGTTCAGAAAAAGGAGGCAAGCTGTCATAACGTCATTTCCGCCATTCTATACTAAAAAAGAAAAAAAACTTGCGAAATATTGCGAAAAATGGATAAACTAATGCGAAATATTACGAAAAATGAATGAACTAATGCAAAAATTTTGCATCGTGATATTACGAAAAAAAAATTGTAACACTTTCATGAGAGAATTTTTAAAAAAACTCTCGTAAAAGCATATAGTACAATCGAAGTATTAATCAACACCCATTTATAAAAAAATAAGATGTTACACATGTTGGGGCTTTGTATGCATGGCAAAAAAAAAGTTGCAGCCAGTGAACTCATTTGGCTAATCAGATTGATAGTGATCTTGAACGCTTATAACTGATTATCGCATAAATTTGTGGCTGATCATCCGTCCATTATTGTAAAATGTGTTAAGCCAATAAATTTGCGGCTGATTATCAGATGATTAGCCGATTGAATAAGCTGTATTAGCCATCCGGATTCTTACAGCCCGTTACAGCAAATTCAAAATATGCGAAACATTCAGCACTTTTGCTGTCAGGTTCGCGGGTTGACAGGTTGCCGGCAAGTTGAAATAGTAAACAAAATAATAAACAATATTTATATGTTACATCATAGACTTGTTACATTTATTTTTAGATTTGCCAGCCCACGAACTCGGCAAGTTCCTGGCAGCAAAATTGCTGAGTGTTTCGCATATTTTAAATTTTGCTATAATGCGTAAATTTGCGAATGATTCCGCGATATTAGCCACCAGATTCTTACAGCCAGTTCCATTCATTAATGCGTAAATTTGCGTAGTCGTATCTATTCAAATAACTCAATCAATTGTAATCCATTCAATTAATTCATAAATTTTTACAATGAAATATAATTTTATTAGCACACAAAATCTCATATAAATTGAATAGTGAATTGATACTTTTCATCAAATTTGACGCGTTAATTTAGCAACATGAGTTTCAAATGCCCCCTTTGTATGCGAATATTCAGTCAACGCTTTGCATATACTCAACACGCCCAAAAATGCTTAAAAAATGTAGAAGTAGAAGTAGAAGAAGATGATGATAATAATGATAGTGAAAAATATAGCAGTGAAATGGATACAAGAAGTAATCTAAGTAGTGAATATGAAAATGATAAAGTTGAGGTAATTATGTTATTTCAGATTATTCTTTTTAAAGCTCTCAAGAAAAAGCTCAAATTATACTAACTCATTTGGTTTATAATTTTAGGTGGATGATGATAATGATGTACAAAATATGTCATTTGACAGTATTGGAAGTGCAATATCAGAGATGAGCCTTGAAGATAGTAACTTTGAAAATATATTAGATTCATCTGAAGAGCCTGAAATTTTTGAAGAACCCAAAAATCTCAATACCAAAACTTGCACAGAATTTCCTAATGATGCTTATAAAGATCTAATGTTATTAGTAACGAAATATAAAATAAACAATAAAGGTGGTAATGAAATAATACGTTTTTTTAATAAACATTCAAATCTTACAGAATCACCATTACCAAAAAATATCGAACAGGGACGAGCATTTATGAATAATATGAAGTTTTCTAATTTAGAATTTAGTAAAGTTCTTATAACAAAACATGAGGATAAAGATTATTTTCTTTATTATCAAAACTTAATACAGTGCATCAAAAATATCTTAACTGTTCCTGACATAACACAAAATTTTGCGCTATCTTACGAAAACTATGAGGTAAATAGTAAATATTAGTTAATTCAATAATCTAAATAATATTTATTTTAATTTATTTATATTATTTTATAGTATAATAGAGAAAGTATTTACAGTGAACAAAACACTGGAAAATGGTGGAAAACTACGCAAGAATCCTTACCTACTGGTTCCAAATTATTATCAATTATTTTATATTCAGATGCAACAACTACAGATACATTAGGAAAAAGTCAATTGCATCCAATATATATTACATTAGGTAATATCCCAATATGGCGTCGTAATAAACAGGATGCAAAGCAACTTTTGGGATATTTACCAATTTTAGAAGCTGCAAATAAAGATCTGGTTCGTGATACCTTTCATAAATCTTTACGTCATTTACTAGAACCAATTATTTTATTAAAAGATGGTATAGACCTTTTTATAAATAATGAAAATACCTGGTTTTATCCTAGAGTTTCAACTATTATTGCAGATTGGCCGGAGGCTGCAAGTTTTTGTTTAGTTTATAAATCCTCCAATTCAAACCTTCCATGTCACTCCTGTTTAGTTAAAAGGGAAAATCTTGCAAATATAGACTTATCGGTTAACGATGTAATACTAAGAACTCATGATGAAATGCGTAAACATTTTGAAAATGATACACAAAGATCTGTTTGCATAGAATCTGTACATAATTTTTTTTGGGATTTACCGTAAGTATGCAAAAGTAGAAATAATTATAATAACATATATATATATTATTTATAAATATTTATATTATCAAGGAATATAAATATCTACTTGGCTACCGTTCCTGACAGAATGCATCATTTAGATTTAGGATTATTTCGTTATCAAATTATCTTCACGTGCGATATCTTAAAATCGCAACATGTTAATGGTAATAAATTAGTTGAAGAAGTAGATCGCCGTCTAGCAGCAATTCCACGTTTTCCCGGCATTAAAATTTTTTCCAATGGACTGCAGTCAATTGCAAGATTAACTGCTAGTGAATATCGAAGTTTGATGAAAGTCATGATATTTGTTATTGATAATTTATATGATGAAAATAATAACGAAGTAGATAATTTTGTAAATAATGATGATCTTACGAAATTGTACGAATATTGGAATGAAATGTATATTTTAAGTAGATATGAAGAATTTAGTGAAAGTGACTTGGAGAAATTTAATGTATGTATTAAAATTTTAGTAAAATTGAAAATTTAAATTAAATAAATTAAATTAACATTTAAATTTTAGGATGCAATACATAGATGGGCCCGGATGTTTGTCAAGGCTTTTAAATTTGTTTCTCCTTCCAATTTGAAGTTACCTAAATTGCATTCATGGGTTTATCATATTATTGACTCAATACGATCTTATGGCGCAATAAATGGCTATACTACAGAAACTTACGAAAGTCTTCACAAATATTTCGTTAAAATACCCTACCGAATTAGCAATAAAAAAGATGTCGAACCTCAGCTTTTACGAACTGTAAGTATTTGAAAATTTTATTTATTGTATATATTTATTATATTAAGATGGAAATTAAATTAATAGATAAAACGTCAAGCAATATCTATTAGAATGTCTCAACATTCAGTGAATCCGGCAAAAACACCTCGCACTTGTAAATTTTCTGCAAGACTCTTTGAATTCTCTTTACAAGATGCAAATACATTTTTTAATGAAAAAAAAGATTCCGTAGACAATAAAATGCAGACTGGTTTTGCTAGATTTATAAGTTGTCTGGATTCATATCTAGATTTACTTGATGGTTTCACAATTATTGGTGAAACCCGAATAAACATATACGGATCGGTAACACTGGAAAATGGTGCCATAATGCGTGCCACAAACAGGTATCATAATAAAGTATGGTTTAGCGACATAGCTATTTCAATGGATTCTGAAGAATCAAATGATTATATATCAGACAAAGGACTTTGTTATGGACAGGTATTTTTCCAATTTATGTAATAATTTATTATAAAAGTATTAATAAATATTTATTATTTATAGGCCTTATTGTTAGCAGAAGTATTAACAGACCCACCGCTAAATCTCGCATTAATTCAATGGTACGATTTTAAATCTAAAAGGAACCCATATTTATATGGATGTCCTCACTTAAAATTGATAGAATTATATAACTTTGTAGCTATAGAGTCTATACATGGTGTCGTTCACATAGTACCCCGATTTGATAAACAAAATGAATATTTCGTAAATAAATATATTTTTTAGTCACTTGATATAGGAGTTTTGATTTATTTTAATAAAATTATATCCTTAAAAGAATTTATGGTCACGTTTTGCATATCATAAATAAAATGCAGATTTATTTATTTAATTATTAACAACGCGGGTGTGACATAAATAAATCGTGACTGAAATTTGTGTTCAATTTGTGTTGATAATTCTGGTAAAAAATTATTAATTTTGGCCAAATTTCGTTAAATTTGTTAAATTTGTGTTGAATTTGTGTTGAATTTGTGTTGCGTAATTTTTTATTTATCACAAGGGGATGATATTTAGTAATTGTATGTACGATGTACAAGATTTTTTTTATGATTTTTTTAAGAAATGTACGCAAAATATTTAATTATTTTTAATTAAATTGATTAAAAAAAATTAATTTTTTTAAGAAATGTATGCGAAATATTTAAAATTCAATAGAATGTGCTAATAATAAATTGTTTTATTTTTAAATATGATATATTGATATTTATATTTAAAACAATTAAACATGTACATGATTTAATTAATATGTTTAATGATGAAAAGTGTAATAAATTAAATTTAATTGAAACGAGAAATAAAATCAAACCAAAGAGGTATTGTTCAAATTTTATTTAAAGTGACATTTTACGACTTTCTTTCAAATTTTTACTCATCCCAAAATCAAATTATAAAAATCAAATCTAAACTAATAATGCCTCGCCACACACGTTCACGTCGTTCCCACTATAACGTCCATTGGAACTGGGCTATGATGGACGAACTTGTTGACATACGCTGAGACAGAAACCGCGCCTACCACAATATTAATGGTAGAAGCCGCTATGATTTTTGGGACTCTGTTGCCAATAGGTTCATATGACTAATATCTATAATTTCTTTAAGAAAGAATTTAAATTCAAATTAACCAATCCATTTAATTGAATCAGAATAAATAGAATATTTCGAACGAGGGTTTCTGGGCAACAGTGCAGCCAAAAGTGGAGGAACCTCGTCAGGGATTACCATGTAAGTAAATAAATAAAATTACATTCATATAAATTAAATGTATTTATCGAATATTCAACTGATTTTGATATTTAGAACTATGTCCTTTATCGTAATGGTAACCCTGGGCGGCGGCTGTGGACGCGTACCGGCCAAAGATATTATCGCGAATTTAGAACGAGATTTTGGGAGAGGCCGGGTAATTATACTATAATAAAATTTATAATTAATATTTACGTTCATGTTTTAAATTTGATAAATTTGATCAATTTTAGTCACGCGTGACGATCGTAGGAGAAGGAGAAACTTACCTACGTATCGTAGAAGATAATTATTTTTATTTTTTTATTATTTATTAAGTGAGTAGCTAGGCCCAGTCCGTACCAAATATCGGCTGGAGACTCACGTTTTTTTTGGGCTGTGACTGATACTGACGTCCACGCCGTACAGCCTGGGTACTATTTTATAAAATAGTAGCGAACAAGTATCAAATGTGTATTTTTTTATTAAGTTATAATAAAAATTAGAATTTACTTTAATTTTAACATAAAAATTGTAAATAATAAAAAATTCGTAAATAAAAATAAATTTGTTTTCCCAAACTTAAAAAAAAAGGTGTTTATATAAAAGAAAAGGTGTTTATATTATTTTTGATTATTCAATAGTATCACATGCCCCTTGTATACGTTCTACTGCATACGCAGCTTTAACGATCGAATAGTAATATTAAATTTTCGAAATATTTTAACCGTAATATTACGCAGGTTTACAGTCTCGTAAATTTTCGAAATATTTTAACCGTAATATTACGCAGGTTTACAGTCTCGTAAATTTTCGAAATATTTCAACCGTAATATTACGCAGGTTTACAGTCTCGTAAATTTTCGAAATATTTCAACCGTAATATTACGCAGGTTTACAGTCTCGTAAATTTTCGAAATATTTTAACCGTAATATTACGCAGGTTTACAGTCTCGTAAATTTTCGAAATATTTTAACTGGAATATTACGCAGGTTTACAGTCTCGTAAATTTTCGAAATATTTTAACCGTAATATTACGCAGGTTTACAGTCTCGTAAATTTTCGAAATATTTTAACCGTAATATTACGCAGGTTTACAGTCTCGTAAATTTTCGAAATATTTCAACCGTAATATTACGCAGGTTTACAGTCTCGTAAATTTTCGAAATATTTTAACCGTAATATTACGCAGGTTTACAGTCTCGTAAATTTTCGAAATATTTCAACCGTAATATTACGCAGGTTTACAGTTTCGTAAATTTGCAGAATATTTTGACCGTAATATTGCGTAAATCTTACGATATTGAAAACTTGCGTAATATTTTGACCGTAATATCACATAAATCTTACGAAATTGTAAACTTATGTAATATTTCGAAATTTTTCGAAATATTATGCCATAAACTTTCGTAAACTTACAAAATCGTAAACTTACGCAATTTTTCGCCCTATAAAATTTCCTGATGTAGGCAAGAGTAAAGAGGATACTGTCTTAGACCATTAATATTCCACATAGTTAAGGTGAACAATTCATTAAGAGCCATAATGTAGTCATCATACTTCTCAAAATCTAACAACCCTTTTTCTTTATTTATTTGAGTAGTTTTAAATAATTTAACGTTCTGATCTTTCAGAAATATGTGACTATTAGCATGGTCCTAGAGCTGCTGTGTAAAAAATTCTTTAAGGACGGTAGTTTTAAATAATTTAACGTTCTGATTTTTCAGAAATGTGTGACTATAGCATGGTCCTAGAGCTGCTGTGTAAAAAATTCTTTAAGGACGTTACATAAAGTTTAATAATACTAATAAAAGAAAAAATAATTTTAAAACGAATTAAAAATTACAGTGTAATGTGATATATTAACTGTATTATGATAATCCTTTTTACTTTTTTTTTCAAAGTTTTCATATTCTCTTTCACTTTTTCACTTTCACTATCTATTGCTTCTTTTTTCTCTTTCATTTTTTCCTACTTATCAGTTTTTCTTCTTTCACATTTACCTTTCTATTCTTCCTTTTTTTTGGATTTCCTTTTTTTAAACACTCTTTTAGAGATGCAATCTGTGATCTGAGGATTCAGATAATCTAATCATCCATCTAATTCAGCACAGATGAATTTGGATTGATTTGGATAGATTATGAATAATCTGTATAATCTGATTTATTTATAAAAATTAATTTTTAATAATAAATTTTAAAAAATTGAAAAACAAATTGAAAAAAATTTATTTCTTTATTAAAATAGATTGAAAAAATTAATTTTTCTAATAAAAATATTAAAAAAATTAATTTTTGAAATAAAAAAAAACTGGTATATTTAATATATAAAAAAATGCCAAAATATTTTTTATATTTAATTATCAATTTTAGTATTTTTTTGTAATTTTATATATAAAAAAATGCTGAAAAATTGTTAGTTTTAGCATAAAAATGCTGGAACCAATAGTTCTGATACATTTTACATATAAAAATAAAAAAAAAATACCAGAACTATTAGTATATATATAAAAATGAAAAAAAATACTGAAACTTACAGTTCTGGCATTTTATCTGTAATGTTGATTAAAAAACGCTGAAACTACAGTTCTGGCTTTAACAATTTTTTCATTATTAAAAATGATTATTAAAAATGATTAAGAAAATCAGTTTAAATATTTTTATTATTAAAAAACGATTAAGAAAAATTATTTTTTTATTACTTTGTTATTAAAAACAATTAAGAAAAATCATTTTTTTTATTATATTTATTATTAAAAAATGATTAAGAAAAATCATTTTTTTATTACTTAGTTATTAAAAATAATTAAGAAAAATCATTTTTTTTATTATGTTTATTATTAAAAATGATTAAGAAAAATTATTTTTTTTCTATTATTAAAATAAATTATTATTATTAAAATAATTAAGAAAAATCATTTTTTTTAATATTTTGTTATTAAAAATGATTAAGAAAAATCATTTTTTTTATTACTTTATTATTAAAAACGATTAAGAAAAATTTTTTTTAATATTGTTATTAAAAATGATTAAGAAAAATTATTTTTTTTTAATATTTTCATTAAAAATTTTATTAAAACTGATTAAGAAAAATCATTTTTTTTTAACATTTTTATTAAAACTGATTAAAAAAAATCATTTTTTTTATTACTTTATTATTAAAACAATTAAAAAAACTTGTTTTTAATATTTTTATTAAAATGATTAAGAAAAATTATTTTTTTATTATTTTTGTTATATAAAACAATTAAAAAAATTGCTTTTAAATATACTTATTATTAAACAACAATTAAGAAAAATTATTTTTTAAATATTTTTATTATTAAAAAGCAATTAAGAAAAATCATTTTTTTTTATTACTTTATTACATTAGTCAAAAAAGGACAATTCAGCCTAAATTTGACCAGGTCAAATATAGGTCGAATGATGATCTAACCTATGTCAAATTGAGGCCGATTTTTTTGGCGTATTTAAGGTGCCAATCGTTTCAAATTTGGAAAGCAAAATTTGACCTATATTAGGACATTTACATATTTATTCGACCTAAAAAAAAATTATATTCGACTACTATATATAATCTGAATATTATTGATAAATAGGTCAAACTAGAGATTTTTTAAGGCCGAATAATAGTAGTTTTATTAACATTTATTTATAGCTACATTTTATTAATAGTTACATATTATACATATAAAATTCTATCTAATATCTATCTATATATTATCATTCTCATTCATCCATCCGTCCACCATCCATCTACAACCACTATCTATTAAAACCCATGTGACAAAGAAACGTGTTTATAGTTCAAAGCCAAACCAATTTTCTAAAAAAAAAATGGAAAGAAAAAAAATGTTAACATTTTTTAGGTAAAAATTGAAGGCTGTTGATGGTGGCCTAAGGTATACCTACATAGAGCTTTATGATCGCTTTTTTTGAGACTATTCTTTTATGAACCTTTATCTGGTTTCAGTAAAGCTGATTTTCCTATAAAAAGAAAAAAAATGAATATTAGTATAATATTCGTTGAAATAATACGAAAAAATTAAAAAACATTTTTACCTGCAGGTATTCCATCAAAGACTTGAGAAATTATCTAAAAAAAATGATCAATGAGTAATGATCGTTAAAATAAAAGTGAAAAAAAAATCACTTTTTTACTTACTAAAATCCAAGTCCAAACTTTCGAGATAATCACTACTGAATCGCCTAAAAAAAAGAAATAAAATAAAACGAATTGTTAGCAATAGTTTGTTAAAATAAAAGCGAAAAGAAAAATTTGTTTTTTTTCATTTACCAATATCCAATCGATCCCAAGAGAAACTTAAAAACTGCCTAAAAAAAAAGAAAATAAAAGCGAACGTTAGCAATGTTCGTTAAATTACAAAAAAAAATTATTATTTTTTTTTACTTTGCCGAATACTGCATCCAAATGTTCGAGAAACTGGTTATCTAAAAAAGAATAATAACGAAATATTAATAATCATTGCGAAAAGAAACAAAAAAAGGACGTTTGTCTACTGGATTGCTTACTGAATTTCCACCGTCCAATTTCTCACTGAGATCCTATGTGTTCTTTATTTATACGCCAAGAATCTAAAGAACTAATCGCCTAAAAAAAAGAAAAAAAAAAAGAATTTAAGTATAGTTTCATTAAAGAAGGAACTAAAAAAATTAATTAAAAAAAATAAGAATCTCATCAAAATTCCAAGTCTAGAGGTCAGTTTCCTATAGAAAAAAAGACAAACCATAAGTTTCGTTAGAAAAAAAAAAGAAAATGATTAAAAAAAAACAAACTTAACCGTCAAAATTTCACATAAGGTTCAGTTTTCTAAAAGAAAGAAAAATGAAATGTAAGTTTTGTTAAGGAGTAATTAAAAGAAGCTCTTCGTATCCAAAGGTCAGTCGCCTAAAAAAGAAAGAAAACTGAATGTTAAGCGATGTTTTATTAAATCAAATAATACAAAAACCACTCTCCTTTCCCCTCTCACTGAAATGCTCCAAAGAGTTGAAGAGCCGCAAAAAAAGAAATAACTCAACAAGTTACAGACATCCGGATATCCCGAAGAGCCAACCAGTTGTCTACAAAAGAAAAAAATAAACTATTAACAAAGTTCGTTAAAAAATTAAAGAAAAATAAGTTCTTCTACCAAGTTCCAAGGAAGAGATCTGAGAGAACGCCTAAAAAAAAGAAAGAAAATGAACTGTTAGAAACCATTTGTTAAATAAAAGTAATTGGGAGAAAAAAAGAAAAACTTACTTGAAGTTTCGTGTCTAAAAAGACTGAAATAACTACGTAAAAATTAGACGTTTCGTAAAGGTTTTTTTTGAGAAAAGTGGGAAAAGAGAAAGAGGGGAAAAGGGAAAGGAAAAGGAAAAGACGAAAGGAAGGGAAAAGATGAAAGAAAGGAGAAAGATAAAGGACAGGAAAGGACAAAAGGATGTGAAAAACGAAAGAGAGGGGAGGGCAAGGAAAAAGAGAATGGCGAAGAAAAAAAGAAAAGAGTTTCGTTAAAAGTTTAAAAAAAGCATAAAGATCTTTTTTTTAAACTTTGATTATGTGATACGTGATGCAAGTTCACGCGACACACAATTAATATTAGATTTGACTATGATTTAACAAAGGTCGAATATATGTATAATTATTGATCATTACTAATTATGGTCAAATAATTTTAATTTTGGTTGAATATAAGCCAAATTTTATTAAGGCCGAATATTCCTTTTTCGACTAGTGTTATTAAAACAATTAAGAAAATTCTTTTTTTATTATTTTTATTATTAAAAATAATTAAGAAAATTCATTTTTTTTAATATTTTTGTTATTAAAAATGATTAAGAAAATTCATTTTTTTTAATATTTTTGTTATTAAAAATGATTAAGAAAATCTGTTTTTTAAATATTTTTGTTATTAAAAATGATTAAAAAAATCTGTTTTTTAAATATTTTTGTTATTAAAAATGATTAAAAAAATCATTTTTTTAATATTTTTATTATTAAAAACGATTAAGAAAAATCATTTTTTTTATTACTTTATTATTAAAAACAATTAAGAAAATCATTTTTTTTAATATTTTTGTTATTAAAAACAATTTAGAAAAATTATTTTTTAAATATTTTTATTATTAAAAACGATTAAGAAAAATCATTTTTTTTATTATTTTTATTATTAAAAATGATTAAAAAAAATTGTTTTTTATTTTTTATTATTAAAAATGATTAATAAAATCATTATGAAAGATTGTCATTACTAGCATTTTTTCATGCTGACTTAATAATTATATCAATTTTTTTTATATATACAGAAGTCAAGGCAATTACTCAACCCTACCTGATCTGTTTAGAGCTCTAAAACTAATAATTCTAGCACATTTCATACATGTAAAAATAAAAAAAATACCAGAACTAATAGTTCTAATGCATTTACATTTAAAAATAAAAAAAATTCTAAAACTATATAATTTGGCATTTTTTTTTATATTTATTTGACCCAAATATATATTACATCAACAGTCAGATCAGATAGTTAACTAACACTGACATGACTTAAGTTTGAGTTATAAATTTGATGACCTGACTCAAATATTTTATTTTTTGTAAAAAAAAATTCTGGATTAATCTGAAATCTGTCAGATAAATCTAAATTGATCTAAATCAGATCACATATCATAAAATCTCATCTGGATCATATTATTATACTCTTTTAATCTCCTTATTTATGACATTCAATTTCAGTTAACCTTTTACTATTGGATTTCTTTGAATTTAGTATTGTGATAAATTTTATTTTTAATTTTTTTCAGTTACTTTTTATTTAATGAATTTTACTAACAATTTGTTTATACAGTTATTTTATTTTTAGGTTTTGCTGTTTCTCAAAATAAAATGTATTTATTTTATTTTGTTTTATTAATTTCTTTTTAATATCTTCATTACTAACAATTATTCTTTTTAGATTTTGATACTTCTTTATTTAGGTTTTAATAAATTCTGAACATGAGAATTTTCAAATATGCTTAATAAAAAAAACAAAAATTTTAACATTATTGTTAGTAAATCTTAGCAAACTGATTATTTTTTTATCTCTTTTTTTTAAACGGTCTAAAACATATAAACTTAAAAATTTAGATGTGCCTGGAACATTGATTTCAGTAGAACTCTAAAGCATTTTTTTTTAAAAAAAATTTATTTTTATGAAATACAACTTACTAATCATGTTTTACTTTTTTTCTTTTTGTAAATAAGTATTTAAATATGGTAAAAACTTGGTGAGAAAGGTTTTTAACAAAATGGACATTAACATTCGTTCATTCTGTCTTTTCTGTAGACGATCAGTATTTCAAAACAGAAATGTAAGAATCAATAAAAAACGTTTTATAAATAACTTTTAATAAAACAATTACTAATTGTTTTATTTTTCTTTTTATAGGCAGACTTGTACAGAATCCCAAACTATATATAAATAGGTCAGGGGTTGAGTTTGCTTATTGATCATATAAAATTTTAAAAAGTTGTATATTTCAGGAGTATTTTTAAAATTTCTTATCCTACATTCCCCTGTATTTAAAAGTTCTACTGATTGGATTTTAATGAAATTTATATCATTAAATTCATCTTAATGAGACGAATCTAATGGTATAAATTTTAATTTGATAGCATTAATATTGACTAAGATATCCTAAATTGAAAATTTTACTATACATTATATCTAACTTAAATAAGAGATGTTCGGGATCCTACTTGTACTTCAGAAATTTACTTGATATGTGAAAATTGAAGAGTAGGAAAATAAATTATTTTCTTTGAATAGTTCTTTTAACAAAACTATTATTAATTATTTTATTTTTTCTTTTTGTAGACAAACTGGTACTTCAAGATATTTACTAGACGTGTGAGAAACTGAAAATTGATAAGGTTTTTACTTTAAATTACTTTTTAATGAAATGATTATTAATCGTATTTTTTTATTTTGTAGACAGATTAGTTACTTGAGAATATTTATTAAATGGCAAGAAGGATTTTATTTTAATAGAATAACTTTATAACAAAGTGATTAATAAATATTTTTATTTTTTTTATAAATATCAACCAATTTTTTAGAATATTTACGTATAAAAATCATATATAGGTAAGTTTTACAATAGGTTGATTAAAAATATTTATCAATGTTTAACAAAACAATTACTAATAATATTTTGTTTATTCTTTTTTTATAGATATTTGATTTTTTGAATATTGAATATATGAATCTAGGTGAGAGAACAACTGAATATTTTTTGTTTGATTTATTTATTTAACAAAATATTTTACTAATGTTTAATATAACTTTTTAGGACAGCTGGATCTTTAGATGCGTAAGACTAGTTATACTTTGTTTTTGAATCAGGATAAATTGAAGAACATTATATATTAGTTGCAAATTTAGTTAAATAAAAAATTAATGTATTTTTATAACATAGTATTAAATAAAAAATTGAATATAAAATTTTATTAATAATAAATATGTAATGTTTTACAATACTGCACATTATTGTTTTAATGATAATCATTATTTAAATAAATATCAGGATTTCATCTAAGGGTCTAATATATAACATATTTTATTGATGTTTATTAAAACCTTCAACTAATATTTATCATATATGCATCAACTGCAGAAATTTCCTGATAAAGTATCAAAAACAATTAGAATATTAACCAAATATATTTAATTTTTATAAAATTATGTTTATTTTTTTTTATTTATATTATAATTCCTTATTAGATTTCTTCATTTTTGAGAGCACTGTTAATCTGTAAATTTTATATGAAAGCGTTGATTGATTTTGAATTCATATAAATAAATAGTTAAATTATTAAGATTTATTTTAAAAGAACATATAAAATAAAATATACTTATCTTTGGACAACAGACTTCCAGAATCCTTGTTTACTTCTACTATATACTAGTCACAAAAGAAATATTCAGCTTTGATAAAATTTGGCCTATATTCAGATTAAAATTAAAAAAAATTTAACTTTAATTAATAATGATCAATAATTAAATATATATTCAACATTATTAAATTATGATTGAATGTATATTACATGTATTATATATTAATTGAGCATTATATGTATAATGTATCATTTCATAAAAGTTTAAATTTAAGCTTTTGATTAAAACTTTCCTTTTTTTTATTTTTATTTCTTTTATTTCTTTTCACTTTTTTCTTATTTTTTTCTTCTTCTTTTTCTCCTATCTTTGCTCTTTCCTTATTTTTCATTTTTTCCCTTTACTTTATCTTTTTTCTTTCAAGCTTCTCTTATACTTCTATTTAAAAATCACATTCCTTTTTTTTTTTCTTTTTAAATAGTATCTTCAGATACATATATAACATATATTAAAGAAAATTAAATAAAATTTCAGTAAGTTTTCATTTATTTTTTTCTTTAATTTATTTTAACAAACAGTTTCTAATAGTTCATTTTCTTTATTTTTTTAAATAATTTAAGTTTGTGCTAAGAAAAAAGAAAAATACATAAGATTATATATAGCCAGTTCTTCAGAATATTTGTACAGGTAAGAATTTGATATTATTTTCTTAATTATTCTTCAACAAAATATTTAATAATGTTTCAAATTTTTTTTTTTTAGATGCTTAAAATCAAAAATAAAATAAATAAAAAATTGGATAAAGAAGTGGGTAACAAAGTCAGTGAAAAAGCAAAAAAGTGGTAAAGAAATAAGTGGGAGCGCAAGTAAAAAAGTAATATAGTATTTTTTAATTTAATTATTTTAACAAAATAATTTAATATAATATTTTATTTTTTTTTTGTAAATGGTAGGTTTTAGACATATGGGAACTTGGTAAGGAAGATATTTTATATTATTCAACTTAATGAAATATCGCTTAATATTTCATTTTTTTTAGACGACTGATTTTTAATGATATTGTAATATGAAAAATAAAATAACGAAGATAATTGGATGTAAATATAATAGATAAATCAATTATATGATATAGTAATACAAGTTATTTTTAGATTTTATTTTTAATTTAGATTTTATTTTTATTTCACCTATTTTTAGATTAGAAAAAGATAGTATTAAAAACATAGTAGAAATAATTTCTTATAGTGATTTAGTCAAAAGAATGGTTGAAAGAAAGAAATGATGTAATGCAACGTTAAGCATTACAATCAATATAATGGGAATTAGTAAATAATTTAAGATTGGTTCATAAATTACCATTTTAAAATATCTTTAACATTCCAGATTTTTCTAAATGATATAATACTAAGGGAAATGAACGACTATATTTGAAGAAAGAGAGATGAATTTTAATGGAGAAATGATGACAATTTATAAGTCATCATCGAATGGATAACTATATTTAAAGGAAAGAAAGATAAATTTTAGTGGAAAAATATTCTTATATTTCTTAGAATAGAGAATACCTTAACTCATTTTTGTATAAATATACTCTGTAATCAAGGAAAAACCCTCAGTTAAATTTATATTTGCTAATAAAAAAACTATTATTAATTTTACATACAACTCAATCCTATTATAGTCAATTGATAACATTATAAAATTATAATTAACTAATGAAAGGAAATTGCATTTTAATTAATATTTGAGAGTACTGTTTTTAGTTAATTGTAATATTATTCTGATATGTTAAATAAAGAGTAAAGTTATATTCATTTGAAAATTAAAAAATATGAAAAATTGTGATGGAAGTCATCTAAAAATGAAATTTAAATAAATCATATATGAAAAGATATAATTAGAAAGAAATGTGTTTTTTTAAAAAGAAGTATAGTTATCCCTCTTTATAGTGAACCTTGATATAACAAAGAACACTATATAATAAATTATTTATGTGAGACAGATATTAATATATAAAAAAATTCTTGATTAACTAAATTTTATTAATTATGGACTATATATCATTATACGAAGTAAAGTTACAAAATAGCATATATAAAAATGACTTTTTATAACAAATTTTTTTTATAATAAATTTTTTTTCAGTAAAACAAAGATTACTGATATACTAATGGTTCTATGATCATTTAATAAAAGGATAATTTTTTTTAAATATATAATATATGAAAAGTATAAAATACTTTTATAAAAGATGTTTAACAAATTGTTTAAATAATGTTAAATTATTAAATTTTGTTATCAATTTCATTAGCTTTGCATTTGCACATCAGGATTAACTTTATCTAGCATTCCTATAAAAATAAAAGTAGAAAGTTTTTTAAAGAAAATAATAATAATACCTCTCCCAGCTCTCCCTTACCTTAATTCTAAAAGTTCAACCATATTTCATCTGATAACACTACAAAAAAAAAGAAAAAAACAAATAACTTGATTAATTAGAAATAATGACAAAAAACACCTATTTTAACCTCCCTTATTTTAATTCCAAAAGTCTGGTCATATTTTTTGTCTGATAACACTATAAAAAAGAAAAAAAATAAATAATTAGAAAAAATAATGAAAAACATCTCTTCAACTCTTTCTTACCTTAATTTTAAAAATCCAGTTATACATTTCATCTGGCAATACTACAAAAAAAAAAAAAAAGTTAAATAATTTAAATAATGATAAAAAATACTTTCTTTAACCTCCCTTATCTTAATTTCATAAGTCTAATTATGTTTTTCATCTGGCAACACTACAAAAAAGAAAAAAAAATAAATAATTAGAAAAAACAACAAAAAATACTTTCCCTAAACCTTCCTTATCTTAATTATAACCCCTTGAATATGAGCAATTTTATATAGTGAATCCTGTCTGAAAAATTGCCAAAGTGTATATCAAAATTTTGCTCAAATGTATGATATCAGCAAGAAATTTTTAATTTTGTATGACAAACATTTAATATTTATATCAAAATTTAGTTAAAATGTATATCTAAAATAATTAAATAAAATTCTAAATGTATGACTATTCTTAGTTTTATTTATTGTAATATAAAGAATACTAAACTAATAATAATTTCAGAAAACTATAGTTTCAGCATTTTTATGTATAAAATCACAAAAAAAAAACTACTAAAATTATAGTTCTGGTATTTTTATATATAAAATTATAACAATTTGATTATAAATGTACACTGAGACATTTTTTGTTATAAAACAAGTGTATGACAAAGTCTTTTTGCTACTAATTGAGTGTATGATGATTTTTTTCTTACTGACTATTAAGTGTATGATAAATGTTACTGCACATGATCACCCAAAAAGAAAATTTGTATCACAGTATGATGAAACTTTTTAAAATTTTTTAAAAGCATATGATGAGGTTTTTAATAGTATATTTTGGAGCCCTTCTTAATTCCAAAAGTCTGGTCATGCTTTTCAACTGACAATACTACAAAAAAGAAAAAAATTAAATAACTTAAATATTAAATGATGAAAAACAAATTTTCCTAACCTTCCTTACCTTAATTCTATAAGTTCAGCCATGTTTTTTATCTGAAAATACTACAAAAAAGAAAAAAAACAAATATTTAAAAAAAAACAATAAAAAATACCTCTTTCAAACCCCCCTTATCTTAAATCCAAAAGTCCAGTTGTGTTTTTCATCTGATAACACTACAAAAAAAAAAAAAATAAATTTTTTTTATTTTTTTTTTAGATCAAATATTCAGATTATCTGATAGCACTGGTCAAAATTAATACTATCAGGTATATATCAGGTACCTATGTGTGAGAAGGATCCGGAAACTATATATATAGGTTGTTTTAAATTTCAAAAAATTACTATGACCTTTACCCAAGTTAAGGCAAAAATTTACTAGTAATGTTACCCAGTTTATTAGTAACTTTAAACCTTTCCAATATACGTTACCCAAAATAAAAATAACCCATTATAGTTATTTATAAACCAATTTTATTATAAATTTAATAATTTTATATTCAAATTAATGAAATATTGTTGCTATAATGCTAATTACTTATTTCTGTGAAAAAAAGTCAAAAATTTCCCAAGAATTTCCTTTTAAACATAAACGACCAGGTAAATTTGCAACATTAATTACATCTAAACAACTATTATCAAAGTGATAAATAACTTGCTTTGAAGTTATATGTGCAAATATTTTACCACCTGATTAAAGCTCTGCATGAGCTAAGTCAAGCCAAGTCATGATTAAATTGGCTTGGTGGCTCACAAGCCAGCTTGAAAAAGCTTGAGTCAGGTATTAGGCTTGGCTTGATAAACTCAAGCTGGCAGTGGGCTTGGCTTGAAAAGCTCAAGCCGGCTTATGAGCCAGATCAAGCTCGGCAATTTTTTATAAAAAACGCCGGTACCAATAGTTCTGGCATTTTTTTTTGCAAATTTATATATAAAAAATGCCAGAACTATTTGTTCTGGCACTTTTTGCAATTTTATGAGTAAAAAACGCTGGTACCAATAGTTCTGGCATTTTTTTTTATGATTTTATAATACAAAACACTATTAACGCTATAACGAATTATTTGGTATAAAGGCAGGGTCATGTGACTTGCCGATCTAATCCGATAATTCAAATATCTGATCTTTTTTTTAATCATTTATCAGTTTATTTTTGTGATGTTACCAGATGAAAAGCACGACCAGACTTTTGGAATTAAGGTAAAGGAGGGGTTGGGGAGATGTTTCAGTATTTTTTTTAACTAATTAAGTATTAACTTTTTTTTTTACTTTTTGTAGTGTTACCAGACGAAAAGCATGACCGGATTTTTGGAATTAAGGTAATGGAGGATGGGGAAGTGTTTTTCGGTGTTTTTTTTAACTAATTAATTAATTATTTTTTTTTTATTTTTTTGTAATGTTGCCGGACGAAAGGCACGACCGGACTTTTGGAATTAAGGTAAGGGAGGGGTTGGGGGAGGTATTTCGTTGTTTTTTTTAACCAATTAATTAATTATTTTTTATTTTATTTTTTGTAGTGTTACCGGATGAAAGGCACGATCGGACTTTTGGAATTAAGGTGAGGGAGGGTGGGAAGTGTTTTTCGGTGTTTTTTTTAACTAATTAATTAATTATTTTTTATTTTTATTTTTTGTAGTGTTGCCAGACGAAAAGCACGACCAGACTTTTGGAATTAAGGTAAGGGAGGGGGGTTGGGAGAAGTGTTTCGTTATTTTTTTTTAATTAATTAAGTATTAACTTTTTTTTTATTTTTTTATAGTGTTGCCGGACGAAAGGCATGACCAGACTTTTGGAATTAAAGATGAGGGAGGTGGGGGAAGTGTTTTTCGGTAATTTTTTTTTAACTAATTAATTAATTTTTTTTTTTTTTTTTGTAGTATTGCCAGACGAAAAGCATGACCAGACTTTTGAAATTAAGGTAAAGGAGGGTGGGGAAGTGTTTTTCAGTATTTTTTTTAACTAATTAATTAATTATTTTTTTTTTTATTTTTTTGTAGTGTTGCCAGACGAAAGGCACGACTGGACTTTTGGAATTAAGGTAAGGGAGGGGTTGGGGGAGGTGTTTCGTTATTTTTTTTAACTAATTAATTAATTATTTTTTATTTTTATTTTTGTAGTGTTGCTAGACGAAAGGCACGACCAGACTTTTGGAATTAAGGTAAGGGAGGGTGAAAAGTGTTTTTCAGTGTTTTTTTTAACTAATTAATTAATTATTTTTTATTTTTATTTTTTGTAGTGTTGCCAGACGAAAGGCATGACCGGACTTTTGGAATTAAAGTAAGGGAGGGGGGGTTGGAGGAGGTGTTTCGTTATTTTTTTTTTAATTAATTAAGTATTAACTTTTTTTTTATTTTTTTGTAGTGTTGCCGGACAAAAGACACGACCGGACTTTTGGAATTAAAGTGAGGAAGGATAGAGGAAGTGTTTTTCGGTAATTTTTTTTAACTAATTAATTAATTATTTTTTATTTTTATTTTTTTGTAGTGTTGCTGGACGAAAAGCACGATCGGACTTTTGGAATTAAGGTAAGAGAGGGTGAGGAAGTGTTTTTCAGTGTTTTTTTAACTAATTAATTAATTATTTTTTTTTTATTTTTTTGTAGTGTTGCCAGACGAAAGACACGACTGGACTTTTGAAATTAAGGTAAGGGAGAGTGGGAAGTGTTTTTCAGTGTTTTTTTTTAACTAATTAATTAATTATTTTTTATTTTTATTTTTTGTAATGTTGCCAGATGAAAGGCACGACCGGACTTTTGGAATTAAGGTAAGGGAGGGTGGGTGAGGTGTCTTTCGTTGTTCTTTTTTTTAACTAATTAATTATTATTTTTTATTTTTTGTAGTGTTACCAGGCGAAAAATACGACCGGACTTTTGGAATTAGGGTATTAAAAACCGAAAAAGAATAATAAAAATAAATAAATTTGGTATAAAATACCGAAAAAAAGTGAAAAAATAAATAAAATAAAATAAATTTTGGTAAATACCGAGTAATTTAATTTACCGAAATTAGTATTTTTTAAAAATAAATCCACGTATATTTATTATAAACTCTACGCAAATATAATATGTGAGTTACTACCAAATTGACTGATCTACGCAAACTCAATTTGTAGGTTTAAAAAGTAATTTCATATAAACTCTACGCAAACCTGTATGTGAGTTATATTAGTATTATTCGGGGTCCTGCTGGGACCATTAGTTCTGGTGTTTTTTTTTTTTTGTAACTTTACATATAAAAACGTCTAGTTTCAGCTTTTTTTTTTTGATAATAAAGCTTGAGCCAGCTTGAGCCAGCTCAAGCTCAACTTGGTTTGAACCAGAATTTTTCATGGCTCAGCTTGGCTTGAATGAGTTGAGCCAAAATTTTTTGTGACTTGACTCATTTTGGCTCAAGCCAGAATTTTTTTTTTCAAGTCAAGCCAAGCCAGACTGTAGCTTGACTTGAGCCGGCTCATGCAGAGCTTTAATCTGAAGTGACCTAAATACTTTCAGATCAAACAGGTCAGGTCAGGTTAGAACAAATTACTTCAACCTGAAAAAATTATTCAGTTCAGGTTAATCAGGTAACCTGATCTGCGATTTTTTTTATTTTAATATATAAAAATATTTATTAACGTTCTCATTGATAAAAATAAATCTTTATTATATTAAAAAAAAAATCGTTATAATAATAATTTGTTATAAAAAGGGTTATTTTATATATGCCATTTTGCATACTTTACTTCATACTATATTATACAGTAAATAAATAGTAAACTTCATTATATTAAAGTTTTTTTCATATTTAAAAATTGGTACCATATAGATGGTCTGTTATATCATATTATTTGTTATATCAAGGTTTGCTATAAAGAGGATTGACTGTAGTATTTTGAGATATAATTATTTTAAATTTAGAAAATGTATTCTCAGATAATAGACTACTAGAAATAATAAAAAGATTATTTTTTATTTTTTTTGCTAAGTCTATTAAAGTTTTTTTAGCTTTTTTTCAGTAGTTTTTTTTGAAATCTGAATAAGATTATAAGAATATAATAGGTAATGTAAGTTGTATATAACATGGTATAATCAAGATATCTATTATGTTACTGATTGAATCATCAAAATTCATAGAATCTGATTGGTGCTTTAAATTTTATGAATTTCTATATTTGATATGAGTTATAAATATTATTATGACATTGCAGCTTAAACTTCCAATTTATTAATACAAATATTCTAATTATAATTAATATTTCTAATAAAATAGCTATTAATAGTTACAAGAAAAGAAAGAAAAAACACAGATTGTAAAGGTCTAATACTTCTTTGTATCTTTATAAGATTCATAACATCTTTATTATTTTTAAGATAGAGTCTTAGAAGAGTATTGCTCAAGTTTATATTCTAGTAAAAATCCTGTTTATTTATTAGTTCAAACTTTATAAAATTGCTATTGTATTAAGAAATTGTTATTTATAGCATTTAAAAAAGAGTTTTAGATTATTATATATAATTTGTTAGGTTGTAGAAGCCATTTTTACTATTTATTATACATGCTTTTAATAGAAAAAGTGGTTTTTTGATAAAAATAAAAATTTTTTTTTTTCATAAAAATTTGGTTTACAGATTGATTAAAAAGAGTTTCTTCAATTTATATTTTTGCAATTTAGTTAATTTGTTATTTATTATTATAATTAAAAATAAAAGAAAATTTTTTATATAATAAATTGATAATTATATAATATAACTAATCATTGATAAATTATATTGATTTAATAAATAGTTTTAACATAATTGTATATATATATATTTGTATTTTATAAGATAATTTATAATAAAATCCTTATATAATCTTTCAATTAAAAAAATAAATAAAAAAATAAATAGAGAAAATAGAAAAGGAATTTTTTTTAAATATATATATTGCTTAATTTAAAATTGCCAAATTTCAAATTTTGAATTTTAATAAATATGGCACGATCTTTGAATTAAAAAAAAAAAAACAAAATTTGAATTTTGGTAACATTTAAATCCCACTTTTTTAGTTATTATAACGTTTCACGTGATAATTTGTACATTGAATTGATCAAACGATCGACAGTATCGACGGAAAAAAAACTTCAACTAAAAGAGCAAACTTTATAAATAATTTTACCTACAAGCGATACAAGTCAGCGAAGTACTCCGCGAATTTACACCGCGGAACGATATTTTGAAACGAATTTATAATTAATAATGATATTGACTCAAACCAAAATTATAACAGAAGTTATATTAATTATATTTATACAAGTCCGTTTGGTACGCATTAAACATTCGTAACACGTTCATCAAGAAAAATAATGTTAAACCCAAATTTATTATCGCTAATTCACAACGCTTTTTCTTAAATGCGCACTTAAATACTTCCGAGTTGTGCAGATCACAGAAGCAAAACTTTAAAGATCCTGAATGGCGACTGTACAAAAGAGACGTAACGGACGACGAAATAACCAGGAAGAGACACCCAACAAATTGAAAAGAAAAAATTCTAAAATAGAGCATGTTGTTACTCAAGACGAAACTCCGGTGTCAAACGTTGTTGTTCCAATGGAAATTGAGGAAGAAATTAAACCAATAAGCAATGGAATTTCTTTGACTTCGCTGCCATCACCGAAACTACAAAAGGAGCAAACTTCAACCCCAGAGCCAACACCAAGCAAAAAGCCAACTACACCTAGAAAGCGAAAAACTAAGCCGGAAGAGAAAGCATCAGATATTAAAACGGAAACTATATCAGCAGATCAACCTGTGATGAAAGAAGATGAACAATCTGTTGCAGTAATCAAGAAGGAAAAACGAAAGCGTAATAGAGTTTTACCTCCAAGGGGAAAAAAAGTTAATAATGAGTCATCACAAACACAAACACAATCGCAACCTACAACTCAACCTCAAAATGAGATGACACAAGAACAACAAACACCACACTCCCAACAACCCCAGCCAGAGAAATTAACGTCACACACACAAATTTCTCAAAAAGCAAGAAGTCCTTCAGCTCAGAAACGAAAAGCTAAAGCTTTGGCAATTGCAGGACCAGGAGTTAAAGAAAAATCTCTTGATAACGTTACTCCTGCAATCTCATCCGAAGGGATTAATACTCCTGTACTTAATGAACCTAAAGAAGTACTTAAGGAAGAACAAAAGGAAATTAATGAAGCTAGAAAATCACAAAAAAAAAAAGCGAGATTAGTAATCAAACAAAAAAGGAAAAGAATAATCAAAAGCAAAGAAACTATATCGAGTGGGGATGACGATTTGGATGACGAATATATCCCAAATGACATTATAAAAGTAACAACAATTAATGAAACACCGAGACCATCATTAACGTCTTACGCTAAACCATCGAAAAAACGAAGTATTACGAATGGTATGGACAATAATAAAGATTTAAAATCTCGTGTCACTAGACAGCGAACAAAATCAACAAATAAAGGGAAAACTAGGGGTCGAAAGAAATTAAATAGATTAGAGGATGAAGAAACCGAAAGGAATATAAACAAAGTTTCCGATGCAGAGACTATCCAGAATGAAATAGACGAAAAACGAGATCAAGCATCAAATCATGCCTCCGAGAACAGGCAAGTAATAGAAAATAATGAACAGGAACAGGAACAAACTGAAGACGTTGATTTGCCGTTTGGTGGTAGATTAACGGCAGATGAGGCAGATACATCAAGGACACGTCCAGATTACTATGACAAAGTGAGATTTGAAAATGCTAAAAACAAGGCTGAAGCTGTATGTAAATTCCTACATAGTGATCATTATTTTAAATTATAAATCTTATCCTTTCCCTTTATATTTTATAGGCTATGCAACCAAGACAAGAAATCACCTTTGATATAGAAGATCAGCCTCAAATATTCGCTGATGCTACTCCCAAAATCAGGTCAATCAGATTTGGTGACTGGGAAATGGATACATGGTATGTAGCTCCCTACCCCGAAGAATACAGTTGGTATCCTACGCTTTATATTTGTGAATATTGTTTGAAATATATGAAAAGCAAATATATTGCAGACCGACATAAGGTTTGTTGTTAATCATTTACATGTTCGTATTTTAATTTATTCAATAATTTGACTTGATTTGTGTTTAGATGAAATGTCCAATGAAACATCCTCCTGGTGATGAAATTTATCGAGATGGGCTAATCTCGATATTTGAGGTCGACGGACGTAAAAATACTGTAACGAATTAATTTTTGTTATTCTGCCAGATTATATATAGTATCTATAATTTCATAATATTTAATCATAACTATCATTATTAGATTTACTGTCAAAATTTATGTCTTTTGGCAAAAATGTTTTTGGATCATAAGACGCTTTATTATGATGTAGAACCGTTCTTGTTTTATGTAATGACCGAAATAAATGATACAGGATGTCATTTTGTGGGATACTTTTCAAAGGTCTGTAAATTGTAGAATTTAATATATAAAACTACTCCATGTTAACCTATTTTATTGCAGGAAAAACGTTCCCCTTTGAATTACAACGTTTCATGCATCTTAACACTGCCCATTCATCAGAGAAAGGGATACGGAAATTTACTAATCGAATTTAGTAAGTATTAAAAGTTATAACTTTGAGATGTATTTGCGAAGTTCTTATATAAATTTCATTTTATAGGTTATCTTTTAACAAAAAGAGAGAGTAAGACAGGATCACCGGAGAAGCCATTGTCTGATCTTGGCCTTCTTAGTTATCGTTATTATTGGCGCAATGTGCTTTTTGAAGTACTTAACGATTCTCCAGAGGCACTTAGTATCGAAGGTATAATTTAAATTTAATATATATCTCTTCAAAATGTAATATTATATTAATTTTGTCTTATAATATTAGAATTAAGTCTTGCAACTAGTATGACAGTCAATGATGTCGTAGCTACACTTCAGATTAATAATATGTTGGTAAAAGATGAAGAAAATGGTACATATAGGATCGTTGTTGACAAAGACTTAATTAAGAATCACCTTGAGAGGGTGGCAGCTAAGGGGTATCCAAGAATAAGAACAGAAAATCTTCGATGGACGCCATTTATTTTAACGAGAGCCTTGAGAAGGGCACAAGATCTTGAAAATGAAAAAAACATAAGCAAGCAAGAGCAACAGAATTCAACTGATCGGATTAATAAAATAGTTGATGACGAAATGGATGTTGATGAATAACAAATATATTAACTAAACACTGTTGTAATTAATACATTATAAATTTAATAAGGGTATAATATATCATTAGTAATCATTTGTTTAATTTTAAAATGGGTTAAAAAAATTGTACATAAAGTTAGTTATCTTTAAAAATCATAGTAATTATCTATTTGGCGATAATATATATTATAATTTCTTACCCAATAATGTTTAGATAATCAAGAAATTTAAATTTTTAATATTTAAGAACACTAATTGCAATGATATATATATTTATGTTTATTGTATAAAAATAAATTTTGTTAGTTTCGATATAAGATAGGGGTATATCCATTTCTTAGCCACGATTGTTGATTGTCTCACAGGGTATCATAAATTTCAGATTTGGTTAAGGATATGGATGTTTATAGAATTGGGTGATATTGCGTCATGCTGTAATGGACGAATGATTGACAAATCCCGGTATTTTTTTCTCGTCTTTTATCAACATAGATAGCTAGATAGCAGATATTAGGAAAAAGCGAGATAGAATTTCGTAAATAAATATATATTTTTGCTTTTTTTCCTTAGATTTTACATTTAAGCTTTATTAACGATTTTTAGTGACTTCGGATGCTTTTATTTGTAAAGAATTGAATTTTACCGGAATAGTTATTTTGCGTCATCTTACTTCTCTTTGTGTGAATTCAAGTAACCATTTGGCAAGCAATATGTCGTCTTTCACTAGCGTGGCTCGCATGTATGCGAATGTCAATCAGACTATGCCCCGAGACTACTGGGATTATGGTAAATAATAAAGCTTTATTTCACGAAAAAAAAAAAATATTTGTAATTCGGCGTGATCTCTTTGTTGCCAGTATTACTGATTCGATTCACATTTAACGCAGATAATTTACAGGTTCAATGGGGGTAATATGTCTTATTCATTTTATCATAATTAGCTTATATGGAAAAGTAATTCTTCGGTTAAATCAATAAAATGGTTTTTGATTTAAATATACTTTTCAAAATAGATAATTTAATGATGAGCTAATCTAATTTTTCTTTTATATCGGCATCTAGTGTACAAGATAATTACGAAATAGTACGTAAAATCGGTCGTGGGAAGTATTCTGAAGTGTTTGAGGGAGTCAATATCATGAATAACGAAAAATGTGTGATTAAAGTCCTTAAACCCGTAAAGAAAAAGAAGATCAAAAGAGAAATTAAGATTTTACAGAATTTGGCTGGCGGACCAAATATTATTTCGCTTTTGGATGTCGTAAGAGATCCTCAGGTAATTTTAAAAAAAATAAACCATGATAGGAAGAGTAATAATCGTGGTGGGTTTTGATTTATGGTTAAATTGAAATATTGAATCTGTTGATATGAAAAGATCGAGTGACTAGTTGATGAACAAAGATATATGTGTGAAATACAGTAAAGAATATAAATACATATATATATATATATATGTTGGTTTTTTTCGCTCATTAATTTTTTCTTATCGTAACTCAATTAGTCTAAAACGCCATCGCTTATTTTCGAATATGTAAATAACGTCGACTTCAAAGTGTTATACCCCAAGTTTACTGATTACGATGTTCGTTATTATATCTATGAACTTCTTAAGGTACAAAAGAAAAAAATTTATTCATAATATACATTATGAATTTTTTAACGTGAATGGGTTTCATGTCTAATTCTTTAATTGATAATAGGCATTAGATTACTGTCATTCAAAAGGTATCATGCACAGAGATGTAAAACCGCATAACGTCATGATCGATCACGAGAAGCGTAAGGTAGGATATAAATTATTATAAATGTATTCCGACAGTTATTTATAAATAACTTGCTCGATTATGTTTTTGTTATAATTATAGTTGAGATTGATAGATTGGGGTTTGGCAGAATTTTATCACCCAGGAACCGAGTATAATGTGCGTGTGGCTTCTAGATATTTCAAAGGCCCAGAATTATTGGTTGATTTCCAAGAATATGATTATTCTCTTGACATGTGGAGTTTGGGATGTATGTTTGCTAGTATGGTAAGCACTGTTTTCTTATTTACCGTTCTATTATTTTTTTTTAGTTATTTATTTATATTACAAATAATTCTTTCAAGATTTTCCGTAAGGAACCTTTTTTCCATGGTCATGACAATTATGATCAATTGGTAAAAATTGCTAAAGTCCTTGGCACAGATGAACTTTTTGCATATCTTGATAAATATGATATAGAGCTGGATGCCCAATATGATGATATTTTAGGAAGGTAATGAAATTTTCCTGGATCATCCGCAATGAAATTTGCATGTTATAACTTTTTTGTTGCTTTTATAGGTACCCACGGAAACCATGGAATAAATTTATCACAAACGAAAATCAAAAATTTGTTACTAAAGAAGCTATCGACTTTCTCGACAAATTGTTGCGATATGATCATCAGGTTATTATATTTTTATAGAAGAAAACACTGTATTTGTGCAAAAGAAAGTTATTAATATTATGATATATGTTAACATTAATATAGGAGCGATTAACGCCTCAAGAAGCTATGGAACATCCTTATTTTGGTAATTAACGTTTGAATTTCTGTTCTAAATAATTTTAATCTTGAATTTTAACAATTAATATTTGTTTTAGACCCGGTAAGACAACATCGAGATGGTAATGGAAATCGAGCATAAAAAATGGCGATTCATTGGTTTCAAGAGGCAGTTTATTAGAATTCACCAGGTTAATTTTGGCGGTCTAAGTGATCAGTAATAATATAGGGTATGATCAAGAAATGGATGTTTGGGCGAAAGACATGCTATTTAAAGAAAATTCATATTCACGTGATTTATATATATTTTTCTGAAAAAAAATTTTTTTTTTATCTCACAAAAATTTCTTTGTACGAATACATTATTAATCTTATGAAAAAAAATGACAATCATAGGACAATTTCTCATTCCTCTTTCAATATAAATTACAGATTAATTTTGTATTTTTTTTTTTTTTTTTTTTTTTCTTTACGTTTCAAAATGCAATATAGATGGATATTATAAATTGCAAAAAATTTTAATTTTTTAATTAATCTTGGGATTGTTGTAAATTTGATAATTTAGCATGCAAAGCTTGATGAAATTGTTCACCAAATTTTGGAGAGGCAGCTAACAATAAAGCTTCCATGGTTTCAAAAGGCTTATTAATCCATTTTTTTGCACATTCTAAGTCTTCTTCATTAACATTAGTTTCTAATGGATCGACTTCTGTGATCTATTTGTCGTTATTGTAAAATTCGATTCAGCGATTTTAAATTAATCAAATAACATTACAGATAAAATGGATAATACTTACAATATAGCCTTCCTCAACGATTGTAATTATTAATTTAACATTTTCAAGTAAAGTAAGTTTAAATATAGAAGATTGATGAGCATCTGAATTCAAACTTCTTGTAGGTAATATTTCTATTGAATTTGGTATAACACCATATTCATATTCTTTAAGTACGTTAGAAAGTTCTTGTTCAATAAATTTATTTGTCTCTGAAACTGGTGTCATTTTTTCGCTTAAATAAAAAAAGAAATTATTCTTTTTTTTCCGGAAAATCACTTGGCCAGTAAAAATCAATTTTAAATCTGTTGATCATCGATTGTAACTCCTTTTTTTTAGTTCGGGAAAGTTCAAATTTACCTGTCCATTATAGAAGATTTTATTATAGAATGTGTATTTCTAAAAAAAGTTAAGTTTTAGACTAGTAGTTTTTTGGGTCAATTAGCATCATGTCGATCATACTAGACTACAAAAATGTAACGTGTGAAAATTTTCCAATTTTGGAGCCATGTGAATAAACAGCTAAGAAAAAAAAAATTTCAATTAATTCAATTAATTCCAATTAGTGATTTATTTTTCACGAAAAAATTACGCAGTTTTTTTAAACCAGTTTATTCCAGTTTTAAATGCTGATCTCACATCGAGAATTTTTTAGATATAAAAATTGCATCAATTGAAATTATAAACGCATCCCCGAACCCTTTATTATCGTCACGCCTTATAGTTGTAGTCTTTGCGTTCTTTCTCAACATTTTTATAGCTACTCATTGGTGAACCTACAAATTATTGTTTTTACAATCCGTTACTTTCGATTATTTCTTTAATATTCTTCCATTTGTAAGTAGCATTTTAATTGCAAAAGATCATGTACTAAATTGTTATTTCTCGTTGTTTGCTAACTATTGCACGTCTGTTTATTCCTAAAGTACATTTTCTACATTTTTCCTTTATCGACATGCCTCTTTATGAAAACAAACCTCTTGCTCCACCACCTGAACTAAATTTAGATCCATCCAAACACGGAAAGAAACAAATATGGGTAATCCCCTATTCCAACGAAGTCTTTGTCAATTACAGGTATTATAAAATATAAAATTAATATGCAACTTTGAATTTAGATTTGCAGTTCGTTTAACGCTGCTCCTTTTTGTCTGGTTGTCGCCATCTCATTCAATATCGTAATGTCGTAGTAAACTTACATATTCCTATTATCTTTATTATTTTTACCTTTTTTTTTCATTTGAACAGGGATTACCTTAATCGTATAGCATTTTATAAGAAGTCACAATGGCAATGCGCTGTGACTGGCAAACAAGGACTCACATATGAAGAAGCTATTGAGAACGAGAAAAAACATCGTGAACAACTCAAAAAATTTCCTAGAGGATTGAAACAACAAATTTTACAAATGGTGCAATTTAGTAAGTAAATTATTTTTTTTAAACAAAAATCGAAGTACTGAATACTTACGTTTCTTATTTAAATTATTAATTTACGCAGGTACTGATCGACTTGATGTCTTGGCTAATCAAATATTCGATAAATACAACGAAGAGTTTACTATTGGCGAATATGTTACTATCAAAAATGAAAGAGAAGGGAAAAAGAGGTACCTATTCAATTTCTCTCATAATGTTTTTTAGCAAATATATTTCTATATGTTTTTATACATATGAAGGTCGAAGGGAAAGATCATTGACGTGAAGACGTCCGTCGCACCAGTTGAAGGATCCAAAGGAAAGAGTTCTAAGACAAAAAGGTCGGTTTCAACAGCGCAGACTACAATATATCGCGTTCAAATGTTAGACAAGCAAGGAAATTCTGTTCAACAAGTGGCGAAAAATGGAAGTCATAAAAATTTGATCAGGACTTTTAACGGTGGCGAAAACTTGAGGTTTGTAATATAGACGTCTAATTAAGCAAATTTCAGGTTTGACAGGACCAAAATTTGAACTATATTTTATTTCTTACAGCCGTAACAAATTGGCATTTAATAAGACCTTGATCCGCTTGTTCATCAAACAGTCCACGACTAAAGACACCTATTTGCACGCTCCTTGGGTTGTGAAAGAAGACTTGGCTAAAAAGTATAAAGTGATTACTAAACTTCCCGATGATTTAAAGAAGGCAAAAGATGAAGCACGAGAAAAGAGCAGAAAACGAAAAGTAAAAGAGATATAAAGTGTTTACTTTATTTTGTATAATTCAAGTTACTTAAGATTAATGATATTTATATATTTATATATAATTTAGGGCAAAGCAATACAAGGAGGTCCTTCGAAGAAAACTAAAGTAAGCAAAGGAGCGAATACTAGAATTAGAGGTGATGACGACCAAAAAGGTGTCAAGAAGGGAACGGCCTCCGCTACAAGAGGTAAAAGAACGTCTGCATCAAAAAAACAAAGTAAGTCTACTATTAGCAAAGAACAAGCGAAAAAAGCGGCTGAAAAGAAACGGCAGAAAGAACGTGAAAAAAAGAAGAGGGAGACTGAGCGAAAGAAGGAGAAAGAACGTAAAGCTAAGGAGAGAGAAGTTCAGAAGCGTTTGAAAGCTGAACAAAAGAGGGGTAAATAAATTTAAATAAAATGGTATAAATTTATAATTTCACTGAATACTATATTCCTTTTTTATAGCAAAATACCCAACAGAAGATTTAGATGTGCCTCTTGATAGAAACTTACCCTCAAAGAGACCTCACATAGTTCTTGATTTCAAGATCCCTCAGAAATATATCGGAACGTTCTTGATGACATGGAACTTTTTCACAGTCTTCGGGTAAGTTTCTGAAACTTTGATATAAGCCAATTTAATGTTACTTCGATATTTATCATTTGTTTTGGTTTGGTTTGTCTTTTTTTTCCAGAAAACCTCTGGGTATTTCCTTCCTTACACTTGACGATCTTGAGCTATCATTTTATCACAACATTATACAACCTCGTTGTACTTTGGTGATTGAGATGCATGCGGCTTTACTTAACGCGATTATCAGAGATCGTTTACAATCAAAAAGTAAAAAACGCCAACCAATTCCTCGTGTTGCACCTGCACTTAGAGATCAAATCAATGGTCCAGACGACATGGATGTTGATGATAGGAAGAGCGTACTGGCATCTCGTGAAGTGCTTGAAAGATTTGCCAAAACCTGGGATAAGAGAGTTATATCCTCCAAAGATTTACGAAAGGGATGGGAGTGCGTTCTTATTGGCTGTCTTTATCAGGTATATATAGAAAATTTTTTCGATATTTCGATTTAATTTAATCAAATGTATTTTGCCCTGTTTACAGATGGGAACCTACGAAACGATTCCTAATGTGGATCGTATCCTTTCTCATTTAGCCCCTATTGATAGTTTCAGTGCATCCGAAGAAGATTTTGAAGGATATTTTGCTACCCTTGAAGTAGCCGATAAATTGCAGATAATGGAATTTTTGATAAACAATGTTGCCAAAACTACCCTTATTCACGAACACATTGAAGGATGCGTCAGCAGACAGACGGAATTGAATAAGGAGAAGAATGAAATCGCCAAGGAAAGGAAACAAATGTAAGCGCCCTATAACTTAGTGACTTATATGGATTACATAATATGATAATAACATTAATAATAATAATCAGTGCGAATTCCCTTGCGGAAATTGACAAGACAAATATTAATGTGACACGTGGAAAAGGAAAAGATAGATCGGATGTCGATGAGAGTATTGTTTCAAGAAAACGCAATCTAGAAGAGGAAGAAGTTGCATTACAAAAAAGAGTGGGTATATATTAAAGTTTTACATAATCAGTCAATGTTGTTAACTAACTTTATTATTAAGGAGGAGAATGTCGATAGAGAAAAACGAAGATATGCATTACCACGAACTAATCCTATGGGTCGCGATCGGTTCTATAACAAATATTATTATTTTGATGAAGTAGGATTGGTTGTTAATGAAAGGTATGGAGCTGGTAGAATCCTAGTTCAGAGTCCTAGTTCTCGAGAACTAGCAGATGTATTGACCGAAACTGGGCGCCAAAAATATAACAAAAGAAGAAAGATAGAAGAAAGTATTGGGTCGGAAGAGGCGCAATGGGGATATTATGAAGATCCAGAACAAGTATGAAACTTTGCGAACAAAAATATCACTTCGTTCGGATAAGATGTAACATTAATACAACTTTAAAATGTCTTAGGTCGATGATTTGTTGAAATGGTTCAATGAAAAAGGCCAAAGAGAGCTACTGTTGAAAAAAGAAATAATTTCCCGCCTTTCCGATATCAAATCAGGAATGGTTAAGCGAATGCAGGTAATGTAAATGAAGTTAGGCTGGTGAAATTTATTAATTCATATTTGTATTAGTTTATTAATTTTTTTTTCTTTTTTGTTTATTTAGGACATAGTTGCTTCGCGTAAATCTGCTGAAGTGCGCCGTAGTAGGCGAACCCAAGCAACAAAAGCATTACTTTCACAACAGCCTTATATGAAGTGGTTTAACAAGTTTGCTAAGTAAGGCATTCATTTTTTTTTCGTAAGAAATTCATAATAAAATAAGTAAAAAAAATAAGCTTAAAGTTAAAAATTTAATTAAAAACAAACAAAAATAAAAAAAAGATTAACCAGAAGGAAACTGGGTTAAAAACCGGGTTGGAATCGCTCAATCGTCCCCAGGCTTGTGTCATCACCTCATCGTGGTGTCTGGGTGAACAGGAAATTTTCCTGGCCAAGGATGATACGATTATTTGATTGTTCCATAATGTATTTTTATTTATAAAAAATCTCGTTCTAAATACTAGTTATCTCATGATTCTTTTATTGTAATTAAACGCCCTCTTCAGAGAGTAAAATAAAGAATTTTTTTTTCTTGAATTAAGTTTTTGTTTATTGGAAGACTATTTAAAAAAGTTTCTAACTCTCTTTTCTTCTCCATAAGTATAGTATATTATGTAATTACGTTGAATTTTCAAATATATGTGCATCTGTATTCCATATATTTTTCATTTTATAATATAAAAATTATTTATAAAAATTATTTATTATTATTCGACATTATAAATAGTGCTCGTTTTGAATTTCTACTTTTTCTAAACCGGTTACAACATCATTTGGAGAATTTGCAAGAATATTAAGAACTAATCTAGCAGAATTTAAGACACAATCATTTATACTGATTCCCCAATAACTTGCACCAGTAACACTCAATTGATTTGCATAATGTTTTTTAATTGCATAATGCAATTCTTTAAGTCTTGAATAATGACCAACATAATATTGAGGTATACAGTTCTTCTGTATGTCAACAAGATAGTAAAGTGGAGTAGAATAAATTCCAAGATGTTTTTCTAAAATTTCTATCGATTGTTGTAATAAAATTTCATTCTTTGGAAAATCATCTTTTTCCGAAATAGAATTAAAATAATGGCCACCCATCATCATTGTTAATTTTGTATATGTCCTTGGAGGTTCATCTTGCAATGGCATAGCATTTGAATCAAATACCACACCAAGAACGTGATAAGGATTATGTGGTGTTGATTGTGGTATTAAATACCCAAATCCTTTAATCGGTAAGACTTTTGGATGGTCATATGCTAAATTAATTGTTGCTACTGAAACTGATGGATTATAATCCAAATGAGGAAGTACATTCTTCTCAGGAAGAATATAATAAAGTATGCGTGAAGGTAATGCACTAATTACATGATCAGCTTCGTAAACTGCTTCATTTGTGAAAATCTGACGAACACAAATATCAGAAAAAAAATATCAATTTTCCTTAATAAACTGTACTCTATTCACAAATAAAATAAATTAATATCTATTTCTTTACCTTTACATTTCCCCTGAATTCCAATTTTGTTACTTGATTATTCGTTTTTAACTGTACATTATCCTTATTTTTCAAATCATTCACAATTGCTGAAGATAATTGTTCTATACCATCTTTAAAAGAATAAAGACTAACATTTTTAATTATTTCCAAAAGTTCTTTATTTTCATCATTAATCATTTTTAATAAATATTTATCTTGTTGAGATAAAAAATCTTCTTTATTACTCATTAATAAACCTTTAATAACAGATCCATAATTTTGCTCTAAATTATATAAACTAGTAAAAGTTGATCTAACGGAAAGTTTATTTATATCCCCCGCATAAATTCCATGTACAAGTGCACTAATTAAAATATCAGACATAGATTTATTAAATCTTCTTGAAATAAATTCATGAATTGTTTCATCATGATAATTCCTTGCCGGTTTAATAAATGGTTCAAATAAAATTGATGGTATTGATTTTAATAAAAAGTTATTCATGAATACGGATTTCATACTTGATAATAATGATGTTCCGGGCAGTTTTACTATTTTATCTGGATAATAGATAAAACGATTTTTAGCAGCATCATCACCTTTTGTAACAGCATGCAATGATGGAATTAGATTCAATTTATTAACCTAAAAAAAAAAATTTTTATAAATCTTGTGTTTTATAATTCACAATATAATAGATCCAAAAAAGTTGTATTAATTCACTCACCATATCTAATACGACAGAACCTCCTATTCCATTAGGTCTTAATGTTCTTGGACCTTGCTCAAAAAGTATCTTATGTTTTCCGATTCTCTTACTTTTTATCCACCCTCCAAATCTACTTGAGCCTTCTAACACTATTATTTTCGATGTAGAAGGTGCATAACGAGATAAATACCATGCAGCGCTTAACCCTGATATGCCACCTCCTAATATTACAAAATTATTTGGTTTTGACATTTTTTTTTTTTATTCAAAATCTTATCTCAAAAAATTTTTTATTGTAAATATCACGTCCTTTTTAATTGTCACCGTAATCACATTTGTCATATTTTGTTAAACAATACGTCCGTATTTTACAGGAAAAAAAAAAAAATTTTTTTTGAAATAAAATTTGAAAATATTTATTAATCAGGAATATGAGATGAGAAAGGTAATAATAAAATTTCATCATTAAAATAAGAAGAAAGTAAAGAAAATCCATTAGATAAATTATTATCAATATATAATTTAAAGTAACATTTTAAAGATTTTTTATAATCAATAAAATCTTTAATATTTTCAGGTAATAAATTCCACCATCCAAATAATTCAAATTTTGTAATATTTAAACTACTATAATCTTTTAAAACTTTTAAAATATCATTTGAATAATCATTATCATTCATTTGAGGTTGAATAATCGAATCAAACCTTAGAAAATTTAAATTATTAAATAATTCACATAAAATTTTGGATTTTTTAAAGGATTCATTATCTATAATAACAATTGGTATATGTAAATAAGTAAGACATTGATATTTTAATGATAATATTGCATCCAATAATAATATATGATTATTATTACTAGTTTGCCAAGTTTCAATAGAAATATATTCTAATCCACCATTTTTTTCATTATTATTATTTACTACCGAATTTAAGATAATATTAATTAATGATTTAGTTAGAATAAAAGAATTGAATTTTAAATATTTTAAATTAATAAATTTTTCATTTTTTAAATCCAAATTAAAAAGATTTTCAAATTCCAATTCTAAATATTCAAGAGTAATAAAATAATTTTTAAATAAATTAAATATTAAATGATCATTATTAGATAAAAATGATAAACCAAATGATAAATTAAGATCATTAATTGAATGTTGAATATTTATAAAATCATTAAAATCATTTAATGATTTATTAAATTCATTATCTAATAATATGAATGATTCAGGAATATTCATATTAAAAGATTTAATATTTTTAATAATTTTGTAAAGTAGTTTAAAAATATTATTGGATGGATAAATATTAAAACATTGTTGAAAAGAATGATATGTTGCAGAACATTCAAATACTTTAATATTTGATAAAAATTCTTTAAATAAAATGTTATAATTGTCATTTAAATAAGAGAATGATGATAAAATTATTGAATTATTATCATAAAATTTTGGATCAAAACATAGCTTGATCACATTTTTTGAATATTTCATAAAAATATATAATAAATTAATTAAAATAGTTTCAATTTTTTTAGGTTCAGTATCATCAGTAGACCAATTCTTTATGGTATTAATAATTCTATCAATATCAAGACATTTTAAATATGTACTATAATTAAATAATGGACGTCTGTTTAAAGAAGAATTGATAAAAATTTCTTTTTTTTTATCTTCATCTTCCATAAAATATAAATAAGAATTTAATAAATTTTCATATCTTCGAAATGTAACTGTACTTTCTTTCATTACAGTTCCTTTAGGATTTGAAATATTTTTAACGGATGAAAAGTTTTCTAATACATTAGAATCTATTGCTACCCAATTTAAATATCTGAATGGATTTTCCCATAAATAAGGGATTGCATTTTCGTTCCATTGCCTATTTACCAAAGAACATGAGTAAATAGTTGGAATTTCTTTTAATTTTGAAAAAATTATTTGTAAACAATCGGAGTTTAATCCTTGACTCATTGTTCAAGAAAAAGCGAAAGTTTGAACAATTGTCGATCCTCTCATGCTTTTTTTTTATTTGAACTATGACAATTATGGTTAGAAAAAAATCGAAATTTTCTCATGTACGTTAAATGATATGACCACTTATAATACGATTATGAGAAAATTCTAGTTTAAAAGTTTAAGCACACGTAACCTATTTATTTCGTTCTGAATAATCAAATATTTCGGTTAAATGAGTCCGTCAAACGTTTATAACGGGAAAATTATCGTTAGGTTAACGATGAAAATAGGGAACCGAATTTATCCGCACTTTTTGGTTATTATAGACGGATAAATTTCACCCGTAATTTAAAATGAGTAATACGATTTTAGGTTCTTAGTTTTCCCGATTTTCCATTTCAAGAAAGATGGCCCGATCGGAGATGAGAAATGTAACGCTAATAATTTATCCTGAAATCGATTGTAATTAGAAAAAAAAAAAATTCTTTTTTTTGACATGATTATTCATCAATCACCTGATAGAAATTATAGCGTGGTTTTTGTTACTTGTAATCAATCGTATCACCTAAAATGGCATAAATACCCGAAGAATTCATTTGTTGATGGTGAAAGGAGTTTGGATTTAATTGTCCATCTGCTCTTATGGTTTAAATTTTATGTTCTCTTCTTTCTACGATTCCTTTTACATTAATTTAATAAATTTTTACAAAAAAAAAAAAAAGAAAGAAAAAGAGAAAAAAAGAAAAACTCGAATCTTTTATATAATATACTCAATTAAGAAAAATTTTTTTTTTCTCTTGAAAAAAAAAACACAAAATTAAGAAAATTCAAAAATTCTAAGATCCTTTACGACATCCAATTAATCCCCTATTACATATTTGATAAATCATAGACTAACCAAAAATAATATAATATTTAATTACTGCGCCATCGCGCGAATAATTTTATTTTAACATTTGAAATTAAGAATGCCGTTCTGGGAAAATAAATCTCCTCCATCACCAAAACCTGATACGTTAATTCCTGAATCAAATGCAAATATATTTTCAAAGCTTACATTTTGGTGGGTTGAAAATTTAATGAAATTAGGATACAAACGTCCCTTAGAAAAGGATGATCTTTACGCTTTGAATGATGCAAGACTTGCTAAAAATATAATCAGCGAGTTCGAAAAATCCTGGGAAAAAGAATATACACGTAAAGATGGTAAACCTCCATCCTTATTTAGAGCTCTTAACCGTATTTTTGGTCTCAAGTTTTGGACCTCGGGCTTTTTTCGACTTATTAGCGATACTTTACAAGTCACGTCACCTTTGATTCTTCAGGTAATTAATCTGCTGCGGTAACAGTCACGTGAAACTTTGTAATACTCATTAGACTTCTGATTATTGTAGGTAATATTGACATTCGCTCAAGAATCATGGATGGCCAGAAATAATAAAGATGCTTCACCTACTTCTTCTTTGGGTTACTCGTTGGCCGTAATTCTTTTTATCATGCAAATGGGTTCAACATTTTGTAGCAATTTTTATTTCTATAATTCTATGGAAACGGGATTTTTAGTTAGAACTGCATTGATCACCATAATTTATCGAAAAGCTATGATGTTAAGTGGAAAAGCACGTAGTATGTTCACCACGGGAAAAGTAACAAATATAATGTCAACTGATACGACTCGACTTGATTTTGCTTGCAGTTTCTTTCACATAGCCTGGGCTGCGCCAATTCAACTTTGTATCGCTCTTGGTTTATTAATTAGAAATCTTGGTCCTTCAGCTTTAGCAGGTTTTGCTTTATTAGCTATAGTGGGTCCGCTTCAAGGAAAAGTTATGAGAACCTTGGCAAAAACCCGTATAAAAGCTGCTAAAATCACTGATGATCGTGTAAAACTTACTCAAGAAGTTCTACAAGGTATTCGAGTTATCAAATATTACGCGTGGGAAGAAAGTTTTTTGGACGCGTTGAATAATTTAAGAGATAAGGAAATGAAATATATTAGATTATTATTGATTATAAGATCTGGTATTACTGGTTTTACCATGGTTATTCCAATGTTTGCCAGTATATTGACATTCATAGTTTATTCACTTACTGGAGGAACACTTAATGCGGCTGTTATCTTTCCTTCTTTAGCTTTGTTCAGTATTTTAAGGTTACCTTTAATTTTAATGCCTATGGTGATTGCTTCACTTACAGATGCTTCTGTATCCTTGAAACGTATACAAGAATTACTCCTAGCGGAACAGTTAGATTCCTTACCAAAAATTAATCCAGATAGTGATTCTGCTCTTAAAGTTGTTGATGGTGAATTCATTTGGGAATCCGCTCCTCCTGAGAAATTATTAAATGATAAACAGAAGAAAAATAAGAAGAAACAAAAGAAATCCAAGGAATCAACTAAAGTTGAAAATAATGAAAAGAATCATCTTAAAGAAGTTAATGATAAGAAAGTAAATGAAAATATGAAAGAAAATAATAATAATGAGGAAACTTCCGATTCCGCGGAACAAATAGAAAATTCAACATCTACACCTTATTCACAGCTCCGAAACATAAACCTTTCAATACCACGCGGTAGTCTTGTTGCTGTTGTAGGATCGGTGGGAAGTGGTAAATCTTCTCTGTTATCAGCTTTAGTTGGTGAAATGAAAAAGGTTCACGGAGAAATTGAATTTGGAGGAAGTGTAGGATATTGTCCTCAATCTGCTTGGATTCAAAATGCAACTTTGAGGGATAATATTACTTTTGGTATGCCTTTTGATGAAGAAAAATATCGTCAGGTTATTAAAGATTGTTGTCTTGAGCCAGATTTAGCTGTATTGCCTGATGGTGACATGACCGAGATTGGTGAAAAAGGAATTAATTTATCTGGAGGGTGAGTATATATTTCATGTATTTAAACGAATAAATAGGTATCTTTAAACTTATAACAACTTTTGTTTTGTAGACAAAAACAACGTGTTAGTGTAGCACGTGCAGTTTATTATAACGCTGACATTGTATTGTTAGATGATCCTTTATCGGTATACATTATTGCTTTAATATTCATATTCATTGATCTTTACACTAATAATTTTTTTTTTTTAGGCGGTAGATGCACATGTTGGAAATTATCTCATCGCAAATTGTATTCAAGGTTCTCTTAAAGGAAAGACGCGTATTCTTGTCACTCATCATTTACACATATTACCTCATGTGGATTATGTTATTTGTATGGGAAATGGTGAAGTAGTAGAACAAGGAACTTATGGAGAATTAATGAAAGCTGGAAAAGCATTTGCGAAATTGATTGAAGAGTATGGTGAAACTGAAGAAGAGGTAGAAGGAAATGATATCAATAAAGATGAAATAGAAAAGGAGAAGGGCAAAGCTGTTGGAAAATCATCAAAGGCTTTAATGATTACAGAAGAACGTTCAACCGGTTCTGTCGATAATGACGTTTATTTTGCATATGTGAGGGCCGCAGGAGGATACATACTATTTCCTCTTTTGTTATTCTTTCTTATAATGATGCAAAGCACTAACATTGGGTATGTTCTCTTTTCAATTTTATGAATTTTAATAATCCACAAACTTTTTTTTTTTAATATTGGCTAATAATGAAAAAAAAAAAAATATCTAGAAATAATTATTGGTTGACTGTTTGGACAAACAAACAGTTAGCCCTCTCAGACGCGGCATACGTAAGTAATTAAGCAAATTGTCTCTATCTTATTTTGATTATTAACTTAATTAAATCTTTGTTAGATGGAAGTTTATTTCGCATGGGGAATTGCTCAAAGCATTTTTAGTGTTTTAGTTGGCATAACTTTCTCATATGCAGGTGCTAAAGCTGCGGTAACATTACATAAAAATGCCATTAAAAGAGTTATTCGAGCTCCAACCAGATTCTTCGATACAACTCCATTAGGAAGAATTATCAATCGGTATGTCAAACACTGAAATTTCTGTTTTGATTGATTGATTGTGGTTAATGTTTTTTTTTAAAAAAAAAATTATCATGTTTATAGATTCAGTAAGGATGTTGATACATGCGATAATTTACTTTCTGAATCCTATCGTATGTTCTTCAGTACTTTAACAATTGTGCTTGGAACTTTTATTTTGATTAGCGTCGTATTTGTACTTTTCCTTATTCCATTGGTTCCGCTTATGATAATATATTACTTTGCCGCTATCTATTATCGATCCACAAATCGTGAATTGAAACGTAAGCCTTTTTCTTTTTTTAAAAAAAACCCATTTTTAGTCTTTTATAAAAAAAATCAATTTCCAATTCCAATTTTAGGGCTTGATTCTGTTTTGCGTTCGTCTCTTTATGCACATTTCTCTGAGACATTAACGGGGTTACCAACTATTCGAGCATATCGTGAACAAGATCGATTCTTAAGGTTTAATTTTATTTATCTGGAATAATTTGTAATATCATCGACATTAATTTTGTATATATTTTTATCTTGCAGAACAAATGAGCATTTTATTGATATTGAAAACAAAGCATATTTCCTTACAATTGTTGTTCAACGTTGGTTGGGTATCCGACTTGAATCCATTGCAAATATCTTGGTTTTCTTTACAAGTTTATTTACTATTATTGAAAGATTTAAAGTGAATCCTGCAGTTAGTGGTTTGGTATTAAGTTATGCACTTCAAGTCACTGGCACTTTCAATTGGTGCGTCAGACAATATGCTGAAGTGGTAAGTTATGTCTTTGTACTTTCATGATATTAATAATAACAATTAAATAAATATTAAAGATTTTAAAAATCCCTTAACAGGAAGCAAATATGAATTCTGTGGAACGTCTCGTGTATTATTCGGATTCACTTGATATTGAACCTGCACCAATAATTCCTGATCATAGACCACCACCAGAATGGCCTTTTAAAGGAGAAGTACAAATTAAAGATTTAGTAATGGCGTATGCACCTGAACTTCCACCCGTATTAAAAGGAGTTTCCCTTCATATTAATTCGGGAGAAAAGGTTGGTATCGTTGGAAGAACTGGTATGTAGTAATAAAATTTATTCGATTTATTTATTTATTCATTTATTTACTCAGCAAATAACACGAAATTTTATATAATTTGTTTTAAAAAGGTTGTGGTAAATCTACGTTAGCGACATCTTTCTTTAGATTTATTGAACCAACTTCAGGAAAAATTGAATTAGATGGTATTGATATTACTACTATCGGCCTCAAAGATCTTCGAAGTAAAATTACAATTATTCCGCAAGATCCTGTTTTGTTTAATGGTACTCTAAGGTAAATAACCATTTTGCATTCACGTAATTTCGAATCGAACTTGATTAAATAAGTAATATTTTTTTTTTTAGGAGCAATTTAGATCCGTTCAATGAACATGATGACGCAAAATTATGGAATGCGATTCGAAGATCCTATTTAATTCAGGAAAATGCAAATAATGAAAATACAAAAGAACCTACAATGACTGAAAATTTTAATAAACAAGAAAAATTAACTCTTGATTCACCAGTTAATGAGAACGGAAGTAATTTTTCTCAGGGACAACAACAATTAATAGCATTAGCAAGAGCATTAGTACGAAATCCTAAATTAATTATAATGGATGAAGCAACAGCTAGTGTAGATTTTAGGACTGATTACCTAATTCAGACTACAATAAGAGAAGAATTTAAAGATTCCACAATATTAACCATTGCTCATAGACTGAGAACTGTTGTTGATTACGACAAAATTTTGGTTATGGGTACGTATTTAATTCTATTAATATTTTGTGAAGGTATTCAATAATAATTAATTGTTTTTTTTTTTTAATATTATAATAGATGCTGGTAATATAATAGAATATGATTCACCATATATATTAATGCAAAAACCTAATGGAATTTTTAAAGGAATGTGCGAAAGGAGTGGCGAATTTAATGAATTATTTGAAATCGCTAAAGAGAAATATGAAAGTGACCAAAAATTAAAGAAAGAAGATAAAATTATTAATGAAAAACAGGAAGTTATAAAACAAGAAAGTGAAATAATAAATGTTGAAGAAAAATCAGATAATTAAAATATGAAAAAATACATAATTTAAAGAAAACTATTATAAGAGTACTGACAATTATTTATTCACTATCTTGGTCTAAAAAATTTTAATCATCAAAAAATAATTTTTTTCTCGTGTTTTTTTTTTAAATTTTTGTATAAATATAGAAATCACTTGTAGCATAGATAAATAAAATATGCAAAAAAAATTATGGTCTCGATTCCTTTATTATTAAATACGTAACCTGTATTTATTATTATACACAAGTTGTATTAGCTGATTAGCTTAATAAACGTCTGGTAGACTTTTACTGCGCCAAGATCGGTGTCAACCTGCGTTTGATTGATATGAAAACCGACTGTTATCACGATAATTTGCTATGTTGTTACTTGTTAGAGTGCAGGCGACATTCTAGGGTTGTCCTGTGTCTAAAGACTTCTAGCTGACCGGGCAGATATTGTAGGATATTGTTCCTTATATTAGCTAATGGAGGCGATCGTCAAGTAACGAAAATCGGAATTTATGAAAAATCCCGCAACAGGGCACTAAATATTAACAAGAATGAAACTTTCGTTTTTGGATCATCTATACTCAAAAGAGATCACGGGAGGTATAGCATGCATTTTTTGTCTAGTTGAGAATAAGCGGAACTAATTATTTTATCAACACTTTAGGACGAACAGACCCCTCAAACAAACGTACAAGAATAGACGATACTATTCCCTAGTCACTCCTTCCCAGCCTGAGCAAGATCAGTCTCGTGTGATTCATCCATCAGGTTCTTTCGTATCCTCTCAGATCCAAGTTTACGGAAGTAAACAATAGAATAAATGCAAAATCACGAAGTTGATATCGAAAATATTTACAATTATCTCAGGAGGTATTTGCGCGACTTTAATATTACAATGTAACTTTCTAACTATATTCTATCTTCACAGAATTCACAAATTGTGACAGAAGAAATATGTAAAGTAATCGAAAATTAAAGGTATAAATTATCGTTTATTCGATTATCGAATAATTAATCTCTCGGAACGAAATGCTACGAGTTGTCAATAAATGAAAAACGCATCTTAAAAGATATTTGGAACGGGAGCGTCTAAACGGAGCAGTTTTGGCTGGCATTACGAAATTACTTATGTGACGAATAATGTGTGTGACAAATAGGATTTTACTAACCGAAAAAATTCTGTTCGGTGACAAATGTTTTATTATGATCACGTGACTCTGCCCGCTTTTAGACGTCCCCCAAATTTGGAAGAAATTTTGCAGATCATTATTGGCATTTTTTTAACTATTTTTAAAAAATAATATTTTATTATTAAATTTTATAGTATTTTTTATGTAAAAATTTAGAAAAAAATTCTAATTGATTAATAAATTTTCAAGAAAAAATAATGATGAATTATTATAATTATATAATAAATTTTTTAAATTAATGTATTTTGTCATCTATTAATACTAGAAATATGAATTTAATATTATTTTATAAGTTTTAATGAAAATATTTTAATAAATTAGAATTAATCATTTTGTAATTATTAAAATAAAAGTTATTATTAAAAAAACTAAAAATTACAAATTACAAATTATTACTATTAGATAAGAGGAATTTAAAAACTAAATTTTATTTTTTTATAACCATTATTAAATATTAAAATATTCTAAAAAAACTAAATTTTTTAAAATTAATTTTAGCCTTATAGAATATAAAGAGATAAGAATTAAATTTTTAAAATATTTTAGAATTTTATGATTACAAAAAAATAAAATTTAGTTTGTTAAATTCTTCTTATTAAAATACATTTAATAGTATTAAAATCATACTTGTAAAATTGGTAAATAAAATGGTACATTTATTTGTAAATTTTTTAAATAGTAAAAAATATGAAGTCTTTGCAATAGAAAGGTATGAAACTCAAAAAAATTTTTAAATTTACTTTATATGTTAATTATGTTTTTTATATTAAAATAAATGTAAATTTAATATTAATTAAATTTTTATTTTTTTTTTGAATTTTGTACCTTTCTATTGTAAAGATCTCATATTATATTATATAATATTTATAGAAAGATAGATTTTATTTTATCAGATTCTTTTTATTGAGATGTATTAAATAATGATAATTTATATTTTTAGAATCAATAAATAAAAAAATATTTCAATTTATAATAATTTGTAAACTATTTTCTTTTAAAAATTATTAATCAAATTTAAACATTTTTTTGATTTTACTTAAAAAATACTATAAAATTTATTATAAAAATTTTATTTTATTTAATAAAATACTTTAAAAAACTTAAAGTATTTTTAATTAAAAAATAAAATTGGTAGTAAATTTGCCATAAAAATAATTTAAAGGATAATAAATTTTTTATTAAATTGATATATTTTATACTTTCATAAAATCAAACTTTTCTTATTATTTATATTTTTTATATAGCAGTTTGTTTTTTCTAAAAAAGATCATTTATATTTTAAAATAAATAAAAATAATATTTTCTAATGTATTTATATAAGAAAAAAACTTTTTTTTTTTAATGTTTTTAGAAAATATGGAATTGTTATATTATTTTCAATTTATTTAATATTAATTTAAATTTTTAGATTAATTAAATACAAAATTATTGAATTTCTAAAATATTAATAATATTATATTATACAATATATTGTAAAATAGAATTAAAAAAATATTATATTTTATCATAATTATTGTTGTATAAAAAAATCTTTAATAATAAATTTTTATATAATACTATATATAAATAAAAATATAAAGTATAATATAATATTATTTAATTTTAATTTAATTATAAAATTATTATTATAATATTATTACAGATATTATATTATTAATAATTATTATTTACTATATAATGTATATATATATTTTTTTTTGGCTTAATAATCTATATATACTTTTATTAATATTTAGTTTATATATCATATAAACAATTTATTAAAAGCTATATTTATTTTAACCTGCAATTATACATGAAGTCAAAATTAAAACCCAAAAGTTGAAATATTTTGACTTGGGAAGGTCAAAAGTCAAAATTAAAGTCAAAATAGCCAAAATTACGTCATAATCATGTGATTTTTATAATTATAATTTAATACCAAATTTTAAACGTGAATAACTCTGCCAATATTGATGCTACAGATATACAACATATATCATTAGAATCCTTTCGATGAGCTGAATCCAATATGACAAGATCATAAAAATTAGATCACTGAATGCAGAGATCGTTAACTTTGAATTTAATATTATTGTTTATTATAAGAGTAATAAGACTATTTAATACCAAATTTTAAACATGAATAACTCCATCAATATTGATGCTATAAATATGCAACACATATCATTGGAATCTTCTCGATGTGCTGAATCAACCATGTAAAGATTATAAAAAATTGGATCACCAGATACAGAAATCATTAACTTTGAATTTTAATATTATTGTTTACTATAAAAATCACATGACTATAATGTAATTTTGGCCATTTTGACTTTTGGAGGAGTTCAGGTCAAAATCATTTTGACCATTTCGACCATTTTGGGTTAAAATTAACCAATTTCAGTTTCATATATATCTGCAATATGCGATTAGGGCAGTAACATATATTAGCTAATATTTTTTTCTATAGACGCTTACCCTTCACCTTTAGGTAAGATATTTTGATCACATGCAACCAATCATATTTTTTAAAAATTGTGTAATCTAAGATTTTTGCTTACTTCACCACCCCCTAAAATATCAGCTAATATATGTCACTGCCCTAATATTAAAACGTAATTTAAAATAATATAAATATAAGTATAAAATATAAAATTAACTATTATTATATCTACAATCACATCTTAATATAATGAAATAAGTGTTCAGACTGATCAGACTTTCATTATAAAAAATTTGTTAATACTATAACAAATTATTTGGTATAGTATAATGAATTATCTGGTATAAAAGCATGGTCATGTGACTTACTGATCTATCAGATAATCTGAATATCTGATCTAAAAAAAAAAAATTTTTTTTTTTCTTTTTGTAGTGTTGCCAGATGAAAAACACAATCAGACTTTTAGAATTAAGGTAAGAGGAGTTTGAAAGAAGTATTTTTCAGTGTTTTTTCTAATTATTTACTTTTTTTTCTTTTTTATAGTGTTATGGATGAAAAATATGACTGGATTTATGAAATTAAGGTAAGAAAAATTGGGGAAGTGTTTTTTGTCATTATTTCTAATTATTTAATTTTTTTTTCTTTTTTATAGACTTGTAATGTTACCAGATGAAAAGTATAACCAGACTTTTGGAATTAAGGTAAGAGGGATTTGTGAGAGGTGTTTTTTGATGATTTTTCTAATTATTTATTTTTTTTTTGTAGTGTTGCTGGATGAAAATTATGACCAGATTTATGAAATTAAGGTATTAAAGAGAGGTTGGAAAAAGTGTTTTTTATTGTTATTTCTAATTATTTAATTTTTTTTCTTTCTTGTAGTGTTATCAGATAAAAAACATGACTGGACTTTTGGAATTAAAATAAGAGGGTTTGGAGATGATGATTTTCAGTATTTTTTCTATTTATTTATTTTTTTTTTGTAGTGTTGCTAGACAAAAAGTACAACCAAACTTTTAGAATTAAGGTAAAAAAGAGTTGAGAAAATGGTTTCATTATTTTTTCTAATTATTTAATTTTTTTCTTTTTTGTAATATTGCTAGGTAAAAAATATGATCAGACTTTTAGAATTAAGGTAAGAGAGGTTGGAGGAAGTGTTTTTCGTCATTATTTCTAATTAATCAAGTTATTTTTTTTTCTTTTTTTTTATAGTGTTATCAGATAAAAACATGACCAGACTTTTAGAATTAAGGTAAGGGAGGGTTGGAGGAGGTATTATTATTATTTTCTTTAAAAAACTTTCTACTTTTATTTTTAAAGGGATGCTAAATGAAGTTAACTCTGATGCATAAATGCAAAGCTAATGAAATTAATGACAAAATTTAATATTTTGATATTATTAAAATGATTTGTTAGACATCTTTTATAAAAGCATTCTATGCCTTTTATATATCGTATATTTAAAAAAATTATTCTTTTATTAAATGATTATAGGCTATTAGTATATGTCATCTTCATTTTACTGGAAAAAAAATTCATTATAAAAAAATTTGTTATAAAAAGGATCATTTTTATATATGCTGTTTTGTAACTTTAGTTCATATAACAGTATACAGCTTATAATTAATAAAATTTGGTTAATCAAGGGTTTTTTCATATATTAATATCTGCCTCATATTAACAATTCATTATATAGTATTTTTTGTTATATCAAGGTTCACTGTAAAGAGGGATGACTGTATTTACTTTAAATAACTTCCTACTTTTATTTTTATAGGGATGCTAAATGAAATATCAATATTTCTTTATTATATCATTATCGTTTTAGATTTGTTACATAAGTATTATAATTCTAAACTATATAATTATTCTAATAATAGATAGATGTTATGCAAATTAAACTTGAGTGCCAAAATATTTTGGCTATATGCTAAAATCAAAATACATTTTGGCATATAACAATTTTGAAAATCCCAAATCCCAAATCATTTTCAAAATCCTAAATCATTGCCGAAATCCCAAACCATATCTGAAATCCTAAACCATTTCTGAAATTCCAAATTATTTCCAAAATCCCAAATCATTTCTGAAATTCTAAACCATTTCCAAAATTCCAAATTCTAGTGTTTCTATAATTTATAAAGCTGCAAATTAATTAAATAACCTCATGTAATACATCAAACATGCATATCTTCTTATTAAATATGATGTGAGTATAATAGAAGCTAAAATAAGGAATTTTCTTAAAGCTAATTAAGAAGCAATACTATTCATTTACAATTAAAATTTTTTTGTTTGTTGTTTATTCTTAATCTACATAATAGATATTAAATATACTTATGGATTTTTTGGGGTTTTGATAAAGGTTTGGGATTTTGGCAATAATTTGGGATTTTGGCAATAATTTTAGATTTCGGTAATAATTTGGGATTTCAGCTATAATTTGGGATTTTGACAATAGTTTGGAATTTGGGATTTGTGATTTGGGATTTTGTCAAAATTCTAAAATTATATTTTGGCATATGTCAAATCCCAAATATATTTCAGCATATACAGGTTTCAGCACCCAAGTTTAATGCAAATAGAGTTAACTTTAATATGCAAATACAAAGCTAATGAATTTGATGATATAATTTAATATTTTGATATTATTAAAATGATTTGTTAAATATCTTTTATAATTCTGTGTTTTTCATATATTATGTATTTAAAAAAAAATTAATTTTTTATTAAATGATCATAGGACCATTGGTATATCAGTTATCTTTGTTTTATTGGAAAAAAATTTATTATAAAAAAATTCATTATAAAAAGGATCATTTTTATATATGCTGTTTTTTTATATAATGGTATACAACCCATAATATAACTTCTAAATATGAGTAATTTTTATATAGTGAACTCATGAACAACCATCATAAATTCACTCCAAAAAATGTTTTATTTATTTATACTAGGAAGACACCGTTGAATTTCATCAAAAGTACAGGCATAAGTTCTTCTGTAGTTTATTTCAATAAAACATAAATACAAATTATACAAATTGATGTTGTGATATTTTTGAGTAAATTAATACTACTTAAATTAGCTAAATCAATACCACACAAATATACTTTCCTTAAGATATTGTATATCGTGCGTTAGTACATGTATTTAGTGAAGTCGCATCCTTCCTAATGATGTATTTGTTTAATGGTAAGATCATTATCCAAAAAGGAAATTGCAGGAGCCAACGAAAGGGAAACAACCTATGATGTAGACGGTCTTATGCTTCGCTCCTGGACAAAACTAGATAACCTAGTTTGTAATAAATATTATTTATGCAAATCCTAATAGACCGAGTTTAAGCCTCATAATACTTTATTGGATGAAGATACTTGGTAACAAAGACAATTCTTAAAATATTGTTTGTTTGCCTGCAACTAATATTTTAAATGCATCTTCATTATTAACATTGAAATTTATTAAACATGTTCTATCTTTAGAAAAAGTATCTAGGAAGTTTTTTTTTAAAGAAAAAAAAAAAAAGATTGATCATTTAAAGCTCTTATTTTCGTTGATTATACGAAAAATAAAGATTAAAAGATTGTTCTTTATTCTCAATCTTTTCTGTGTATGACAAATTTAAACATCCGCAATCAAAATTTTTTCTGAATAATATAACGTAATTAGTAACATAATCGTAGCACAACAGCTTGTTTTTATCGAGACAAACTTGTTATGACCTGATAAATACATGCAGAACTGGATACATATGGAGATTACTAAAGGCCAATAAACACGAAAGATGATATTCATTGATATACTCTTCAAGTAATGATATCTAGAGCCGATAAGTTTTTTTCTCATACTTATTTGGAGTATTATTTTCTTTTTTTACTAATTTGGTTTCTTTCAACTCTCTCCATTTAGTTCTTTTGTTAATAATATTGATTCTTTTTTTTCTTTAGTAAGGATATATCATTATCTTTTATGAAAGATGATTGATGTAAATGCATCGTATCAATGAAAGTATCTCACGTGACGCTTAGCAAAAAATATGTACATGCATAATTATTTTTATTATCGAACAATCACATTTTTCGCTTAGAATGTGAAAATAATAATTAGTCCAAATACCTGCAGCAATCAGAAAAAAACCTTATTTCAGTATAATTGAATATGTGTGGGATCAACATGCACTAAAAGAAATGGATATTTTGTACGACAATCAGACAATATATGCAAGATTATTGCAAGGGCCATGTTAATACTTTTCTAAAGTTTAACAGGAGCTCTTTATAAACAATTTCTAGAATTAGATAGGACTCAGATTTCATACAATAATTTAGACATTAAAATCGAAAAAACATTATCTGTTATGATATTGCAGATATTTTACAACATAGGAATTTTAAATTTCAGATTTAATTATTATATACGGAACCATTGCCGTGTGTTAAGAGACAAAGGAATATGTATTTATATAGCCTCATCCGTTATTTTTATTTTTATTTTTATCTATAAAGTTTGGATAGTAAACTTCACATATCATTACAACTAAAATGTCTTTTTCAATCGTCAAAGAACAAGTTATTATTATAAAAGACGACGAATTATGAATTTAATACGTATACGGATTAATAATAATGACACGTTGAGAAGAATTGAAAATCTTCCTCCTCAAAATACGAATGATTCATTCGCAAGTCACTTGTTTAATGGATTACCTTCTTTCTATTAAAAATACATCACTGTTGACAAGAAATTTTTTATCGATTAAACATATTTTTTTTCGATAAAATAATTTTTTTTCCATAAATAAATATGTATATATATATATATGCACCTGAAACTTTATTTTTAAAATAATGATTTAAGGATAAATTTACATTGTGATTGATTTCACATTATATAAGGAAAACTTGCATTTTTAAAAATAATTAAAAATTTTTAAATTTTTTTTTTTTTTTTTTTTGTTTTACGATATCATTACGGTATTACGATTTTTTTCTTATGGCAAGAACATAAATATTTTAATTTTGTTATTTGTTATCTTTTATTATATGGTTATAATTAAATGGTAGTTATATTACAAACAACTTGATAACTAAATTAAATTTATTGTATATTAGAATCGTAGACAACTTTTAATAATAGAAACTTTTTTTAAAAAATGCATAAGAATTAACTTTTAATTTAACAATATGTAATCAAATAAAAATATGTATAGAATTTGATTATGTGAACGTTACTAATTTCTTCGGAAAATTGGTCAAAGATATAATATTTCAATAAAATTTAAAATTTAAAATTTTGCAAAATTATTTTAACAGTCGATTTTAGAAAAATAATGGACGTAAAAACTCAAATGTTACACAGTTAGAATCGACCCCTGTTTATTTACTCTTATCCCCTGATCGGCACCATTTACAACGTTTATGCAAGTATAGTTATACCTACTGGGCAGCAAATTTATATATATTATTTGTGCATTCCTGCAATAAAATTAACTATTGGACTATACTATTGATTATACTATTGACTATACTATTGACTATATTCATTTTTAAAATTTTTTATTTATTTTTTAAAATGGAAAATAAAACAAAAAAAAATGGGCGAAAGAAATAGAAACAATAAACTATATTTATACTCACTGGTGAGAACGTTATAGTTGTGATACACTATAAAACAAACTCTTACTATTGTGTAAATGGCAGGGGATAAATCAATTATATCCTGGCTAATTGGAATAGTAAAATTTTACTTATTCCTAATTAAAGCAAGTAGTTCCAAGCTTAAATGAGTTTCTTTTATCTGACTACAATAAATCGATCATTATCATTTCACTAAAAAAAAAAAAAAATATTGAGAAACATAATCACAACTTAAAATCACAATATGATTCAATTTTAAGTTTAATTATTCCTAAAATTAGAATTAGTGAAGGTCATTGTTTCTTATAGAATGTTTTAGTCCAAAAGAGGAAAATTTTGACAGGCGGGATTGTAAATTATGACTTCAAGAGGAAACCTAGATAGGGATTTTCATTACACAGATCAAGAAATTTACAAGTATCATCAAATGACTCATGATTTAATTTCTTCCAAGTTATATTGGAATAAAAAGCTTCAAAATCGATTTCCATTCCCAAATTTTTTATTTAAAAAGAAAAAAAGACAATTTACATTCAAACATAAATAAAAATGCACTCTCATGATAGACAATCTCGTAGATTAAAACGAAGAATTCGACGATGCTTGCAACATGAATATAGATCGAATAATAATATGTTGAGAAGGATCTTAAGTATTCGTCGACAAAATACAAATCATTTACCTGTGGATCGATTTTTTAATGGAACTTCTTTTTACTAAATTCTTTAACTCATATTATTCACATCAAACAATCTTCCTTTTTTTTGATTTCAAAACCTGCATGATTATAAAGATTTGTATCCGCAGATTAATAATAATATGTATATAACACTCAAGGTATATAAGAATTTCGTAAATTAAGGTAAATATAACAGATAAATATGAAAATATTAACTATAATTAATAAGAATGTTTTTTGTCTATTATTAAATTTCGGATTTATTTATAGCTTACATTTCGTACATTTCAACTTTTGTCTTTTAGATTATTTTGTTGATAAAATATTTTTGTATGACTATGTTGAGTGCATTCAAATGTCTATTAGTCGGTAGATATTTATTAAATAGATTGAATAACAATATTGTGAAGTCCGGAGGACATTTTTATGCACTATGACACGCAGGAGTTTTGTTTGTCCAGACCAATCACATCACGTGTAATAATTAATATCCGAAACTCGTTTAACGATATATTTCCAAAATTCAAAACTCAATAACTTTGTTAATAATTATCAACTTAAACTTTAATGAGTTTAAGAAAACTTAAAAAATGGTTCAATTTAGCAATTACTTTTACCATAAAAAATTAGATTAGAGTTAAAGTTTGTTTTTATTAAAATTTTAAAAAATTAGTTTTAGATGATAATATTCATCACACTCATCTTTTTTGTTTTTTAAAAGAAATATATAGATTAAAAAAAAAAAAATACTTAATAATTAATAAAACTATTATAATTCCAGACTCGCCAATAGGCTCCATTTCCTAATTGTTATCGTAAAATTAGAGTTGTCTATCTGATATAATCAATCGCATAGAAAAATATGGACATTTATTTTCGAAACAAGTAATCCAATAATAAATTTAATTTCGATAATTTCGATGAAATTAAATGCTGATATAATATGTTATATGTTTACTTAAATATAAATATAAATATATGATTACATGTATATAAAATTAAAAAAAAAAAAAGATAAAAATAAAATGCTAAACTAAATTAAATCAAATTAAGATTCAACTATAGATACAGCTAATCCAAGATATGGATAAGGTTTAGGTGAAGTGAAAAGTTTTCTTCTAATATGGAATCCTTCAATTGGTTGAAAAACAAAATTCCTAATTAACATCCCTAACATTATTTTCATTTCAGCTAAAGCTAATTTATTGCCTATACATCCTCTTGGTCCACTAAGGAAAGGCAAATAATTTAAATTTGTTACATTTAAAGAAGGATCTAACCATCTTTTTGGATCAAAATTATCAACTGTTGAGCCCCAAATTTCGGGTGATTTGTGAAGCGCTGAAATCCCGATAAACAACTCAGTATCCTATAAATTAATTATAAAAAAGAAATTCGATTAAGTAAATAATTTATTTAACAGGAAAATATTAATCAACAGATACAGTACTTTCGGAATTAAATATTCTCCAAAAACTTTGTCTTTAGAATTAGATCGTTTAAGAATTGGTACTAAAAGTAAAGAATTATTAAGTTAAAATCATAAAATTTTGATCTATTAAAAATTCATTAAAGTTATATACCTGGAGAATGTATTCTTAAAGTTTCTTTAATCACACAATTTAAATACTCTAAAGAATTAATTTCATCAAATGTAGGATTGAAATTTGTTTTATCAGGAAAAGCTTTAACTAATTCTTCACGCAATAAATCTTGCTCATGTGAATTTTGTGAAAGTAAATATAAAGCCCAGCAAGCTGTAACATTTGTAGTTTCATGTCCTGCTATTAAAAATGTCATAATCTAAATCATATTCACCACATAAAAGCGAAACGAAAATAGGAGAAAATAAATAAATAAGCAAATAAAATATATAACACTACGAATTTTGATATTTAAATATACAATCACAAATAAACAGGCCACGCCATTTTGAGAACGATGATAATTACCTGATATTTTAATTCTTCGTCAGTTATTTTTTTTTCATTGGGCAATGTTTTATTGATTTCAATTAACAAAGATAATAGATCGTTGCTTTTCAATTCGCCATTTCTTGCTTCATTATATTTTTCTTCAACCAATTTCTCCGATACGCGATTAATAACTGCACACGCATTTTTAAATTTCTTATTAAAGTCTAGTGGAATTTCTCTAATAAATGGGACATAATTTGCTAAAAGACTGATGGTCATGCGTAAAATAGATGGTGGACTATTTAAAATAGAATCGTAAGCTTCTGCTAATTCATTCGACGATGTTAATGAATTAAATTCATAGCTAAATCCTAAAAAAAAAAAAATTATTTTTTTTTTATTATAATACATATTGATATGATAAAAATCATTCTACTTTATTCTATTTTATTCTATTTTATTTTTTTTTTTACCTACTGAGCCAATAATATCCAAGGTAGCCTTTGAGATATAAGATGTAAAATTAACATTAGAATTTCCTTGATTTACTTCATCCTCAATTAAATCTTTTAAGGTAGATGTTATACGAATAAACGTTGGAATCATGTCCTAAATTTAAATATTTATATTATATCATAAATTAAGTTTAAATTTTTTTTTTTTTTTTCATAATAATTACTTTGATGTTACTATGAGTGAAAGCTGGATTCATCATTTTTCTTTGTCTTTTATGATCTTCTCCTTCCGAAAATAAAAGACCTTTACCAGCCATTGCAATAGCGGTCGTGTTATAAGGTTTAATAAAATCGTAAGTTTTATTTATTATAATTTCTTGAATTATTTTCGGATCGGCGATAAAAAGACTCGGTTTATTAAACATTCCATGGAATTTTACGAGATATCCATATTCTTTGACCCATTTAACTCCAGAATTAAACTAAATTAAATAAATAAATATATATATATTTAAAAAATAAAATGTATAAGTAAATTATTAGGAATTAACTGGTAAGATTATAAAATAGAAAATATAAAAACAATATGTTACATCTTCTGCCAAAAATGCTTTAAAATTTCCATAAAATGGACCTTCGGATGATGGACCAGGAATTTTCCTCAGAGGAGAAATATAAAATGGCCAAATAAAAATTTTATAAATAATCCATCCTATAACTCCTAATACAAGGAAACTAACTAAAGAAATCAAATCAAGCATTTTTTATTTTATTTTAATGGGATAGGCGGAGCAGAGATTTAAAGTTACGAGAAAAGGAGAAAACCAGCGGTCATATATATATGATCGACAAAAGTAATCATGAGATTTTGTTTCAACTATAAATAAATTTTAAGATACTTTGATTGCTAAATTTAGGGTTTTAATAAGACTGGAATAGCAATATGTTGCCAATGCGGACTATGATTTATGTAAATACATTATGTATTTTTTTAATTTATTCAGCACATATGATCTGGGACTAATTTTTCGCAAAGTCCAAGCAATTGATGAAGATAAATAAGTAAAATGTTTTTACGAAACAAATAAAGAAAGATAATATAGAAAATATAATTGAAATATAAATTTTATTACATTTCATAATGTTCAATTATATATTATTTTAGATTTTTGAATGTTCATTATACGCTGCAAATGTAGTCACATGTGGATCATAATCATTTAATCGTGAATTTGGTAAACAAAAAAAGTAATATTTATGTGTTGACACCCATTATCCTGCTTTTTTTGGCAAGCATTTTCTTTATAAATTTTTCTTTCTCAGGTAATGATAAGCGACTCGTTTTAATACATAAATTAATTTAACTTTTAATACGTGTACATATCATATCAGATATACTCTTCTAAAATTAATAACTTTTGAATGGCAAATCTAATTTGTAATGAATAAATACAATAATAACTAACGTATATATGCAGTATATTTGTAATAATATATTTATTAAAAAGAAAATAAAATAATAAAATCAAATAATAAATTAAGATTCGACTATAGATACAGCTAATTCGAGATGTGGATCAGGTTTAGACATAGGGAAAGATCTTTTTTTAATTTGAAATCCTTCAACCGGTTGAAAAACAAAATTCCTAATTAACATACCCAATAAAATTTTAGCTTCAGCTAAAGCTACTTTATTACCTATACAACCTCTTGCACCATTAAGGAAAGGCATGTAATTTAAATTTGTTATATTTTTAATTAAAGAAGGATCTAACCATCTTTTTGGGTTAAATTCACCAGCTGTTGAGCCCCAAATTTCCGGTAATTTTTGAAGTGCTGAAATTCCAATAACTATTTCGGTATCCTACAATTAATAATATAAAATAATTTAATAAGCAAGAGCTTTTTTTTAAAAAAAAAATAAAAAAATAAATAAATAAATAAAATGAAATAAGATAATAAATATACCTTTGGAATGAAATATTCACCAAAGACTTCATCTTTAAGATTAGTTCGTCTAACTGCTGGTACTAAATAAAGTAAAAAATTATCATTAGATTAAATTTTGATTTGTTAAAAAAATAGAATTAAATTTGATTAATACCTGGAGTAGCTATTCTTAATGTTTCTTTAATAACGCAATTTAAAAACTCCAAAGAATTAATTTCATCAAACGTAGGATTGAAATTTGATTTATCAGGAAAAGCTTTAACTAACTCTTCACGTAATGTATCTTGAAGATGTGGATGTTCTGAAAGTAAATATAAAGCCCAACAAGTTGTAACATTTGTAGTTTCATGTCCTGCTATTAAAAATGTCATAATCTAATATATTTGCGAAAAAAAAAAAATAAATAAAAATAATTAACAAACAAATAGACAATTTTTTTATTATCAATTTACCTGATATTTTAATTCATCATCAGTCATTTTCTCTTCAATTGGTAGTGTTCTATTGATATTAATCAACAAAGATAACAAATCCTTTCCTTTCAATTCTCCATTTTCTGCTTCTTTATACTTTATTTCAACCAATTTCTTTGATACGCGGCTAATAACTTCGCACGCATGTTGAAATTTCTTGTTCATTTTTATGGGAACTTTTCTGACAAGTGGAATATGATTTGATAACAGAGTGATGGCAATTCGTAAAGTACTTGATGGGTTATTTAAAATAGAATCGTAAGCTGCTGCCAATTCATTTGGGGATGTCAACGATTTGAATTCATAATTAAATCCTAAAAAAAAAAATGGATTTTTCAGTTTCTTGTTATAAAAGTGTTAATATTAAAAATCTTTTTTCACCTTACCTACTAAGCCGATAATATCCAAAGTTGTTTTTGAAACATAAGGAGTAAGATTAATGCTAGGTTTTCCTCGGTTTATCTCATCTTCGATTAAACCTTTTAAGGTAGACGTTACACGAATGAATGATGGAACCATATCCTAAATTGAAATAAATATTATATATATTTTAACTTTTATATAACTTGATCCAAAAAAAAAAAAATTAAATTTTATAAGGTGAAGTATAATTACTTTTATGTTACTATGAGTAAAAGCTGGATTCATCATTTTTCTTTGTCTCTTATGATCGTCACCTTCCGCAAACACGAGACCATTACCGATAAGAGAAATAGCACCCTTATTATAAGGTTTAACGAACTCATAAGTTTTACTTAAAGTTATTTCTTGAATTATTTTTGGATCCGCGACAAAGAGAGTTGGTTTATTAAATAAACCATTGTATTTAAGGACCTTCCCGTATTTTTCAACCCATTCTAGTTGTGGATCAATAAAATCATCCTGTTAGCAAAAAAAAAAAGAAAATATCGAAGTTAGAATTAAGAAGTAAGATTATCAAATTTAAAAAATATATATATAAATGAGTTACCTTTCTTGCCACGAGCGTGTTAACATTTCCGTAAAATGGATTGTCAGATGGTGGACCAGGAATTTTTCTCAAAGGAGAAACATAAAATGGCCAAATAAAAATTTTGTAAGCAATCCATCCTATGCTTCCCAACACAAAAAAGCTAACTAAAGAAATTAAATCGAGCATTTTTTTTGATTTGATAATTAATTTTATTAATTAAAAAAAAATATTGGTAAAGAGGAAATTTTTAAAGAATATGGTGAAAAATATCGTATTATTTATTCATTTCGGTATTCGGTAAAATAGTTGCCAGGACTCCGAAATAAATACATAACTCTTCAAAGGCTAAATGACATAATGCAGGCAGAAATTATCTAAAAAGGAAAGATCAGAATAAACTTCAAGGTTACTTCGGTCCTTAATTGCCGTAAATTATTGACAATGTTTCACTGCTTTATATATTTATTCAGGTAGATTGATTTCTAAATTTAGGTTTTAATAAAACAATCAAACCAGAATTGTATAAATAAATAATAATTTTTAAATTATTATGTACTTATAAAAACGCTTGACGATATTATGACGCAGTACTTACATAGGCTGCGCTTGTGGCACAGTACTGCGTCTCATTACAGTAATGAGAGTACTAAAATGTTTCAGTGCCAATTTTTTTAAGATCGGTATCAACTCCGCGTTGCCAAGATAAACAAAGAACCTGTTATTATAATTATCAGATTGTTACAATTTTGATCTTATAAGGCAAATAATGTAGTATAGTATTCCCGGTGCCGTCCCACGTCGCTAAATTGATAAGCCGAAATATAAGCCATCAAAAAAAAAAAAAATCATTGTAAAAAAGAAAAATGTAATAGGGGGATTTGGTATTTTATTTGCAATTTTAAGTAAAACAACAAAATCTAAAAATTATTTATAGTTTGTGATATTCAAATTATTTATCTTTATTAGTTAGTAGTGATAAAAGTTTCGGAAATGAAGCGATCGATCGATATATACAGTAAATATGACATAAATTATCTTCAGTTTATCGTATACTTTTAGCTCATTGCAATTAAAAATATTCATATAATTAATTGACGATTAGGTTGTTTATTTATGATTTAACTATAGACACAACTAATCCAAGATATGGATCAGGTCTAGGTACTGGAAAAGCTCTTTTTCTAATTTGAAATCCTTCAATTGGTTGAAAAATGAAATTTCTAATTAACATGCCTAATAATATTTTAGCTTCGGCTAAAGCTAATTTATTACCTATGCAACTTCTTGGACCATTAAGGAAAGGTAAATAATTTAAATTTGTTACATTTTCAATTAAAGAAGGATCCTGCCATCTTTTTGGATCAAAATTATCAGCTGTTAGACCCCAAATTTCAGTTGAATTTTGAAGTGCTGAAATTACGATAAATATTTCAGTATTCTATAAATAATATTAATAATAATAATAAAGGATTAATAATTATTTTAAAAAATTGATTTTTTAATAATAAGAAAAAAATAAAATCTACCTTTGGAATAAAGTACTCCCCGAAAACTTCATCTTTTAGATTAATTCTTCTAGCATTTGGGACTAGAATAAAAATAGCTAAGAACAAAATATAGATTTTTTGAAAACTTTTCAGTTAATATTAAAATTAAATTTGTACCTGGAGTAAGTATTCTTAGAGTTTCTTTAATCACACAATTTAAATACTCCAAAGAACTAATTTCATCAAATGTAGGATTGAAATTTAATTTATCAGGAAAAGCTTTAACTAATTCTTCACGCAATAAGTCTTGTTCATGTGGATGTCGTGAAAGTAAATACAAAGCCCAACAAACTGTAACATTTGTGGTTGCATGACCTGCAATTAAAAATGTACTGATCTAAATAAATATCCATTAAAAAAAAAGAGAAGTAAATAAAAGCAAGAGAATATTGCCTTGATTTTGGAAGGGATTTAAAAACAAACATAAATAATAATCAAATGTATTTTTTTTAATTACCTGATTTTTTATTTCTTCATCAGTCATTTTTTCTTCAGTTGGTAGAGTTTTATTGATATTGATCAACAAAGATAATAGATCTTTTTCTTTCAATTCTCCATTCTCGAATTTTTTATATTTTTTTTCAACCAATTTCTTTGATACGCGCTCAATAACTGCACACGTATCTTTAAATTTCTTATTCATATCTAATGGAATATCTCTGATAAACGGAAAATAATTTGATGACATTGTAACGGCAATTCTTAAAGCACTTGGTGGGGTATTGAAAGCAGATTCGTAAGCTGTTGCTAATTCGTTTGAGGATGTTAACGAATTAAATTCATAATTAAATCCTAAAAAAAAAAAAGAAAGATTAACTTTTCAGTTATTATTATAAACGCATCAACATTGAAAAATCAATTCTCTCACCTACTAAACCAATAATGTCCAAAGTTGTTTTTGAAATATAAGGTGTAAGATTGATGTTAGATTTTCCTTGATTTATCTCATTTTCGATTAAACCTTTTAAGGTAGAAGTTACATGAATAAATATTGGAATCATTTCCTAAATTGAAATATATATAATATATTAATATTTAATTTAGTTTAAAACATTAAATTTTTTATAAAATGAAGATTAATATTAATTACTTTGATGTTATTATGAGTAAAAGCTGGATTCATCATTTTTCTTTGTCTCTTGTGATCATCACCTTCCGCAAATAAAAGACCTCTCCCGAAAAGTTCAATAAGAGACCTACTATAAGGTTTAACGAAATCATAAGATTTACTTGACGTCATTTCTTGAATTATTTTTGGATCAGCGACAAAAAGTGTTGGTTTATTAAATAATCCATTGTATTTTACAATATTTCCATATTTTCTGACCCATCGAAGTCGTGTTTCAATAAAACCGTCTGACTACAGCGATGTAAATATATATATATATTACAATAAAAAATAAGGTTACTATTAAGTTAAAACATGATAAATACCTTCATAAGTGATTTAAGATTTCCTAGAATTGGATTGTCAGATGGTGGACCAGGAATTTTTCTCAAAGGAGAAACGTAAAATGGCCAAATAAAAATTTTATAAGTAATCCATCCTATGCTTCCTAGAACGAATATGCTAACTAAAGAAATAGAATCAAGATAATCGAGCATTTTTTTTTTATTAATGTTGATAAATTTTTATAAAAAGAACGAATAAAATGTATGAAATGAGCGTATTTATTTCTCAGTTCGGTAGAATAATTACCTGTTTTTCCAGGACTCCGAATTATAATTTTTTTGGTTAATTACCTGCTCTTTTTATTATAACATCATTACGTCAGTGAATAAATGTGAGATTGTGGCACAGCACGAGTTTTGTCACGTCGTTATAGATATTTTTCCTTTGTCATAAAATTATATCATAAATGTATTTTCGTCCGCAATACAAGATAGTATTAAAAGTCGGTTTGTTATAGTGAATGATTTTTACACACCTGAAATCTGACAGGTTTGTGGCGCAGTAATTTGCAAAAATGCAATAAGTTTACTTGGAGGTCGATAAACAGTTCCAAATGCCATTTTTGATTTTACATATAAACAAGTGAATTTTATCGTCTTTGCCGATCATTTCCAAATAGGATTTATCAAAAAAAAAAAAAAAAAAACAGGTAAAGACCAAAAGTCATTCAAAACCGCCTTTGCTAAGCACCCTCTTGTAAAGTAAGAAAAATTATGACTATAATATGATTTTTAAAAGAAAAATCATTTTTTTGTATTTTTTTTCTGCTGCACCTACAATATGGCAGCCGCGCCACATAGCCTATCATAGGTTTTTGTAAATTACTCGTTTCAATCAAGAATATAAATTTGAAGTATACCATTTTTTGATACAAAACACTTTTATGATGAATAAATAATAAATGAATAACGTGTTTCTATAAATAGTGTATTAAAAAAAAATTGCGGTTAGAATTTCAATAATTATGTAATATAAATGAAAGTCCATCAAAAAATTATTTAAAGTTGTATGTTTATTGCGGGCGTGCTTAATAAAGTATGATGTGGCACGAAACTAAGAAAATCAAAAGATTAATTATACACTAGCGACACATCAAATGAAATAACGAAATGATATAATTAATAAACATTAATTATAATAGATATGATACAGATAATACCTGGAGCTACAGGATTGTGATTCGTACAATAAATATACATTTTTTGTCTTCATAATTTCTTTATTGTAACTGAATGTGGTTCATGTTGTTCAAAAAATATGATTTTTTTTTTTGTAGTCATTTCATCTATAAACATACATTTGTCTGTAGTGGAAAGTGTTATATAAGTGTGGTTGAACGCAAAAGACAGTTGTGGATATGTTTTTAAGATGAGATTTACAATGACGTCTTTGTGTGATACCTGAAGGATAATATTTAGCAAACGATATAATCTTAATGTCAAAAAACAAAATTGTGTCAGTAACAAGCCTTTTTTTTTAACAAAGCAATATATTACTGATACAGTGGCGTGGTACATATGTAACTGACCCAATTTTAGTCGTAGATGCAAAAATAAATATATGCAAATGAAAGCTCTCCAATAACTCTATCTTCTCTAAGTAGAACTTTTCCCATACTTTATTATTGAACGTTAAAATAATTGCATTCAAGTAAAAAAAATTTATTAGCAAACGTTTTACAATTCTGGAGGCGGCAAACATATTAAGCTGCTAAAATACAAATTAAAATTAATGCATATGTTACACTGGATTCCATATTAGGAATATTTTTAATATGAAACTTCGGAATTGGGTGGTCCATTCTTTTTGCAAATAGCTGTAACTAACTATAATGCTGATAACTTTTAAATTTATATTACAAATATGGGAAATGATTCAGCATTGAAATTGACGAGATCACCTTAAGTTAAAGAATACAAATTTGATATATAGCAAATTTATATTTATTACATTAATGATGATGGTTCTGTATTGTATACATTGTATTGAATAATAAATTTAAATGAAAGAATTTTATAAAGACCTTCGTTAATCATATAGTAAAAAAAAAAAAAAATGTATGACCTGCAATACACATTCCATTATTATTTGAAATTTGAATTAAAAATTCGGATTAAAAATTTTAATCCAGATCGTAATCATTATCCTTATTTTTAATCCAGATTAAGGATCGAAACTCTATAATGAAGATATTAGCGTAAGTAACTTCTGCTTAAAAATTCCTAATCGTTTGAACGACCTAGTTAACCTCTGAATACCAATTAAATAGGCTTAAAAACACAAAGATGACAATCAAAAAAGACACTATTTAACGATTAAAGGGTTCCTAAGTATTTGGTATAAAAATTTTTTTAGTGAATTAAATAATTTTTTTGTGGCACAGGATGATGAAAACTTTCAAATAACCTTCTGATTAATTTCCACAGTGATATAGTGTTATAGAGAGGATATTAGTGAATAAATATCATTAATTTTTTTTCAACTTTAAAATGACGTATTGTACATTAAGATAGCATGATCATAAAAAACTGTGCATTGTCCTATTTGAGGAAGGGTGATAATTATCTGTCACAGATCGTTTGCAAGAACACGCAGTTTATTTTTCTAGGTGGCTACAAAAGGCGGTGAACGAATTAGTTTTCTAATGCCTATTTGTCACCCACGTGATGAAAACTCGCTTATAGATTCTCCTGACAATTATTCATGACAATTTTTCATGCAAATCAAATTTTTTACTGATAAATTTTTTTCAAGTCATACGTCATAACACAAGAAAGTTTATTTTATTAGTCACAATGTATTCAGAAAGTTTTTACAAGTATATGTATACCCTCAAACTTTTTTCTCAAAAAAAAAAAAAAAAAAAATTCTTTCTCTAAATAATCATTTCTTTCTCTAAAATTCTTTTATACTTTACAGTATTATCTCCAAAATGACAACTGTATTAAATTGTGCATTAAATTGTATATTACTCGAAAACTCTTTTGCTTTTATTGTTGATGTTAATGAAACTAACACTACTGCTAATTCTAAAGTCGAGGTTGGACAACTCAAAATTGGACACCTCAAGTATCTTATTTGGAATCAGCGAAAAGCAATACAACAAAGCCCCAATGATTATGACCTTATGAATCTTTGGAAGATCGATATCTCTAAGTTTAAATCAGATATTACTGAAGAACAAATTAAAACAGAAGGCGAACAATTGGACCCTTGCGTCTAATTTTTGAATTATTTTCCAAATCAAGTTGCAGCCGATAAAAGTATCATCATCATCATGCATGCCGTCACTGGTAAGTGTCTCCCAGTGTTTAATCAAAATTTACAGTTGAAAAAAAAATACCTTCATTTAATTTTTAACCTTGCATTGTATCATATTCTTTTTTTTTAATTACCTTTCATATCTTTGAATATTTTACCTCTCGAACAATATACAAATATTCGATTTAATATAAAATACTTCCATAGTTTCATTTAGAGGAACTATTGAGGCTGCTTCATTTAAAGGAGCTATTGAGGCTGTTAAAAGGTCTGCGTGTAGCACCTGTTTTCCTAATGTATCTGACTCACTAGCAATGCCATTGTAACAACGTAATTTTGAAGATGCAATGCGTAAGGTAAATGAAACGGTATACAGTAATATTACAAAATGGATTGAAAAATCGAACTACTGGTATCTAGTCAGTGGAAGAGCCCCGGGGATAGGTATTGTTTCTTTGTGTTTTTCTTAAACAATTTGTATCAATTTCTCATTGTAAATACTATAGGTAAAACTCGATTTGTCAGGAACTTTTTAATCAAATCAAAAATGACTTGCCTAAAATTTATGCAAAATATGATATTCCTCAAGAAATAAGGTGGACTGGTATATATTTTAAATATTTTCTTATTAACTTCGCAAATGGCTATGCACTCACTGAAAAAGACTATAAACTAAATGCATCAGTGATCATTGGCTTACACATTGCATATGCATATTTTATTGAAAAAGAATATATGATGACATTTCAAGAATTCTGCATCGCTATTGAAGCTTATGTGGGCAACGATAGACTTATTGATCTTTTTAATATTAATGTTGTCATCAGTGAAATTCACAGTTCCCTAAATCTTCCCAATGGCTGTAAAATTTTTCTATATCTTCATATTGATGAATTTCAACTTATTAATTTATGGGATAAAAAGGATATTTTGACTTCGCCAACCAATCTCTTCTATAATATGATCCATATTATTTCGACGTATATGCTTTCTATTTCACATACTTTGTTATGCCATTCCTTTCAGGGACAGCATCACTGGCTGTCATTGAACAAAAAGAAGCATCAAGGATCTCATTCTACCTTGTAGAGTATCCATTATTGAACATAGAATCCATTATTCAGATTATGGATTATTTTGCAGAGAAATTTAAAGCGGGAATTAAAAACTATGTATACAAGTAGAAATTTAGTCTCCCAATGCTTCAGCTTCTGGAGGATACTGGTGGGTTGCCTCGTGCACTTGAACAACTTTTTATTGTCTGCTTTGGACCATATGGAAAAGAATTCTTTGTGAGACTTGAAACTGAAAAAATTGTGTTTGTATCTATTTTCTATAATGTTATGAGTGCACTTGATGGGCAGTATAATATAAAAATATATGTTAGAAAAAACAAACAAGTTGCTTTGAAACTCCTATCTTATTGTATTGAAGGTACTCCCATTTCAGGAGAAGAAATTTTAGACAAAAATTCAAATATCACAATCAGAAGTCTGAGTAGTATCCTGGAACACATTAATATATTAATATATTAATGTGTTCCAGGACACTATTTATTCAAGACTAATATGTCCTATGACATTATAGTTTATTAATTAATATGTCCTAGGACATTATGGTTTATTAATTAATATGTTCTAGGATGTTATAATCTGTTAATTAATATGTCCTAAGATGTTATAATCCATTAATTAATATATCCTAAAGAAAGTGTCTGTTTTCCCTCTCTGTAACCTGTTGGTTAGTAAATACGAATGGGCGTGTGCCTATTTGATTGCCTTTCTAAATGTCAAAGTAGTGTAAAAAAAAGTGATGGGTAGTGCAGTAAATTCGTGATTAATTTTGGCTAACATTATGTCATAATTTTGGCTGATCTTTTGAACATATGATTTGAAGATCTAGGATAGTGACCTGACAGTGCCTGGAACTTTCCTGGAACTATCATAAAACTGACAGGAAACCAGAGTACTTCTATTAGTTTGCAGTTTCAGCTCACTTTTATGTCAACTTGGATGCCAAAATATTGCCCAAAGTTCTGGCCAAAATTATGGAATAGTGCTGGCCAAAATTAATCAAAATTTACTACACATCATTTTTTTTCTAAAATGGATGTCACGAATAGAAACGTATATTATTAGGAGTGTCATATGATAGTGATTCCAAAGGGCTCAGTGACAGGTGATTCTTTACACATATATTGTTAATTTACTGCGCCTAAAGTTTTTGTGATACTCTACGCATATATTGTTAGAAGAATCATATGATAGTAATCCCAAAGGGCTCTGTATCAAGTGATACTCCATACACATATTGTTAGGAGAATCATATGATAGTGATCCTAGAGGGCTCAGCATCAAATGACATCCAGCACAGTATCAATTTAAGGATATTCTATTAGTTTACTTACCATGAATGCCAAATTATTGTATCCAAAAATCTGGCCGAAATTATCATTAACTTACTACACCTAAATTTTTGATATCATGTAGCCAGGCTCTAATCTTCCCTTCCTGCAACTTTTAAGGGATATTTGAGGAATATTTAAGTGGTATTTGGGATTTTGGCTAGTGGATCAGTTGGTTAGAGAATTGGAAGTGCCAACTTTGTATCTCTTTTTGGTATACCTCTATATTACGCGATGACTATACTATACCTGAGTACATACCATCAAGATGTAGCTTTCTTCCAATTTTTTATATAATATTTCTGAAGAAGGCTATACTTTTTCAAATATATCTGGTTGCCTTTCTTTTTTGATTCGTTTAGTAAGTTTCCTATCGTATACATACTAGTGATAGGGCAGTCTTTTTCCATAATTTTATATAATATTTTCGAAGACTATCCTGAATGATATATCCAGATATATACTAGTGATAGGGTAACCTTCTGCCAATATTTTATATAATGATTACGCAGAAGGCTACTCTGAATATCACCTATTAGGAATTTATTTATTTGCGATTTGCTTGTCAACTTGCTATATATTTTTTTGTATCTATCAAAAAAAAATAAATTAAACATTTCCAAATTTTATAAAGTTAGTATAATTTTTCAAACTAACATCATGCATATACCAACTAATTTTGACCAAACTGATCGTAGAACTCTCACCCATTACGATGGTACTAACCTCTTAGTTGGTATCCCATCACATAATGATATTGTGACAGAATTTGATAATGGGGTGACCGTTATACTTCAACAAAGCCTATCCGGTAAGCAACCCATACACTTTATGCTTACTGAAGTTAGTGATGATATTGAGAGGTATTCCTCCTATATCTTGCGTATCATCAGTTTTTTGATTAATGGGCAAAAGGCGGTCGTAAATATTACAGGCATCTGACTATTCTTCGATGTTGAAGTACCTGAAAAATATTTCCTCTCTTCACTTAAGACTATATTAGCACGCATTTTATCAGTTACATTCAAAAATACAACAAAATTTGGATTCGAGGATATTTGTGCTTTTCTACTTCAGGGTTATCATATAGAAAAGAAAGCATATATCCGTGTGAAAACATGGAACCACTTTGATCGGTATAATGCCTTAAAAGCAATTTGTGAAGTTAGAATTCATACTGCTTCTGATAATCTAAACTGCCAGTATTATTACGACAAAGTAGCTTGTGAAGAACGATTACCTCTTTCAAGCTGGGCTATATTAAGCAATTATTTATATAAATTCACCTCAGATAGTACTTAATTATTTTGACTATCTGTGGATAATTATAATCCAATAAGTAAGGAGGATTATAATAATCCATTATTCTTCTCGACACTTACGAGAGATCGAACCCTTATACTCACATGGGATATTGAGACATATAGTTTACAAAAAACAGGTGAGGTGCCTAACACAAAATATGATGAAGACAAAGTGTTTATAATTTGTATGACAGTGCATTAGAAAGATGATCCTGAATTATTAAAACAAATTTGTCTTGTCGATGTTAAAACAGCATCAGAGTCAGGTTGGATCACAATTGTATGTGGATCTCAGACAGATTTACTAAAAGCATTCGCTTTATGTTGAAAACTTCTAGCCCCAAATATATACTGATATACATAGGCTTTAATGATTCTCAATATGATTGGTGGTTTATTGTAGAGAAAGCTAATAAATTAAGGGTTCTCGAATGGATATTCAATCATATGTCATTCAAGCCATTGAGTCTAGAAAAAATTATAAAATGGAAATATTGATATAATATGATAAAAGTAAATGATGGAAAATTTCATTTGAAACATCTTAAAATCCCAGGATGCATAGTTATTGACGTCTGACCCTGTTTTATGAGAATTTATTCTAAGGCTGAAAAGAGTAGTTTAGCATTTTACCTAAATGAATGTGGGCTCAAAAGTAAAATGGATATGCCTATTCACCACATGAACAAATATTATGAAAGGGCATTAAAAGAGCCAGATTTTATGTTAGTCAAACAAATGCGCGAAGTGGCCAAATATTGTATTATTGACGCTCTTAGTTATCAGCGGTTAATTGTAAAATATAATGCAATTAATGAGTATAGAGAGGTGGCATCTGTAGCCTTTATATCATTATATGATTCACATTATTTTGCAGTAGGAATAAAAGTACGTAATCTTTTAAGTGCTGGTGCATGGCGGGAAGGGATTTTAACTAGCACAATTTCATGTGAACAAACAGAAACAGGGAAGTATCCTGGAGCTTATGTTTTCCCACTGATAAAGGGTCTCGAAAATAGGTGATCTGTAACTGGTTTAGACTTTGCATCATTATATCCAAGCCTTATCATGACATACAATCTCTTATTTGATAGAATCATTTTATCTCGAGAGCATACCGAATCTCTAAAGGAAAGCGGTAAAAAGATTCATGAAATTAATTTCAAATACAATGATCGGGATGTTCTCGCATGGTCTATAGAGCATGGAAACCAAGTTGAAATGAAAGGCCTTTATCCAAAAGTATTAGAGGAGTTGCTTATTAGATGAAATTCTCTAAAAGACGTCTTGCTCCATTAAGTGATAGAAAAGAAGAATTAGAAAAGGAGATTAGTTTGGCAGAAGTAAGGGGTGAGGACGTTACAGATGCTTTAAAGTCTGAATACTCTTCAGTTTCCTTTATTGTTGCCTGTCTAGACACAAAACAATTCACTTTAAAAGCATATATAAATACGTTTTACGGTGAAGCAGAGAATAGCAGGACCTCTTTCTTCTTGCGAGTATTAGCAGGTGGGGTAACATCAGCTAGTCAGCGGAATATCAAGCTTATTGCCGATCTTGTCAGAAGTAAAAGGTTCAGTGTAAAATATAGGAATACAGATTCCTTATATCTTGTCTGTCTGAAAGAGTACTTTCAGAAATGTGATGAGGCATATGACAGTGGTAATGGGATCTCAATAGAAGAATATTGGTCTAGAATGGTGAATATCTCTATGGAAGTAATAGAAAGACTCTGCGACGAAGTTAATGACTTTTTCAGAAATGATAATGGATCATCTTATCTCAAAATAGCGTATGAGAGGGTCTTATTTCTGGTAGTATTTACTGGAAAGAAAAAATATTACGGCATTCTGCATAGAAGACAGCCCAACTTTAATAATAAGCTTTTTATTCAAGGGATTAAGATTGTAAAGCGGGAGCAGTCTAAACACTTTCGTGAGGTGAGTAAGAAGGTCATGAAAGAATCTATGAAGCTGGATAATACCCGCACCTTGCGTCAGATTGTGGAGGACATGTTCAAAGAGACCATAAATAATATTTCATAGATAGACTTTAATGGAGTGGTTAAAACTGCTGTGTAGAAGCCCAATAAAAATAACAAGAGTGTCCAGCATTTCATTTTACAAATGCGAGATAGATACATTCGTGAAGAAGCGGATGCCAAATAGTGCATAAAAAAGGGCTTAACACCTGAGACTTATCTTTATAAAATCCCAGAACCAGGCAAACGCTTTAAGTATATTGTAGTTGAGAATGATTTGTCACAAAGGGTAGGGATAAAATGGAGTATCCAGAGATAGTGAGGCAAAAAGATTGATATCAACTATTATCTGAAAACTGTTGTTGGCCTTTGTGCACGATTTATTAACTATGATGAAATATTTCAGCCATCATCTAAAATTGTGCTAAGGGCCTTAAATAAGTTAAAAGATAGTAATAAAGCAGACGATAATGAAGCGGATGATGATGGGATGGATAAAGATGACCTGGATGAAAATGAAGAGGATGAAGATGAAATGGATGAAGATGAGGTATCAAAAATAAGAGATGCCTTAGCGCAGAAATCAGCTGAGAAGTGGATTAGAAGGTATATCAAGAACTTACATGAAGGTCTGAAAAAAGATGAAGCCATCATATTCTATCTATGAAAAGAAGCTAGTATTTATGCGAAAAGCTTATTTGATAATATTTATGCCAATAAAATAGTAAAATGTTTGGGAAATGATGCTTATTGGTCATCCTTTCTCAGTGCATTAGATGAGCAGGAGGAATCAATCCACATAAAACTAACAACATTACTTGCAGAAATTTCTCAGGATGATATAGGGTGTAAAGAAAAAATGTATAAATTAGTCACTAAGTCCAGTAAGCGTAAATTGAAGGCCATGACCTTAGAAAGATATATGTTAATATATATTCAAGAAAATGGATGTGCATTACTAGCCAATTTGTGAAACATATGGCACAAAGTAATTGGCCTAGAAATCATACGCTACCAAACATTATTAAAATTACAGAATGGTAAAAAAGATGATTCGTCTGAAGCAGATATAGACAAGATCATTGAATTATATGATTAAGTACTCTTAATAAGGTCTGGCCATTCCAGCTAAGAAAATATAATATTATTTATATATTTTTTCTCGTGCAATAATACCAGCTAACTTCAATTTCTATCTTCAAACTTTTGGTTCTCGGATCATACAGCCCAACCTCGGAAATGCCTAGAGATGATAAAAAATAGTTCTGATTAGGAGAATACTCAGTGTTACTTTTTTTTTGTGAATTCCAGTATTTCCTGATCATGAACCATATAATTGCAATAAGTACTAGGGTAAGTATAGAATATATTAACATAGGCGATATCAAAGAACTTGTGGTGATAGGAGCAGTTGCTGGTAAAGGCATCACTTCTGCGCCACCTACAGAAATTATTTGAGATGATGGATTAAGAGCGGAAGGGATCCCTTCATGACCAAGTTGCGATGAATGATTCATAAGCGGAAATAGAAATTCCACTTCATTATCTTTCTTTAACGCTAACTGGTTCCTAAGAGAGCTATTTTCCTCTATCAATTTTAATCTTTCTGAAGACCAAATATCTAGCTCCCATTTGTATATGTTATCTGACGCCTCTATCCCTTTTTCTATATATTTTATTTCATAATTTTTTGAATTTAGATCCTCCTTTACTTGTTCTAATTCAAGCCTGAGAGAATCAATCTCTTTGGGATCAAATGAATTTATTTGGACTAGTTCTTCTAGAAATCCTTTCACTGCATTTGAATCATGGGGCGCCTGTTCTAGTTCCAAGTCATCCAACTTACCTTCCAATTCACATACTTTAGCTTCAAGAGAAAGAATTTTGATCTTATCAGCAAACGAAGCTTTCTGGATCAAAGTTGCTTCTCTTTTTAGTGTTTTAATATTTGATTTAAGCGATTTAATTTCAGCAGAATATTTAACTTCAAGCTCACATCAACTCTCAGAATGAGACTTCCGTTCAGAAATAAGCTGGGATCTAACTTTAGCACTGGACGTATTTAACTGGCTAATCTTATTTCCAATATCAGCATAGGTTTGCTGAGATTCCTTTTCTCGCTTATTGTACTTATCTACCAGCTTTTCACTGAGATCATTAATCTCAGAGTTAAATTCAGTAACAGATCTTAATTTTTTTTCGAGCTCTTGCTCATATGCACTACCCAGCCGATGACTGGGTTTTTTATAAGAACCACACTCTCTATCTTTTATGTCATTCAATATATGCACATTGGACATAATATTAGCATGGCTATATATTAGAAAAAAAAATGCACAAATAAATTTCCAAGATAATAGACATAATCTGTTTATTTAGAATAATACATTCTTTCTAAATATCCTATTTATCCTGTATATCCTATACATCCAGAATATTATTTTCCTATATATCCTGTATATCCCATATTTTCAGAATAATACATACTTTCTATATATCCTATTTAATAAATTATTTTGGAGTATTATATTAGATATAAAAAAAAAATATTGCTACTATGCTTAGGCGACGCATGAGATGTGATGCCCCTCCTTTTTCACCAGCCAATTATGATCATATTATGCAATGTGCTGAAAAAAAGCCTAGAGATAAAGTTTTAAAGGATTTAACAGATAAATATCACACATCACAAAAACGTATTTATCAGATCTGGAGAGGTGAAGAAAAAAATAGGGTTGCATGAAATCAACCAATTCATATATCAACAGCTGGTCCTGGAGGGACTGCTTCGCTTTCTAATATAAATGTTATGGACGAGCAGATCGAGCCAAAGATTCAAGACCGAGATGTTTCTCCATTTGCAGAACTGGAAAAACAAATACATGGTGCTAAGATAGAGCCTAGCAAATCTATTGATTCAGTTTTAGAAGAAGGTGGAAAGACAAAAAAGGCTGGAGGGAAGAAATCAAAGTCCAAGGATGGGATACCACCACTAATACTATCTCCCATCTAGACTCAACCAATCTCAGTGAGCTTAAAAACCTTTGATATAAAGAATGAGGAATTGCATGAGAAGGTGGTAGAAAGGAGCACAAAAAATATAGCGAATATGAAGAATATATTAGAAAAATAACTCGCCTATTCTCTAAGAAGTCCATCATAGCGTGTCTGTAATCTTTCACAATACTCATTGATTTCTGCATTATACTTAAGAGTGCTATATAGCATTTTTTCAAGCTCCTCATAACTCACTTTTTTTTTAATGTGCTATCTTCGCTTAAATCCTGCGAAATATGATCCAGAGTTGAGAAAGCATCAGATTCAGGAGTAACATTAGCCCTGTTCATTTCTTGATCGTATCGGATTGACCGAAAAAATGTATAACCAATCAGATCATAGCTACAATTGAGCATAATTTTTGATTGATCGGATTGGTTATATTATTCATAGCATATTATAGGACAAAGACACGCAGACGTCGCCGACGTGTTGTTTATTTATAAATCGATCAGGGAAAAACACCAATTTTTGTAGATCGGCTTGACTGACCGTTGACCGCATCAGTAACCAATTATTTAGAGGTGCAAATTTGCGATCAATCCGGTCAGATCTAGAATTGAACAGGGCTATTCGCGCAATTCACCTCAAGCTTATTCTTGATAGAGGTGCGCTCCGGTGAAATCCGTTCAATCCGTGATCCGATCCGATCAAAAAACGGATCATCCGGATTAAGAATGAACGGATTGCGGATAATCCGGATGGATCCGTTGGATAACATCGGATTGATCGAATGTTACACGGATGATCAGATTGACCGGATTGATCAAATAATCCGGTCTTTTTTATTAAAAAAAAATACACGGATGACCAGATTGACCGGATTGATCAAATAATCCGGTCTTTTTATTGATTTTTTCATTAGATAAATTTTTTATTTAAGTCATCAATAAATTAATAAAACATTTTATTATTATTAAAATAGAAAAATCTTTTCAAATTGTAAAAAATAAATTTAACAACATTCCTTAAATAAAATAACTAAATTTCTCTCGGTCCTCCTTTACCTCAATAATTAATTAAAATTAGAGAAAAATAACAGAAATCTTCCCCACTTTTCCCTTACTTTGTTTTCAAAAGTCCGGTCATGTTTTTCATCCGGAAGCCCTACAAAAAAGAAAAAAATAAATTAAATTTATTAAAAAATATACAAAAAACCTTCTTCCGGTCCTCCTTTACCTTAACTTCAAAAATCCGGTCGTGTTTTTCGTCCGGTAACCCTACAGAAGAGAAAAAAAACAATTAAATTTATTAAAAAAAAAAATAACAATTTTTCACCGACCCTCCCCTACCTTATTTTCAAAAGTCCGGTCGTGCTTTTCGTCCGGCAACCTATAATAAACAAAAAAAAACAAACTAATTATTAAAAAAATAATGAACTCCCCTTCTCCAACACTCCCTTACCTCAATTCCAAAAGCCCGGTCGTGCTTTTCGTCCGGTAACCTATAGTAAAGAAAAAAAAACAAAATAAATAAATTTAATAAGAAAAAATAACGAACTCCCCCTCCCTTCCCTCCCTTCCCTCCCTTACCTCCCTTACCTCCCTTCCCTCCCTTACCTCATTTTCAAAAGTCCGGTCGTGCTTTTCGTCCGGCAACTCTACATAAATGAAAAAAAACAAATTAGTTGCATTCCATAAAAAAGAAAAAAGAGATCATCAGATGACTTGTACTATCTGATAATCTAATTTGCTATTACGGAATGAAACAAAAAAAAAAAAAATTTTTTTATCAAAAAAATTTTTTTTTTTGATGAATTAAATATCTCTAGGTAGATAAAATTGAACGGATCTAATTGAATCTTGATCATAGACTATGCGAATGCACGGGTTGAAATGTATATTTTTTCCAGGTTTCTAGATCATGTTCAGATTCACTACGCCTCTTCGCCCATAATTTCCTTTCATGAGTGTTAGAATATATTTCCGGTTCTATAGTCACATCACTATACTCCATTTTAGAAAGGATCTGATCAACAAAAGCGATAATTTTCCTGTCCTTAGCGGAAATAATATCCTCCAGATTCTGGCATTTATTCTCTAATATATCAATAGATTTTTCGGCAGACGCAATAGCTTTTTTCGTATCAGGAATTATACTTTTGAAGAAAGCTACCAAATCTGATAATTGGGTGACTTTCCCACCACTCTCTTCCAAAGACCTGGTTATAGCTACCTCGCGATACTTATACTGTTCTTGCAAGTCGAGAAGCTCTTCAATCTTTTTTTCCAATACATGCTTTGATATACACAACTCCTCATTTTCTTTTCTTAACAAATTTTCACAGTCGGTGGTAATAGGCTTCATCCTCTGATGCTCTTTTTTCTTAATATATTTTTCAACTGCCTGATTTAACATATCTTTCACTTCAGGGTGAATACCTTGCAGGCATTCTGAAATTCATGATGACGGTTATTGTACCGATATCAGAACGGATTGATTCTTTTTTATTTCCATTCTATTACTTTACTGACTATCTTTATCTTCAAAAAGACAAAAAATTCCGTGAGAGATTCCGTTTTTGGGTAGAGTTAGATTTTTCGTTGATCAATTTGTGATAGGAATTATGAATAAAAGCAAGCAAAAAAGCTTCTGATTTACATATGATTGATTACCGAATTTTATTAATACAATGAAATAAATACAGTAGTTCATTCTATTTTACAATGTGTATCTTTTACCATGTTTAGGCATTCCGAAATATTCAGAAATGATCATCGACGAATTTAAACTAATTCAATCCATAGTCCATGTTTCGACAGATGATAGTGTTTTTAATACATTCAAGTTGGAGTTTGAAGGATAGTCAGTAAAAACTGGACACATATGATTAGGGAGGATGTTTTAAAAAGAATGCAAAACAAAGAATTAATGTCATTCGGGATCACATTATTTGGTTTATACGTTATTATAAAAAAGACACATAATGATTTCAGAGACAAAAAAAAACTCAAATATCAAATATCTCTAAATAATACTAAAAACTCTAACACAATGAAATATCTTTTCTGGTTTATCGTTCTCATTTGCATTGCCAATAGCTTGACGGTTTACGCATCACCTATCAGTGAAGGTAAAAAAAAACCAGAACTAAATTAAATATTTTTCTTTTATCTTTCTATTGTCTCATCATGCATTTAACATTTTCATTGGTAGTTAAATCTAGTCACTTTGTGAAGCGATGTACCTTCAAAAAATGTGAGGAACAAGAAGATTGCTGTATCGGACTTAACTGCTTTGATGGACACTGCAGTCCGTAGTGATTAATGATTTATTTATTAATCTATTTTATTATTTTAATTTATTATCCTTATTATAATTATAAAAAAATCTCGCATAATTATTTTATTTAGCATTTAGTATTTATGTGTGATATTTCTATTATGTATTGCACCGTAGCATCCATTTTGTAATAAAACTAATTTCTACAAAACCTTCTCGTAGCTGTTTTTAAAATATTTTACCTTTTTGGTAACTTGACTTTAACTCATATTTTTCATATTATGCAAATCCAAAACGTATTGATTTTGTTGCTATATTCAGTAATTCGACTTTTAAGGATCCCACATCTCTTTCCAGTCTTTTTACCCTCCTTTCTAAAGTGTTATGTTGGGAATGATAATATTTCAATTCTTTCTTTAGAGCACTATTTTCACGGAAAAACACACTATACGCTTCTGCGTTTTGCTCACTGGGTGTACTATCAGATGAATGCTTCTGATCGGTTACCATTTCCATCAGGAAAAATTTTGGTCCGCAGATCTGCGCAATTCTGCGGAATCCAATTCTGCGCAGATCTGAGGACATGCCGATGCACAGCACTGAAAAATTTCATGGATTTCTGCGCAGTTCTGCAAACAAAAAAATCTGCAAAAATTTTCAAAAACAAATCTGCGAAATTTTTCAAAATTTTTGACAATTTACAATTACTTTTATCGTTAATTAACATCAATTAATTTATTTAATTTATTTAATTAAAGTATTACAAATAAATCAATTTACTACACTATTAACTACACTATTTTGGGTATTAAATGCACTAAATTTTCCGGCCTTTCTTTCCTTACTTTCACTGTTTTGTTGAAAATGTAAAAAACGTTTTTTTCAAGGTTTTTTACCTTTATATTAGGATCGGAACCTTTCTTTCAGTTTCCTGCACCTGCAAAAAAAAAACTAACGAAACCTTCAGTAAACGTTTTGTTAAATAAAAAAACAAAAAAAAACAAAAAAAAAAATTAAAATCTGTTTACTTTGAAATTCTATCCAGAGACAGGTCAGAAATTTCCTGGCTTCCTCCTTCTTTCGTCTCCTTTTCCCTCCCTTCTTTTTTTATGCAGTTTTTCGGCTCTTTGATGATGGACTTCGGTAGTCAAAGTTAATATTGTATATATATATATTTTTTTACTTAATGAATGATTTCTAACATTCACTTTCACTTCTTTTTTTTATAGGCGGACAACTTTGGTCCTTTGCGTGACCTTTAGGTAAGTTGTTGTAATATGTTTTTTTTTCTTTTAAATTTATTTACTTAACAAATGATTTCTAACATTCGTTTTTTCTTCTTTTTAGGTATTTCTATTTGTTTCCAGACTTCGGAACAATGACGGGTTGTTTTATTTAAGGAGGTTCTTGATACATAATAGGTATAAACCTGACTTTTTTTAAAAATACTTGTTTTTTTTAACGAACTGTTTCTAATAGTTTGTTATTGTCTTTTTTTAGGTGGGTCTTTCAGTTCACTTTAATACAATTCATGTGATCTAAGAAAAGTTCGCTCGAACTTTTCTTAAAATAATATAATATACAATTCATGTGATCCAAGAAAAGTTCGCTTGAACTTTTCTTAAAATAATATAACATACAATTCATGTGATCCAAGAAAAGTTCGCTCAAACTTTTCTTAAAATAATATTACATACAATTCATGTGATCCAAGAAAAATTCACTTGAACTTTTCTTAATAACTGGATTTTTGAAATTTAAATAGTGAGTTTCGCAAAAGTTGTGTTGCAAAACTTAATATATTTTTTTAAACATTTCTAATTAAAAATATATTATATATTTCAAGCGAACATGACAATGAAAATGGTAAGTTTCACTTATTGTGAAACTGATTATTTTTACTTTTAGTTAATTAGAAACATTTCTAACGTTTCTCTATTTTTTCTTTTTTTAGCAGTTTGTTCTTTAAGATTTTTGGATATATGGATTTATGGTGTGTTTTTTATTGATTTTAATTTTTTATTTTCACGAATTGTTAATTTATGAATTCAGTTTTTATTTTTTTTTTAGGTTGCCCTTTGACTCTCATATGATGCGAATTTAGGATTTTTTTAGGATGCATGATTGTGTAGATGATGGTTGTGGATAAATGGCGGATAGATTAATGTGAATAATAACAAGTGATAATAATATATAGATAGATAGATATTAGATTAAATTTTATATAATATTATAATATGTACATTGCTATAAATAAAAATGTTAATAAAACTACTATTATTCGGCCTATTTATCAATAATATTCAGGTGACCGATAGGTGACCGATTTGTGACTGTTAGTAGAACTTAGAAGCATGTTACATTGTATTGCTTTATCAACAAATAATTGATCATAAAATGTTATAATATAAAAGATGATTTTGACTTTGTAAAATAAAAATTTGCAGCATAATTAGTATATGAAACTGAATAATTACCAAATAACCAATAAAATTTGATAATTTTGTTGATCATGTGATTGCATAAATTATTTATTTATCTCCGTATTTTTTTTTTTTTTTTACCAAAAAACTTTTTCTCTCTTTAAATATTTTATAAAGGTATTTTTTATGTAATTTTTTTTTCTATTATTATGTTATTCTTAATACTCTTCTTATTAATATATTTTTCTAATATATTTCTTCTTTTCACTAGTGTTCTAACTAATAACATTCTACTATTGATTTTTTTTACTTGCCCATGTAAACAAATAGAAAATATATTGTTTATCTAAAAATAAATACAAAGGTATGGAGTTTTTTTCCCATTATATTATTCTTATCACTCTTATTAATATATTTTTCTAACGTGTTTCTTTTACTAACATTTCTACTAACAATATTCTACTATTAAACATTTTATTCCTTTTCTTTTACTAATACTTTTACTAATACTTTTACTAATATTAACACTAATATTAATACTTATATTTTATATCTTTTTATTGACATTTCTTTTCTACTTTTACTAACCTTTATACTAATATTAATATTAATACTATAATGTAAAAAAAAATTTTATTGACGTTTTTTTTCTTTTGCTAATACTTAGTGAATTTTTTTTTATAATATTTTTTGTATAATTTTTTTATTATTAATTAAAATAAATAAAACTTTCATATAATTAAATGAATTAAATTACTTTAAATTACGCGTATTTAAATTATAAATTTATTAATATTAATATTATAATTGTTATCTGATATGTACGAAAATTATGTCTGATATGTGCCTATTATTAATATTCGGGTTTGATTAGTAAATTATAAATATCTGATATATTTCAGTTATATATAGGATACATATCGGGTATATATAGGATACTTATTAGCAGTATCTGAAATATTTATTATAGTAATATTGGGTACCCAATAAATCTATAATATATGACCGATATATGACCGATATCTAACTACCCGATATGTATGAGATATATGACTGATATCTAACTACCCAATATGTATGAGATATGTATGAGATGTGTATACTATGTATTACCATTTTTCTGCATTCGACAGGTATATATCGGGTACCTGATATGTGTGAGATTATTAAATATCATACACATATCTCACATATATCTTACACATATCTCACACATATCAGGTACCTGATATATACCCAATAATATTGATTTTGACCAGTGCTATGACTGGGATGAAGTTGAAAATAAATTGGTTATCAAAATCGATCAAGACGATCAGGCCCAAAATTTTCCATTGCAAATGATATCTCAGAGGTATATGGTCTTCCTGGGATTCACAAATGTATTAACAGACAAAAACCTTTAAGGGCTGTAATCAATATCAATGCTATACAGGAAGATATAGACTAAAGTAAATGGAGTTAAGTCTGACAGTGTATTCATCCGGATCTGTTGCTCTTTCATAAGAGCTTTGTACTGAATTCTTGACTGCGACTGGAAAGACATTCTTAAAGGATTAGTAATTGCTATATCATCAGACTCTAGTAAATGTAGTTACCATCTTTTATACGCTCCAATGCTTTTTATTGACCATAACGAGCTTAAAGCGTTCACAGAATTGGTATACACCTTGATAGGTGAAAAATTTGGCAGGTTTATTGATAGAGGATTACCTGGTCAAAACTTTAACCTTCACCTAATTGGTTTAGCAAAAAAAGGTCATGTGAAGCGTATCCTGTTATCTTTGATAACTAATAGCTGGAATGAACTCGATCACACCAGGGTTCAACCACCTTCTAATTTGGATCTCGAAGTAAGACCTAGAATGCTTAGCATAGAAAAAAAATAATAGTCCACTAAAGATAATTATAGGTCATAATATATTACAAAAATGCGCAGATCTTGTTTTGCAAAAATATTCTAATTATCTTAAGGATTATACTATTGAAGAAAAGGACTCAGAAAACTTTGTATATTTTAACCGGAAAGCTTCACTAGAATGTCCACAATATAAACATATACATGACAAGGATCAGCAGTGGTTTGGTCGTATATGTGCTAGCAATGGGAAATTCATCTTAAAATGCTTCTGGTAAGGTAGTGATGAACCTGGAAAAGTATTTGAATGTGACCCATCTATTGCGAAAAAAATTCTGCAAAAAAATAAAAATTTACCACAACCATCTCTCAAGGTAAAAGCCTCCAGTTTTCCTAAAGTCTTCGTAAAATTCCCATCTTGGGTCAAATATAATAACCCCTTATAGCAACAGAAACGTATAGGAGAGATATGTAAGATCATTATCCAATGAAAGTAATATTTATGTGGGATTGCCTTGAAAAATGGGGAAAATATATATTCTTGAAAATTTGTTTATTCCTGATAACGTAAATTTGCTTGTATTATCCACACGATATTCTTATTCTAATGCTGTTACTACAAGACTTGACTTCAAATCATATTGCGATATTAATGGTAATATAAATCTATCTGATCATAAGAAGGTAATTTGTCAAATAGAGAGTTTACACCGTATTGTTAATAAATACAAATGTAATAAAAAATGTAAATGCCATCTGAGCCAATACGATTTATGGCTTGATGAAATAGTGTTTATAATTGCTCAGGCGCAGAGTTATTTAGCCAGACAATTGATAGAAAAGTTATATAAGTTAGTTCAAGACGCAAGATGCATTATCGTCATGAATAATGATCTCACTGATCTTAATATCGAATGGATTAAGGCCCTTCGTAAGGATAAACTATTCTCTATTATCCACAATACTTTCCAACTTCAGAAAGATAAGACATTCCGTCTAACCCCTAATAAAGAAATAGTTTTAGTCAAACTTTGGGATTGGGCCAAATATATGGCTTCATTACCTTTTGAAAGCTGAACAAGTGCGTCACTTATTTGCCATCTTAGGAAGGGTGTACAAGAGATTGTTTATGCCCTTAAGACTGATTTTCCAGAATTACAGATTAAGGAATACTACGGCAAGTCTGATCCAATGGAAAAGTCTCATGATTTTAGTAACGTCGAAGAATCATGGAAAGACATAGACCTAGTTGCCTATACTAGTACTTTAAAAATAGGAGTATCTTGCATTAATTCCAAGTTTAAACGAGCATTCTGTCTCTTTAATAGCTACATAGAAACAAATGTCAAAACGAATCAGATGTTATTCCACATGCGATGTATTAAGGACTATACTGTATATACCATATTGAGCAGAGATCTTCTAACGTTTCCATTACAGAAAAGGGGTTATTTCAGTGGTTATTAAATGCTAAACATGAATGTCTCCTTCGAGAACTTCAGAATAGAGAAATATTTCCTGACATAGACTCTATCATCCAAAATAAGGATGTATTAACTATTTGATTATGAGTAGCATATATGTTGGAAAAATTCCATTCCAGGCGCTTATTTGGTTGGAGAATGGTCAATTTTTTCAGAGAGGCGGGTATGATAATTTCCATTATAGAACTCACTCCTAAGTCTGAAGAAAACGTTATATCATTATCTCAAGCTGTGAAGGTGAATTCCTTATCATTAAAGCAGAGGAAATATCAAATATATTTAATGCTATGATTGTTGATCATGAGACTGCTGAATTTTTGGAGAATAAGCCAAAGAAAACCTTAAAAGAAATGCGTTCTCTAGACTGGCACCATATCGTGGAATGTTATGAGATTTCACCTGAATCATTAACCAAAGATTTTATCTTGAAGTACGGAAATTATAATCATATGAAATAGTTCAGAGCTTATATGCAATTACGAGATGCTAGTATTAGCAATGAAACGGCTGTTAAGGCTATTATTCGTAAAGATTATAGGGATGATAAACTCGCTGTAGCCACTCGAGCTGAGAGACATCGCATTTGCCTGAAATTACTAAGGATCTGTACACTTGCTAAAGACGTTGACGATAGGGCATGATATAAAGCTGACGATATTAAAGCACATATAGATTCTCCTGAATCGATATCACATCTTCAGAATTTAGTTCCCAAAATGGCTAGAGTATTTGACAATACAGATGCTTCACGTAGAGCTAAAAAATCAGGATTAAAAACAGATAAGACAAAACTTGCCTTATTAAATTCAGCATTATATGCTAATTTGTTTAGGTTAGGTGTGTTGTCTTTATAGTGATGTTGGTTTTGAGTAGCTTAAAGTTAGGGTGGTTTGACATAATCTATCATTTTAATTCAATTCTTGAAAGTAGTAGGAGTTTGATTATTTTTAATTGATAGAAATCATTTTCTTATACAGTATTCTTGTGTTTTCTTCAATGTCATAGTATATGAATGTTTATGTGAATTGTAGCAAATCAAATTTCTAAAAATTCGGCGTAAACTGTGTGATACCGTGTGATCGTCACATGATTCATAAAATGTTACGTATCGCTTTATCACTCTTTTCAATTTAGTGTGACCCCTGATCATGTAACAATATATGTAAATCACTTTTGATTTCTCCGATTTCCTCCATTTTTTCGCAAACCGTTCTAGTAAAACTTTTCTATTGTATTAACTCTCTTGTGATTTCCTGTGATTTCAGAAACTTTTTATATTAAACTACATATTTACAAAGTTTCAGGTATGATATTTAACAAACTAAAGTTGGCTTTCAAACTATTAAGTTTGAGAGATTTCCTGAGATTTCCTTTGATTTCTTTTTTATGCTAAATCTCTTAAAAAATAGAAGATTTATTTATTTTTATAAACTTTTTAAGAAGTTTGAACTTATATATAAGCTTGAAGATTTATTAACTAACGACTTATTATGTCTTTTTATAGGTTTTCAACAAATAAATATCAGATATAAAATACAGAGTTTATATTTTAATAATATAATGTTTAATGGTTAATAATATATAAACAGGCATATTGTTAGATTAAAATAACTTTAAAGCAGTTGTTCTCTTATAATAATATATTTAATATTTTACTTTTATTCTGTTCTTTTTATTGTAAAATAATTTTATTTCTACCATTTTTTTCTTTGACGCGTAAATACAACTAATCATGTGACAACAATAACATAAAGTCTTATTGGCTGATTATCACATGAAAACTGAAAATCAATTTTCCTGTATATGACATGCTAAAAATCAGGGGGTCACACTAAATTGAAAAGGGCGATAATTACAAAAATGCAAATAACTGATAATGTTAGAAAAGTTTACTTTAAAAGCTGAAAATACATGAAAATTTAAACTTATAATACATGTTGTCATAAAGCTTCTTTGCGATATGAATAATCTAATCAATCTAGTAGAACTTCTAACGCTAAAAGAAAACCAAACCATCTATTTCAGTTGAAAAGACTTTAAAAATTGATACTAACATATCCGCGCATTTTTGGAATCACATGATGATCACGATATTTTTAATATTTTTTTTATTTTTGCGATATATTGACACGCTCTTTACATTTTTAAAGAGTTTGCACTTTTTATTGGACATAACTTTAGTATGATTTATTACATATTATACAATCTCCATATGCTAATAAGAGACATGTTATAGTATATTATTATTATGAAAAAAATATGTTAATAATCTCAAAATTATCTTGTAAAATATTTATAATTTAAAAATAAAATGTTTACAGTGTTATAACAATGTTTTGTACTCAAATATTTGTCAAATGGTGTTTAACTGTTATTTAGTAACTACTACTTATTAGCGAAACTGTCAAGTTGCTTCAACTTCCAAGTTAGATGGGTTTTATAACAGACGATGGGTTTGAAGTTAGTATTTACAATTATTTTTTTTCGAATTTAGTGAGGTAATTTTTTGATCTTCTGACCAATATTACATTAGATGATCATGTAGTACAGTTTTAATTTGGACTGTGAAACATAATTACGATTAAACAGGCAAATTTTTATAAAATTATTAGTATAGTTCTAATTCCAAGGATGCGCGCATATGATTACAGTAATACTAAATACTTAGAAAATGACATAACTGGTATAGATTTTAATTGCTGATTTAATAGACGATGATCCAGAAAAACATAACAATGAAGATCGTAGGTGAAAGGACGGCTGTTATTATATTTATAAAGATTCTTAGTAAATCTCTTGCAAAGAGGCCTAGAAAACATGAATTGTTGAAAATCAAAGACAGAATACCAATTGTGCCGTTTAATTGCAACTGTTAATTTTACTTTTTGCGAGAAAAGAAAAATTTAAATCAAAAAAAGGATATTTTAATAATTTTTAGAACTTTTAGAACTTTTAGATACAACCATTCTTATGTATAAACCCGTAGGTACAAAAAGATTCATCATGCCAATAGGGAACGTTCCCATGATCATGCCTAAAGTTCGTCATGATCATGGGAAAAGTTGGCCATGCGTATGATAAATTAAAAATGGAAAGTAGTTTCCATTTTTTTTTTATTTTGATAATTTTTTTTTAAATTTTTACAAAAAAGAGATCAAAAATGGAAAGTGATCATTTTTTTATTTTGAAATTTTTCATGTGGAAAGTGATCTCCATTTTTACTTTTGATGAAAAGCTATTAATTTTATTTTTGTGAAAAGAGAGTTTTAAATCAAAAAGTGTATTTCTTTTGATAACTCCATTCTAATGAAAGAGTAAAAAAAAAAAAATCAAAAATGGTAAGTAATTTTCATTTTTATTTTCATTTTTACGAAAGAGTCAAGGTGATCTCCATTTTTATTTAAGTTTTTCGAATTTTTCATTTTTTACGAAAAGAGATCAAAAACAGTATGATTCCCATTTCTGAAAAAAAACGTTAGTTTCACCATACTAAATTATTTGCGACTTTTTCAACAAAATTGACTAATCGCCAAAATTAAACCTAAAAAATTCGCCTTTCAAGATGATTGTCAAAAAATAAATGCATGACTAATTTCGGTGCAGATAATTAAAATAACTGAATAACTGTCAGTGAAAGCATAGCGGACATCCCCAATTTTACCGATCATTACCGATCATTTTATTTGATTTTTACATTGTTAAAATTCAATTAATTGAAAAATTTAAGTGCACACAAACTTTACAAACAACTTAATATTTATTTAAATTTATTATATATTGAATTTTATTAGAATAGCACTATTATTAGTCAACTTTTACTAATAGCAACTTTTAAAATTTTAATAAAATGCTTGTTGATTAACTTTTATTGAAAAATTTTGCACAATATATATATATGCTTAAATATTTAATTTACTGTGTATTAAATTTTATTATAAATATATTATTATTATATAATGTCTACTAGTGTAATAAAATGAAATTTATTTATTTTTTAAAAATTAATAAATTATAAGCTTTAGTAAAAAAATTAAAAGTAATTTTTGCGTTATTTTGTCAACCAGTGATTAGAATTTAATATTTTATAACTTGTTAGATTCGTCTTATCAAGACGAACATTTTGGTAGTAAATTCATACAAAATTGATTGAGAAATGATATTTTAAAAATTACTAATTATTATGTAGTAAATTATAGAAGTATAATTGCAAGATTTCGGTGAAATGATTGTCGGTGAAATGTTGTTAGTGAAACGGACCCTGTCAGTCGGCAAATGATTTTTGTAAAATGAATGTCAGCTAAACGATGGTCGGTGAAATGATGAACCAGATCCTGATCGTCACCTTCGCAAAATAGCTAATCAGAGAAATCAAACAAATATTTTTTTTTACTTTTTAAATTCTATTAAAACAATAGATGAAGAAGAGAGAGATTTTAAATACCAAGGGAAAAAATAACGCATCATTTATTATTCCAATAATAAATTGTAAGCTATTATGTAATGTTGTATTTTGGGTATTATCTGTTATACTATGATGGTCAAAAGTCTGTGGAACAAAAGAACATATTTTCATAATGGGGAATCATTATAGACTATCAGAAGTAAAAAATTCTTAAATTACATTATTGAAATCTAATTTTAAAAAAAGAAAATTTAATTTTAAAATTTCCTAGGAAAATTCAAAATTTCAAAATTTCAATTTTTTCGAATTTTGTTATTATTTTTTGATTCAAACATTTATCGTAAAGACTGATTAATTTATTCAATAAAATTCAATTGAGAATATTTTACGTAATGGACTGCGTGAATCAAAAAAAGAGTTTGTCCTTTATATTTTCTAGCTGAAGACGTCGTAACAATGATATATTTCAAATTTCTTATTCAAAAATTTAGAAAAAAACCAATGATTAACTATTAAACGAATAACTTCATTATTATTATAATAATAGAATATATTTGTTCGAACTAATATAAAATATTAAATGAACTTAATAATAATTAATGTTTTCCTTAAAATTTGGATTGTTTTTACATATTAAGCGCAGCAATATATCTTAGAAATTGTAATAAACTTCTGTTTATAGCGATTTTATATAGTACGATAACTTAATTAATAATTAATTTATAAAATAAATTTAAATTAAAGCAATATTTTGTTAAGATTCAATTATGGATACAGCTAATTTTAGATATGGGTGCAGGGAAAGCTCTTTTTCTAATGTTAAATCCTTCAATCAGTTGAAAACCAAAATTCCTAATTAATATCCCTAATACTATTTTCATTTCAGCTAAAGCTACCTTATTGCCTATACAATTTCTTGGACCATTAAAGAAAGGTAAATAATTACTTAAGTTTGATACATTGATAGTTAAAGAAGGGTCCAACCATCTTTTTGGATCAAAATCCTCGGCTGTTGGGCCACAAATTTCAGGTGATTTATGAAGCGCTAAAATTCCTAACTATATTTCAGTATTCTATAAAAAAAAAAAAAAAAAATTTAATTTAAAAAAAAAAAATTTTTTAACGGAGAATAAAAATAATCAACATACTTTTGGAATAAAATAATTCCCCAAAATTTCATCTTTAAGGTTAACTCGTCTAACATGTATTGCTAAAGCGAAAACTTATTAAGTTAGAATAAAAATTTATCTAATTTGTTAAAACTACCAATATTTTATCTTTACCTGAAGTGTTTAATCTTAAAGTTTCTTTGACTACACAATTTAAATATTCCAAAGAATTAATTTCATCATATGTAGGATTGAATTTCGATTTATCAGGAAAAGCTTTAACCAACTCTTCACGCAATAAGTCTTGCTCATGTGGATGTTGTGCAAATAAATACAAAGCCCAGGCAAATGATACAGATGTTGTTTCGTGTCCTGCAAATAAAAATGTCATGATCTAAAAAAAGAGAGGATGATAAAAATAAATAACAAATAAAATGAATAATAATCAATTTTTTCTAATTACCTGATATTTTAATTCTTCATCAGTCATTTTTTCTTCAGCAGGGAGTGTAATATTGATTTTGATTAATAAAGATAATAAATCTTTTCCTTTTAATTCTCCATTTTTAACCTCGTTATATCTTTCTTCAACCAACTTCTTTGATACACGGTCAACGACTGCGCATATATCTTATATTTGGTCCTAGTGGAAGCATTCGATAAAAGAGTAAGAGCAATGCGTAAAGAAGTTATTGGACTACTAAAAAGAGACTCATAAGCTATTGCTAATTCACTTGGGGACGGTAGTGAATTAAATTCATAATTAAATCCTTAAAAAAATATACACATAAATATAATTTGTTATTATAATAGGCATTAGATATCAAAATATCAATATTGAGAATAATTTTCTCTCACCTACTAAGCCAATACATCTAAAGTAGTTTTTGAGATGTAAGGTGTAAGGTTAATATTGGTTTCTCCTGAATTTATCATATCTTCTATCGAACATTTCGTTTAAGGTAGAAGCTACACGAACAATTGACGGAGCCATTCCTAAATTTAAATGAATATATTATATTAATCATAAATTAGATCTCCATTATTATGAAGTATAGTTACTTTGATGTTACTGTGAATGAAAGCTGGATTCGCCATTTTCCTTTGTCTTTTATGATCAACGCCTTCCGTATATAAAAGACCTTTGCCGAGAAGTGAAAGAGCAGCCGCATTAAGAGGTTTAACAAAATCGTAAGACTTATTTAATGTAATTTCTTGAAATATTTTTGCATCTGCGATATAAAGGCTCGGTTTGTCTAGAGCTTTCCTTGAACGGATAAAATCCTAGGATTTACCCGGGTTATCCTATTATCCGGATTATCCGTTATCCTATTTTGACCGGATATCCGGATTTAGAATTTTTGAAATGAATAATCCTATGAATAATCCGGATTATCCTAGGTTAAAATATTGATTTATATATTATTGTACAGTAAGTCAGACTCCAGCTGTACTGATAATCTATAATGTTCAAACCCACAAACAATCAAATGAAACCTTAGACAACATTTTGTTAAATAAAAATAAAAAAAGAATGCTATTTTAAATAAAGTATTATCTTTGAAAAGAGGAGTCCGAATTCTGAACCTGGTATTTTGGACCTAAAAAAAAAAAATGAAAATTAGCTAATGCTCATTAAAATAATAAAAAAAAAATAATTGCGAAACTTACTTTCAAGTTTAAAGTCCATTTGCCACCCGGATTTTAAAGGAGGGGAAAAGTCAGAAATTAATAAAAATATGAAGCAAAATAATAATAATAATAATAATAATAATAATAATAATAATAATAATAATAGACAAAAAAATAAACTTACCAATTCTAAAAATCGCCACCGAACCTAAATAAATTTTAAAAAAACTACCCAAAAGGTTTCGTTACGTGACAAAATATTTTGGGTTTAAGGAATTCTTTAGAATCATCTCATTATCCTAGAATAATCCGGATTATCCTAGGTTAATTATCCGGATTACCCATTATCCTATTTGACCGGATATCCGGATCTTAAAATTTTCAAACGGGTTATCCTCAATTATTCATAGGATAATCTGGTGAAAAGCTCTAGGTTTGTCAAACATTCCATGGTATTTTATAATTTTTCCATATTTTTTAACCCATCTTAGAAATGGTACACCGACCTAGTATATAAAATATATTAAGTTAAAAGAAGAATTAAGGCAACAAAATTACTAATATTAACAATATGTTATCTCTTCTGACATTATTGTTTTAAGATTTCCGTGAAGTAGACTTTCAGATGGCGGACCAGGAATTTTTCTCATAGGAGAAATAAAATGGCCAGATAAATATTTTATAAGTAATCCATCCTATAACTTCTAGAACAAAAAAGCTAACTAAAAAAAATGAATTAAGCATTTTTTTTATTTTTGTTAATAAAATTTAACAAAACAGCAGGTAAAGAGAGAGTGTCGTTTTAATTTGTAAAAGCGAAACTTAATCGAATCTTTAATTGATTCTCGAGATTCAATTTTTGATTGAATCGATTCCAATCCCTAGTTCTGCTATTTATTTTTGTAGCTTCTACCTTTAGGAGGAACTATATTTTTCAATTACATTCATATTTCTAACATTCTTAATAGTAATTTTACACATTACACTTCAAAAGCTTTTCATTGGAATTATTATTTTTTTTTCTACATACTAAGCGAAGTTTTCTATGTGTTTATAATAAAAATTATTTTCTTTTAGAATTTAATTATGAATTCAATTTGCTAATACCCCGAGAGAATTGGAAATAGCTTATGATCCTATTTCAAACAGTCCAATGACTGCTTTACTCATTGCTACTAGTCGTTCATCATAAAAAAACCAGAGACTAAAAATTTTAATCAAAAGTAATTCGTAATAAGTCTATCACTTTATTAGCCAAAACCAAAAACTACGTATGATGCGAACAATACTAAAGGTTACTTTTAAGTGTAAAAGAAATTATGAATTTAAAAGAAGGAGAAAAGATGTTTGTAAATTAAATTTTTGCCTTTGATACTCGAAAGAACTTTAACCGTATGCATTATTTAATTAAATAAAAAGTAAATGCTAATTATTTTTTTTAAAAAAATTATAAAATTACACACTTAGATCTGGATTTTTCTAGATTTATGTACTCCAGGTGTTTGATTCATATCTTACTATTAAAATGATGAAATAAATAATTTCTTTTCAATAGTAAGGGTTATAAAGGTTCCCAATGCAAGAGCAATAATGTCTTCAATAGTGAAGTCCATAAAGGTTCTCATTACCTCAATGCGAGAACAATAATGTTTTTAATAATAGGGTCCATTATAGTCCTCTAATACGAGAACGTACAGTATATGCCCATTATTGGTGGGCCATTAGTAAATGATATGTCGTTAAAATTCACTTAATATTCTCCAAGATGTACTTTCGTTGTAAATTAATGTTGCGGGCGAAACCGAAATCTACCTCATATGGGCTGATTTTGCCGTCGTCTCAATTATCGTTCGATTAACTTTAGCAAGTGAAATACCATTTAAGGAAAAAACATTCCTAATTTTAGTATTTAAGTTGCCATAGTTAATACTCCGAGTTACTGGGTCAAGTCAAATCCGCCCATATGCTGCCGGTGAACCCTCCGAAATTGGGAGAAATTAGTTTCGCAAAATTCGCAACCGGTCCGAATCCAAGAATAGAATTGATTGGCTGATTCTTATGTGTCATTTTAAATACGTCAGATGATGGTTTTGGTGATTTATGTATTAAATTAGGTTTTTATTAGAATAATAGTATAGAAGAATAATTATGTTAATATTCAATTGTAAATGAAACAGATATACCAATTGCTGAAGCCGATGAAATGATTGATTCTATGTAAAAATGTATATCATATAAAAATTAATAATCATATCAATATTTTTAATTTATCTTTAATTGACGATCCGGATAAGATCGACACTATTTTCATAGTAAAAAATGGGGCAAATTTCTCGATTTTGGCACTGTGTAACCTAAAATTGGATATCATACCTGCATAAATAACTTATTAAATGCATAATAAAATTTTATTGCACACTACCCAAGAACCCATTCAAGTAGAAAATTAAAAAAAAAGTTAGTTGGAAATTTATTTTGGAAGGTTATATTGCACGCATGCCAGATTCAAAATTACAGTGCCGATCTTATCCGGACTGTCAATTAAAGAAAAATAAATATATATGAAGCCTAGTAGAAACATAAAATTAGGTTTCAGCAAGTTTCGGACATTAAGTAATTCGAAATTCAGGGTTCCGGAGGTTACGGAAGTTTGAGCAGGTTTCGACTTTAAAAAGCGAAACTTTTCGCCAATCGCAACATTATTGTAAAGTGTGAAGTGTAATATAAATTTTATTAATCTAACCGTACTGCGCCACTCGTGAAAAAATTTTCATGTTATTTTTACTTTTTCTTTTTCAGAAAATTCTGAACGTAATCCTTGCTTAAATTTGATTGAAATTATGACTTGTTGACTATAATTAGTGCGTGGGGAGTGAACAAGGCATGAATAATTTATAATTCATTTTCAATTTCCTATATTTGATTGAATTGCTTTCATGAATTAGTTTTGATGGTTTCTGCGATTTCTCACATGCAAATAACAATTATTTGTTATAATAATAATTCCAGTGCACGAAAGTCTCGTTTATTTTAGGAAATACCCGTTTTATCAATCTGATATGTAAATTTTCATTCCACAGATTAATTCTAGAATACATGTTCATTGTACAATAACAAAATGTGAGCACGAATTACATTTAAGTAATTATATTATCGTTATGAATATATAAATATAATTTAAATATAATTTTAAAACATGATATTTATTTTGAGATAAATGACTTATAATACATTTTAATCAATCTATTATAATAAATAATAAAAGTATTTGTATACTCCTGAATCGTAAAGATAAAAGATCATTGTCTAATAATCACTTTGCTTTAAAGTCCTTCTTTTATGGATTCGTTCTTTTGATTATTAAATGAGTAAGTACATAATGCTTACGCCAAATCATTTTTGATTGTTTAGGGAAACATATTCCGGTGACCGGAGTTAATGTAGTTTATTTATTGTCCAATGAAATTGTGAAACAAATACTGATTTACATAATAAATATGTAAATCTAAATTTAATTACGCCAACCAAAAATAACAAACAAAAAATTAAACTATGATCATTCCAACGAAACATGAAAGAAAACTAAACAGCGACAGTAATTTTATATAAATAAGATGCTCTGCTTCCTTCTTTAACCTTCAAAAATCCATCGTTCTAACTATTCTTTTAGTAAATTTATTTAATAAAAAAAATGCTTGATTTGATTTCTCTAGTTAGCTTTTCTGTGTTAGGAGTTATAGGATGGATTACTTACAAAATGCTTGTTTGGCCATTCTATATTTCTCCTTTGAGAAAAATTCCTGGTCCACCATGTGAAAATTTATTTACCGGGAATCTTAGAACACTTATGACGGAAGAAGTAACGTATTATTCATATTTTTTAATTAGACAGTCTCTAATTCTTATTTTACTTATTCCCCATTATTTCTTGATATAGCCTGGTTTCGATGAACCACAACATAGATGGGTTAAAAAATACGGAAATATTGTAAAATATCATGGATTATTTAATGAACCAACTCTTTATGTCGCTGATTCAAAAATAATTCAAGAAATAACGTTAAGTAAAACTTATGATTTTGTTAAACCTTATAATCCGTCTGCTCTTGCAATTGCCGGAGTAGGTCTTGTATTTTCGGAAGGTGAAAATCATAAGAGACAAAGAAAAATGATGAATCCAGCTTTCACTTACAATAACATCAAAGTAATTATATTTCATTTTAGAAATTTCCATTTTGAGCCAAATTACAAATATTTTAATATATTTATTAATTTAGGAAATGGTTCCGACATTTATTCGCGTAACTACTACCTTAAAAGGTTTAATCGAAAAGGAAGTAAATTTAGGAAAATCTAACATCAATCTTACACCTTACCTTTCAAAAACTACTTTGGATGTGATTGGCCTAGTAGGTAAGAGAAAAAAATTTTTATTTTAAATTTGGTTATTTTCAAGTTCATTTCATTATATAAGAAAAATCTATTTTTTTTTTAGGATTTAACTATGAATTTAATTCATTAACGTCCTCAAATGAATTAGCAACAGCTTATGACTCTCTTTTTAATCAACCAGCGACTAAATTACGCATTGCCATGAGTCTTTTATCAAGATATGTTCCACTTATTAGACAAATTCCAATAGATATCAATAAAAAATTTAGAGATTCATGTGCAGTTATTGAACACGTATCGAAGAAATTAATTGAAGAGAAATATAATGAAGCTAAACATGGGAACTTAAAGGAAAAGATCTATTATCTTTGTTAATTAATATTAATAAAACATTACCCGATGAAGAAAAAATAGACGACGAAGAGTTGAAATATCAGGTAATTAAAAAAAAATTGTTAATTCTTTAATGATTTGTTTATTCATTTCTCTTTCTTTTGTGAATATGTTAGATTATGACATTTTTGATAGCAGGACATGAAACTACAAATGTTACAACATGTTGGGCTTTATATTTACTCGCACAACATCCACATGAACAAGACTTATTGCGTGAAGAATTAGTTAAAGCGTTTCCTGATAAATCAAATTTCAATCCTACTTATGATGAAATTAATTCTTTGGAGCATTTAAATTGTGTAGTTAAAGAAACCTTAAGATTATGTCCTCCGAGTATGAATTACATTTAATTACTTTTAGCATATTTAACATATCAAAACCTATCCTAACTTGGTTTTTTTTACTTTAGTCCCATTTACTAGACGAACTAATCTTAAAGATGAAGTTTTTGGGGAATATTTTATTCCAAAGGCATGTTGTTATTATCATATATATATCTTTTTTTTTAAAAAAAAAAGAAAAAATTTAAAGTACTTATTATATATATATTTTTATTATTATTTATAGAATACTGAAATGTTTATTGGAATTTCAGCACTTCATAAATCGACTGAAATTTGGGGCCCAACAGCTGATAAATATAATCCAAAAAGATGGTTAGATCCTTCCTTAATTAAAAATGTAACGAATTTAAATTATTTGCCTTTCTTTAATGGTGCAAGAGGTTGTATAGGCAATAAAGTAGCCTTAGCTGAAATGAAAATAATATTAGGAATGTTAATTAGGAATTTCGTTTTTCAACCAATTGAAGGATTTCATATTAGAAAAAAAGTTTTTCCTGTACCTAAACCTGATCCATATCTTGGGTTAATTGTATCTATAGTTGAATCTTAAATTTATTATTCGGTTTATTTTTATTTTATAGATAGTATTTTATATATACGCACATGTCATACTTATTATTTTATTTGTCATTAAATTCATATTTATTTTTAAACTGATATATTAAACTCGCGATAAAATGTGCTTTGATACATAAAATCCATTTCAATGTCGCCGTTATCCTGAAAGAGTATTTTTTTTTATATGTTAAAAAATCGCAGCAAAATAATAGCATACATAATAAAGACAATTAAATTATTAAGTTGAATACATATCACATCATTAGCTGCCAAAAATACAATGGCTGCGGTGCTCACGTGGAGTACAACAAATATTACACGATTACAATTAGAGAAAAATGGAAAAATTTAAGTACATGCAACGCCACCTACCCGCGGAGGACAGGCACAAACAAAGCTTCTACCTATCGAACACGAGGCGTGGCGATAGAAGCACAATGCCCAGGAGAAGAAGGAAAAAGAGTGTACAAGAAAATGCATGGCTACTCTCGTTGAAAAAAAAAAAAAAAATCCTTTACGTTAAAATTTAAACAGCTTCGTTAAGAGGTTGACTAGCAATTTCAACAGATCCGCTTTTTTGTTATCACTGATAACCCTGCGACCCTTGTAGGCGCCTGTTTGTCTTCGTTAATTTTCTTTGAAGACCGTTCCGAAGGTTTATCCTTCTTCTTTTAGCCCTTGGTATGGCAGGGTACATGTAGGGAGACCATCGAAAGTCTTTTTCTTTGAGCGTGAAATCGATCTTAAGAGCTTGCGCAGGTTCGAAATGACCAATTCCCTTCTACATAACTATTATAATTCTATCACTTTTGATCTTGAACGTTCAAGAAAATGGGGGAAATAGGGACTGAGATTTGTTCCTATTAAAGCCAGAGGGTCATAGACGTCAGGATGTCGTGGACTACCAGTCGGTACTTCTCTTGATTTTCACCTAGCGTGAATTTTGTTGATTTTTTGAAATATATGCTGTGTTGTGCATAGTAAAATGACTTTCAGCCGAGTCTCGTAATAGTAAAGAATGAAATATACAGTAATCAAAGAAAGAGTGTATATGCGAATAATAAATATATGATTCATTTAATAAATAATCTTCGAATTAACAAATGCAGATGCAAACAACATATAAAGTAAATAAAGCATAACAAAGAAATATAAAAAAAGATATTGCAATTTCGACCAAGCAGGAAATTTGCAATAATATCCATTGAGAATCAAAGAATACAACTATCCTACTTTTAAGCTATGTTGGGTAAGTTATTCAGAATATAAATCGGTTTTTCGTAAATTAATACAAAAAAAAAAAAAAAAAAAAAAAAACGAATAATCGTCAAAGTTACATAACAATACATAACAAAACTTTTAAGTCATGATCGATAATAACATCCGGAATGTGTGTCAGGTTAAGCCACATGTATGGCGCAGCTAATTTTATAAAGTAAATTTAAGACCTTTTCCGATAGAAAAAAGCTTTTAAATCTCAGAATAGGTGTGTTTTTATTCGCTCTGCAAGTTTACTTAAGGTTTGGAATGTTAAAAATGCTGTTTTTGACTTTAAATATAACGATCAACTTTATCTCATTTCCAAATTTGGATTTAAGGAAAACGATGGTTTGTCAAATAGGCCAAAAATAATGTTCAAACCCGACTTTGTCGCTCTAAGTAAACTTGCAGAGAAGCCAAAATTACGCCTAGTTGCTAACTTTTAAGGGTTATCTATTATTATGAGTTATGAAAAAATTTCATTTTTTATAATTTTTGTTGTGCCACACTTGTGGCCTAACCAGACACACATTTCGGACGTGCCGGATAAATTCGGATTTACGTAAGGATTATCCGGATAATCCGGATGATACAGACTATCTAACCGGATCGGATAAACGGATGACGGATATCCGTCGGATTGGAACACATAATAAATAAAGTTCTAGTTATCGTTCCAATAATTGTTTAGAACAACAATTCTGGGCTACAAATTTACTATAATAATTTATATAATTTATCGCAAAATGGTATAATTTGAGGCAAAACTAATATAAACTAATGGATGCAAAATCATATTATCTACTTTTTTATTTATCTTGGCAACTCGGCATTACAAGATGTTTATGCATACATTTTCTATAAGGTAATACATTTGTTATATCGTCTGATTGTTTTTTTTTATTATTAGCAATCTGTCAAAGGGAGTCATTGTTCAATAAAATTTAGAATGGTCAATCACTTGTCATCCCGAAATGTAACAAATTCGGAGTTTAACCAGTTGGTACATAGATATTTCGGCAATTATTTTGCCGAAATAAAATATATAGTGCATAATTTTCTTTCAATTCTTAAAATCTCTTGTCCAATTACTCTTTTAATAAAATTTATTAACAAAGACAATAAAAAATGCTCGAATCAAGTTCTTTGGTTAGCTTTTTCATATTAGGAGTTATAGGATGGATTACTTATAAAGTCTTTATTTGACCATTTTATGTTTCTCCTTTAAGAAAAATTCCTGGTCCACCGTCTGATAATCCAATTTCCGGAAATCTTACATCGCTTATAACAAGAGAGGTAACACATTATTCACATTTTTTACTTAATAATCATGATTTTTATTGTAACAAGCATTTTTTCTATTTTATTGCTATGATAGTCCGACGGTTTTATTGAACCACAACTTAAATGGGTTAGAAAATATGGAAATATTGTAAAATACAATGGATTATTTAATAACCTAATCATTTTTGTCGCCGATCCAAAAATAATTCAAGAAATAACTTTAAGTAAAACTTATGAGTTCGTTAAACCTTATAATAAGTCCGCTATTGCACTTCTCGGTAATGGACTCTTATTTGCGGAAGGTGAAGTTCATAAGAGACAAAGAAAAATGATGAATCCAGCTTTCGCTCATAGTAGCATCAAAGTAATTATATTTAATTGTGAAAAATTTTAATTTTAAACCAAGTTAATATTTAATTAATTTAGGAAATGGTCCCAACATTTACTCGTGTAACTTCTGTCTTAAAAAGTTTAATCGAAAATGATATAAACCAAGGAAAATCCTACATTAACTTTACACCTTATATTTCGAAGACCACTTTGGATATTATTGGCTTAGTAGGTGAGAGGAAAAAAAAAATTAATTTTTTTTTCAATATTGACATATTATAACAATAAACTGAAAAATTCATTTTTTTTTTTTTTAGGATTTAGTTATGAATTTAATTCGTTAACATCTTCAAACGAATTAGCAAAAGCTTATGATTCCGTTTTCAACACCCCACCAAGCACTTTGCGAACTGCCGTTACTTTGTTATCAAGTTATATTCCATTTATGAGAGATATTCCATTAGGTATGAAAATATATCCAAAAGAAAACAATAAGAATATGAAAAAATTAACATCCATATAAATTTAAATGAAATAAAATAGTTTGAATAACAAGAAAATTTTTGCAAGAAAGTTTGCATTTGGCCTTCTACATTTTATGAATATTTTCTTAAGACCTCATTTAGTTTTTACAATTATTATTATTACATGAGAATACATATACAATTATATGTATCTGTTGGTTTATGAGTAATTTCAGTAGTAAGTGGTTTAGGTATATCATTGATTGGATTCATTTTTTTTTTTTTAGGTAATTCGATTATTGAAGTTGGTTATTATTGAAGTTGTTTGATGATATTTCGAAAAAAAACTAGAGTTTTTATTATTGGAAGGCTTTTTAAAAATGTGTGTGTGTTTTTTTTTGAAATTTATACTTGTTCATGTACAGACTTACAGTACAATAAGAAATGAAAACGTTTTTATATTATTATTCTTAAAATTGAAGATCGACATCAACGTATTCGCATGTACAGTAGGTTCTAACTTCTAAAAATAGATTTCACTATTTAAATACCATCACGTCCCACATTGAAATCTAAATGCGTGACAAATAAGGTTTTGATTATCCAATTCCGTTCAGATTTTGGGTACACAATAGGGTACGTTACCAGTGACAAATAAAATCTATTTTTAGAAGCGGGGCAAGATGACGACGGATCGTGTTAGAAAAACCCAAAAATATGTATTACCATTATCATATAGAACTTTTTCATATTGTTTGAAAAATGCATTGAAACCAAAAATGGGGACTATGGACAAATCTTTCATGAAGAGTATAATGCGATTGTATTAACATCTTGGAAAGATAATCAAGATGTTATTTGATATTTATATTAAATAACAAATATGATAATAATAATTTTTAAAAAAATAATTTAAAAGAAAAAAAAAAATTTATATAATATAGAGTATTTTATTTTATTTTATTTTTACAGGTGGGTACTACAGATACAGTTATACATCAAATAAGTACTAGACTAAAATGTATACAAAAAAAAAACTGTAAAAACTTTCGCCATGAAAGGGGACCCATGAGTTATTAATGGAAAACTATATGAATTCCTAACTCATATATATAATATAGAGTAATTCTGAATTAATAATTTGTTATGCAATGTTCGTCTGTACACGTGATCAATGATCTGCAGTAATCTGACAATACATGACAAATATAGTTCGAAAGTAATGAAATAATTTAAAAAGTTATTTAGGTTGGTTGTTTATATAATTGAGCATCCACTTTCATGTCCATATAAAAAAATTTTCCATTAAGGGTAGACTGCGTCACAACTTAAACTGAAAAACTACTTGCAATAATAAATTTTAGCAATGTTATTATGCAATTAATGTATTCTAATATACCAGTTAATTATAATTAAAAAACGGTAACACTTGCATTCAGAGCCATAAAGCCCGCTTCGGACCTTCTAACGGTCCTCACTAGTATAACATAAAATTACATGTTACTGTATACGACATAAATAACATAAGCGATGTTATATAAGTGTTATTTATTATGTTATTTATGTTATAAAAACGTTATGTTATACAGTAATAACCATATAAGAACGTTATTTATGTTATAACAATGTTATCTATGTTATATAACTTTATTATTTATGTTATATATCACGTTATATGGCTGTATTATACCCGTCTCTACTTTCGACCGGAACGAATTCGAAACTGCATAAACGAAACTTTACTCTTTTATGTTTGCATAGTTTATATATAAGAATTACTATTTGTAACAACTAATCATGAGCTTTCAAAATTATTCATATAAAATCTTGTAATCCTATACTTTTTAGAAGTTCATAATAAATTTTTGCTAGTTAAAATTCTTATAAAATTTAATATAAGTTTATTTAATTTCTTTAAAAATAGCTTTGCACTGGTAATGGTGAAATGACTGTCGGTGAAACGTTTGTCGGTGAAATAACTCGGTGAAATGAACCAGTCCTATCATTATAACAGTATTTCACCGACAGTCATTTTACACTTACCAGTGCCCCGAAACGTATGGCCAGTGCAAAGCTATTTTAAAAAAAATTTAAATTCTTTTGTAAACTTACAGTACATTAAATAAGTAGACATAGTAAAAACTTTAAGTTATGAAGCCATCAACACTAATCTTATGTTATTAAGAGTTGAAGGAACGACTTCGTAAATAAAAAAAGAGATGAGATTTAATCTGAAAATAAAATTTCATACTATATATGTTCTTTATATGTCTACGTTATCTCGTACTTATACAACAGTAATAATTTTTGCTATATCTTGTACAGTGTATGATATGCTGTGTACTGTACTGTACATATTAACAATTACTAAATTAAAAACTATTAAAAAAAATTTATAAAATAGAAATTAATATATATATATTTTTTTCTAAAAAAAAAAAAAAATAAAATAAAAAATAAAAAGATTTATATAGTATTATGATAGATTACGTAAATGTTAGTGAACTGACCTGTCGGTGAGATGATCCTGTTGGGAAATGTTAGTTGTCGTTGAATAATCAATCGTCTGAGAATTAAATGTGTCCCATTAAAGAACCATCTAACCTCAGAGATTTTTTTAAAATGTTAATTTTGAAAAAAAAGTTCGCTGTTAAGTAATTAATTTCTTTTCTTTAATTCAGGGATATTAATTTCATAGTAGTAATTTTCAAAACTTTTTGGGTTTATTATCGATCAACTTCCTGAATACACAGAAAAGAAGACTGATATCATAAGCCACGAACTGCGACTAACGACATTTGATCGCGATATTATAATATAATACAAAAATATCTCATTAATAAAGTATCCTTTTTACACATGCACATCCAAATATTTACATAATTTATCGTGAAAATTCATGCGGCGTTTTTTCAAAAGTTGTGTTGCCTACTATATAAAACAAATGACTATAAATTGAAGTTCCAGTTCCAGTTGTGGCTGGGAATATCTGACAATTTTCAAAATATTTAAACGCTCTCTTATCTTTAACTACTATATAAGACTTTGGTCGATCAAAACTCGATCATGATGTTTAATTGATAATCTATTGGTTGATCATGATCAGAAGCAAAGCATATGTACCATGATAATTCGGCCAGAATTAAGTTTATCGATCGCTTGATCACCATTCACAACATTCACCGCCAATGATCGTCATACTTTTACACTAATCATCATAATATCCATAATATTTATGATATACCGAATTATGCGATACAGTAAGTCTTTAGTACAATATGTGATATAATTCTTTTCACTTGTAAATTATGTAAAGTCCCGCAATATATATTGCAATATACGAAGTTCTACCAGATTTTTCCATTGTATCGGACTTAATTAACGGGTTTTCTTATAACGAAAGTCTGATCGGTCCGGACGCCTACTTCATTATAGCTGTAATAGCTCTAAAATTTTTAAATATAGAATATATGAAAGATTTCTTCATCCTGAAGTAAATTAATGTTAATAATCTACGGCGCATACGAATTTGTGATGCATAATTATAATAAAATTATCGCTTTAGTAATAATAAATATTTCAATAATAGATTTAGAATTAGGTTTCATAAAGATGCATGGTAATAATTTAAATATGATTTCTAATTAATTAATCAGCATAAAATTAGTAATAATTCGTTTCAAAAAAATTATTAAAAAAAAACAATCACTATATGCGGTGTCACGGCACAACATTAAGTGGAATATTGGAATTGGAAGAAATTAGGCACCCTAACCTTAAACTGCATTATTCCAAAATTCTTGTTGTTCATAATTAGTGTTTCTGTTTAACTAAAAAGTAGTGAAACCAAGCATACCGTTTTTATATTTGTCGATCATTTTGATTTTATAAATGAATTCGATTCAAGAATATTTACCGTAATTATAAACGATCAATACATACTTTTTTTTTTTTTACAAATTAAAACAACTCCCTCTCTTCACCTACTGTTTTATTAAAACTTGTTGATAAATATAAAAAAAAAATGCTTAATTCAATTTCTTTAGTTAGCTTTTTTGTTCTAGGAGTTATAGGATGGATTACTTATAAAATATTTATTTGGCCATTTTATATTTCTCCTATGAGAAAAATTCCTGGTCCGCCATCTGAAAGTCTACTTCACGGAAATCTTAAAACGATAATGTCAGAAGAGGTAACATATTGCTAATATTAGTAATTTTGCTTTCTTAATTCTTCTTTAACTGAATTTACTTTATATACTAGGCCGGTGTACCACATATAAGATGGGTTAAAAAATATGGAAAAATTATAAAATTCTATGGGATGTTCAATAAACCGAATCTTTTTATCGCAGATGCCAAACTACTTCAAGAAATTACATTAAATAGGGCTTACGATTTTGTTAAGCCTCTTAATGCGGCTGGTCTTTCACTTATCGGTAGAGGTCTTGTATATGCGGAAGGCGGTGATCATAAGAGGCAAAGGAAAATGGCGAATCCAGCTTTCACTCACAATAACGTCAAAGTAACTATACTTCGTAACGGAATCTTCATTAATGATTAAATTAATATAATAAATATATTTATTTGAATTTAGGAAATGGTTCCATCAATTGTTCGTGTAGCTTCTACCTTAAAAGGTTCGATAGAAGATGAGATAAATTCAGGAGAAACAAATATTAACTTTACACCTTACATCTCAAAAGCTGCTTTGGATATTATTGGCTTAGTAGGTGAGAGAATGATTATTTTCAATAGTGATATTTGATATCTAATGCATATTAAAGAACAAATTTTATTTATATGTTTATTTTTAAGGATTTAATTATGAATTTAATTCATTAACGTCCCCAAGTGAATTAGCAATAGCTTATGATTCTATTTTTAATAGCCCAGTAACTCCTTTACGCATTGCCCTTAATCTTTTATCGAATTATGTTCCATGGATTAGAAAACTTCCGCTAGAAGCAAATATAAGATTTAAAAATGCATGTGCAGTCACTGACCGTGTATCAAAAAGGTTGGTTGAAGAAAGATTTAAAGAGGCTAAAAACGGAGAATTAAAAGAAAAGGATTTATTATCCTTGTTAATCAATATCAATAATACACTCCCTGTTGAAGAAAAAATGACTGATGAAGAATTAAAATATCAGGTAATTAAAAAAAAAAAATGATTATTATCCATTTATTTGTCATTTATTTTTTATTCATTTTTCTTATTTTTTCTTTTTTTAGATTATGACATTCTTATTTGCAGGACACGAAACAACAGCTATATCAACTGGCTGGGCTTTGTATTCACTTGCACAAAATCCACATGCACAAGACTTATTGCGTGAAGAGTTGGTTAAAGCTTTTCCTGATAAATCAAAATTCAATCCCACATATGATGAAATTAATTCTTTAGAATATTTAAATTGTGTAGTCAAAGAAACTTTAAGAATAAATACTCCAGGTAAAAATATATAACATTGATAGTTTTAATAAATTAAATTTTTATTCTAACTTAGTAATTTTTCGCTTTAGCAATATATATTAGACGAGTTAACATTAAAGATGAAGTTTTGGGAAATTATTTCATTCCAAAGGTATATTGGTTATTTTTATTCTTCGTTAAAGATTTCTTTTTTAAATTAAATTTTTTTTTTTTTTTTTATTTATAGGATACTGAAATAACGTTGGGAATTTTAGCACTTCATAAATCACCTGAAATTTGGGGCCCAACAGCCGAGAATTTTGATCCAAAAAGATGGTTGGACCCTTCTTTAACTAATAATTTAACAAACTTAAATTATATACCTTTCTCTACTGGTCCAAAAAATTGTATAGGCAGTAAAGTAGCTTTAACTGAATTTAAAATATTGTTAAGTATATTGGTTAGAAATTTTGTTTTTCGACCTATTGAAGGATTTAACATTAGAAAAAGAGCTTTTCCTGCACCCAAAGCTTTTCCATATCTAGGATTAGCTGTATCCATAGTTGAATCTTAACAAAATATTGCTTTAATTTAAATTTATTTATAAATTAATTAAGTGAATGTACTATATAGGTTTATTAAATATCTAAATATTTGCTGCGTCTAGTACGTAAAAAAAAACCAGAAAAATTACAGCAGTTCTTCACTAGATTATGTCGAAATATTAGGAAAAATATTAATTATTATTAACAGTTAAGTGTAATCAAATTAACATTTTAAATAATAGTTATATTTAGATCGGACAAATATTTTCTATTAGTAGTATTAAAGTTATTCGTTTAATAGTTAATTATCGGGGTTTTTCCAATTTTGGATAAGAAATTTGAAATCCATAATTATCCAATTTTGAATAAGATATATCGTAATGACGTATTCGGCTAGAAAATATAAAAGACAAGCTCTTTTTTTGGTTTACGTAATCCGGTGCGTCACAACAGTAAGATATCCTCAATGGAATTTTATTGGATAAATTTACGATAAACATTTGAATGTGAAAATTTTGAAATTTTGAATCTTGGAGTTTCCCTAGGAAATTTTAAAATTTAATTTTCTTTTTTCAAAATTAGATTTTCAAAAAAATGTCTGATAATCTATAATAATTCTCCATTATGAAAATGAAAAAATACGTCCATCGTTCTTTTGTTCCACAGACTTTGACCATCATTATATAATAACCAAAATAGAACATTACATAATAGCTTACAATTTTTTTTATAATTTCTGTCCGATCAAAAGAGTTAAAGTAGGACCCCGAAATATATATGTAGAGATGGGGTGCAGAATTGCGTCGCCATCATAGAAACTTTTTATTATGATAGATTTTGATTTGCGTACAATTTATGAATTTTTTAACCGAAGTCAGATTATCAATTTGCGTATTTTTAATAGATTTTTTTAAAAGTAAGGGTTTTAGTTTGCATATTTTTAATATATATTTGGTAATTATTATTTCAATATGATAAAAACATCAACGTAATTGATAATCAGAACATTTTATTATTTTTACAAAAAAAAAACAGAAATTAAGAACCAAAAATTAAAGATTTAGCCAACAACTGCTGAACAATTCAATAAAGTTTAACCCTTTAAACTCCAATTCTTGTAAGAAACTGAGAAGGCTACCTTGTTTAATGAAACATTTGATTTTTTTTTAGATTTCAGGTTCAACCGACCAAGTCAAAATAGTAAGTTTTGCAGCAGGTGTTGCGAAACTTTAAATTTCAATTATTTTTTTATACTTTTGAATAGAAACAGTTTCATTATTATGTTCTTTTTTTTGTAGTTTTGGGAATGTTGAAATATATAGTAAATATGGTAAGCTTCACAAAACTGCTTTTTTTATTTTTATTTAATTAGAAACCTTAATTTATGTTGCTTTTTTTCTTTTTGTAGTTTTCAGACTTTAGAGTTAATGGAAATGTGAAAATGGTAAGTTTTGCAACGCTTGTTGTGAAACTTTAATTTTTTTTAATATTTTAATTAAAAACGTATATTTATGTTTCTTGTTATGTGTTTTTTTTTTAGATTTTTGTTTAAGACACTGAAATACTGAAGATGGTAAGTTTCGCAAAGGTGTTGTGAAACCTTAACTTTTTTTTTTATTTTATTTAATTTGAAATGCCAACTAATGTTTCTTTTATCTTTTTTTTAAGGTTTGGATTTTCAGGTGTGAGCGGTAACTGAAGTTTCGCGAAGCTTTGATTTCCTTCAATATTTTTAATGAGAAACGTATAATTACATTTCTTATTATATTTTTTTCTGTAGATTTCAGGTTCAGAATACTGAAATGTCAAAATAGTAACGCAATTTGATATATATATATATATATTTTTTGTTTTTATTTAATTTGAAACATGGCTAATTAAAGTTCTTTTTTATTTTCTTTTTTTAGGTTTGAGCTTTTGAGATGGATGAGTAATTACGAGAAAAGGGGGAAGAAATAATTTAATAATTTTGAAAAAGTAATTTTTGAGAAAAAAGAAAGAACAAATAAAGAGAAAATTTTTGCGCAGTGAAGAAAAAGATATAATGGTGTGGAATGGTAGGCTTCGTAATGTCTGTTGCGAAATTTTGATTTTTTTTATTTCTATTTCATTAGAACGTTAACTAACGTTTCTTTTTACTTCCTTTTGTAGGTTTTGGACTTTTGGGTAAATTGGGTAATTAATTTTAATTTATTTCAATTAAATCTGTAATAATTATTATATATGAGATAAGACAAATTAAATACATCTGTTAACACGTAATAAATAAATAAAAATGAATAATTAAATCTATTATAAATAAAATAAATAAGTATCTCTAAGGATTCTTTTCATCCTTATGGATTTTTTGGTTTTTTTTCAATGTTGAAAATTTTATTTAAACTATTTTGAAACCATTATAAAGTTTATGTAAAAAAAAATCAATTAATTTAGAAATCAAATTGTTGATCTGTATAAATTTGGAATTTAATTTTGCTGATCGTAATTTTTGATCCTAGATTATTGCAAAAAATGATCGTCCGAGGTTACCTTGTCATTATCAAATTATGGGCAAGATTTTCATCAAATTTTTTCCTGGAGAATTATATTAATAATATTAATTAAAATTAAAATTAAAATTAAAATTAATATTAATATTAAGATGAACATGAACATGAACATGAATTTGAACCCATAAATCATTAGAGTAAAATTGCAATTTAGGCTCTCCTGTGACACTTTTGTTGTGCATTAATTTGAGCCATCAAATAGCAAATTTTTGAAATTTTGTTGATCAGCGAGAGATTTTTTAACTTTAATACATCGAACATAATAATGATCATCATATGATGAAACCATATAGTTTTTTTTAAAAATTGTTAGATAGTATTTCATGTTTTATTTATAAACTAGAATATGCGATTATTCAGGGAATTTAATTCTCTATATTATATAATTAAACATACTGTATAAAGCTCCGCCAAGCTAAGCCATTAGGCTTGGCTTGATAGGCTCAAGCCGGTAATGAGCTTGGCTTGAAAAACTCAAGCCGGCTCATGAGCCAGATCAAGCTATCATATAAAAAACGTTGCAAAAACGTTTCTATGTTATTATTGTTTTATGAAAAATGCCATTTTGGCATCTTTTCATTTTTTTTTTTATGATAAAAACATTTATTGTTTTTAATAACTAAAAAGATATTTTTTTTTTTTGACGATTTTTTTTGCTCGTTTAATTAAAAAAACGGTTTTATTTTTTTTAAAAAGATATGTCAAAAGCTAAAAAAACGATTAAAAAATCGTTTTAACTTAATCGTTTTAACTAAAAAAAAAAAACTTTTAATCGTTTTAACTAAAGAAAAAAATAATTTTTTTTAATTGTTTTAACATCAGTAATTTTTTTAGGGCGCGGATCCTTAAAAATTTCATAACTAATGAAGATCCCTAAGGAATCTCCCCCACCCACGCGGATTCCGTGATGCAAATAATTTTAGGAAACCTTAGGAATCCGAAGTTTACCATTAAGGAAACCTTAAGGATTTTTTTTAATATTTATTTATTATTATTTATTTATTTGTATATTTATTTGTATATAATTTATATTATTACATAATAATTTTACAATTAGCACGAAAAATTATTTCTTTGACTTAAAATTTTTGATTAGGATAAATACAACCATAAGTTCATGCGTCTTTATTTTGTTAATTTATTGTTCATTTCTATAAAAATTTAAAAATGTTAGTAAACATTCTAACAAAAGAAACCACCCACACATACATGCAACCACATTCCTTTAAATACGTACCAAGTGAATAAGTCTGTTTCGTTCAGTTACGAGATTCCTCTTTTGATATTACCCACCCGCCAAAACTTCTAAAAAAAAAATAAGAACGGTTAATAAATTTATAAAAAAAACAAAGAAATGGACTAATATTCATATTCGCACTTACGAATCTTCTTTTTTCATCCTTAAAAATAAAACAAGAATTAACTAAGAATCAATCATACTAGTACTTACGAATCTTAGTTAATTCTTTTTTTCGTCAGAAGACGCCCAAAACCTATAGAAAGAAGTAATAAATAAAAACGTTCCACTTTATTAAAAAAATGCAAAAAAAAAAGACTAAGAATTGATTCATACTTACGATTCTTAACACTTTATCCATCGAAATCCACCTGAAATCTATAAAAAAAAATAAAATAAGATCGAATAACGAAACTGTTAATTACTAATAAAAAAAAAATAAATAAAAAGAGCTAATTCATAATACCTACGAATCTTGGTTCTTTTCAATCAAAATCCATTCGAAACCTATAAAAAAAAGATAAAATAAGAATAATGACCATTAAACCATTCTACTTTATTAAAAAAAAAAACAAAAAAAAAAATTAAGTTCGTAATACTTACGAATCTTAGTTTTTTCTATTCTCAAAAATCCACTGAAGCCTATAAAAAAATAAATAAATAAAAATGATTAGTAAAAAAAAATAAAACAAAAAAACTAAGTTCGTAATAATTACAAACCTTAGTTCTTTAAGTTTAGGAGCCGTCTCTAAGAAAAAAAAAAATATAAAAAGGAACGTTAGGAACGTTCTCATAATAAAAAAACACCCCACTTCAACTTACCATTCCAAAATTCTATGCTGAAATCTGAGTCCAGGCCGTCCCTAAAGAAAAAAAATTTTTTTGAATTAATAAAAAAGTAAATATTTTTTTTCAAAGCTTTTATATCGATCAGTAAATCAGATCGATAAGTCATATGATCTATGCCAAAATCGCAGTTACTTATCGTAGCAGCGTAACTGATAGGTGTTGCATGACGCTGTTCACAGCACATGAAATACATACACACACCACAACGTTCAACTTTTATTGTCAAGAATAACCCTTTTACAAAAAGCAAATGGACGAAATTGCAACGAAAAAAATTGATAAAAAATTCACAGTACGCGTTTGGGCGTTAGTTATGACGTTACCATTCGCAAGTTCAATCAATTCGATAAAAACACTCGTGACAAGCTCAGAGAAATACAAAAACTTACAGTTCGACGTCTTGGAAACGTTTTACACAACTGAAAATCCGTGATCAACACTCTCCTGTGCATTCCAAAACTTCTAAAAATTCGCAAGTAAATGTTCGAAATAGAGACGAAGGCGCGTCATACAGTACGTCTTCAGCAACTCCTTTGCTCAGTTAAACACCGAAAATTCATTCCTAGTTCGTATTACTAACAATAACTTTAACGCTAATGCTCGTTCCGAGCGTATATCACAATTATCCAGTTTACAATCCTCCCACAATGCACAACCTGCTACGTCCTCAGGCTCGCGCGTTCGGGCAAGTGCACACCATTCTACGTCAAACCTCTAATTCGGCTCAAGTCACAACTTAAGCAACAATTATAAACTATTCCAAATATGACAGAATTTACATTTGGCATGCCTTGGCGTGAAAGAAAAATTCGGGGACTCTATTGGTCGCTCCGTATAGCGACCAGCTCAAACTTTCTACACAGTGTTCTGTGGTACAACCACATGGTGAATCGCGAAGCATATCTTTCTTTTAGTTTAGATTCTTTGTTATATTTTGGATTATCTTATTGTTCTTCCTAATATCCCTTTAATCGAAGTGCGTTAAGTAGTTTCTTTTATAAGACTCTACTTCTTCTCTCATTCCGTTATCGGGATTGAGGCCCGGTTGTTTTACAATTAGGTTATAATATTATTTTTTAATTTTAATTTAGATTTTTTTTATATTTCTTTTTTTCTTTTAAATGTAAATGACATTCACTCGATCCCACAATAAATAAATAAATAAACTGATAGGTGTTGCCCTTCAGTGATGTTCCAATAATATTATCCTAATAAAATAAAAAATAGAAAATGAAAAGTTTGTTAGTAATGTTCGTCGATACAAAAAATATATAAAAATATTTTCTTTATTCACCAGTATTCCGCAATACCACGTCTAAAAAAGCTGCTAAAAAAAAGAAAACAAAAAAGTTAATGATGTTCGTTAAAATTAAAAATTATGTATACAATATTTTTTTTAATTACCAAATTCCCATGTCCAAAGTCTCAAAAAAATACCTAAAAAAAGAAAAATAATGAACAATTAGAAATGTTCGTTAAGAAAAAAGAAAAAAAATTTTTTTTTAGTACCTGTCAAATTCTACCGACGTTTAGAGAAATTCTAAGAAAAGCCTAAAAAAGAAATAAAATGAACATTTAGTAATGTGTGTTAAAATAAAAAAAAAATTATAAAAACCTTTTTATTTACCTAGCCAAATATTCATGTTGAAAAAATCTGCTAAGAAAAATAAAAGATAAAACCAGTTAATAATTGTTAAAATAATAAAAAAAAAACATTAAAAAGTTTTTTACTTACTCAATTCCGCCTTAGAAGACTCAAACAAATACCTAAAAAAAGAAGACGAACAATTAGTAATATTTGCTAAAATAATAGATTTTTAACTTTTTACTCACCGCGTTTCCATATTTAGAGAATCAAAAAAAAATCCTAAAAAATAAATTAGTAATGTTCATTAAAGTAAATAAAAAAAAATGAAAAAAAGTACATACCAAAATGGCATGTTCAAAGAGCTTAAGAACCAACTTAAAAAACGTTATTTTTTTGTGTTTATTTTTACTGTTAAAAAATTTTTTTTAAAAAAGTGTGAAAAAGAGGAAGAGAAAAGTATATAGAAATTACGCGTGAAGGGCAAAGGGAAAAGACAAAAAAAAAGATCAATTTTTTTTTTTAACTCGACAAGTCATAAATAGTTTTGTAACACATATTTGTAGATCATCTTATGTGAAAAATAAAATTGATTTTTATAGAAGAATCCTTAAAGTTTTTTTTTGTAGGAATCTTTAAGGATCCTATAAGTTACAGAATCCTTAAAGATCCTTAAGATTTGTTAAGGGATTTTTAAGGAATCCATAAAATACCGGATCCCTAAGGATTCTATAGCAATTTATGGAATCCCTAAGGATCCGCACCCTAAAAAATTTACTGATGCAAAACGATTTTTTTTCTAATCGTTTTAACTAAAATTTAAAAAAGAAACTGATTTTTTTTATCGGTTTAACTATTCTTTTAATAAAACGATAAAAAAAATCGTCTTTTTTAATATAACAATTTAAAAAAATTGTTTTCTTTTTGAATTTTTTTAGTTAAAACGATAAGAAAACGATTATTTTTTTATCGTTTTATTAAAAGAAAATGATAAAAACGTTTTCTTTGATCGTTTTATTAAAAGAAAACGATAAACCCGTGTTTAATTAAAAAAAAAAAAACGATAAACCCGATTTTTTTTATCGTTTAATTAAGAAAAAAACCGATAAAAATGACTTTTTTTTATCGTTTAATTAAGAAAAAAACCGATAAAAATGACCTTTTTTTATCGTTCAATTAAAAAAAAAACGATAAAAATGACTTTTTTTATCGTTTAATTAAAAAAAAACGACAAAACCAATTTTTTTTATCGTTTAATTAAAAAAAAACGATAAAAACGTTTTTTTATCGTTAAAAAAAAAATGTTTTTTTAATAGTTATATTAAAAAAAAACCGGTTTTGTTTTTTTTTAAAAAAAAATAATCGTTTTAATTAAAAAAAAATGATTCTTCTAATCGTTTTTTTTTATTAATCGCTTTTTAAAAAATATAAAACCCTTTTATTTACGACTTCTTTAATTGTTTTAATTAAAAAAAAAAAATGATTTTTTTACGATTTAATTAAAAAACTCATTTTTTTAAATACTTTAGTCAAAAAAAGAACGCCGTATCGGCATTTTGATAATTGAAAAAACGTTTTAACGTTTTTAATTGGCGATCCGCGAGTCAGGTGATGAAAACGATAATAAAATTCGACGGAAATTCATTAATTAAAAACCGTATTTCTGAATGTGAAGTTGTTTGTGAATTTCGCTAGCCAAATGTCTATAAAACGTCATTTTAATTCGAAACTTTTAGGAATTGGCTTATTTTCCCAACATTACATTATGGTATTTTTACACGAGATTGGTGGGAAACCGTTTCATTAAATTCGAACAACAAAAACATAGTTTTTACCGTACCATTTCGCTTATACATGCGTGTTAGTTGTATCCTTAATGGTTTTCAATGTACTTGTGAGAATATAAGTTCAAAAATAGAACCTTACATATGTTGTTTTTTATGGCAATTACCCTAGTATATTGGATTAATCTGTCAACCAGTTAAATCAATACACTGAATCATAATTCAGTAAATACATTGGCATTTGTAATTCCCAACTCCCCTCTGAACATGAACTCTTGTTACTTTATCATAAAAAAAATTAGTCTCTAATTATATGATAAGGTCGGGAGATTAGTTTGCTTATTTTTTCTAACTATTTGGAGTTAGGGGTAAATTTTGCGTACTGACCTTATAAAAAACCCTTGCGTACAGCTTTTAGTGAAAAATTTTGATATCCCCTGACCTCTATATATATATTTCAAGGTCCTGTTAAAGTATCTTATTTTTATTATTCATTGAAAATATGAATACTGTAATTGCACGTGATATCGGTAAATAATTATTTTAACATTGGAATAATAAATGATGTTTTTCTCTCTCGATGTTTAAAATCTCTCGCTTCACCTATTGTTTAAATAGAATTTAAAGTAGAAAATGTTTGTTTGATTTCTCTGGTTAGTTATTTTACGTCAAATGTTATAAGATGATAGATAACTTATAAATTTTTGTTTGGTCATTTTATACATTTCATATTCCGTCCAAATTTATAGTTGAAAAAAAAATACCTTTATTTAATTTTTAACCTTGCACTGTATCATATTCTTTTTTTTTTTAATTACCTTTCATATCATTGAATATTTTACCTTTCGAACAATATACAAATATTCGATTTTAATATAAAATATTCCCATAGTTTCATTTAGAGGAGCTATTGAGGCTGCTAAAAGGTCTGCGCGCGCAGGCACCTGTTCTCCTAAAGTATCTGACTCGCTAGCAATGCCATTGCAACAACGTAATTTCGAAGATGCGATGCATATGGTAGATGAAGCATTATACAGTAATATTATGGGACGGACTGAAAAATCGAACTACTGGTGTCTTGTTAGTGGGGAGCCCCAGGGGTAGGTATTGTTTTTTTGTTTTTTTCCTAAACAATTTGTATCAATTACTCATTGTAAATATTATAGGTAAAACTCGATTTGGTCAGGAACTTTTTAATCAAATCTAAAATGACTTGCCTAAAATTTATGCAAAATATGATATTCCTCAAGAAATAAAGTGGACTGGTATACATTTTGAATATCTTCGTATTGACTTAGCAAATGGCTATACACTCACTGAAAAAGGCTATAAACTAAATGTATCAGTGATCATTGGCTTACGCATTGCGTATGTATATTTTATTGAAAAAGAATATATGATGACATTTTCAAGAATTCTGCATCGCTATTGAAGCTTATACGGGCAACAATAGACTTATTGATCTTTTTAATATTAATGTTATCTTCAGCGAAATTCAAAGTTCCCTAAATCTCTCCAATGGCCATAAAATTTTCATATATCTTCATATTGATGAATTTCAACTTATTGATTTATGGTATAAAAAGGATATTTTGACTCCGCCAACCGATCTCTTCTATAATATGATCCATATTATTTTGACGTATATGCTGCTGTTATTGAACAAAAAGAAGCGTCGAGGAACTCATTCTACTTTGTTGAGTGTCCATTATTGAACATAGAATCCATTATTCAGATTATGAATTATTTTGCAGAGAAATTTAAAGCGGAAATTAAAACTATGCATACAAGTGGAAATTTAGTCTCCCAATGCTTCAGCTTCTGGAGGATACCGGTGGGTTGCCTCGTGCACTTGAACGACTTTTTATCGTCTGCTTTGGACCATCTGGTTTAAATGGAAAAGAATTCTTTGCGAAACTTGAAACTGAAAACATTGTGTTTGCATCCATTTTCCATGAGGTTAAGAGTGTACTTGATGGGCAGTATAATATAAAAGCATATGTTAGAAAAAACAAATAAGTTCTATGAAACTCCTATCTTATTGTATTGAAGGTACTCCTGTTTCAGAAGAAGAAATTTCGGACAAAGATTCAAATATCACAATCAGAAGTCTGGAACGTGATAAACATATTATTCTCTCTGTTTCATCTAAAAATGATTCATTCATCATCAAGATGCCATTCTATTTTATCTGCCTTTACAATGATGTTTTAGATATTGTTGATCCTCAACTTACTAAAATGCTTTTTGAAGGAAATATATATTGGCAAGAATGGGAGAAGTTCGTGGCATATAATGAAGCATTTCGCACTAATCTGAAGATAAGATTGGGAAAGACTCATATAAAGTTACAAGAACTATATCCTTGCGCTAGTGAGTTAGATGAATACTTTAACTATACCGTTAAGTTGAAAGAACTTCATGTATATGAATCGAGTGAGCAATTTCCAACTACAACAACGGAGTTGACAAACAAATCAAATGGCGAAAAAATCAACTGGAAGAGTGGGAATGTTGTGGTTATCAATGGTAAATCTGATAATCTGTAGATGTAATCCTTATTAGAGAAGTTGATAGTAAACTTAAACTCCTAGTAATAATGCACCAAGAACAAGTTGATGATGAAGACAAGAAGAATATAGATAGTTTTTATAAATTTATTAATGATTGTACTTATATACCTTTTACAATTATATTCACTTCACAACCATATGAAGGGGTACGAAGGGAAGGTGTTACGGTCGTTCCGAAAGAAAATTTTAAAAAACATTTTGGACCCGTTTTTTCCTCACGGGAAAATTTGCCATTATAAAGGAGACCAATCTCAATTTTTGGGATAGAAATAGTTTGTTGAACACTCTTGAAGGTGTTGGTGCTGCTTCTATTGATAAAGCTTTGGAAAAACGGCCATATTTTGACGATAAGGAGTATCTTGAGGTAAATCCAGGAGCAAAAAATAAAAAACAAAAATTTGGATTATTACCCATTTAATATATCAAAAAAATTAACCATTGAAACCGAGGTATTCCTTTTATTCATCATTATGATTCGTCTTAAGTTACCGTACTTTTCAAAATGAAAAAAAATACACCTTTTTTTTCAATTCACTAAATTCTTGATCTGCAAAAATATTTTTTATACAGCATAATAGCATAGTAATAATGGTGAGCAGGGACATAGATAGTATATTACATTATTATAATGGCATTTAATACCAGAAGGAACATACATGTTTTACCGAAGGAACGTTCATAATCTTTTTAAGTGTTCTTTGTTGTATAGGCATTAATTAAACTATTTGTACCTTGTATGAAAAGTTGTCATTTAATGATTTATGAGACTTTTCATTAGTGTTAATTCTAAAGGAAATTTTAAGATATCGGATATAATTAACATCATCGACTATTCCCAGGCGTAATCATAAAAGGAAATTGCAATCAGAATAATTCTTTGATCATATGATAATGTAACACTTTTCAGCGTGAGCAAATTATCCTAAAGTGGTGCGGGACTGTGGGGTGTAGACCCTTATCCGTTATCCCAAACCTGGACGTACAACGAATTTGATTGGATGAAACTAGATTGTGTAATATTCAACTTCCGCAAAAATGAAAATTTTCTTTACGCGTAAGCATTTAACCAATTTCATTTTATAACAATTATTACATTGAACATAACTAAAACAAAAATTATTGAATTTATTTTAACCGATATGTAATAGTTTATTCATTACCAAAGTCTTCATAATATCCCTAGCTTCTTCTAATGATAATTTTCTTGAATAACTAATCTAATTATTACTTCGGGAACTAGTATTTCATGCAGATAATCAACCAGTTTTAAAGGCTTGCTTATTTCAATATGCGAGGATATTTGTTTCTATAAACGATTTAATTAAAGTTGTAGCCTTTAAGATTATATATTAGTGGTTATATAATTAAATTATTAAAAAAATTATAAAATAAAATTTAGAGACTTAATCTAAGCTCTTCACTTCTTCCGTTAGTACCATCGGTATTGTCACTTTACTTAACGCTAAATTTTAAAACCAACTTTCAAGTTGATTTTTTATAATTTTATGCAAATAATCTTTACATTACAATACGGCTTAGAGTAGCTTCAAAATTAATATTTGATGGGTAGCCAGTCCTTATGCCAATGGTACTATATAAGGCTTAGCATAATGCATAAACAAAATTCTGATCGATCAGTTTCTTGTTATTTTATCCGAAAAAAAAAAATATATATTTGTTTGAAAATAAGATATTATAAACATGAATAATAAATAAATAATATATACCTTTGCTTCGTAATATTAATTACTTTGGAAGCGGATTAAGTAATTTTTTGATTACAATAAATACACGTTAATCTGTTGTCTAAATACAGTATAATATTTATTTCAATTAAAAATTTTAAAATAAATAAAGTTCGAAAAATTAAATTTATATCTTGCACTTTTGAATCGTCATCTATTTCCATATTCAATAATTCTGATGTAGGAATTTGTGGCAAATGTTGAAACATTCATTTTACGGTGCAATCAATTATAATAAAAATTGATGTAGCATTACGTATGACATTCCTAAAATATACGCTTTTTCTCTATTTATCCGGGGTCCTCGTAAATCCATAACCAGGTTTAGGGTAAGGGTCTACACCATCCCCACCTCAGGATAAGGATGCTCACCTTTAATATTTGAAGTTCACATGATCATAATAAATCACGCCTGCTTGAGAACAGACAACCGAAAACTATTTCTTATTTCAAAAAAATTATCTCCTATATTTCTTTTTTTTTTTTTTAATTGTTTATTTGTTTCATAATTACAATAAATTCCTTCTCGTATTAAATATATAAATATATTTTTTTATAAATATAATTATGATAATGGAAGATATTTGTCAAAATTATTATGATATCAAAATTTTGATCGTAAATTATTGTCTCCTAATGTTTAAATTTTTAGAATAAATATTCATCGCAAGATAATGGTTTGGACAATGTTTGACTATGAAATTTAATAGATTCGCTACACAAATTATATCGGTTCTGAATTCTAAATTTAAGTCTGCACTCTTTTATCTATAAAATTGACCAGTCATTAATATTCGCAGATCAAAATTCTACCCGATTGATTAATGGATAAGCGACTCTGTATCAAGGATTCCGCGGATATCAAATTTATATTATGATAATGGAGAAATTCCGAAAAAATTTTACTAATTATAGTAAGAAATATCTGATAATTCTAGCAATCTAGCCTGTCTATATCTTAGCGCGTTCGGTATTTTAAAGCGTCGGGATTTTTTGTTCAGAATTAGTGATTTTGGCATTTCGGGTCGAATTAATATACCATCGGGATTTCGGATTTGGACGGATCCTAACGGGTAAATTCCACGGTATGAAATTATTTATTATCAGCTCGGATTTTTAGGATCGGTTTTTACTAAACTGGGTAAAATTTTGCAAAGATTTTATTAAAAATAATGGTTTTTTCCTAATAAACTTATAAAAGTAAAATATAAATAATAATGAAAAAAAGGTTTTAAATTACGATTTTCTTATTAATATATTACAAAATTTATATTTTTTTGAAAAATTAGGCCAATAAACATATAATTATTATAAAATCTCGAATGACCATCCCCTTTTTACTAGGGAAGTCCCAAGTGATCACAGTTTTTAATGGTCGTGCAAATTGTAATTATCGCAATAGATTTCGGAATTTGGCGTTTCGAGATTTAGAATATTGGATCTCGAACCTGGTTGACTACTGTATATAATGTATCTCGTGCTGCAAAAAAAATCGAGTCCACGGCAAAAATTTCAATTTATTCATTTATAGTGGAATATTTCCGTGCCTCTCTGCTCGGGACATGGATTTTTAAATTAATCATAATGAAAACATCGTTACATGATAAAAATAAATATCTTATATACTGTATATATATATATATATTTGTATATAAAGCAGATAACGATAAAATAAAAAATAGTCAGATAGTAAGTTTTTAAGATTTAACTACAGATACAGTTAACCCAAGATATGGATCAGGTTTAGCCATAGGGAAAGGTCTTTTTCTAATTTGAAATCCTTCAATTGGTTGAAAAATGAAATTCCTAATTAACATGCCCAATAATATTTTAGCTTCGGCTAAAGCTAATTTATTACCTATACAACTTCTTGGACCATTAAGGAAAGGCATATAATCTAAATTTGTTACATTTAAAGAAGGATCTAACCATCTTTTTGGATCAAAATTATCGGCAGTTGGGCCCCAAATTTCAGTTGATTTTTGAAGTGCTGAAATTCCAATAAATATTTCAGTATTCTATAAATAAAAAAAGATTAGTAAGTGTTTTAAAAACGCCAATTTTTTTAATAAGAAAAAATAAGCATCTAAAATTTAAAATAATCAAATCTACCTTTGGAATAAAGTATTTCCCTAAAACTTCATCTTTTACGTTAGTTCGTCTAACAGCTGGCACTAGAGTAAAAAAAAATACAGTTAAAATAGTTTATGATATGTTAAAAGCAATTAAATTTAATTTGTACCTGGAGTACGTATTCTTAAAGTTTCTTTAATTACACAATTTAAATGCTCCAAAGAATTAATTTCATCAAATGTAGGATTGAAATTCGATTTATCAGGGAAAGCTTTAACCAATTCCTCGCGCAATAAATCTTGCTCATGTGGATGTTGTGCGAGTAAATATAAAGCCCAACATGTTGTAACATTTGTAGTTTCATGCCCTGCTATTAAAAATGTCATAATCTGAAATGTTTACCGAAAAAAGTAAATAAATGGAAATAAATAAACAAGCAAATAAAAAAAAAATCATTTTTAATTGCCTGATTTTTTAATTCTTCATCAGTCATTTTTTCTTCATCGGGTAATATTTTATTGGTATTAATTAACAAAGACAATAAATCCTTATCTTTCAATTCTCCATTTTCGGCTTTTTTATATTTTTCTTCGACCAATCTCTTTGATACGCGGCTAATAACAGCACATGAGTTTTTAAATTTCAGATTTATACCTACTGGAATATCTCTGATAAATGGAACATAATTTGATAACAGAATAACGCCAGTTCTTAAAGTACTTGGTGGGAAATTTAAAATGGAATCATATGCTGTTGCCAATTCGTTTGAGGATGTTAACGAATTAAATTCATAACTAAATCCTAAAAAAAAAAAAAAAAAAAAAAATGAATTTTTCAGTTCTGCTATAAAATGCGTCAATCGATATTAATAAAATCATTTCAATTATTTTTTCTTCGTTTACCTGCTAAGCCAATAATATCCAAAGTGGTCTTTGAAATGTAAGGTGTAAGATTTATGTTAGATTTTCCTTGACTAATCTCATTTTCGATTAAGTCTTTTAAGGTAGAAGATACACGAATGAATATTGGAACCATTTCCTAAATTAAATAAATATTAATTCATTTTGTTCAAAAATTAAAATTTTTTGAGACGAAATATAATAATTACTTTGATGTTATTGTAAGTGAAAGCTGGATTCATCATTTTCCTTTGTCTCTTATGAACGTCACCTTCCGCAAATACAATACCATTGCCGAGAAGTGCAATAGTAAACTTATTATAAGGTTTAACAAAATCATAAGATTTACTTAACGTCATTTCTTGAACTATTTTTGGATCTGCGACATAAAGAGTTGGTTTATTAAATAATCCATTGTATTTTACAATATTTCCATATTTTCTGACCCATCGAAGTTGTGGTTCAATAAAATCGCCAGACTATAACAATAAAATAAAAAAATATATATATATCAAAATAAAATTAAGATTACCAAGTTAAAAAATATGAATAATGAGTTACCTTTATAAGTGAGTGAAGATTTCCGAAGATTGGATTATCAGATGGTGGACCAGGAATTTTTCCCAAAGGAGAAACATAATAAGGCCAAATAAAAATTTTATAAGTAATCCATCCTATAACTCCTAATAGAAAAAGGCTAACTGTAGAAATCGAATCAAGCATTTTTCTATAAATTTTTATCGAAGGAATAGGTAGATTAGGATGAGAGATTAAAAATTGAGAACAATACGCCGTTTCCAGGACCCTTATAGCGTTGGTTATATACGGTCAAATTGATTCTTTGTTGAACAATAAAAGAATAATGTTGTGGTACAGGCGTACAACACATGATTGACATGAGTAATCAACTAAAAAGAATATAGTGCCGATCCGCATCAAATTTTGCAAAATTCCCGGCGCTATTTCTTTAAGGGAAAAGTCAATATCTTTTTTTAATAAATTTCTATTAATTTCTTAATATTTACTAGTTCGCAGCGGTAGTTTTTTAATAATAGAATACATTTGTCAGTTATAATTAATCTCGAAAATTATTATTTGAAATATCATTTTCCTAATATACTTTACTATTTTTTTGACAGTATATTACAATTTTTTTGTTATAATATTATCATGAATGTTGACAACTTGTAACATTAATGTTGTATTTAATTACAAAAGGATAATTGTCATACATTACATAAATATTGAATTTTTTATTTTAAATTAAATTAATTAGTTAGTTATTTAATATGTATGTTGATATAGATGTTAATAGTCTTGTCAAAATTTATATTAATTTAAGGCATTATTTAAACAATTTATTAACAATGTCAAATATTATTACAATATTCATATATAAATTTACATCAAACAAAATTACATAAAGTATTACATAAAGCATTACACTAATCTAAATAATATTCAATATCGTCTAAAATCGCTTTAAACTCGGCCAAAAAAATCCTGGCTGAAGTTACACAATCTGACCACAATTTCTAAAATCACGTTACACCACAGATCATGTGATTTTTTGATACGCTTTTCTTTAAACGCGCTAAGTCAATGAAAGGTAAATAAATTTTACTTTTCTTTCTTTTTTCGCCTTTCCTTTTCCTTTTCCCTTTTTTTCATTCCTTTCCCTTTTATTTTTTTGTCCTTCCTCTCTTTCCTTTTTTCTTTTTTCATCATCTCTCTTTTTTTTGTTCCCTTCCCTTTATTTTTCATCCCTCCTCTCTTTTCTTTCTTTCTTTTCGCCTCCCCTTCTTTTTTATTTTTTTGTCCCTTCTCTCTTCCCTTTCTTTCCTTATGCTCCCTCCTTTTATTTTTTCTCCATTCTCCTTTCCTTTTATTTTTTCATCCTTATTCTTTCCTCACATTTTTCGTCTCTCCTACTTTATTTTAGGCTTGACCCTTATAACTTCGATCAGTAGAATAAGATGAATCTTTTTCCTTCTTTCATTTTATTTCTTTAGTCATCTATTTTCATTTTTATTGTTTGTTTCTTTTTTTTAGGCACAGCTATCTTTCTATTCGAGATGATCTCTATTTAAGTAAGTTTTTTATTCATTTTTTTTTTTTCTTTTGTTTTTTATCTTTTACTAATTTATTTTTCTACTTCCCTTTCTTTTTGTCTCCCTCCTTTTTTTCTGTTTCCCCTGTTCTTTTTTCTTCCCCTCATATTCCCCTGCTTTGTGAATGGTCATATGCATCTTTATCGATTGATTAGTTTTACAGAAATAGAAAGGTTGATCTATGACGGGAATTCTGATTTATGGACTTCAAAAATAATGATAATTTGTGGTATAATTTGCATCCTTTAATAATAGAAGTACATTTTGTTCATAAATATGTATTCGTTCAGAAGGAAATTGTGATAGGGCTAATGAAGAATATATTTTTATGATTTGATTTATGTAATTGTATCAATATGCATGTGAAATATATTTTATAATAATAATAAAATCTTTTTACAATATATCTTAACATACATGTCATAAGTTATTTTTATATTCATATTGTAATCATATATGACATTAATATGTAATTATTTGCGACATAATATTTAAATAATTGTTAAAGGATAATAGCATACATGTTGTTAACTATGACAAAACATGAATATAATAGGGTAGTTATATGGATATCAAGAAAACCTGTATTGATAGTAAAGTAACCAGGATCATTTTGTCACGTTTTTAATATAACTTTCATTTTGTTATTTTTTTTTTTGATACGCGTTTTCTTATAAAGAATTTTTTATTTTCAGAATTAAAAGGTAATGATTTAATAACTCAATTATGTTGAATGATTTTTTTCAAATCAATCGTAATGAAAATATTCATATAGTTAATAATATATAAAATGAATTGAGACTTTTTTTTTGATACAAAGTAGATAATAAGTTTATATGTAAGTAAACAAGCAAATTCAGACAATACAGTAATAAATTTTAATATTCAACTATAGACACGGATAATCCAAGATATGGATCAGCTTTTGGGATGGGGAAAACTCTTCTCGTAATATGTAATCCTTCGATTCGTTTAAAGATGAAATTCCTAACTAACATACCTAGCAATATTCTAGCTTCAGCTAAAGCTACTTTATTGCCTATACAACCTCTTGTGCCATTAAGGACAGGTAAATAATTTAAATTTGTTACATTTAAAGAAGGATCTAACCATCTTTTTGGGTCAAAATTATCGGCTGTTGGACCCCAAATTTCAGTTGACTTTTGTAGTACCGCAATTCCAATATTTATATCAGTATTCTATAAATAGTAATAAAAAAAAATTAATGACTTTAACGAAAAGAATTTTTTAATAAAAAAAAATGTAAAAAAACTAATAACATGCCTTCGGAATAAAGTAACCTCCCGAAACTTCATCTTTAAGGTTAGTTCTTCTAACGAATGGTACTAAAATAAGAAAAAAACATTTAAGTTAAAATAGTTTATGATATGTTAAAAGCAATTAAATTTAATTTGTACCTGGAGTACGTATTCTTAAAGTTTCTTTAATTACACAATTTAAATGCTCCAAAGAATTAATTTCATCAAGTGTAGGATTGAAATTTGATTTATCAGGAAAAGCTTTAACTAATTCCGCACGCAATAAGTCTTGCTCATGCGGATTTTGTGAGAGTAAATATAAAGCCCAACATGTTGTAACATTTGTAGTTTCATGTCCTGCTATTAAAAATGTCATAATCTGAAATATTCATAAAAAAAAGGTAAATAAATAAAAATAGTTAATTAAACAAATAAATAATCAATTTTTTTTTTAACTACCTGATTTTTTAATTCTTCGTCAGTCATTTTTTCTTCTTCGAGTAATATTTTATTGGTATTAATTAATAAGTACAACAAATCCTTACTTTTCAATTCTCCATTTTCGGATTCTTTATATTTCTTTCAACCAATCTCTTTGTGATTTTACGAATAGGTCAAACAAAACTTTTGAATTTTTATTTTATATATTGTGTATTATTATATATTATGTATCATATTATTTATAGAATGTATATTTAATTTTTTTCATGTTCATATCTTTTTATTAAAATTATAAGTAAATAAATGATTTGTTAGTAAAATAAATATTGCCTTTCCGAAATTTTTCTGATAATATTGACATGACATACTTAATGATTTACAATTTTACATGCAAATAATAAACAGCGATAGCTTCAAATATTTCCAAAATATAAAAATTAACATAAGCCATCCTGATTCGTCCCTAACTTAGTAGTTGGAAGAAACAATAGCTGTTAAATTTGCTTCTTTCAGAATATGAAGAAACGTGAAATAAAATTATAAATTTAATCAACATTGAAAACGATTGACTTTTCTCAGCTACTAAACCAATAACGTCTAAAGTTTACTTATCAATAAATTTCGGAACCGTTTCTTAACTTAAAGGTTAAGTCTTACAAAATGAATGTAATTGATTAAATACCTTGATGTCTGTCCATATAGTTTTCACCTTTGAAATTTGAATATACTGTATAATATCTCCCATCGTCCACCAACAATTTCAATATCATCGGCCAATAAATTAGGAGATTTATTTAATAAAATCATACGGACATGACCTACTGTAGATCTACGACATATAGGAATCTTATTAAACACCCCATGGAATTCGTCCCCAGGAATTTCTCGGAGGAGAAATATGATTGACCGAATATATATTTTATAAGTAATTTATCCTATAAAAAAAAATAATGGTTTGCGCCTTTTATTAGTAAATTGAATGACTATGATGAGCAAAACTTTACCTTATTAGTCTTAAAACAAATGCTTTACTTGAGGAGTGGCGCATTGATTATGGTACGCAATTTTCAATCATATAGGTGTATGATTCATTACAATAATAAGATTCTCCAATTTAATTTTGATGGTTAAATAAACTGTAAAGTTTACACTAAAAGAAATAATTGGGAACAAAGTGATTTTTTAAACTAGTTTATTTTTTTTTAATACGATATAGAACGTGAGCTGCTTCTCATTCGCTGAGAAATTTTAAATATTAATTATAAGACGCCAAAAACCATTTTACGAATCAAAATTAAAAAATTTTTGTTCATTAATTAGTAATATCTCCATCTTACTTATATTTTGTACAATATTTTACATCGGGCAACGAAGTTAAAGTTTTTGAAAGAAAAACAAGGTTAGTTAAAATTATGCAGTAAGATATTTATCTACGACGGAGACGTTAACATATTTGTCGTTAATTAATGATATTCACCATGGGGCTGGTCGAGTAAATAGGTTTAGCTATTGAAAGATAATAATGGCGTTACTTCTTTCTTCTTTTACTTTTGTACTAGAGATTTTTGTAATTCCATTTGCAGTTGTATTGTATTATCTAATCCTTACCTCCATAATAAATTAGTGGACTTGTACTAATACAGAAATTATCACATTAGATTATCCACGGGTAATTTGCAATAAATCGATGGATATCCATCTGAACTACGTAATTATCGAGAATTTCTCAAGTGACATGAAAATGCGTGGTTCTTAACTTAATAAGAAAGATTGTTCTCGACAGTTTAACACAAAGCTAATTAACGTATACTTCGATTAAACGTAATCTCGAGTTAATTAAACTAATAGTTTATTAATGAATAAATAAACATTATAAATTTCTGAAGTACAAACATGAAACTAATATATAAAAAAACCTAAATTATGAAATAATTTTATTATCCTTCAAACTTAGAAACAGTTAATCCAAGATACGGACTAGGCTTATTAGCTGTCATAGTTCTTATATTAAAATGAAATCCTTCAATTGGTTTGAAAACGAAATTTCTAATTAACATACTTAACAATATCTTAAATTCAGTTAAAGCTAATTTATTTCCTATACAAGCTCTTGTGCCAGTAAGAAAAGGTAAATAATTTAAATTTGTCACATTTTTAGTTACGGAAGGATCTAACCATCTTTTTGGATCAAAATCATTGGCTGTTGGACCCCAAATTTCGGGTGATTTATGAAGTGCTGAAATTGCAACCATTATTGTAGTATTCTATTATAAAATATTATGTTTAATTAATAATTTGAATTTTTTTAATAACAACATAAATGATAAATACAGTATACCTTTGGAATTAAATATTCTCCAAAAACTTCTTCATTAAGATTGGTTCGAGTAGTAAATGGTGCTATAAAATAGAATTACAGAATTAATAAGATGATTTTTTATCGCTCAATTAATTTGTAAAAAATAATTATACCTGGAGAATGTATTCTTAAAGTTTCCTTAACTATACAATTTAAATATTCCAAGGAATTAATTTCATCAAATGTAGGATTAAATTTTGATTTATCAGGAAAAGCTTTAATTAACTCTTCACGTAATAAGTCTTGCTCATGTGGAAAATGTGCAAGTAAATATAAAGCCCAACAAGTTGAAACACTCGTGGTTTCATGCCCTGCTATTAAAAATGTCATAATCTAAATATTCACATTATTATGTACATACAATTGAATTAATATATAATATTATAAAAACCATGATTTTTAAATACATTAATTAATTACCTGGTATTTTAATTCTTCGTCAGTCATTTTTTCTTCAATAGGTAATGTTTTATTGATATTAATTAATAAAGATATTAAATCCTTTCCATTTAATTCTCCATTTTCGGCTTCTTTGTATTTTTCTCTGATCAATCTCTTGGATACACGTTCAATAACTTCACATGCATTATTGAATCTCTTATTCATATCTATTGGAATTTTTCTAACAAATGGAATATAATTTGATAACATACTAATGACGAAACGTAAGATAGGTTTTGGACCATTTAAAAGAGAATCATAAGCTTCCGCCAATTCATTTGAAGATGTTAACGAATTAAATTCGTAATTAAATCCTAAAAATATATACATATACATAAATTGAATTATTAAACGTCTAAATCATCAAAATTGAAATTTATTTCTTACCAACAAGTCCAATTACGTCTAACGTAGCTTTTGAAATATAAGGTGTAAGATTAATTTCCGATTCTCCTAGGTTTACTTTATCTTCGATTAAACCTTTTAAGGTAAAGGCTACACGGATGAATGTCGGAACCATTTCCTAGATTGAAACAAATTAATTTGATTTAAGTATTAATTTGCAATAAATTTTCATGAATAAAGTATGATTACTTTAATGTTATTATGAGTAAAAGCTGGATTCATCATTTTTCTCTGTCTCTTATGATCTTCACCTTCCGCAAGCACAAGACCTCTACCGGCGATTATAATAGCATCAGCCAACATATTAGGGGGTTTAATAAAATCATAAACTTTATTTAACGTAATATCTTGGATTATTTTTGTGTCTGCGATAAAAAGAGTTGGCTGATTAAATAATCCATAGTATTTTATAATATTCCCATATTTTTGTACCCATTTGATTTGTGGTTCCTGCAGTATATCAAAGATAAAAAAAATTTGTATCGGTAAAATAAGAATCAAGACTAATTAAAGTAAAAAAAAAAATACTAACTTCTTCTTTCAAAAGTGATTTAAGATTTCCAAAAAATGGATTTTCAGACGGTGGACCAGGAATGTTTCTCAAAGGAGAAATATAATATGGCCAAATCAATAATTTATAAGTAACCCATCCTATAAATCCTGATACAAAGAATGATACAAAGAACCCAACTAGAGTGAATAAGTCAAACATTTTTTTTTTTTTTTTTTTTTTCCTGGGAAAAATTCGGTTTAAATTTATTAAAAAAATTATGCACGATAGATCGTTTTCCGGTTTTCGGTAGATTTAATCACCGTTGTTTACCCGTAATTGGATAAATCAAAGTGATTGACATTCAAATTTACTATTATTGTAATCAGTTCCAGCAGAAATTCTAGCGTATTACGTTTCATTTAAAGCTAATTTGACGAATTCAGTAAATTGTTGATTGCATGTTTGTTCCTCAATTAATTTTTTCTTTTTTTGTACGCAACATGTGAACTTTAAAAAGAAATAAAGGATTTAATTATAAAAATAAACCAACCAATCGCAGAACAAAAATTGAAATTGATCAAAACTTTTGCGTAGCAATCACGTGATATTAACAAATAATTTTACTAGAGATCGTAAATAAATTTATAACGAATGTGTAAATGCATATCTAAGGTGTATACTTAATAAAGATGAATATTTACCGATAAACGATACGAGTTAACAGCAGAATACACTAAATGAAACAATATCGCAACCTCGTTTGGCGATCTGAAATTCTAAGATTAAAACCAAAACTCAAACTAAGCCAGGAAAAACTTCAGCTGACTTAAATCTCCTTCGTTCTGCGCGCGCATACATACTGTATATAATATTCGTTTCTCGGTTATTACCTGTTTATTTATCCTTAATTGTAAGGTAAGTTATAATAAGTAATAACTATACCATCGTATGTAAAGGACTAGAAGCAATAGAACCCGAACATCTACAATAAGACAGGTAATTTGTAAATTTTCAAAAATGTATTACAAGAGTAGCTTTTGGAATTTTACGATTTACAGGAGTTGATATACTGGCAGCTAGTGGTTAGATTTTGATTAATACTGATTAATATATGGCCAAAAATATGATTTATTATCTTACAGATGATTAACGTTATAATTCTGATCCTTCCTGGATTACTGTGTAACAAAAGCTTATCGCTTTTGAAATACACTTTTAATTCTTAATTTAGGTGTCATGATAAAAATATTGCAAAAAATATTTCTTTCTTAAGACAATTATCTGAAGTTCAAATTTATTAATCTACTTTAAACGAATAATTTATTTAATATTGAATTGGTATCACTACAATAATTCAACTTAGAACGATTGTATACTATAATGCTTAATACTGTTGTATTTAATAGTACAGTTCTTTATTAATTAGAATATTCCATTATCTTGAATTTAATCTTTAAGTGGTCGTCAACGTAAAATGGTAATAATGAGTCAATCGAATCTTGTACTGTATAATCTGTGTATAATCAGTCCTTTAATAGTTTTACAGTTTCAGAAATTTTAGAGATTTTACCCAATATTAAGTCTGGTAAGTTTTGGTCAAACAAATTAACTTTTGAAATTACAAATCGCGAAAGTTGATCTTTGAATCAGACAAGTCACGAGTCAAATACTCAAATCTTGCATCTGAAGTAAATGATAATTTGTATACTTTTTTTTTATTTTCAAGTTTAATCCTAATGATATATATGTTGTGCGTCAGGTGTCAATTTGCGTCAGATGACAACTGACACGCGTCAGATGTAAACTCCTATAAGAAAACTATTTTTTTTGCTAATAAAGTTACCTCCAGTACTATAAGTGAATTTGCGCGTCATGATGAATTACACATATCCTGAAAATATTACATGAATCCAACCTATAATTAATTATATACTTTAAATAATCTTATACACTATAATAAACGTTAAATTTTTTAGTCTCAATGTATTTTAGAAGACTGTTTCTCATCATTGTAAACATATAATTTTAAAGTTTCAGCGTAAACAAATTCATATTCATGGTAATATTCTTATTTAAATTTCAATATTGACATCTGACGCAAATCGATATTTGATACACAACATATATATACTATATATATAATTTGTAATTTAATTGGTCGATTTTTACAAATTTACTTGCTTAGATTAATATTATTTTCATAAGTTAACTGTATTTTTGTAATATATGTATTGAGGAAATAAATATTTTCTATAACTCATGCATACTTTGTTCACCACGTGACTTTAAAAGTACTGACAGATGGTATATAAAATATATAAGGTATATAGAAAAAGGTTAACTTAAACAAATGAAATTAAATGAACATCCAATCAGACGTGAATAAAGTGTAGCAAACGTTTCAGCATATACAATCAGGCACGAATAAAGGATGTAAAACAAAAACAAATTGTATACATGTACTACCGTGAAATAATGTAAGTAAAAATAAAACTTTATTTATTTAACATAACAATATTTTAAATATGCAGAAGACGATGCGCCATTAAGAGTCCAGACGAAATATTTACTTTATTGTATTACATTTAATGTATTGGAGATTTATCTTTATTTTAGTAATATAGCACAAAATTTAAGTTCATTCTATCAGAGACTGATTGGGCACAGATAGCAGAAGAAGTCGAAAAAGACATAAAAGAACTAGACACTGAAAACATGACCAACGTAATGCGATGGGAATTAATTACAGCGACGTTCGGAAAACGACAAAAAGAAAAGATTGCTTTGAGACGGCAAGAAATGGATTTAAACGAAAAAGATATGAACGCAAAACCGATAGAAGAATTAAAGGATAGCGACACAAAAGCGCTTATCAACAGATTAATTAACGAATATAGACGTTTAGAAAAATTAGATAATATCAGTTTTAGAATACAAAAGAACATCGAGAAAAGCATCAACGACAAATACAGAAAACGAGATGGTAAAGACGAGAAACTAAGTAAGAACGAATTCAATCGCAGACTTTATATTCGGGAATGGGGTGTAACGAAGAAAAAGAAACAAATTGCGATGACAATACAACACTGGATAAGAGAATTTAATCGAATCGAAACCTTTATCGAATTACAATTGAATATCGAAAATTTAAGAAAATACGATGACCGAAAGAGATTTAACGATCAAAGAGAAAAACGTTTCGAGATAATGCAATCGTTATACGAAGACATTATTCGATTATAATATCAAAAAACGGGAAAAATACCTAGAAGAAGATATAGGTAAAATGTTAAACAACATTCTTGATAAAAGAAGAGAAACGATCGACATGAGTAATTTATTCATAAGAGAAGGAGACAGATTTACGATCATTAATGACAAAGAGGAAATTAAAGAGAAAGTTTACAACCACTACAAGAACTGGACGAGTAAAAGAAATATAGACCTAGACGAAATAGAATATAATGAAAAATGGCGAAATATCTACAGTCCAATCGAGGAAATTGATGAGACCATTTACGACAACATAATGGACGAAATCACATTGAACGAACTTAACGAGATTCTAAGCGAAGCAAAAAACAAGAAAGCGGCAGGGATTAGCGGCATACCTTACGATTTCTGGAAGAAAAGCAAAAAAACATACAAAACAATTAATATTAGATATGTTCAACGACAGTCTGAAAGAGAATAAAGTAATAGAAGATTGGAAGAAAGGACTGATTTTTCCGATAAATAAAACCACAAGATCGTATTGGAATCATGACATTAATTTAACTCGTCCAATTACATTAATTGAAACGGCACGTAAAATTTTTTTAAAAATAATTACTCGACGCTTAACAAAAATTTTATCGGAAAACAAAGTGTTACAACCAACAAATTATGCCGCCTTAAAAAACGAAAGTACGTTAGAACCGTTAAAAATTATACAGAATATCATAGAAGACGCCAATGTAGAACGGAAAGAAGCCTGGATTTTGTTGATGGATATCTCCAAAGCCTACGATTCAGTAAACACGACGATGTTAGAAAGGAGTCTAAAACGTATCAAATTACCTTCGAAACTTATAAATTTGATAATGGATATTAGATTACACCGACGTAACAGAGTCATAGTAAACAATGAAACCACAGACGAATACAAAGTAGAAGATGGTATTGATCAAGGGAAGACATGGTCCCCTTTACTGTGGAGAATTTTCTATGACGGACTCCTCACTAGACTGAACGAAATTAAAGAAGACACAGGCTATAAAATGAAAGTCGACAAAATCCAAGACACAGAAACATACGAAATTGAAAAACTAGAGTCAATATATAACGTCTCCGCATTCATGGACGATACGACTCTAATAAGTTCCAACAAACTAAAATTAGAAGACATGATCGAGATATGTCACGAATTCTTTGAGATCAATGATATTAAAGCCAATGTTGGAAAATATGAACTAATAAAGATAAATAATAAAGAAAACGAAGACCTATTTATTAAAGGTGAAAAAATAACGAAAGTAAATCACGAAGAAGGAAATAGAATCTTAGGCATATGGTACAGACACGACAACAAGAGGAAAAATTTTAAAAAGAAGATCAAAAATATAATAGATCAAGCATGTAAAATTTTTCGTTGGAAAAAATTAAACGAAAAACAAATCATAGCCACGTGGAACATGGTTATTATTCCTAAAATCGAATATCAATTACAAGCCATAGTCCTAACAGAAAACGAATGTAAAACATTCATGGGAACAATAACAAATCTAGTAAAGAATAGAGCAGGCTTAGCACGATCAACTCTAAATTTTATTATCCACGAAAAAGAATTATATGGACTAAAACACATATTTGATCTTCAAATAGAGAGTCTGACCAAAACCATCATGTATCTAGGAAACGATAAAAACAGAATAGCAACGATATTCAAGATAAAAATATACAAAGAACAACAAAGAATCTGGACAGCGAGTTGCGTAGGGAATTTAGAAACTAGTTCGTTTAATACTCAAAACTCATGGATAGTAGAGACAATTAATATCCTCAAGAAAGAAGGAATAAGTATATGCAATCACGAATTTTCAGACGCTTATAATGAACATAAAATTAAAGGAAGCACTATGGAGATTATAAAATTTTTAGAACCAAAAGAAATAATAAATAGTGCAAAATCAAGAAAAACGAAAAAAGTTCTATTCATAATCAACTTTTAGAACAAGATAACAAAAGAATACTGAAATGGAAGCATTTTTGTATAGAAAAACAGATAAGTACAAAAGGTAAAGTTCCTAAGCGGTTTAAAAAGATCAAGGAAGAAATAACGTTAGAAAATAGTAGAGAACTAAAGAACAAATACATAAATAACAATACCAGAAGAATAGAACTACAAAAAACAGTATACAACGACGAAGAACCTTTAGGTCTACACGAACTAATTGCCTGGAACGATCAACAAGGAAACATAATATTTGGAGAAATTTTAAAGAAATCAAGAAGCAAAGCGTACAAAAGAATAGGTCTGCATTTGATAACACACCCAGATAGCATGATACAAGAAGATGAATCACCAAATTTAATAAAATGCAACGGTTGCGAAAGAAACATTGGAAAAAATAAAGATCAGTGTTTAATATATTTAGAAAATAATAATAATAGTCGAACCATTAAAAAAAGAAGAACCGAAAATGGTTTTGTAAAACCCTACGAATCTTTACGTAATATCGCAATAAAGAATGAAATTCTAAAACAACACTTTGTCGAAGAATTAGAAAATATTGAATTCAACAACAAAATCGAAACAATAGATCAAATTGTAAACGCATCAGAAGAAACAATTTTGAAATTTAAAAATAATATTATAGAAGAAGAATATAAAATTATAGATATTATAATTTCAATCAAAAAAGGTAAAAAACAAATAACAGATAAAGGAATTAAAACATATTGTTTTTACGCAACTTGGATAATTAAAGATTATTATACCGACGAAAATGAAATCGTGAATAATACAGTAAAATTGATTGAAAAAAAAGATCAAATTAGCAGAATATGGTTAAAAAGTATTATTCTAGTTCTATTATTAATAAAAGATAGAAGTACGATCAATCTAATTATAGACCCAATAGTAGCAAACGCGATGAATAATTTTTTTAATAATAAAAATGAACGGAGACGCCTAGATAACGAACATTATATAGAATTAATATATTTAGAAGAACTAATAATGAAAAAAGAAATCGTTATCGACATTAGAATAGTAAGCGAAGATTTAGATTACAAAGGAAATATAGAAAAGATGAATAAAACACTTGATGAAAAAATAAAAGGGGAAGAGGAAATTGACGAAATAAATTTAGAAGAGACGTATTTAAAAAGCAAAGAATTTAATATTCACTGGCACAACATTTTAATAACAGGTGAATATAGAAAATGGAGGAAGAAATGCTCCGACGCCCATTGGAAAAACAAGATTTTAAATAGTAATAGATTAGAAGATCTTTTTATGTTGAATTTCAAGAACGAATTTGACTGGCAATATTCGCTAAAATTCTTGAGTAACAGAACAAAATTCAAGAAAACGCAATGTAGTAAAGAAGATACGTCAGAAAGAGCATATAGAATAAAAAATTTACTAAAAGAACTACCCACCTACAAGATCTTGAACGAAAGAAATACGAATGGAATAATATCTAGTATATGTCCAAGATGCGAGAAAGAAGAGGAAGATTGGGAACATATATGGATATGCGAAGAAAATGTATTCAATTTAAGAGAAGTAATAGAAGAAGGCATCGACGCCGAAATTACGAAACTTAAAAACGAAGAAAAGAAAGAGGAATTAAAAATAATTCAAGATCTACTATGCTCATTTATAGAAATTCTTTATGGAAATTCAATAATATTATCGATGAAAACAAGAGAATGGGAATTAATAAGAGGTATATATAATTATAGATATAACCTCATTACAAAGAAAAAAGAAGAACAAACGTTAATTAAAAACTTATGGGAAGCCATATACGATCATATTAAAGAGAAAATTTGGAAGGATAGATGTAATACGGTGATTAGGATAGAAAAAGATAGAGGAATTTCAAAACTGGATAAGAGAAAAAGATCAAACGGGAATTCAGACGAACAAAAAAACAACAAAAAACAAAAAAAAGAAATAAATAAAAATTCAGAAAAAGAAATTAAAAAAAACAAAAAGCAAGAAAATATTATAAATATAGTAACACATGATAAATTGATCGGAAAGATCATAACAGAGGGATCAATAGATAAATCGTGGTATAATACGATTAAAATAGTTTAAGAGCAACATTAGACATTTATAGATAGATAGTATAACTAATATGTGTTTTATAGATTATATTAAATTAGATATTTAGTATAGATAAATTAGTTATATAGATCTGATCTATAGGTGTTTATAAAATTATGTAACAATCAAATTTTGATTTAAATAATAAATAAACGCGTTACTAATTAAAAAAAAAAAAAAAATAGCACAAAATTTAAGTGACGTAACGTGTGATAGTACAGCGCCTAGAAAATTTCTTTGATCATGTGATCTAATTTTATTTATCACTAGTGTCATATCCTTTTATTTGAGACATTAACTGTCACTCTCAAATTTTCTTCGATTACGTGTTAATATGCATAATGTTGGCCAGTTCGAAGAATTTTTCTGGGTGCTTTTGAGATGAGTTCTATTGACAAATGGATATCGCCACGTGACCTTAATTAATTATCACATTTTGTAAACATATATAATCCTTCGCTTTGTTCTGGGTAATAGTCCTATTATTGGCTCAAATTTCTGTCTAATTAGAGGTGTAGATCATAATTTTTTAGCACGATGTTATTAGATTAATAATATTTCTTTATTAACTTCTCATCATTTAGGTGATAAATATTTTTTATATTTTTCTTCAAATTATTTATATGCTAGATCTTTTTTATCTCATATTAATAATTTAGATATAGATTTTTTTAATGAACAATCTTTTTTTTCTTTTATTTTTTAATTTTTTTATTAGGGAGATTCTGCTGATTTTTTAAGGTTATTAGATTGTTCGCGTATAACAGGCTAGCCAAGGTCATGTTTCAATATTGGCAGGGCGGTTTCTTCTTTTAGGAGGGAATTTTAATGTAATTTAGTAGTTTACTCTGATTTATGCCTAGCGATTATCTTGTATTCTCAATTATATTATACATTGTACTGTAATTTTACTTAAATAAATAAATAAATAAATAAAATTCGCTTTGCTCTGGACAATAATCGTATATTGATCAATTGTTCAGCATTGGCGTAAGATTTCTATTAGATATTTTTTGAAATACTTTATATACAGATCAAGAGAAATTTATGTTGTTATTTCAACTGCATGATCTATCAATTGACCGTGTTAGTAGTAATCTTCTTAAAAGACAACAATCTATTTCGTTGCAAAATCTTTACAATAATAAGCATATAAAATGCAAGAAATATATAAATATCTATGAAACAGGTCTCTTCTTTAAATGTTTAAATTTTTACCATTATAAAATTGACTTTATTCTGAAAAATTGTTTTAAAATCTCTTAGAATTATGCTCTAACTCAAATATTTCATATGAATTGTTTTCCAAATATATTACTATTAGATATAACAACAATAATAATATTTTAAATGGATTAACAAAGGTCATAAGAATTTAAAATACTTTGGTATGGCGCAATATTATGAAAATATTTTTTCGTTACTAACCATACCTTAAATTAAATCTTTTATGTATACTATTATATTTCATTGCAATTTACAAGAGTTAGAAGTATTGTTTGGTTATATTGAAGGTTCTAAGAATTTATTATATTTTATTAGAATTCCTTTATTGGATCACATGATTTTGTGACAAATGTTTGTGTGACAGTCATAATTGTTAAAAAACTCAATCCTACTTTCACGGTCTCTGATTCTTGTTTCCCAAGAAGAACAAACGACCACCAAATCACTTACTGCTTTTTTTATCAAACTTTAAAACAAATTTAATTATACTAGATTTACGCCTCTCAGTTGAAAGAAAAATATGACGTCTGATAGTGATAGCAACAATACAACATGAAGGTGACTGCAATGAAGGATAGAGAGAGACGGTCTTGTTGACGATTGCTAATCATGAGACTTAACACTTATAGGCCTATAGCTGGTTTTTATATCTAGGCGAATAAATTTTTTGTAATTAAAATTCTACACATTTTTTTGAAAAAAAAAAACACATTACAGTATATATATTAAATCCAAATTTCAAAATCAAAAGCCCAAGTTTAAGATTATACGATTGAAAAGAAATACTATGATAATAAAGTCTATTATAAAATGATATTTATTTTAGAATAATGATTTAAGACATATAATATTTTAAAAATGTTAAGCTAATTAAAACGAATAGAAAAAAATTTGTTAAGATTCAACCTTAGTAACAGTTAATTTAATGTCTGATTCAGGCTTAGAAGAAGTAAAGGATGTTCTTCCAACGTGAGATCCTTCAATTGGTTGAAAAACAAAATTTCTAACTAAAGTACCTAATATTACTTTAAGTTCATTTAAAGCTAATTTATTTCCTATGCAACCTCTTGCACCAGTATTGAAGGGTAAATAACTTATATTAGATATATTTTTAGTTAAAGTAGGATCTAACCATCTTTTTGGATCAAATTCAGCAGCTGTTGGGCCCCAAATTTCAGGTGATTTGTGAAGTGCCATAAGTGATATCATTATTGGAGTATTCTATTATAAAATAATAACAGATAAAAAAATTGTTTAATAAATAAATTTTTTTTTTTTTTTTGTAAAATATAAATGATAAACATACCTTTGGAACTAAATAATTCCCAAATACTTTATCCTTAAGATTAATTCTACTAATCAATGTAACTAAATTAAAAAATTACAAAGTTAATAAACTGACTTTTAAATTTTCAACATATTAATAACAACAAAAGCTATACCTGGAGAGTATAATCTTAAAGCTTCCTTAACTACGCAATTTAAAAACTCCAATGAATTAATTTCATCATATGTAGGATTGAAATTTGATTTATCAGGAAAAGCTTTAACTAATTCTTCACGCAATAAGTCTTGCACATGTGGATGTTGTGCAAGTAAATATAAGGCCCAACTAGCTGTAATACTTGTGGTTTCATGACCCGCTAATAAGAATGTCATGATCTAAAAAATATATATATTCTCATTAAAAAATGAAATATTTTTTTATAATACAATTTTCAAACATTTTGTTTAGTCACCTGATTTTTTAGTTCGTCGTCTGTCATTCTTTCTTCAATAGGTAATTTTCTATTAATATTAATTAACACTGATAACAAATCAGTCCCTTTTAATTCTCCAAATTCGGCTTCTTTTTGTTTTATTTTAACCAAATTCCATGATTCGCGATTTATAATCACACATGCATCTTTAAAGTCTCTATTTATTTTGATTGGAATATTTCTAATAGATGGGAAGTAAGTTGCTAATCTATTAATTATAAAACGTAAAGGAGTTTGTGAAGAAATAGTACTGTAAGCATTTGCTAATTCATTTTGAGACGATAATGAATTAAATTCGTAATTAAATCCTAAAAAAAAAATCAACAAACGTAGAATTGTAAGAAAACACGTATAAAATGTCAACATTGAAAAAATTTTCTCACCAATTAAACCGATGATATCTAAAGTAGCTTTTGAAATATACGGCGCAAATGCAATGTTAGATTCTCCTGAATTTATTTTATCTTCAATTAAATTTTTTAAGAGAGAAGCTACTCGAGTAAATGTTGGAACCATGCTCTAAATTGAAATAATTTATGAATAATTTAATTCAAAATTCAATTTTCAAAACGAAATATTGTTTTTACCTTGATATTACTATAAGTAAAAGCTGGATTCATCATTTTTCTTTGTCTCTTATGAATGTCACCTTCCGAAAATGCAAGACCATTACCGACAAACGCAATAAGTTCTTTTACCAAATTAGGAGGTTTAATATAATCGTAAGTGTTACTTAATGTAATTTCTTGAATTATTGATGTATCCGAGATTAAAAGAGCTGGTTGGTTGAAAAATTCATGGTATTTTATAATATCTCCATATTTCTTCCTCCATTCAATTTGTGGCTCCTATAAAAGCATATAAAAGAAAACGTATAGGTTAATTGAAATAAAATTTATGACTGATATAAACAATATTAACCTCTTCTTTCATAAGCGTTTTATAATTTCCGTAAAATAGATGTTCAGATGATGGGCCAGGAATTTTTTTCAAAGGAGTAATATAAGTTGGCCAAATATATACTTTATAAATGACCCATCCTATAGCTCCTAATACAAAAAAGCTAATTAAAGAAGTCAAGTCAGGCATTTTTTTTTTCTGAAAAAATTTGTTACTGTGATAAGGTTTATTAATGGAAGGATTTTAAAGTCGTAAAATGAGAATTATCGCTAGATATTTATATTGTCGTTTTCGGTAGATTTATACGCCTAAATATTTTAGCGTTGAAATTAAATGCGTGAAATACCACTTATGCCAAAAGAATTGTCAACAACATGTACATGGAATTTACCATATTATGTATAGATGAGATGTTTTAACGGTCCGAGTAACCGAAGGTTGTACTACAAACTGAAATTGAGCCGAAGACATTTAGGAATTTCAGATGTTACGTAAATCTTATGATCATAGTTTGTTTACGAAATCTAATATGAAATTATCAATTTTGCTAAATTTGAATGAGTAACAAGATCGTTATCGTAGTATATATAAGCAGACTTAACACGGGGATCTGTTTTGACGCGTAGATACACTAAAGAAATTGCTTATCATCGTAATCTATATTTTCTGTGATTTCTCTATAATTTTATGATTTTACAATTTAATCGGGAAAACTATAACAACGAACATATTGCGTTCCAGACTATGCTGCAACCTTTAGGAGTTAATATTTAACCGAATAGGAGATATATATTACCCATGTCGATCATACGTGTATGTAAATTAATCGATCACATGGAAATCATATGAACCCGCTATAACATAAACCCGACATGACCAATCATAATCTCGAATTCTGAAATTTCATCAGCTAAACAATAAAAAATATTTGTGAAATATTATCAAATCAGTGCATATTAATAATAATTGTTTATTTACAACGCAAAAATCAATATTTTTTATTACATTGATTAAGAAAAATAAATATTTGTATAGTATATGTATTATATGTACTGTATATCCCTATAAGGATCCAATAATTATGCAGAAAAACATTTTTGATTTTTTTTCGCAAAAAACCGGACCTTTGTATATTAAAGGAAATCATTTAGAAATCATATATTTACAATAGCCCAATTCCAATTGCCCAAATATTTTTCAATTAGATATTGTCCAATTCCACCATTATATATTTTATTAAGTAATTTTGCTATTTTTAAATAATTAGTTTATTACATATTATATAATATATTTTTCTTTTTGTACAGAATATTTACAGTTTTTTAAATTCTGTGCACTCCAAGTCCAATTGTAGTTGTACATTAATGGAATTTGGATAAGTTCACTTTGTTCACATTAAATTTTTAATTATAGCGCTAATCATTTGCTAAACAAAACTTGTAACACAATCAAAAACAGGTTTCGTGTCAAATTTCGCGTTTTGACTTCTAAAGTAATTAACATTGAACGATAAAAATTTTTTTTTTTTTGTCTTCTAATTAAGTTTTATCACATAATGACCCATAAACAACATTATTTAACACCGCATGGAGTAGTTCTTGAACAAAAAACAGATAAAAGCAACAAATATGCTGTATGTTCATCAGGAAATTTTTTATTGCATAAAAAATATACAATATTTTGTGCCGTGCTGCATACCCTGAAAATGTGCATAATTTGTATATATAATATATATATTGTAAATTTTGCACAATTTATTATAAAACAAATATATGCAATAATATTCAATATATTGCATAATTTAGATTTTTGTACAATATTGAAACTTCGTGATGTTGTGCTTGCATTCGTACACTCCTTAACCTGTCAATTACCCAATTACCAAATATCGTTAACCGGTTAATAAGCCGATTAATTAACCGATGGTTACAGCTAATTTCATAATGTATGGGACACATGGCTAATTCATGCCGAGAACTTGTCGGGTTGCCGGGCTGCCGGGTTGATAAATATAATAACTATATATGCAGTATATATTATCCGACAAGCCGGAAAAGTCTCGGCAGTCGGCACCGATTAATTAACGGTTAATTTGTGATATAGAGGGTATATCCCATTGTTATTTATTCAGTATTATATACCATGGTATATAACAAAGGATAGCATCAATTGGAACATGATGATTAAATAAAAAAACAAGTATTGTATGAAGACCGATATATGGAAGTTATAGCTTACTGTAAATAAATTCGTATTGCTCATGACGTACTTTTTTTCATAATTAATTCGTTTTTTTTTCTGAATACCCGATTTTCATTCCAATAATGCTATTTGTGTGTACCCATTCAACACCAACATATTTAATACATAACAAAGTTTTAAATAGCCTATTTTTTAAATAATTTTTTCACATAATTTTATACTTTAATTTGACGCCACGCCAGATTCCATTTTCTGCAGATCCTTTGCAGTTGACTCACGGATCACAAATTAATGGTTCCACAAAAAAATTTCTTTTTAGAAATGGACGCGATAGATTTCTGGTTAGGAGAGTTTTATTTTAATTTGCTTTAAGAAACGACGTTAATGTCGTTTCTTGGTATCTTGAACTTATAATTTGCAGTAAGTTTCTTTATTTGGATGGATGTGGTGTGTGGAGATATTAGTGGCGTTACCATACTAACGTCTGAAAATAAATGTCTTTGGATGGTTATGAATAGGGATGTTAACGGTCCGGTCTAGACCGACTGGACCGACTGGACCGACTGGACCGTGGTCCGGTTATAGGACCGGTCCGGTCCTAGGACGGACCGATTAGGACCGATCGGTCCGATCAATTTTTTATTCTTATAAATTGATTATGTTGTTGTATAACGATTTTCCGAAATTATAATTTGATTTTCGGTTTCGGATTTCGGCATCAAAATTATTTTGGCTAGGTCCGGCCAGAATTAAGGCTAATTCTGGCCAAAATATCATAATTCCGGCCAAATTTGATATGCCGAACTGCCAAAATCATAGTTGGCCAAAATTGGCATAATTTCTGCAGTAATTATAAAATTTCCATTTAGGAAATTTATAGATACACAAAGATGCCAACCGTGTTCTGATTTTTGTGGAGCGGGTATCTCCAAAAATGAATATAATCGCCATACCCATTTCATGTAACGTGATTTTATTGGCTAATTTAATTTTATCTTATAAAATTTAAATTACGGCTGGAATTACACTTAATTCTGGCACAAAATTTTTTATAGGACCGCAGTTTAGACCGCGGTCCCATAGGACCGATCGGTCCCGGTTCCCGAACCGAGGACCGATAAAGACCGGACCGTTAACATCCAATATTAGCGCTTTTTTTTTTATTTATTATTTTTTAGGTTTTCAGACATGGAAACTAAGTAGTAAGAATGAGCATATACTAATCAATTGCATTGTGAGTATTAATGTCTGGAATTGAACCAATTGAAATGAACATGGTAAGTAGCTACTATTAAAGATGGACTATAAAAAATATTATTAAAGCTTAAAAAAACATCAATAACATTTCTGTTTTTTTTTGGTATGGAAATAAGCATTTGGATTAATTACCTGATATTTTAATTCTTCATCAATCATTTTTTCCTCAATAGGTAATGTTTTGTTAATATTAATTAAAAATGACAATAGATCCTTTTCTTTCAATTCTCTATTTTCGGCTTCTATATATTTTTCTTCAATCAATTTCTTTGATACACGATTAATAACTTTACATGCACTTTTAAATTTCTTATTTACGTTTTTTGGAATATTTCTAATAAATGGCACATAATTTGACAGCATACTTATGGCAAAGCGTAAATCAATTTTTTTTGACATTTGTAAGAGAATCATAAGCCTGTGCTAATTCATTTGTAGACGTTAATGAATTAAATTCATAATTAAATCCTTTAAGAAACAAATAAAGTTATAAAATCATGTATAAAATATCAACATTGAAAAATTTTCCTCACCAACTAAGCCAATGATATCTAGAGTAGCCTTTGAGATATAAGGAGTAAGATTAATATAAGATTCTCCCAGGTTTACTTTATCTTCGATCAAATTTTTTAAGGTAAAAGCTACTCGAATAAATTTCCTTAAATTGAGATTAATATACAGTATTAATTAAGATTATATTTCACAAATGAAGTATAATTACATTGACGTTATATTTGTGCATTGAAAAGAAATACTATGATAATAAAGTCTATTATAAAATGATATTTATTTTAGAATAATGATTTAAGACATATAATATTTAAATGTTAAGCTAATTAAAACGGATAGAAAATAAAATTGTTAAGATTCAACTTTAGTAATAGTTAATTTAAAGTCTGATTCAGGTCTAGAAGAAGTAAAGGATGTTCTTTCAACGTGAGATCCTTCAATTGGTTGAAAAACAAAATTTCTAACTAAAATACCTAATATTACTTTTAATTCATTTAAAGCTAATTTATTTCCTATGCAACCTCTTGCACCAGTATTGAAGGGTAAATAACTTATATTAGATATATTTTTAGTTAAAGTAGGATCTAACCATCTTTTTGGATCAAATTCAGCAGCTGTTGGGCCCCAAATTTCAGGTGATTTGTGAAGTGCCATAAGTGATATCATTATTGGAGTATTCTATTATAAAATAATAACAGATAAAAAAATTGTTCAATAAAAAATTTTTTTTTTTTTAGTACAAATATAAATGATAAACATACCTTTGGAACTAAATAATTCCCAAAAACTTTATCCTTAAGATTAGTTCTTCTAATCAATGTAACTAAATTAAAAAATTACAAAGTTAATAAGCTGACTTTTAAATTTTCAACATATTAATAACAACAAAAGCTATACCTGGAGAGTATAATCTTAAAGCTTCCTTAACTACGCAATTTAAAAACTCCAATGAATTAATTTCATCGAATGTAGGATTGAAATTTAATTTATCAGGAAAAGCTTTAACTAATTCTTCACGCAATAAGTCTTGCACATGTGGATGTTGTGCAAGTAAATATAAGGCCCAACTAGCTGTAATACTTGTGGTTTCATGACCCGCTAATAAGAATGTCATGATCTAAAATATATATATATTCTCATTAAAAAATGAAAATATTTTTTATAATACAATTTTCAAACATTTTGTTTAGTCACCTGATTTTTTAGTTCGTCGTCTGTCATTCTTTCTTCAATAGGTAATTTTCTATTAATATTAATTAACACTGATAACAAATCAGTCCCTTTTAATTCTCCAAATTCGGCTTCTTTTTGTTTCATTTTAACCATATTCCATGATTCGCGATTTATAACCGCACATGCATCTTTAAAGTCTCTATTTATTTTGATTGGAATATTTCTAATAGATGGGAAGTAACCTGCTAATTTACCAATTATAAAACGTAAAGAAATTCGTGAAGAAGCAATAGTACTGTAAGCATTTGCTAATTCATTTTGAGACGATAATGAATTAAATTCGTAATTAAATCCTAAAAAAAAAATCAACAAACGTAGAATTGTAAGAAAACACGTATAAAATGTCAACATTGAAAAAATTTTAATTTATTTTCTCACCAACTAAACCGATGGTATCTAAAGTAGCATTTGAAATATACGGCGCAACTGCAATATTAGATTCTCCTGAATTTATTTTATCTTCAATTAAATTTTTTAAGAGAGAAGCTACTCGAGTAAATGTTGGAACCATGCTCTAAATTGAAATAATTTATGATATAATTTAATTCAAAATTCAATTTTCAAAATGAAATATTATTTATTACCTTGATATTACTATAAGTAAAAGCCGGATTCATCATTTTTCTTTGTCTCTTATGAATGTCACCTTCCGAAAATGCAAGACCATTACCGGCAAACGCAATAAATTCTGTTGTCATATTAGGAGGTTTAATATAATCGTAAGTGTTACTTAATGTAATTTCTTGAATTATTGATGTATCCGAGATTAAAAGAGCTGGTTGATTGAAAAATTCATGGTATTTTATAATATCTCCATATTTCTTCCTCCATTCAATTTGTGGCTCCTATAAAAGCATATAAAAGAAAACGTATAGGTTAATCGAAATAAAATTTATGACTGATATAAACAATATTAACCTCTTCTTTCATAAGCGTTTTATAATTTCCGTAAAATAGATGTTCAGATGATGGGCCAGGAATTTTTTTCAAAGGAGTAATATAAGTTGGCCAAATATATACTTTATAAATGACCCATCCTATAGCTCCTAATATAAAAAAGCTAATTAAAGAAGTCAAGTCAAGCATTATTTTTTTCTGAAAAAATTTGTTACTGTGATAAGGTTTATTAAATAATTAGATGGAAGGATTTTTAAAGTCGTAAGATGAGAATTATCGCTAGATATTTATATTGTCGTCGTTTTCGGTAGATTTATACGCCTAAATATTTTAGCGTTGAAATTAAATGCGTAAAAATAAACCACTTATGTCAAAAAATTGTCAACAACACGTGCATTGAATTTACCGTATTATGTATAGATGAGATGTTTTAACGGTCCGAGTAAACCGAAGGTTGTACTACAAACTGAAATTGAGCCGAAGACATTTAGGAATTACAGATGTTACGTAAATCTTATGATCATAATTTGTCTACGAAATCTAATATGAAATTATCAATTTTGCTAAATTTGAATGAGTAACAAGATCGTTATCGTAGTATATATAAGCAGACCTTAACACGGGGATCTGTTTTGACGCGTAGATTCACTAAAGAAATTGCTTATCATCGTAATCTATATTTTCTGTGATTTCTCTATAATTTTATGATTTTACAATTTAATCGGGAAAACTATAACAACGAACATATTTCGTTCCAGACTATGCTGCTTTGTTCTTTCATTAATTTCAACCTTTAGGAGTTAATATTTAACCGAATAGGAGATATATATTACCCATGTCGATCATACGTGTATGTAAATTAATCGACATGGAAATCATATGAACCCGCTATAACATAAACCCGACATGACCAATCATAATCTCGAATTCTGAAATTTCATCAGCTAAACAATAATTAATCGTTTCAATAAAAAATATTTGTGGAAGTATCATCAAATCAGCGCATATTAATAAAAATTATTAATTTACATACAAAAATTTTGTTTTTTTTATTACGCAAAATTTAATATTTTTATTACATTGATTTTTGACCTTGTATATTAAAGGAAATCATTTAGAAACCATACATTTACAATAGCCCAATTCCAATTGCCCAAATATCAAATATTTTTTAATTAGATATTGTCCAATTCCACCATTATATATTTATTACTTTTTTTTATATTTTTAAATAATTAGTTTATTACATATTATATAATATATTTCTCTTTTTGTACAGAATCTACACAGTTTTTTAAATTCTGTGCACTCTAAGTCCAATTGTAGTTGGACACTAATGGAATTTGGATAAGTTCACTTTGTTCATATCAAATTTTTAATTATAGCGCTAATAATTTGCTAATCAAAACTAGTAACACAATCAAAAACAGATTTCGTGTCAAATTTCAAATTTCGCGTTTTGACTGCTAAAGTAATTAACATTAAACGATAAAAAATTTTTTTTTGTTTTCTAATTAAGTTTTATCACATAATGACACATAAACAACATTATTTGACACCGCATAGAGTAGTTCTTGAGCAAAAAACAGATAAAAGCGCTGTATGTTGTGCTTGCATTCGTACACTCCTTAACCTGTCAATTACCAAATATCGTAACCGGTTAATTAGCCGATTAATTAACCGACGGTTAGCTGATTTCATAATGTACGGGATACATGACTAATTCATGCCGAGAACTTGTCGGTTGCCGGGCTGCCGGGTTGTCGGCAAATAGAGAAATAAAATAAACACGCGGATATAAAACAAGTTTTTTGTATAAATATTATAACTATATATACAGTATATATTATCCGACAAGCCGGCAACCTGAAAGTCTCAGCAGTCGGCATCGATTAATTAACCGGTTAATTTGTGATATAGAGGGTATATCCCATTGTTATTTATTAAGTATTATATACCATGGTATATAAGGTGATCTATTTACTTAGCTTATATCCTACTTCACTTTATTTCTAATTTTCGTTAATATTCATTATTTGTTATAATTATTTCATCTGTATGTAGTGCAGCTGTGCGGAGGTTACAACTTGCAACTAGTATAGAATGTAAAAACCTTTTGCATCCCTGAAATCTTGGAAATGAAAAGTTTCAAAGGATTGTTCTTCGCATCCTAATTACTACAGACCATATAACAAGAATTATTAGAGAAGCGACTAATATTGATTATAGTAATTATAATAAACAATTTTACGTGATTGAAAATAAAAAATCGTGATCCTGATTATATTGTTATAACCAATATCCTACAATCAACTCTCTCTAAGTGCATTATAGTGGGGTGTACATTTAGAGAAATTTATAAGGTCTCTACTCTCTATATACCTTGTAATGACGGAAATCGATGGAGTCATGTGATCAAGTAGATCATCAAATTAGGATAGGCAAATATATTAATAGTCATTTTATTAATTATTAAAGTAGATCATTGATCAACAGATGAAATAATATATAAACCCTAGTTTGTAGACTTAGTAAAAGGTAACAAGCGTTAAGCATAGGTTAGATTACGAATACTTAAAAATGTAACTACCTAATTATTTAGAGATAATAAAGTTTTAGAGTTTAAATAAAGTTTATATTTGAGAAAAGTAAAAGTTTGTTATATCATTTTGATTGTATTTCTTGTTGTGCCGGAAGTGGCAGAAGTTCGGCGTGACAACCTGGAACTGAGTGATAGTTGACTGTAGTTTAGAAAGACACATAATGTGGTATTTATTATAAAATAAATTTATGGTATTCCAAATATTCCAAATGTCAAACTATATAAAACTCTGAAGCATAAAAATTGAAATAAAACAGATAAAATGATGAAGAAAATAAACAATATATAAATTCACATCATAAATTATAAATATTAATTGTATTAATTTTCAACTTTAGAAACAGCTAATCCTAGGTATGGATCAGGTTTATTCATAGGGATAATTCTCCTTTTAATGTGGAATCCTTCAATTGGTCGGAAAACAAAATTCCTAATTAACATAGCTAATAATACTTTAAATTCAGTCAAGGCTACTTTATTGCCTATACAAGCTCTTGTACCAGTGAGGAAAGGCAAATAATTTAGATTTGATACATTCTTAATTAAGGAAGGATCCAACCATCTTTTTGGATCAAATTTAGAAGCTGTTGGGCCCCAAATTTCAGGCAGTTTATGAAGCGCTAAAATTGGAATTGTTATTGTAGAATTCTATTCAATAATAAATAATAAAGGTCAATTAATAATTTTTAAATTTTCTAGCGAAAAATCAAAACGGTAAATATACCTTTGGGATGTGATATCCACCGATAACTTCATCTTTAGTATTCATTCGACTAGTAGCTGGAACTAAAGTAAAATTATATAGTTAATAAAATGATAGAAAAAAAAAGAATTAAAATTAAATTTGTACCTGGAGAATTTAATCTTAGAGTTTCTTTAACTACACAATTTAAGTATTCCAAAGAATTAATTTCATCATATGTAGGATTGAATTTTGATTTATCAGGAAAAGCTTTAACTAGTTCTTCACGCAATAAGTCTTGTTCATGTGGATATTGTGTAAGGAAATACAGAGCCCAACAAGTTGATATACTTGTTGTTTCATGTCCTGCTAATAAAAATGTCATAATCTAAAATAATAAACAATAATATTAACAAGAAGGTTATAATGTGGAAACTATAACACTTATAAGATTTGTCAACATTATAGTTTACCCATGGCACCATGGTAACTAATTACGAAATTCTTCTTTTATTTTACCTGATATTTTAATTCTTCGTCAGTCATTTTCTCCTCTATAGGTAATGTTTTATTGATATTAATTAATAATGCTATTAAATCCTTTCCGTTCAATTTCCCATTTTCGGCTTCTTTATATTTTTCTCTAATCAATTTCTTTGATATACGATCAACAATTGCAATCCCATCTTTAAATTGTCTATTAATATCTATTGGAAGATCTCTTATAAATGGAACAAAATTCGAGAAGTAACTAATGAAAATGCGTAGAACAGAATTTGGAGGATTCATAAGAGCCTCGTAAGCATCTGCTAATTCATTTGAAGACGTTAGTGAATTAAATTCGTAATTAAACCCTAAAAATAGAAAAAAAATTCTTATTATAAATACGTAGAATGTGAAAACATCAACATCGAAAAAGAATTATTATTTTCTCACCGATTAAGCCAATTACATCTAGCGTAGCTTTTGAGATATGTGGTGTAAGATTAATTTCAGATTCTCCTTGGTTTAATTTATCTTCGATTAAACCTTTTAAGATAGAAGCTACTCGAGTAAATACTGGAACCATTTCCTAAAATTAAATTAATATACTATTTTAATTTGATTAACTTTATATTATATTTCCTAAATGAATTATAATTACTTTAACGTTATTATGGACGAAAGCTGGATTCATCATTTTCCTTTGTCTCTTATGATCTTCGCCTTCTGAAAAAACAAGGCCTCTACCAGCCATTGCAATAGCATCAGCTAACACGTGAGGAGGTTTAATAAATTCATAAACTTGATTCAATGTAATATCTTGAATTATTTTTGTATCTGAGATAATAAGCGTTGGTTGATTAAATAACCCATGATATTTTATAACTTTCCCGTATTTTTGTATCCATTTAAGTTGCGTATCCTATATAAATAAAGAAAGAAAATGTATAAATAAGAATTATGATTGACATTTTCATATTATTGTTATTACCTCTTCTGTCAAAAGTGTGTTGACGTTTCCAAAAATTAGACTTTTAGATGGTGGACCAGGAATTTTTCTCAAAGGAGTAATATAAATTGGCCAAATATATACTTTATAAGTGACCCATCCTAAAACTCCTAATATAAAAAAGCCAATTAATGAAATCAAATCAAACATTATTTTTTTTTTTTTGGTTAAAAATTTATTAAAACAAAATAAGTGAATATTTTTTAGAAATCGCGGGGGGAGAAATTTATCAAAATATATTGTTTTGATTTCGGCAGATATAAATGCCGCTGTTGCTTGTGTATCTAAATAAGTCGGATATGCATCGTATATATTGCATAATTTAATTATTAGTTTGTCAATAACAGATAATTAGTTTGTCAACTTTAATTGGACTGAATGATCGACGTATCGACAACGGATGACTACTAAAATTATAATATTATATATTTTTGGAAGGTTTTATGATCGCGTTTTAATTTTTTTCGATTTCGAAATTTCCGTGGAAAGCCAAGAAGCCAAGTTTATTCGGATATTTAACTGTATTTAAATCTGTATGTCGGATTACGGATAAAGTGTGTACCGATCGAAATCCAAGTTTGTTTAAATTAATATTATGATTCGAACTGACCAATAGTATTTCACAAAATATTTAACGAAATTTTATGTAACAAAAATATATATACACCCTATGAGAAAGAGTTTCTTTGTTGTTCTCATACTTTAAATTTTATTTACTAGACCGTTTAATTTAATGATATTTAAAATGCCCTGAGTGAGTGCAGCGATGAAAATTTTTCGTTTTCCATTAAAATTTCGGTTAGATCGTAAAATGTAATGTTTGAAATAATTATTACATACATTCATTACAGAATGAAAGAGGCATGATCGTTATCAAACTTAAACAAATAATAAAATTTTCTTTGTTAAATACATTTCTAAAAATAGATTATTTTTAACAAGCATGCATTAAAATTATTGAATGCAGGATTTATGTAACAAATAATTATCAAAAAAAAAATTATGATCGAAAATTCTTTAGCGAAACATATTTTTTATTATCAAAATAGCGGTTTAATATAATAACCAATCGTGATATAACAACAGGACAATATGCGATGCATGATGTCATTTCTATTATTAGACCATGAATGCGTTCTCAAAAGCGAGAAAACATATAATTGAATAACGACTAATGAAAATGCTTTTACTGAAACCTTTATTATTAAGTCCTTGTCAGATTCCTAATAATAATAATAAAAACATAGAATTAACAATTTCGAAAAAAATTTTTTTTTGTGTTATTACTACTAAAATATAAATAACGCGATCTAGATACAATATATATATTGTACATATGTAAGATAAAATTTCGAGTAATAAATCTTTTAATTTGGAAATTACAAAGTACATTTATAACGTGTATATAACTGTATATACTACATTTGTGAAATTTCGAAAAAAACAAATAAAATTCTAGTATTAACTCAAAAATGAGGCGCGGCTAACGTTCTGTGTCACAATAACCGTTAATTAACAAAAAAATTGATTGTTGACCGCAAAAATAAAGTCCGAATGAAACCAGATATGTAAAATTAGATGTCGATCATTTACGTGTAATTGCATAATACGCTCAAACAACGGTAACTTGTTTACCGAGAACCGAAATAAATCAATCATTATAAAAGTCAACGACTTTAAAATCCTTACTTATTTTAACCAAATTTTACTAGGAAAAAAATGCTTGATTCGTCTTCTTTATTTGGATTTTCTGTGTTAGGAGTTATAGGTTGGATTATTTATAAAATATATATTTGGCCAACCTATATTACTCCTTTGAAAAAAATTCCTGGGCCGCCATCTGAAAATCCATTTTACGGAAATTTTAAATCACTTTTTTCGGAAGAGGTAAATTGCTATTTATAATAGTTATAATCTCATTGCAATTGACTTACGCTTCTTCATTTTTTTTTTTTTTTTTTTTTTTATTTTATTTTAAAAATAGGACCCTCAACTTAAATGGATACAAAAATATGGAAATATTGTTAAATTCCATGGAATATTTAATCAACCAGCTATCCTTATCGCAGATACAAAATTAGTTCAAGAGATAACATTAAATCACGTTTATGACTACATTAAACCTCCTAGAATGTTGGCTGATGGTATTGCAATTGCTGGTAGAGGTCTTGTATTTGCAGAAGGTGAAGACCATAAAAGGCAGAGAAAAATGATGAATCCGGCTTTCGTTCATAATAACGTCAAAGTAATTATACTTCATTTGTGAAATATAATCTTAACTAAATTAATATATTAATCTCAATTTAAGGAAATGGTTCCAACATTTATTCGAGTAGCTTTTACCTTAAAAAATTTGATCGAAGATAAAGTAAACCTGGGAGAATCTCATATTAATCTTACTCCTTATATCTCAAAGGCTACTCTAGATGTCATTGGCTTAGTTGGTGAGGAAATAAATGGAAAATTTTCAATGTTGATATTTTATACGTGATTTTATAACTTTATTTTTTTCTTATAGGTTTTAATTATGAATTTAATTCATTAACGTCTACAAATGAATTAGCACAGGCTTATGATTCTGTTACAAACGTCGAAAAAATTAATTTACGCTTTGCCATAAGTATGCTGTCAAATTATGTGCCATTTATTAGAAATATTCCAATAGACATAAATAAGAAATTTAAAAGTGCATGTGAAGTTATTAACCGTGTATCAAAGAAATTGATTGAAGAAAAATATAAAGAAGCCGAAAATGGAGAATTGAAAGGAAAGGATCTATTGTCATTTTTAATTAATATTAACAAAACATTACCTATTGAGGAACAAATGAACGATGAAGAATTAAAATATCAGGTAATTAATCCAAATGCTTAAAAGATTGTATTGTCAATATTATTTTAGATACGCATTGAAATATTATTATTTTTTTTGTATATTTTAGATTATGACTTTTTTAATAGCAGGACATGAAACAACAAGTATATCAACTTGTTGGGCTTTGTATTTCCTTGCACAACATCCACATGACCAAGACCTATTACGTGAAGAATTGGTTAAAGCTTTTCCTGATAAATCAAAATTCAATCCTACATTTGATGAAATTAATTCTTTGGAGTATTTAAATTGCGTAGTTAAAGAAACTTTAAGATTAAATTCTCCAGGTATGAATTTAATTCATAGTAATTTATTTAGCAAATTAAAACCTTATTAACTTATTTATTTTTGCTTTAGTATCTATTTCTAGTCGAACTAATACTACAGATAAGGTTTTGGGAGATTATTTTATTCCAAAGGTATATATTATATAATTTCAAAATTATTGTCCGAAGCGTAAGCAAACCATGCGTGTTCGCACACGTACATGACCAATGAAATTTTAGGAACAAATATGACGTATTGATTTTTTTACATATATTTACACGCTTCGGACGTATCAACGGTTACCGTTTCCTAGTTTATGAAATTTATATTAATCATTAATTATTATTTAATAATAGGATACTGTGATAATGGTTGCAATTTCAGCGCTTCATAAATTACCTGAAATTTGGGGACCAACAGCTGCTGAATTTGATCCAAAAAGATGGTTGGATCCTTCAATAACTAAAAATGTATCAAATTTGAATTATTTACCTTTCTTTACCGGTACAAGAGCCTGTATAGGAAATAAAGTAGCTTTAACTGAATTTAAAATATTATTAAGCATGTTAATTAGGAATTTCGTCTTTCAACCAATTGAAGGATTTCACATTAAAAAGAGAACTCTTTCTATGAATAAACCTAATCCATATCTTGGATTAGCTGTTTCTAGAGTTGAAAGTTAACATAACAAAATTTATTTGCAACAAGTTTATTGTCAAATTTCTCCTTTACATTTTTTTTATAATCTAGTTTAAGATTTATTGGAAACTAAAATTTGTCAATAAATCATTTGATTTCAAATAAATAACTTAATTTTAATTGTCTTATTTACTTGGACGTTGGTTATTTTTCATACTACGTGCCGATCATTTTAGATAGGCGAAACAAGTATTGTATAGATTCCTACGTATGTATGTACATGTATTGTATGATGGTCAATGTATTGTATACGGTATACTTTTCAAACGTACAGTACAAAATTATATAAAACAACTAATCACTTTATATATGCGCCAAATCCATTAAAAATCGATACGATGTGCGCGATGTACGCAAACGACGATTTTTAATTATTTTTAGTCGTAATAGTGAATTGGAAAAAGTAAAAGTTTCTAGAAAAAGATGATTTTTCTATACCTAAAAAAAAAAAAAAAACAGAAATGTTATTGATGTTTTTTTTAAGCTTTAAAATATTTTTTATAGTCCATCTTTAGAAGTAGCTACTTACCATGTTTCAATTGGTTCAATTCCAGACATATTAATACTCACAATGCAATTGATCAGTATATACTCATTCTTACTACCTAGTTTTCATGTCTGAAAACCTAAAAAATAAACAAATAAAAAAAGCGCTAATATTGCTTCATAACGCTATTAACTACTCCACGCCCATCCAAAGACATTTATTTTCAGACTTTAGTATGGTAAAAGCTACTAATATCGCCACACACCACATCCATCCAAATAAAGAAACTTACTGCGAATTATAATTTATAAGTTCAAGATACCAAGAAACGATGTTAACGTCATTTCTTAAATAAAACTCTCCTACTTTACCAGAAATCTATCGCGTCCATTTCTAAAAAGAAATTTTTTTGTGGAACCATTAATTCGTGATCCGTGAGTCAACTGCAGCAAAGGATCTGCAGAAAATGGAATCTGGCGTGGCGTAAAAATTGTGTGAAAAAATTATTTAAAAAATAGGCTATTTAAAACTTTGAGATTTATGTTATGTATTAAAATATGTTGGCGTTGAATGGGTACACACAAATAGCATTATTGAAATTTAGAATGAAAATCGGGTATTCAGAAAAAAAAAACGAATTAATTATGAAAAAAAGTACATCATGAGCACATTTACAGTATGCTATAACTTCCATATATCATATGAGATATTATTATATCATGATGATTAACTTTAGATAGATGTTTAATACAAAATTTTCGAATAAATACCGGAGTTTCTAACAGAACGAAAAAAAAAGATTATTTGCTATTTATTTCTATTTATTTCGATTTGTTTCTATTATTCAAATTATCACCTAAGTATCCTAATGTAATGAGAGTACATGTTATAAAAAAAAACAAAAATACAAAATTACTAATCGTAATTTTCTAAATGTATATAAACACAGCAAAATTTTTAGTGTTATGGATTCGTTTATAATAATTTGAATACAATATTTAACTACTGCAAAAAAAATTATATAATGTAGATATAATATTTACGATCAGAACTATTTGTATGATCTCTCTCAAGTTTATTCATTCCTTTTTGAAATATTAAATCCAAAACTTGTATAGTGCCAATTAAATATTAGTAACTTACCTTCGAAGTCGAGCGCAACGTAAATATATTCTTTAGTTACTAAACCTAAAAAGGTTTTTGTTTTCCGATTTCTAACTACTGCGACTAGTGTGACAATGTCCAATTCAAATACCCAACACCGAGTTCATATCTATTAATCGCGGGCCCCGATAATTGCGTAACGTATCCGATCGTCTGTAGACTTTCACATGCTACTATGTTTATGCAGGCAAATTTGCCTGCGTTACAGACGAAGGGATAATAAATACTGTACCTAGAATTTTTTTTTTTTTTTAAAAAAAAAAAAACTTTCCCATGTCCTATCTCTGAGCAATATAAATGTTCCGCTCCTTTTATTATTATATTCCTTTCTTTATATCATTAAATATTGACTACTAAACTTGCTTTTACTGATGACTCTCTTGTCGAAATCCTCATCCTCTCTGGTTTATGCAAGATGGACTTCAAATTACTTATTCAAAACGGTTTTTTGATGGTCAAGTGGTCGTAATACATCATTTACCGAGCTATACCGTATAATTAACAATGTTCCAGTTTTATTCATTTTCCTGGCTAATATTTCGAAGCAGGCGATATTACAGATAGTTGGTTAATACGTCAGTGTCGACTGACGACATTGACAGTATTAATAGACATCCGGCTCTCCAGACATTCAAATATTTTCATTTTTTTTCTTTTTCAAAAAATTTGTTACAAATTTTTGGACCAAAATTTAAAAAAAAAAGTTGGTATTCATTAAAATAAAAAAAAAAGCAAATTCATGTGAACGTCAATTTTAGGCGAATAGTTGGTTAATATCACAAAGTAATATTAATAGACATTTATTAGCAGTTAGTACGTTCAAATCGTAGTGTTTCTGACTTCTTACGGTAGTTATTATCGTAATTATCTTTTTTTTTTATTTTAATGTTACAAAAGTATCTTGTTATGTTAATAAAATTTAATATATATATATATATATGTGTGTGTGTATCTGTGCGCGTAAATCTATAAGTAAAATTTGAGAACAAAGTGCCCGTTATCGGGCGATTTATTAATACTGATCGATTGCCGGACAATTGCCAGATAAAATTGGTAATTGATAACCATAATCCATGACTTATGAAGGCCGCAAACTTTCTCCGCTAATCCTCATGTCCACGATTAGAAAGCTTCACTCTTTTTATTTTATTTTTCGTTCTTTTATCAAATAATGACTACTCATACCTGATCACAATACATCATTTACCGTATCTTATTGCCATTCCCATACTTCCATTTAATTATCTTTCAGAAACTTCTAGTCCTAATCTGATACTTGTCATTTGCATAAATACAACGAAAGCTTGAGTCTCAATTTCATTTTCTTAATTCGGTTTGAGATAATTATAGAAGACAATACTTCTAAGAACTTTAACTAGGAAAGCGTACGAGAAAAACTACTCATTTTTATTAGTCGAACGTTCTGTAGAGCTTCGTCTAATATCATCCTACGACATGTTGTAGTATTAGCGTTAGCCCTCCGTTAGGATACAGATAGTTGGTTAATACCGGATTCGCGTATTAATAGACATCTCCATAGTATTTTGCTCGTCCTTTCAGCTATATCCTACCTGTAATCTCCTCGATATCTTCTTTTGAAGTTAGAAAAAGGATAGAATTACTCATGAACGTCTATTTTTTAGATAGATAGTTGGTTAATATCTATAATATTATAATATTAATAGACAATTTATTTAGTACGTTCATACCATAGTCTATTCTATAACTTCTCTTGTTTTTTATTAATATAATTAATATTGCGTCAAGAAAAGAATAAAAAAAATTCGCCCGACTTGTTGCGAAGATTTATTGTTATAGAAACGTTACTGTGTGATGTTCATGGTATTTTATTATTTAAATGTTACTAACTTATTATTTCTTATTTTTCCAGTGAAGCTGCTAAATAACAAGGGGAAGGTTCTAAGAGCATAACTTAATCCAAAGGACATGACAATTGTTTCAGACAATTCTTATGTTACAAAACCACTGTAAACCCATTGTTTTTTTTTTTTTAATTATTATTAAACATTTTACAGAATAATGGTCTTGGTGTCCAATTAACGATCTCATAATTTCGTCTCATAATTTTAGTTAAGTCTTTTGGTGTACAAGTTCGTTTATGACTTCTTCAAACATTCGGATAATAATTTTTCGTGGGATAATTTATATAAATTTATTAACAACTTATCATTATAATTTAGAATGGGGTTCGATTGTTGAGTTCTTTTTTTACCTAGACATTATGATCAGTATCAAACGATAAAAAGAAATAGAAGAGTGATGAAAACAATGAAAAACAAGCGTTTATATCACTAACTTAAGCACTGAAAGAATCTGGAAATCGTTTCTGCGCTTTTTTAACTAATCAAGTCGGGAGAGGAAAAGATGATGAGAATGAAAAAAAAAATCAAATAATTTATATAAATGAAACAACTAATTATAATAAAATCATGAACATATTCACATATATACATTTTTTTTTTTTTTTATTATTTTAATTTTTGACAAAATAAATTAAAATCTCCACTAAAATTAAATAATGCCCAAGCTAAGTAGAAGTTTTCTTTTGTTCATTATCAGATATTTCATTAATAACTTTCTAAAAATAAAGAGAATTTTTTTTTTTTTAATCAATATCATTATGAGATATTTATATTTTAACAAAAATTATTTTTATACTTACTTGTGCATATTGATCAATATCAAACATAAATGACTTTTGTCCAAAATTTACTACAACACATTCTCTTAAACTTCTCATACCAATCACAGGATAGAGAACATTACTGTCAACATCAGTAAATGCTGTTCCTAATAGTTATGTTTAACCAAATTAAAAGCGAAATCCAATAATAATAAAAAAAAAACCAGAAGACGATAAATTTGATAAAAAAAAAAATTAATTACCTAAATGTATGCCATTCTTAGTGAAAAACATTGTATTGTTATAAAAATTAATTCCAACACCAATTGTATCACCGGTAGTAAATGTTGGACCATAACTACTACCTTTACCTGATGATGCAAATTTTTGACCATCATCCCCATGATATCCATATGATCTATAATCCCATCCTATTTGACAAAAAAAAAACCAATTATTTATTAAATAAATTTTAAAGAGAGAAAAAAAAAAAGAAACAAAGAAATAATATATTTACCTGGCATGCCGCCTAATCGTATATTTGGTTCACAAAATCCAAGTCCAATAATCCTGATTGCATTGAGAATAACGATAATGTTATTACATATAAGATTATTATTTGACTTTTTAAATCTAATATTAATTTAATTGATATTTGATACTAACCCACGCGTACCTTTATCAATTACATTTATTTCATAATAAAATAATCCAACTTCGGGCGGTACATGATAATTTGCTCTTATAGAACCAACAAAAGTAAATCTAAGATCTAAATGAGCTATTATGTCTAAAAATTATTTTGATTTATTTATTTCTTTTTTTTTAAAAAAAAAAAAAAAAAAAAATTTTTTCTTACCCCCTACATAAACAAGTTTTAAACCATCTTCGCTAACTTTTAACATGTCTGAAGAGTCATTAGCATTTAATTTAGTTGGTAATTTAATTTTATTGGAATTTATATAATTATAAGCTGGAGAGAATTTTAAATATGATGGAATTATTGGAATACATTTATTATTCTTTTCATCCATATCTGATTTTTTTTTAATAATTTTAGAAAAAAATAGAAAGAAAAAGGAACAAATCGTGTATTTATATAAAAAATTGCTTGTTTATCTAAAAAAGGTAATTTTGGCGTTGCGTGTTAAATTTAGGTCACACGAAGGTAACTGCCCCTTGCAATTACGGTACTACGGACGGAACTACCATCTACTTCCAAAATTAAGCATCCTTTTTTTGTACGTACAGTATCTCTGGACGGACAACATAATCTGACCGGGGTGCTTACTTCAGGTAGTGTTTACTTTCGGAAGTATACGTTATAATTATTATTGATGAGTCAAAAAAGCTCGTATATTACAATAATGTTCGTCGAGTTTGAGAAACATTCGAATTTAGATTCGAACGACTCGATTATAGGTTAACCGGAAACTCGAAACTAGGGACAGGTCAGCAAGCGGTTGTTGGGTTTTGAACCGATCCTAAATTCTGAATTATATGAGATAAAATTATGAGAAATAAGTGAAATGCTTATTCTTTTTGAGGTAAAAGTTATTTTATTTATAACTTAAAAATTGAAATTCGGTCTAAAACAGGATTGACGTCAAAAATTATGATGATCATGGACTCATTTTGATGATTTCTTAATTGATCGGTATCACATGACCTGTACGAGCTGCGCCCACCCTTAAATACATACGCGAGGATTGATTGTCAAGTTATACTTCCCCCCCCCCCACCCCGCATGCACAAATACACTACAAATACTCTAGATTTCTATAATTAAAACTTATCAACAAATCTAATAATTTTTCTTTTCATATACTCTACTCATTATCCAACGATCAGCTAGGTATTTTTTTTTTTTTCAAAAATCAATTAATTAGTGAGCAAGTTATTAAGAACAAATTCTAGTTCTCGAGAAAAATTGTCGTAAAATATCCTTCACATCCATTCAACGAGGAAAAAATGATTTTATCGTTATTGTGAATTGTGATATCTATCTATGGTATTTATCGCCATTCTCTTGAATCTCTTATTGCATGAAGACGTACAAAGTAAATTTCAAATAAAAATAATTTTGCTGTCAGAGTAGGTTTTTTCTTAATAATTTTTCAGTTTATAAGTGAATGCCGAGTAGATACAAAATAAAATTCTCGATTGAAAATGTTTATACATATAGAATATTCTATCAATAAAAAATATATAAAAATGAAGTGATTTTAAACGAGAAGAAATGTTTACTTTATACAAAATATCGAATATTAGCATTTTTTTACATGTTAAATTATAATAATTATATTTAGCGTATGCTTATATATTATTAATAAATAAATTAGTAGGGAAATATAAATGTAAATTTAAAATAAATGTAATAAAAAATAAAAAAAAAATTTTTTTTGAGTAAAATAGTTTAATTTCATTTGTGTATATTATGTGAATTTTTTTTTTTTTAATTTTTTAAAAGAATAAGCACTCTTAAATAAAGCGTTAATTTGTTTCAATAAAAAAAGTCTAGTCGTTTAAAGGATGGATCAAAAATTCTAATTAATTCATATAGCGCTCGCTACAAATAGTACAGATCATATTACTCACAGTATATTGTACTGTACTACATTTGTACCCATGCAATCCACTTACGTCACTGTTCCTTTTTGAATTGAACTACCCCTGCACATTTGTTTGTAAACCTATTTTGTAACAATTATTTACACGCGACAAACTCTACTTACGGTTTAATTTTATAACTGATTCACTGATTGTTTCGTATCCGACGATCGATCTTTTTAATTCCAGTATGTGACATTAAAAAGAAATTTACTAAAAAATGAGAAATAAGACGAGAAACTAGGAATCAACAAAATATATAAATGTATTCCAAATTATTTAGGATTAATGTACATAATTAAAAAAAAAAAGTAAAAAGCATAGCTGAAAATTAAATTTTTTTTAAAACTTTGCAAATTAACTCTAAGTTATCTTAAAATATCGATATTCACCGGAAAAAAATTTTATCATTATCATATTTAAGTTTTTTTTTAATTTTATAAATTTACGCAGATGAAGCAGCAGAGAAAATTAATTTTTGATAAAAAACGAAATATTTACACAAATGTGTTCATAAAAGTATCTATAAGTAAAGAAATTTTAAACGAAAATATAGGTTGCTATTACAGCGTAGCCTGGGTTCGAATGTAGTCCATAAATTTACTTGCACGTTAAATTTCGCGGCAATTATGTATTAAAATATATAAACTTATATAATGTAAAGATGTCATTATTAAAGCAATGAGTTTTTCTTAAATTAAATTTTTAAATCAATTAATTAGATTCTAATTTTATATAACACGTCTTAATTTCAAAATGATGTTTGTATGATTTAATTAATAATAAAAGTGATTAGTAGAATGGAGATCCGTTAAAAAATTGACTTGCAAATGAATTAACAACTGTATTTATTTGAGGAAGATTTACAATTCTTCTCAACGTGTCGTTATTATTGCGGATTTGATATAGAATTCTCCTTCTTTGATATCATCTTTGATAAGCTCGAGATCTTTTGTAGTAAGACATTTTTATCATATATATATGTATATTTGTATATTCGAATATATTAATTTTTTTTTTTTTTAATAAAAAAAAAAAGAGGAAGAGTGAACTTTTATAAATACCTGATACTGCGTGAGAGGATATCTTATCCAAAGGTGGATAAATAGTAGTTTTTGGCGAATTAAAAGTCAAAAATTTTCAACGTGTTATCAAACTGTCAATTCACTAGTTAATATTGAAAACTAAATATAGCGACATTTACCATGGGAGAACAAAATCCATTTATAATAATTTCTGCAGGAAAATTACAAATGTTAATACTTAATATTCACTAATTCTAAATCTTTAATTGTTTGTTTTTATCTCACATGTAACATTCGACATGACATGTGAGGCAACACTTTTCCTTTTTTGTCAAATAATCTTAAACCTTCTACTATATTAACTACATCAAATCTTGGTCCACTTATTAGAATATGCATTTGGAATTTAAGATTAGTGAAAATAGGGAGTACAATTTATTTAAAGTTCGTTTTTTAAATGAAGAACAATGTCGTGACAGGTTAATTTTCATACATTTGTCTACCGGTTTTTTCCATTTAATGCAAGAGAGATATTTTACGGTAGAAACCGATTAGAATACAATGATCAAACAAATGCACCATTAATTGGCAAAACAATAAATGACATTACACAGAAATTAAAATTTATATTTGTTTATTGATTAACTATTTTGATTGTCCTGAAGGTACTAAAATTTCCAGTCTTTTGCTAATGAATTTGGGTAATACGTAATTAATTTGTACGACCTCAGATTATTCACTACTGTAAATATCTAAAAACTTTTTTGTCGTTATAATTAATAATTCCAGAAGTTTCGGTTCGTTAACGATAGATAATTAGATACTGTATTTAGCTGTACTTTGTTGAAGTAGTTCAATGACTCTTCTCAATATATCGTCATTGTTAATAATTTTTATCATCTAAAATCTTTTTATAAATGCTTGAGATCTTTTATAATAAGACTTTTGTATGTAAATGTGAGCTTGCTTATCTATAAAAAAAAAAAGCGAGGGGAACGAATTAATGAAATAATACATGAAAAGAAATAGTTCGAAACTTCGGATATAATTGTGATTATTTCATCGACCAATTAGCTGTTTTATAAACATGAAATTTTAAAATTTTTATTTTAAATATATCTACGACAACTGATAAGATTAGAGAAAATGATGACGTGAAATCTCAAGGTTTTCCCGCTAATTAGTATCGAATTCGTTATAATATACGAAATTTCAATTCCAATTAAAGAAATTATGTTGACAGTTTCAAAAATTTTTAATTCCCAAAATTTTATTGCATGAATCGATGATCAAATAATGCGCAATTGCCAATAAAACTACGTTTAACAAGATAAACTAATAAGTTTTTCACGAAATTGCATAACTTATTGTATAATAAAGCTGTAATCTAATTATAAATTATAATAATCTTTTAATGTCTATAACTTATCGCGAAAATTTATAATTATTTGAGAAAAAGTTCTATTTGACAACATATTATTTGTCGAAAATCAGCTCTCGCAGTTACTTGGTTAAAATTCAGAAATAATACTTATATAATCAAGATTGATTAGACAAAACCCAATTGTAAATTTACTTAGTATATTAAATAATATGAATTATAAACGTTATATCCGCATCTTTTTTACGAAATGCTATTGGTGCAAAGCGCAGTGGGTGAGGATATAAGGATAAACGTGATAAAAAATTTATTGACACAAAAAATAGAGATTAATAACTTACACGAATTAAATATAATAATTATATATTTCCAATTTATTTATTTATCTGACAAAGGTTTAGAATTTTTTTTTTTTTTACGTTATCTGTTATATCGAAGTAAATCTCCACAAATTGATTAAGGATATCATAAAATTATAATTTAAATAAATATTCTGACTTGGCAGACAAGATGAATAATTGTTTTATAATGTTGCGCTGGGTGAAATAATTTTTTTAGATTTGACCAATCCGTTATTTCGTTTTTACTTAGTCGAAATACTAATTATACACTCAATAAACATTATGTCACATGTTACTATTGATAAAATAAAGGATTCATTTATCCTTTTATCCTTAACTGTTATATAAATGTTCGCGTGATTATGAATAAAATTTAAATTTTCACACAAATAATACGATTTTTTGTTAATGTTTACTGGTATTTAGCAGTAAAATAAATCGTAAAAAATTCTTGATTTCTAACTATTTTTAAAGTAAATATGTATGAACACTTATCCCGAGATTTTAATTAATTCTTCATAATATAAATTTAGAAAATTCTGTGTATGTCAATAGTTTTAACTTTTTATAGTTGAAGCTGCTTCTCCAGATTTGAGTTTAAAATTTAGTAAGAAAAAAAAAACAACGAGAATTATTTACTCTGAAGTAGTCTTAACTGTTTGCAAATTGTTCCGATATTTTAAACAAATAATTAATATAACGTAATTGTGAATGACTTCAATGCTTGTAATATTGACATAAACCTATAAAGCAATATGTCAAAAATAGTTACGCCTACCTCCACGTAGTTGAGTCGCGCGTTAATATATGAATTTAAAAAACATGATATGGGAAACTCTTCGGTTCTTTGAGTAATTAAATGAAAGTCTTGAAACTCGATGGAGACGAAAACGATCATTCACGGGGAATTCCCCTAGTTTCTAGTGGTGTGTATTTATCCATACTCCAAATTACTATAAATCGTACTTTCTCAAGATAATATATATGGAATGATAATAGACGCCTTTTTATTAAAAATAATAGTTTACACCCAGGATTCAGTAAGTGATTCTTGACAGGTTTAAGAGTTATATTTTGCTCTAACTTCGAGAGGCCTAGCTTCATTGCTCCGCAACGCATTATACGAAAAGACAAGATTTTTGTCTCTCCATTACCTTACTCTGTATATAATTTTCACATCATTACTTTTTTACTTCTATTAAGGAATTTAATTGGCTCAAAAGAATCATGATCGATTAATTAATAAATCATGAGAATCGATGATGACTGTGCTATTAGCAATAGAGAATGGCCTTTTCAATGGCTAACGAGTTAGTCTGATAATTCTACTTATAGGTTAGTTAGATATTTCTACAATTTTAGATTAACAATCTTTTATAAATTATAGACACTATATAGTAGTTTGCCTCCAACGCACGTGTCACCAATTTTATTGTTTTAATAAAATTTTACTACTTTGTCGCTAAAATATGATAATAGTAATAATAATTGATCGTGAGGATAATTTATTCATATAAATGATAGATTAGTTCAATGATTTTATTGGTTTTTGTTAGTATCAAGTAAAAATTAATTATAATGTAGAATAGGCGAAATATTTAATAACGAAGATAATATTAAATATGTATTTTTATTTTAAATCATCTTTTTATTATTGTTCAATTATTGATTCGATTAAGAAATATAGCATCGACATATAATTAAAAATATAAAGGTCTGGAAATTTTCTCTATAATTCTCAAGCAATACGAAACTTTTCTGAGTTGAAGCACTTTCCGTGAATTCAAGAAAAAAATACAATCGTTCCCAGCAATTGGAAATATTATAATACAATTTTGATTGTTATCCCCTCGTCTTTAACGCAGGCAAATTTGCCTGCGAATTTTTTGAGCTTAAATTACTATGTAATGAATGTATTAAATATAGCAAAAATTGGTAAAATATTACACTACAAGCCTTCATCTGTAATGCTTCCAATTTTGGTTGCAATATTTGAGATATTTAAATTTTTGTATAATAAGCAAAATTTTCAATTAATATTTTCGCAAATATTTCGCAGGCAAATTTGCCTGCAAAGTTTTTAAATCAGTTTTTATAAGTTTTTACCTAAATTCTCATATAAAAGTCAACAAAAATATTTATTTACAAGTATGTAAGAAGATTTGATTTGTGTAATTTATTACAAAATTGCAAGCAAATTTGCATGTGGAACCTGTTGATCTACAACAATTTCTGTAATACGCAAAATTCTATTAAGTAATAACGTGACTAAATTCACAGATATTTTTTTTTTACTTTTAATTCTATTTATTTATATTTTCTTAAAAAACTTTTTTTTTAATTTTTGTGTTTACTTTTTGTTAAGATATTAATTTTTTTTTAATATCAAATATTTAATTTTTTGCTCATATTTTATTTTTTACTTAAATACCTCTTTTTTACATCATTCTTGGCTGGATAATTTATTGGGATATTTTCAATATCCATTTAAATTATCCACCAAAAGAAATTTACAAGTCAAAAAAAAAAAATTTTATAAATCTAAATTTTGAAAATTATGAATAATGATAACTTTAGCTTATAGGCAACTTTTATTTGCATTTATTTAGATAAAGTAAAAAATGTCATAGGCGTGAAGTTCAAAATTTAAGCTATTTAAAAATATATAATTTGTTATGAACTGCAATACACATTAAATATTTAGATGATACCTGAAAATTCAGAATTTTCACAGGCAAATATGCTTGCGAGGGCCTACAGATGAAGGGATAATGTTAATAAAAAGGACGATTTAAAATAATCAAATATCATAATTTTCAATGACGTGAATTATTATCATTTGGTAAAAAAAAAATTCACAGATCAAATCTATGGCAAGCCGCTCTGGTCAAAAGTCCGTCACAATTGCAGCAGGTACCTGCTAGATTTGCAGCAGATAGCCGCTGGATTTGTAGCAGGTACCTGCTAGATTCACAGCAGATAGCCGCTGGATTTACGGCAGGTACCTGCTGGATTTGCAGCAGATAGCCGCTAGATTTGCGGCAAGTACCTGCTAAATTCGCAGCAAGTACCCGCTGGATTTGTGGCAGGTACCTGACAGGTTACAAATATGGTATTGTATTTTTTCTGGTTCAAAAAATCTTTTTTGGTTTCACATTTATAGTAATCTACCGAATTATTGGATCCAAGTTTGATATTTCCTTTTTTAGCAATGATTTTTGTCTCTAATTCTGCTCATCGCTATAAATTTTGCTGGAATTATAAATATATAACAGACTGTAAAACTCAATTATGATTTTACTTTCATTAATCAAAAAGGTCTAGAAAATTTCTAAATTTTGCCTCAGATTATTATCATCACAAATTATTATATTATTACCTCAGATATTACAATAGCAATATTGAAAGAATCATTATTTTTTACACGGTTTGATTTGCTGAAAAAATTCTTTTTTATATTATCTATTATACGGAAAAATGCATTTTTAATTAAACACTTTAATAAACATTTTTTTAATTAAACGCCTTAAATTAACCATTTAAAAATGCGTTTTAACGTTTTTTTTAAATTATTTGCCTAAAAAAATGTATTTTAGTAAAAAATTAAAAAATGTGTTTTAGTAAGAAATTAAAAAAATGTATTTTAATTAAACGCTTCAAAAAAAAACATTTTTTTAAATTAAACATTAAAAAACAAAGTTTTTTAAAGTTAGTGTTTAGAAAAAATGTATTTATAATTAAAAAGCTTTAAAAAAAATTATTTTTTTAAATTAAATGCTTAAATAAATTATTTTAGCATTTTTTTTTAAATTAACTGCTTAAAAAAAAAGATTTTTAAATTTAATGCTAAAAAAAATAAAGTATTTAGTGTTTTTTTTAATTAAACGCTTAAGAAAAAAATTTTTAATGTTTTTTTTTAAATTAAATGCTTAAAAAAAACGTAAAAATGTTTTTTTTTATTAATTACTTTAAAAAAAAATTAAAAAAAACATTTTTTTTTTAAATTAAATACTTAAATAAATGTATTTCAGCGGTTTTTTTTTTAAATTAACTGTTTAAAAAAAAGTTTTTTAAATTTAATGCTTAAAAAAAACATTTTAAATTTAACGCTAAAAAAACATTTTTTTAAAATTAAACGCTTAAGAATAGATTAACATTTTTTTAAAATTAGACGCTCAAAAATAAAGTATTTTGGTGTTTTTTTAATTATTAAATGGTTAAGAAAAAAATTTTTTAAGGTTTTTTTTTAAAATTAACCGCTTAAAAAATGTTGAAAAAACAGTTTAACATTTTTTTATTAATTACTTTAAAAAAACTGTTAAAAAATGTTTTCTTTAAATTAAATGCTTAAATAAATGTATTTTAGCAAAAGTTTTTAAATTTAATGCTTAAAAAAACATCTTTAAAATTAGACACTTAAAAATAAAATATTTTAGTATTTTTTTTTTAATTAAATGCTTAAGAAAAAAGTTTTTTGCCATTTTTTTTTAAATTAACACTTAAAAAAAATGTTGAAAGAATGGTTTAATATTTTTTTTATTAACTACTTTAAAAAAAACTGTTAAAAAAACGTTTTTTAAATCAAATACTTAAATAAATGTATTTTAGCATTTTTTTAAATTTACTGCCTAAATAAAAAAGTTTTTTTAAATTTAATACTTAAAAAAAAAATTTTTAAAATTGACGCTTAAAAATAAAATATTTTAGTGTTTTTTTAAATTAAACGCTTAAGAAAAAGTTTATTACCATTTTTTTTATTGCTGTTTTCAAAAAGGTTAAATCTGCACTGTGTCGATCAATTATAATAAATACAGAAAACCCCGTGATTTTTGCAAATCAGATTGATTTATCACTAGTATATCACTTATTAACACAAATTTTTTTGTTATACCGAGAAGACAGAGTTATGCCACGTGTTTTTAGTAGTTTTTGGGAAACTTTGATCTACTTTTCTTAGAAGATTACTAATGATTATTCCTTCGATTATATACGATTACAAATGATTACAAATGATTACAAACGATTACCAAATGTTTTCACATTACATGTTATAATTATTATACTTGTAAAGCTTGTTTAAATAAAGTTTTGGGATATTTTTTAGTAGAAAGACTTATATATATATATTTTTTAACGTTTACTTTAGCTACTTCCTCTTTTTTCATTAATAGTAGGTATTATAATAGCTCTATCTTACATTTTGTAGTTATTGCAACTATTGACTCTTTTTATTCCATTTATTTTCAAATAGAAAACAATATGCCTAAAGTATTAAGCGAAGATTTACGGTGAAGAGTTGTATATCTATATGTTAATGGTTGCTCAATCATAGATATTGCTAATACATTATATATGAGCAAGTCCTCTGTAAATAGAATAATAAATATGTATGAAAAATAGGCCTGCGTAACTAATCCTTTTAAAGGAGTTTTTGATAGAAAGAAGCTCTTTAATAGAAATGATATGTACATTCTTCGAAGTCTTATAAAAGATAAAGTTAACTGGTATCTAGATGAGTTAACTCATGAAATGGAGAATCTTACAGGCAAAAGAGCTTCTATCTCAATACTTTGGAGATCACTCCGCTATCTAGGAATCACTCGAAAAAAGGTATTGAAAAATTAATCTTACAAACAGCAATTATGAATTTGATGTTCTAATTACATTTTCTTTTTTATAAAAGCTTCAGAAAGAAGCTTATGAAAAAAGTGAAATCATACGTGCTCATTATCTAGGTATTATTGGCGAAAGTTATATTTCAAATCAATTAATCTTTATTGATGAGAGCGCTAAGGATGAAAGAAGTCTATCGAGATTTTATAGGTATTCTTCTCAGAATATACGAGCATGCAAAAAAGTGGTATTTGTACGAGGAAAAAGATATACAATTCTACCTGCTTTAACTCTGGATGGATTTGTTGCCATTGATATCTTTGAAGGAGCCTATGATAAGAAAAGATTCATTGATTTTATACTCGATCAAGTAGTATGTAAATATTGTAATTTTATTATTTTATAATTTATAAATAATAACATAAGACTTATTTCAATATAGGTACCTATTATGAATCCTTACCCTGGTAGTAATAGTGTTATTATGATGGACAACGCTAGAATTCACCATGACGCCAATCTTATTTCAATATTGGAAGGATTAGGATGTCGTGTAATTTTTCTCCCTCCTTATTCCCCAGATTATAATCCTATAGAGACTGCATTTTCAGTAATTAAATCATGGATTAAGCGTAATTATGATTTTATGGAAGCCTGTAACGATCCAATATATTCTTTATTAGTTGCATGTGGCCAAATTACTCTTCAAATGGCGCAATCTTTTTTTAAATCATCAATCTATATGTAAAAATATCTTATTGAAAATAATAAATAAAATAAAATATATTACTATTAGTATAGTACAAATGGGGCACAGGTAAGTCGTGGGTAAGTCGTGGTTAAGTCACAGGTGGGTCACGTATAAAATTATTTAAATTAATAGATTAGTTGCAGTTGGATCGCGGTATGTCTGTAATAAGTTTTATGGTAATACGAGTTACAATTCTTAAAATTTACCCTACTCTTTAACCGAAATCAGAATGGTATTATATAAATATAATTACATCATTAGATAAGAACTTAGTTATTCTTTTTTTTCATATCGTCTTATGCCATTATGAATTAAAAATTATTTAACAGTAAATTCGAAGGTTGGTGAAAAAAATATCTTGAACTTTCAAAATGTAGACTGATGAAATGGTCCAATTTATGATTAAGGAAAGGAAAGACAACAATGATTATTATCATACACTAGTTGAAGGCAGAAAAAGGATGTTTTGAGAAGATATCATGATGAAAGTTAATTTAAAATATAAATCAAGATTTATAGAAAGTCAAGTTAAAGAAAAGTTCCAAGGAATTATAAGAGATTGTCGTGTAAGTAAAACATTCAATAATATTTCTTAGTTATTTCCTTTGAACTAATTTTATATAATTTTTATCAGTTAATGAAAATGTATATTGATGGAGATAGCAAAGGGAAGAAAACTAGAAACAGAGAATTATATTATGAACAATTTGAAGACTTTTTTTGGAAAAAAAAAGGTAAATTTCATCACTTATTATTTTGAACATTATACAAAATAGAAATGTAATATCTAATTTTTTAACAATACCTAAATAGAATCAAAATATGATATTAAACATCACGAAAATGTAAAGAGACGTAGGAAATTGTGATGTTATCTGAAGAAAGAAACTTAGAAGAGGAGGACGAAGATCATATTTAGAAGGGAGAGGTGTAAAATATTGAAAATTTTATTATAATCAATAATTAAGTCAATTGTTTTATTGCTCAAATATGCTGTAATTTTTATTATATTTTATATCAAATACAAAATAATAAATCAATATCTTTGAGCCGCTTGTCTTACATTTTTCTGCCATCCTATTTTATTGACTCCCAGCTTTACCATTTCTTCATCAGTTAAGTCTTTTATGGCATTCACTGTAATTTCTTCTTGTAAAAAGGTACTTTCAAATTTAGAATACACATTACTAGAATATTTTTGATCAAGAATATGAAGAAATTTGGAAATAGAAGGTACAGTGTGTAATGAAAAAAACTGGAAAAAAATTGATTTAATAAAAACATGTGTTACACACTCAAAATAAGTCTGATTTACATCATGTAAATTGTAAAATAAACCTACAAACCGAGGCTACATTTTGACATCTTTTATTGTCATAAATACTTCATTACTTTTTAAGAAAATTAGCTATAAATATTATTTTTAAGCAAAAAAATATAATGCAAAATCTGATTACATTTGTAAAATATTGGAGGATTCAATCCAATTAAAAACACTCAAATATTGTTAAGAATAATGTAAAAAAGTCAATATCAAAAAATCAGCAGTCTGGAAAAATTTGTAATAAAATGATAGGAATTTTATTTCAATTTTCAGCATATAGTAAAATAATTCAAATTACAAAAATACATGTAGCTCACTCAAAATAAATCCAATTTTTATTATTAAAAATGCAAAATAGATTTGAACTCTGGATTTTTATTATAATATGATTCAGGGTTATAAATGCCTTTTACTTCTTGAGAAAATTGATTGGTAATATTTGAAAAAATTATAACATTGTTCAAATTACGAATATGTGATGCAGATCACTCAAAATAAATCAATTTTTATTATATAAATTGTATAAAATATACTTTAATTTGGAGGCTTCATTTTGATATATTATAAGATAATAAATGCTTCTTTATTTCTTGAAGAAATTAACTACAAAAATTAATTAAGAATTGTAAAAACTAAATAAATTATTTGAATTACAAAAATGCGTTTAGTTTGTCCAAAATAAATCCAATTTTTATGATTTAGAGCGCAAAATATACCTGGATATTAAGGCTATATTTTGATATCACTTAGGATTTTGGATGCTTATTATCTCTTGAAAAAAATGATTACAAATGTTTAATTTCTAATTAAAAAATGCAATGTGAAATTTACAAATGAATACGAGTATAAATCCAAATGAACCTGACTAAAAGTTTCTCAAATATTATTAAGATCAATGTAAAGAAGTAGATTAAAAAAAAATTTTAGCAGATTGAAACAATTTACAGTGGTAAAATAGAAAATATCTTGAAAATTATTAATTTGAGTCATGTGAAAACTACAAATGATATTGTGAGCCAGTTATAAAAAATATTTAAAACAAATTCTATATTAATTTGTTATTTATAAAAATCTCAGAGTTTTCAGCTTTCAAACAAGCTATTTTACATGCAAATTGGTGTAATCATCATGGTACAATGACCAACTTTTTAATTCCAGTTTTTTTCATTACACACTGTAATTCATGTGTGCCAGGTGATGGTGGTGGTTGGGTAAGTATATTTGAAAGTGTATTCGAATAAGAATAAGGATAATGAAATGGCATTTGAATAACGATTGGATTAGAAAGTGCAGCAGATGGTGTCGATGTTGTTGTAGTGGAATTTTGTACACCATTATTATTTTTATCCACTAATGCTCCCAACGTCGCACTGAATGTGGGATAAGTGGGAGGGACATCATAGGTAGCATTCTTGTTAATCTGTTTATATAAAATTATTTGTAGTTAAAAATAATAGAATCAGTTTTATTTGAATAAATAAAATTACTTACTATCTCACGCGCCCAGAGCTGTAACCTAGCTGGATTTAGTTGTAAGTGACGATTTTCTTGCACAAAACATGATGTTTTGTGCAATTCACATTTGTATTTCTCACATAAATCCACTATAGTTTTAGCTCTTGTTCTTTCTTCATTAGTTAAATCATCTTCTTTTATAGCATGACTTTTCTTTTTTTTCTTATTAGATACGTCTTCTTCTGAAGTACTATTTTCTTGTATGAAATGACTTTTCTTTTTTTTCTTGTTAGATACATCTTCTTCTAAAGCGCTACTTTCATTAGAATCCTGAAATTATTTATTTTAAAAGTTAGAAATATAAAAATGAATAAAATACTATAAATGATCTTTATCTTTGAATGTTTTGGATCATCAATTACAATTATTATTGACATTTTTTTATTTGCAGAAGTAACTCTCTTATAATCTTCAACAAACTCGTTGAAGTCTAATTTACCTTCCAAGGTACTAGATGGTCCACGCGCATTAATTGCCTTGTATGACATTTTATAATCTCCTGGCTTGAGTTTTTTATTGTTGAGCATTTTTCTGACTGCATCATTGATTCTTTCTACAACATTTATATATTCAACAGGCTTGATAGTTATAGCTTTAGATGTAGAAGTTTTTTTACCTTCTTTTTCAATAACTATTTGTAGCTTTACTTTATCAATGCCATATTCCTCAGCTTCAATACAATTATCACTCATTTTAGTAACAGAAATGGTTGAAACTTTATTAGTTGATTTATTGTTGTTAAATTCTTTCTTTACAATAGAACTATCTTTTCTTTTTGCAGTAGATTTATCTTCTTTTTTAATCGATTTATCTGAAGTTTTTTTTCTTTGAAATCTGCTGTAATAAGTCAAACACAACGTAACTGAAATTGCTTTTTTAAAATTACTGTTATATTGATATTTCTCGTTGGCAGAAAAAAGTAGTTGATTCGCTGCTTTTAGTTCTTCACTATTTGAATTAAAGACGCATGAATAGATTTGTTCTCCACATCCTGGTTTACTTACACGCACTAGTCTGGCACTTTTATCACACTCACAAGACTTACAGGACTCAGAATTAAAGCAAATTAAGCACTTCTGATAAAGATAACAAGTATCGGGAAGGTATTTTTGTGTCATATTTCATATTTGATTTATGTAACTGCGTCAAGTACTATCCTTTTATATCATAATCTAATAAAAATCAAGTAACGTTACATACTTCCTTTTTACTAATGAAACTAACAAAAATCATTATGATAAAAAATCTATAATTTTCCAGTATTTTCGGTATTTTCAGTGTTTTCAGTATTTATTATAATTGATCAATATAATGTATGCAGATTCAACCTTTTCAAAAATAGCGATAAATAACCACTTAAAAAAATGTTGAAAGAACGGTTTAACATTTTTTTTATTAACTACTTTAAAAAAAACCGTTAAAAAAATGTTTTTTAAATTAAATGCTTAAATAAATGTATTTTAGCATTTTTTTAAATTAACTGCTTAAATAAAAAATGTTTTTAAAATTAGATGCTTAAAAATAAAATATTTTAGTATTTTTTTTTAATTAAACATTTAAGAAAAAAGTTTTTTAACATTTTTTTAAATTCAATGCTTAAATAAATGTATTTTAACATTTTTTTTAAAATTAACCGTCTAAAAAAAAGTTTTTTAACAATTTTTTAAATTAAACACGTTTTTTTTATTAATTACTTTAAAAAGATGCTAAAATACATTTATTTAAATGTTGAATTTAAAAAAAAACATTTTTTTGAAACATTTAATTTTTTACTAAAATACATTTTTTTAAGTGGTTAGCTTAAGGCATTTAATTATAAAAACTTTTTTTTTTAAGTGTTAAATTTAAAAAGTTTTTTTTTAAGCGTTTAATTAAAAAATGATTAATTAAAAAAAAACATTTTTTAAAGCATTTAATTTAAAATGCATTTTCCCGTATAATAAATAGATAATATATTTTTTCAGCAAATTATGTCATATATAAAAACTAATGTGATTCTTTCAATATTGTTATTGTGATATCTAAGGTAATAGTATAATAATTTGTGATAATAATCTGAGGCAGAATTTAGAAATTTTCTGAATCTTTTTGGTTAACGAAAGTAGAAATCATAATTGAGTTTTACATTCTGTTAAATATTTATAATTCCAGCAAAATTTATAGCGATGGGCAGAATTAGAGACAAAAATCATAGCCAAAAAAGGAAACATCAATCTTGGATCTAATAATTCAGTAGATTACTATAAATGTGAAACCAAAAAAGATTTTTTGAACCAGAAAAAATATAATTCCATATTTGTAACCTGTCAGATACCTGCCACAAATCCAGCGGGTACCTGCTACGAATTCAGCAGGTATCCACCACAAATTTAGCAGGTATCTGCTGTGAAAGTAGCAGATACCTGCCACAAATCCAGCGGGTACCTGCTGTAAAAGCAGCAGGTATCTGCTGCAATTGTGACAGACTTTTGTTTTGAACGGCTTACCATACAAATCGTGACATACGTCATTTTAATATGGTGGTAATATAGACAAAAAAAATATAAATGAACCAATCGTCAAATACAAACGAATAAATGTAGTGTATTATATCATTGATTCATTCATGAATCATAAATGTTTTATTTATTTATTTTAGCTATTTGTTTGGATCCAAAATTGGTATTTATAAAGTCTAAATATCGTAAATATCGTAAGTTTTTCCAGTTTTATTTAGAAGAATTTTTATTGAATAATAATGAAGTAATAGTAGGTATTGGTCTACACAGGTCGAATAAAAAAAAATCTCCAAAAATTGGCAGTCTGATTTTTGTCCGATTTTTGGATATATTTGTCTGATTTGTGGTTTTTTGTTGCCGATTTTATGGCGCGAATTGTTCATGAACGGCATTGCCGATTTGTGCCAAAAAATCGGCATTCCTATTTTTAAATAGTGCATGCAAATCGGCACTCCAATTTTTAAATAGTGCATGCAAATCGGCACTCCGATTTTTAAATAGTGCATGCAAATCAGCACTCCGATTTTTAAATAGTGCATACAAATTCAACCAAATTAGCTAAATTTATTTTATTTATATTTATGAAGTACGACACATGCAAAAATTTATTTTTTCTCAAAAAATTTTATTCAAAGTAGTTTAATTTAAAAATTTACATGTTTTATTAGTAATTAAAAAATAAGAATTTATTAAAAAGAAATCTATAATGAAAGTAAAAAAATGAATCAAAGTAAAGAAATGTGTTAAAAAATAAGAATAACAATAAAGAAAAAAGAAATGGGGGGAAATGAAAAGAAGTAAGGGGAAACAAAAAAAAATGAAAAGAATACAAAGGTAAAGAAAATGAAAGGAATGAAGAAGGAAATGTAAGAAAAAAGGATAGTGTAATATAAAAAAAAAACAAAAAGAATAGTAGGAAAACATAAAGAAACGAAAAGAGAGAAGGGAGATATAAAGGAGCGAAAAAAAGGAGGGGGAAACGTAAAGGAACAAAAAGAAAGGAAGGAAATGTAGAAGAACAAAAAAAAAGGAGAAAATGCAAAGGAACAAAATGAAAAGAAGGGGAAACATAAAGTGATGAAACAAAAAGGAGAGTGAAACGTAATAGAACGAAAAAAATGGAAGGCAAAACGTAAAAAAAGAAAAAATAGAGGAAACATGAAGAAATGAAAGAGAAATGTGAATATACAAAAGAATTGAAGGGGAGATGAAAAGAATGAAGAGAAGTGAAAAGAAACAAAAAGAAACAAAAGAGACAAAATAAACCAAAAGGTGGATGAAAAGAAAAGAATGAAGGGGGAAGTGAAAATAAACAAAATAAATAGTAGAAAAACATAAAGAACGTAAAGGAACGAAAGGGAAACGTAAAGGAACAAAAAGAAAGGAAAGAAATGTAAAAAAACAAAAAAAAAAGGAGGAAATGCAAATCAACAAAACGAAAAGAAGGGGAAACATAAAGTGATGAAACAAAAAGGAGTGAAACGTAATAGAATGAAAAAAATGGAAGGCAAAACGTAAAAAAAGAAAAATAGAGGAAACATGAAGAAATGAAAGAGAAATGTGAATATACAAAAGAATTAAAGGGGAGATGAAAAGAATGAAGAGAAGTGAAAAGAAACAAAAGGAAACAAAAGAAACAAAGTAAACCGAAAGGTGGGTGAAAAGAAAAGAATGGAGGAGAAGTGAAAATAAATGAAAAGAATAGTAGGAAAACATAAAGAAACGGAAAGAAAAGAAGGGAAACGGAAAGGAACGAAAAGAAAGAAGGGGGAAACGTAAAGGAACAAAAAGAAAGGAAAGAAATGTAAAAGAACAAAAAAAAGAGGAAATGAAACGAAAAGTGAAAGGAACGAAATGAAAAGAAGGGGGAAGCGTAAAGGGTGAAATGAAAGGAGGGAAAATATAAAAAATAAAATGAAAAGAGGAGGAACGTAAAGAGACAAATGAAAAGGAGATGAAACGTAAAGGAATAAAGCAAAAATGAGGGCAAATGTAAAGTGATGAAATGAAAAGGAGGGTTAAACGTAATAACCGAAAAAAAAATAGAAGGAAAAACGTAAAAAAAAAAGAAAAAAAAGAGGAAGAAATGAAAGAAAAATGTGAATATACAAAAATAATTGAAGGGAGACGAAAAGAATGGAAAACAAACGAAAAGAAACACAGGGGATAAAAGAAAAAATGAAAGAAAAGTTAGTAAATAACGAAATGTAATCGATCATAAAAAAAATAAAATGAAATAAAAAGAAACATACTTGTAAAGAAGCCCAATTACTAAAAACATTTGATCGGAACCTGCAAAAAAAAGATGGATTCGTTAGTAAAACGTTTCCTAAAAAAAAAAAGAAAAAATAAAGTTTCGAAAATTTCGAAACTTACATTCATTACGCCCACGGTCATCATCCAAGAATTGAAAACTAGAAGCTACAAAAAAAAAGATGAAAATGTTAATAAAAACGTCTCCTAAAAAAAAACAAAGAAAAAAAAGTTTCTAAAATTTTGAAACTTACATTCATTACGCCCACAGCTATCGTCCAAGAATCGAAGACCAGAAGCTACAAAAAAAAAAGACGGAAATGTTAGTAAAACGTTTTCTAAAAAAAAAGAAAAAATAAAGTTTTGAAAATTTTGAAACTTACATTCATTACGCCCACGGCCATCGTCCAAGAATCGAAGACCAGAACCTACTAAAAAAAAAGATGGAAACGTTAGTAAAAACGTCTCCTAAAAAAAACAAAGAAAAAAAAAGTTTCGAAAATTTCGAAACTTACATTCATTACGCCCACGGCCATCATCCAAGAATCGAAGACTGGAAGCTACAAAAAAAAGACAGAAACGTTAGTAAAACGTTTCCTAAAAAAAAACAAAGAAAAAAAAGTTTCGAAAATTTCAAAACTTACATTCATTACGCCCACAGCCATCGTCCAAGAATCAAAGACCAGAACCTACTAAAAAAAAAAGATGGAAACGTTAGTAAAAACGTCTCCTAAAAAAACAGAGAAAAAAAAAGTTTGAAAATTTCAAAACTTACATTCATTACGCCCACAGCCATCGTCCAAGAATCGAAGACCAGAATCTACTAAAAAAAAAAGATGGAAACGTTAGTAAAAACGTCTCCTAAAAAAAACAGAGAAAAAAAAAGTTTGAAAATTTCAAAACTTACATTCATTACGCCCACGGCCATCGTCCAAGAATCGAAGACTGAAAGCTACAAAAAAAAAGATGGAAACGTTAGTAAAATGTTTCCTAAAAAAAAATAAAGAAAAAAAAAGTTTCGAAAATTTTGAAACTTACATTCATTACGCCCACAGCCATCGTCCAAGAATCGAAGACCAGAAGCTACAAAAAAAAAAGACGAAAACGTTAGTAAAACGTTTCCTAAAAAAAACAAAGAAAAAAAAAGTTTTAAAAATTTCGAAACTTACATTCATTACGCCCACAGCCATCGTCCAAGAATCAAAGACCAGAAGCTACAAAAAAAAAGATGGAAACGTTAGTAAAAACGTCTCCTAAAAAAAAACAAAGAAAAAAAAAGTTTCAAAAATTTTGAAACTTACATTCATTACGCCCACGGCCATCATCCAAGAATCGAAGACCAGAAGCTACAAAAAAAAAAGATGAAAACGTTAGTAAACGTTTCCTAAAAAAAAAAGAAAAAATAAAGTTTTGAAAATGAAAATTTTTGAAATTTACATTAATTACGCCCATCGTCTAAGGAGAGAAAAAAGAGATATTAGTACGTTTCTAAAATCATTAATAATAAAACCTATTGTCAATTCGCCTTTCTGAAATCTTCAAGGCTGCATTCTACAAAAATGAAGAAAAGAAAGAAACATTAGAATGTTTCTTTAACACGAAACTTGCCATTTTTACAATAAAGCTAAAAAATTTTTTTTAAAATTAAATAAAAAAAAATTCGTTTTTTAAATTAAAAAAAATTCATTTTTATGTTAAATAAAAAAAAAATTCATTTTTTTAGATTAAATAAAAAAAAATACGGCTTCTTTGGATAACGGTATTTCAGTGGTGTGTACCAACTTTTTGTTTGTTTGTTTTTTTATTTAAAGAAATACATTCTAACAGTTGCTTTTTTTTATTTGTAAATGAGCAGAAGGAAAAAAATGAAACGTAATAAGCAAAAATAAAAAAAATTATCAATAAATCAATAAACAAATGATGTAATTATATAGTCAGCCAATTAAAGATGATCATTTTTGATTGAAAAATTGGCAGAGTTATATAAAAATTGGCAGAATTATATAAAAATAGGCAGAATTATATAAAAATTGGCAGAATTATATAAATCGGCAGAATTACATAAAAATTGGCAGAATTACATAAAAATCGGCAGAATTACATAAAAATTGGCAGAATTATATAAAAATCGGCAGAATTACATAAAAATCGGCAAGAGCATATTAAAATAAAGCAAATTCCGATTTTTTTTCATTCGACCTGTGCTACTTTTGTGAGTAACATTATTGGGATCAATTTTGTTATTGTCGATTTTACCAGTAGTTTTTTTGTTTTCTTCTACTTTGATAAGTTGCATTTTTTGAACTGATTGAAGGAACAATTCCCACCGTTTCTCGATCATTTCTCTAATTTCTTTTGCTTTTGGTCTTTTAGATGGATCTTTATGCCAACAACTATGCATTAATTGTATATAAAAAGGTGGTATATTTGGAGTTGGTTCTGGGTGTAATCCATAATAAATCTCTAGTGCAAGACAAGCATCATGAAAGAATTGTGCAAATGGTTGTTTCTCGCTCGCAATCTCCCACATGATAATACCAATGCTATATATGTCTGATTCCATCAAGTAACCCATTTCATTAAGCATTTCTGGAGCCATGTAATGCATGACACCATAAACTTTATCTGCATTATTGTGCAGAAAACAAGCTGCCATTGAAAAACTAAAATCTGAAATGTATGCCACTCCACTATGTACTTCTACTCCATCATCAAAGTGAGAGATTTTTCCTATGTGCAAGATATTTCCAGCATGAATGTCACGATGAATGAGACCAGTTTTGTGAATACGTTCTAGATCCAAACTAATATCCCATATTATATATAATTGATCTTTCCAAGAAAAATTAGGGTTCTTCTGCAAATATTTACATAAACCACCATTTTCTGCATAGTCAGTTATTATATAGTATTGCATGGAGATAGATTCTTGTGTGAAACCCTTAACGCAGAAATTGCTGTTTTCCTGGTTATAACAGTGATATAAGGCTTCTGCCTAATATAAGTGAATGTACAATCATATTATTATAGTTTTTTCAAATTAAGATTGAAGAAAATGACATATTACCTCTTTCAGAAAATTATTCATCATCAATAATTCATTTGGATTTCCAATTGTTTTTAAAGCAACAACTTCTCTTTTATTTTTTATAATTTTTCTTTTCTTTCTTTTTCCTGCCTTTTTTCTCAGCGGACTTTTAATAACTTTGGACCAGCAAGATAAATATACAGTACCAAAACCACCCACCCAATCTTCTTAATATTAGTGAATTCTTTCCAATCAGCCCATTGAATTGCTAGTTCCGCATTATGGGCTGATGTCTGAGTGTATTTAATAAATTCATCTATTTTTACTTGGATGTGACATGTGATGCAAGTCAGACAAAGATTAGACTTGTTCTCTACTGGGTTTTCACACTCAGGACAACTTTTTTCTATCTGTGAAGCTTTATCCATGTCAAGTTTGACTAGAAACCCTGAAAATCCAGATATTAATAATACAATTAAATGTAACGTTAGGCTAAATCTCAAAAAATACATAAGGTTTTATTGTATATTTTCCTTTTATAGATAGTGACGGTCAGAGTTATCTGATCATTTGTAAAGATTGATGGTAGTGTACCATTAAATTTTGGATGTGTAACATACTCTTTTGAAAAATATAAAAATCAGATTTTGTATTTTTTAACGTACTGTATGTGCGGTGCAGTAATTTTATTTTCGGTGCTGCATTGCTGATTACTTGGGCAAGAATTTTCACCCTGCATTTGTACGTAATATTTAACCTCTTTTAAAACTAATCCAGGTGCACCATCACGAAAGTTACAGTCACGTGATTTATGTGATTTGCTGTATTACCGTTAAATTGTTTATCGTGAGATCATTTATGATTACGATTTTTTATGCGGTTTATTTTATTTACTACTTTTTTTATTTTACTTATTTTTTAAGAATGGCTTTGGACTTTGACCTGAATGTTGAAATTGCAAGAAAGTGTCTTTATATTGTTATTTTTGACGTGTTTTTAATTTGAGAACATTACTAACATTCTTTTTCTCCCCTTTTTAGGAACGGCTTTATGCTTTGGTTTGGACTTTAAATTGTAAAGTGTGAGTCTTTATATTTTATTTTTGTGGTTTTGCCTTTGATTTGGGAACAATATTAATATTTCTTTTCTCTTTTTTAGAAACAGGACATGATTTGTTTTTTGATGTTGTTATATGCACTTCATTTTTATAATTTTTGTGAGCAATTTTATTTATTTTTTTTTTATTTCTTATTAATAAATTAATTTATTTTTTCTAGTGGACAATTTTGTCCACCTACATTATCATGGTTTAGATCTTTGGAATATAACTACTCTTTAATTTTCGCATTTTATATTTTTGGAACGTGATTTCTCTTTGATATAATTATTCTTGATTCATGTTTTAGGTCTTTGGGACAAGATTATTTTTTTTAATTTTGTGTTCTTCATCTTTAAGACGTGATTACTCCTTGGTTGATTCTATTTTTTAGTTTCTACTATTTTTTTTTTTTTTAGATTTATGTGGACAATTTTGTTCATTTTTTTCTGATATCCACTTGCACTATCATGTTTTAAAGCTTTGGAATATAACCATTTTTTGATTTTTATGTTCTAGATCTTGGAATGTGATTTCTCTTTGATATTACTTTACTATCAATTTATATTTTTTTGACAGTATATTACAATTCTTTTATTATAATATTATCATAAATGTTGACATAGTTATGGAAATATCATGCATGACAATATGGTTATTAACATGGTATTTGACATGATGAACTTGTAACATTAATGTTATATTTAATTACAAAAGGATAATTGTCATACATTACATAATTATTGAATTTTTTATTTTAAATTAAAGTTATTTAATATGTATGTTGATATTGTTATCTTGGCAAATGTAAAGGACTGAAACTTTACACGATACCCAAAATAACAGGAGTTTAACTCTGGTAAGAGCTTTAACACGTGATATGATAAATTCTGAAGGTAAACGTTTATAATAAAAATAAGATAAGAATAACAAAGTTTATTAAGAAATAAAGAAATACGTTATAATTTTAGTTAATGGATTGATTCTTTTGTTGGCAAGAATAACCCAAAGAAATTATCTTTTGTTGCAGATAAAATCTTAGTAATAACTAAAAAAAATAAAATACAAAGATAAAAATTAAATAACCAACTACTACGACCCTACTTTACCTACAACTCATTTAATCACTATATATAATAAAATAATAATAACAAAAATATAATAAATAAAATATATAATATAAATATAACAAATAAAATAAATCTAACAAATATAATAAATTATATTAATCATATTAATCAGATTGATCATATTATTATGATCATCATGATTATTATGATTATTACAACTATCATGATCGTCCTAACTATTACAACTATTACAACTATTATAACTATTGCGACTATTATGATTATTACGATTATTATAACTATTATGATTAAGCAATTTTTAACTTCAACAATATAGATGTTAATAGGCTTGTCAAAATTTATATTAATTTAAGGCATTATTTAAACAATTTATTAACAATGCCAAATATTTTTACAATATTCATATTTAAATTTACATCAAACAAAATTACATAAAGTATTACATAAAGCATTACACTAATCTAAATAATATTCAGTATCGTATACTTAAACCTAAATTTGCTTTAAACTCGGCCAAAAAAATCCTGGCTGAAGTGACCACAATTTCTAAAATCACGCTACATCACAGATCACATGATTTTTGATACGTAATTTTAAGCTTTTCTTTAAATGCGCTAAGTCAATGAAAGGTAAATAAAGTTTACTTTTCTTTCTTTTTCGCCTTTCCTTTCCCTTTCCCTTTTTTTCATTCCTCTCCCTTTTATTTTTTTGTCCTTCCTCCCTTTCCTTTCTTCTTTTTTTCATCATCTTTTTTTTTTTGTTTCCTTCCCTTTATTTTTCATCCCTCCTCTCTTTCCTTTCTTTCTTTTCGCCTCCCCTTCTTTTTTATTTTTTTGTCCTTCCTCCCTTTCCTTTCTTCTTTTTTTCATCATCTTTTTTTTTTTGTTTCCTTCCCTTTATTTTTCATCCCTCCTCTCTTTCCTTTCTTTCTTTTCGCCTCCCCTTCTTTTTTATTTTTTCGTCCCTTCTCTCTTCCCTTTCTTTTTTTATGTTTCTCTCCTTTATTTTTTTTGCCTTTCTCCTTCCTTTTATTTTTTTCATCCTTATTCTTTCCTTTCATTTTTCGTCCCTCCTACTTTATTTTAGAATTGGTCCTTATAACTTCGATCAGTAGAATAAGATGAATCTTTTTCCTTCTTTCATTTTATTTCTTTCCTCTTCTATTTTCATTTTTATTGTTTGTTTCTTTTTTTTTAGGCACAGCTATCTTTCTATTTGAGATAGTTTCTATTTAAGTAAGTTTTTATTCATTTTTTTTTCTTTTGCTTTTTCTTTATCTTTTACTAATTTATTTTTCTACTTCCTTTTCTTTTTGTCTCCCTCCTTTTTTTCTGTTTCTCTTGTTCTTTTTTCTTCCCTTCTTATATTTCCTTGCTTTGTGAATGGTTATATGCATCCTTATTGATTGATTAGTTTTACAGAAATGGAAAGGTTGATCCTATGATAGGAATTCTGATTTATAGACTTCAAAAATAATGATAATTTGTGATATAATTTGCATCCTTTAATAATAGAAGTACATTTTGTTCATAAATATGTATTTATTCAGAAGGAAATTGCGATAGGGCTAATAAAGAATATATTTTTATTATTTGATTTATGTAATTGTATCAATATGCATGTAACATATATATTTATATTAATAATAAAATCTTTTTACAATATATTAACATACATGTCATAAGTTATTTTATATTCATATTGTAATCATATATAACATTAATATATAATTATTTGCGACATAATATTTAAATAATTGTTAAAGGATAATAGCATACATGTTGTTAACTATGACAAAACATGAATATAATAGGGTAGTTATATGGATATCAAGAAAACATGTATTGATAGTAAAGTATTATTCTTGATTCATGTTAGGACATGGTTGTCTTTTTAATTTTTGCATTCTTGATCTTTAGGATATGATCACTCCTTGATTGTTTCTACTTTTTGGTATGTACTATTTTTTTTTTTTTTAGATTTATGTGGACAATTTTGTCCATTTTTTTATAATTTCTTATTAATAATTTAAGCTAATGGACAATTTTGTCCACTTATATTATCATATTTTAGGTCTTTAGTATATAATTACTTTTTGATTTTCACGTTTTATATTTTTGGAGCATAATTTTTCTTTGATATTATTATTCTTGATTCATGTTCTAGGTCTTTGGGACATGATTGTCATTTTAATTTTTGCATTCTTGATCTTTAGGATATGATACTCCTTGATTGTCTCTGCTTTTTGGTATGTGCTATTTTTTTTTAGGTTTATGTGGACAATTCGATCCATTTTTTTTATAATTTCTTATTAATAATTTAAGCTAATGGACAATTTTATCCACTTACATTATCATATTTTAGGTCTTTGACATATAACTACTCTTTGATTTTCACGTTTTATATTTTTGGAACATGATTTCTCTTTGATATTATTATTCTTGATTCATGTTCTAGGTCATTGGAACATGATTGTCTTTTAATTTTTTGCATTTTTGATCTTTAGAATGTGATTACTCCTTGGTTGATTCCATTTTTTGATTTGTACCATTTTTTTTTCTTAATTTTTTTTATAATTTCTTATTAATAATTTAAGCTAATGGACAATTTTGTCCACTTATATTATCATATTTTAGGTCTTTGACATATAACTACTCTTTGATTTTCACGTTTTATATTTTTGAAGCGTGATTTCTCTTTGATATTATTATTCTTAATTCATGTTCTAGGTCTTTGGGACATGATTGTCTTTTTAATTTTTGCATTCTTGATCTTTAGAATGTGATCACTCCTTGATTGTTTCTACTTTTTGGTATGTGCTATTTTTTTTTTTTTAGATTTATGTGGACAATTTATCCATTTTTTTTATAATTTCTTAATAATTTAAGCTAATAAACAATTTTGTCCACTTACATTATCATATTTAGATCTTTGGTATATAACTACTCTTTGATTTTTGTGTTTTATATTTTTGGAACGTGATTTCTCTTTGATATTATTATTCTTGATTTATATTTTAGATCTTTGGAATATGATTATTTTTATTATTTTTTTAATTTTCACATACTTTCTTATGATTATTAGACAATTTTATCCATTTTATTTCTTATAATTTTTTGTATATATGAAATATTTTACCAATAAAGCTACTATATTTTTTAAGAAAAAAATGATTAAATTAAACAATTTACTATTTATTAACAATTTACTATTTTTTTTTATTGAGTGGACAATCTTGTCCACTTCGATATTTTAAATAAAATTTATTATCTTAATTCTGGTCGGAATTTAACAATTTATCTTTAATTCTGGCCAGAATTTATATAACCCTTTAAAAAAAAATTTGACTTTTTTAGTCATAAGGTGATACAAAATGTACATTTATGGTATCCTCGCATGCTAGTTTATAAGTAAAAATGAAATTAAAATTTCCTCATTTAGCATACAAGTAGCACAAGTGTCACTGTCACGTGACTGTAACTTTCATGATGGTGCTACTGGGGTACTTCTCTTTTAATGTGGGGTTTCTTTAGAGAATCATTTTGAATAATATTATTATTTCGGATTTTTAGCAGATGAGTGTACAATGTTACGTATCACAGATAATTTCTTTGGAAAAGAAAATTTGATTTGAAATTAACGACAATGCATTCGTTCATGTTCATATTTTGCAATAAAAAAAGTAACCTTTCTGAGAATATATGCAGGAAAATCTCGCACCTCGATTCATACTAAAATCATGAATGATTAGATTGATGCAATCGAAAGTCGTAACCTCTTAATCTCGATACTGAATGTGACTGTAATCCGTTTATCAGTAAAAAAAAAAAATCTTGATTGGAATTGGCGGTATACTTCATCGTGAATTTCTGCTTTATTCGAGTGAGTATTATAAAATCAAAATGTTACAATGATATAGTTTTGTCAGTCAATAGTATTTAAACATATAATTTAATGTTTCTTTAGTACCTTGCCAAAATTTTTCTCGTCATATAATCATTTTAGTATTATGTGTAACAGCACTTACTAATGCTGCAGCAGAAGTGCACGTTCATATAATTTTTTTTAATTATTTCCGATATGTCGGGTAACGTAATTTAATATTAAAACATTTGTATACATTCATCTTTCATATAAGTGCAGATGTAAAGAAAATTTAGAAATTATTGTCACCATATTGTCAAATTTACTTACTTAAATTGGTAAAATATAATGAATGCGTCAAGAAAATCAATAAAATAATTTATATTTAAAATAGGTATGAAACGAAAACAATCTAGAATTCCATTTATATTCAGAATTTGGGCGAAAAAAAAAAAAGTTAAATACTTTATAGTATGATTTCATGGTGTACAAAGTTTCAAAATTTCTCTTTTATAATTTATTAATGTACAGTAGTATGCGCTGATAGAACAAAATTTTTATTACTTGACCTTCATTACTTTTCACATTGGATCCATAAAAGTATAAATGTTCTTTAACTACGCTGCGGACTTAAAAATATTGATAAGAATAAATTCAACCAATTTGGTACACAAATATTAAGTAGTAATATCTAATGCATCAATAACATGTGAATTTCAACAGGGAAAGAATTTAATTGCATAAAATTAAGTGATTGTATTTGCTGATGATTATACAGAAAGTTTATTGAATGGGAAAATATGTTGTGTATGTGAACGACATTAATTGTGATTCTAAAAATAAAAATCAAAATTTTATTCCTTATTTTAATTCTTTGTTAAATTTATTTTGTAATACATTCATACATTATACCAGTTACTATTATTGCGTTCAATAGATAAGCGAAAAAGTACTGGTTGGATAATAAGTAAAATTATTTATTTGTTATTTTTTTTTTTTTTTTTTTTTTTTTTCAATAAAGACGAACTAATAGATTAATTATGCAACGTACGATTGGAAATTTTGTCCCTGCATTACGCAACAATAATTTCTTAAACATTATGTATTTTAAATTAAAATCTTTATTTATTTTTTAGTGAACATGATAAGTGTGAAATTTTTCACACAAAAAAAATAAAACGTAAATCGTGTGAAAAGTTCTGACGACGGATCTAAATTTTTTTTTTTTAAAAAAAAAAAAAAAAACGAGGGACAAAAAAGGAAAGAAAAAAAATTACATATTTTTTAGAAATTATTGTTTATCGTGTTTGTAATTTATTTATTTTAAAAAAAATAGGGATAATCAAAATTTATACGAGGATCGATTTAAACATTAAGATCGAAAAAACATTGAAACAAATATTTGTATAGAATAAGTACGCATATCCGATTTATATTAAATAAATATCTATTCACCGAAAAAAAAAAGTATTATCGAATCGAATTGTAGTGTTTATAATTTTGTAATAAGTGTGAGTGAAGCGAATCAAGGAAAATTTCGATTTACATTTTCTGATAAAAAGTGGGTCGAGACTCGATACGTAAGAAATTAGAAATGTATAAATAAAATAGGTTGAAAATAATAATAATAAAGTGAATTTAAACGAAAAGATAATTTGATTTTGATAACTTATCGAAGGTTAAAAAATAAGATAAAGTACGCGTTTTTTTAAAAAGGAATAGATTTCGAGCAAAATACGTGTAATTAATTGTAGTATCAGGAATATATATCATGTCAGGGAAAGCGGAGAGATCCGTTAAACAATTGGTTTGCAAATGAATTGACTGTATTGCGTCGAGTGGGGGGATTTAATGCTACTCTAGCTGCTCTGAACATGATGCTGTTTCTAACTCGACGCCTAATTTGTCTCCTGATATAATATTGTCGATAAACTTGAGACTGTCTGTAATGAGGCATTCTCGTATATATGAACGTGAAGATTTTCCTTAAAAAAAAAAAAAAGAAAGAAAGAAAAGGTAAGGGAATTAATTCCCCTTATTTATAACGATTTTGTGAAAGAGTATATTTTATTCAAGAGAAACTAAATATTTGCACTTACGCGTATTCTTATCGTGTGCTAAACTAGCTATCAACCAACGAAAAAGGAACGTGATTCAAGGACTGGGAATTTAAGTTATCAAAGTCAAAATGTATTGCATAAACCACAAATTCCCTTGGCATCAAATATTTTGGGGTTTCTTAAGTTGTAAAACATTTGATTAAGTCATGGTAAACGACAGCTAGAAACCTTAGATCATGCTAAATGTTTGAATTAATAATTGTATTTTACAAATCTGTATAAAATACAACAGTCGTTATATGAAGTTGTATAACAAGTGTATAACATTTTATGCGTCAACACAAACTGAATTTAAGATTCGGAGAAAATGATTATTAGAACATGCGAGCGCAGCAATTTTTCTCTCTTTCATGAAAAATTGGTTAAGAAGATAGACGGAAAATCTTTAAACAAAAATGTTACATTAATTAAATGAAATACTAGGTCTAACGTGTCACAACTCGGTAGCCATTTGAACTCAATTTTTTTAAAAAATAAATTCTATTTGTACATTGTCTCGTAGTAAATTCCTTAATATACTGTATGTCGCAAGTACGAGTTTGGTTAGTAATTCACAAGACTTTAACAGCCACTGCTACGGCGATCACATAATATTACTGTTCCAAAGTTCACAAATTCCAGATAAAGAAAGTAAAAACAATCTTTAACCTGACTAATAAATGCACTAAAACTATTCGTGTAACATCATGCCATTTGATTGCGTATGAATGACTACTAATTCGAAATAGTTAAATATAATTTAATCCATCGTTATTCGTTTACACTTGTATTTGTATGTTTTACGCCCTCTATCGTTAAGAAGTAAAATGGCGTCATCAAATTAGTGTGTTGCAGTCATTACGCAAAGACGATTATTGTTCTTTATATATGGATATATATATATTTTTTTATGTATCACTTGTGATTCTTTAATTAAATGAGTCATTAAACAATCTCATGTATATATATATACAGTATATATATATACATGGCATTTTTTCTTTATGTTTCAAGTTATTATAATTTCGCATTCATTAAAAAAAAAAAAAGTCCACGTTGATAATTTTTTTCCAAATCCATTGATTTGTTTTTATTTTTTCATTATTCTATAATTAATTACATGTGAACTAATGCATAATATGTAATAATACTATCATTGAGTAACCATAACACTCCAATACCAATATCACCTTTGCCAAGAACTGTCTATGGTCCAATAGTCTCACAAACTTTTAAACAAAATTGTAATGATGTGGTCCAAAAACTTCATAATAATTTGCACTGTTTATTAAAAATTGCAATCGAAATGATTGTCAATTATTTGTTACCGAAAATACTAAATAACAATGTTGGAATATTAGAGCAATACAGACCAAGAGTAACATATCCAGTCAAACGCTTTTAGCAAGGTAAATCAAAAGATTCCAAATTATCTAATTTTTCAATTTGTTGTTTTGTTATTACTTCTAATTGCTTCCAATCTCTCAAACTATTTCCGGGATCAAACCCATTTAGAAAGATTACCATCGGTCGGTTCTCATTTTCTCGTAAATGATCCGAAAAATGCTTGTCATTCAAGAAAATCAAGACAATGACTTGAAATCTTTTTGAAGAATTCAGAATTAATTTGAGTTATAAAGGTGTAAAATTCATCGATTAAGTAAGAAATTTATTATAAAATAAATTTTAACTACGGTAATTACAGTATTATAGTTTTTACTTAACTCATGTGCCTCAGCAATTCGGATATGAAATTTATATCGACATTTTATCGCAATACTTAATTTTAAAGATAAAATTTATATCGTTAGAAACTTCTATTTTTTTTTTCTTACATTTGTAAAAAATTATGCTAAACAAAAAAATCCTTGTTGCAAAATCTTTCGTATGAAATTTGACGATTATGAATATCATCCAAATCTCAGTTTTCTTACATAATAAATTAGTTTTTTTGGGAATAAATAAACCTTAAAGTATCAATTGTGTATCAATTGTATATAATAAAACCAAACCTTACATAAATTTTTTTTTTTCGTTGCATGCAATTCATACAGTATCTGGTATATCTTGTGCAACCAAATGTTGGTAAAATAAAAATTCCTTTCGAGCCGAATTCGAACATGTATTTGCATAATCCTGATGAGAATAATTACATCTCGATACATAAATAAAAAAAAAAAAAGAAAAAAAAAAATGTTATAAGAAATTAACTTGAAAAGGAAATACCTCTAGCCTTTGATATAGAACAGAATTGAATATAAATTCCTAGTAAATTCATGGTGTTCTATTAACTGGATAGATAGAAGACACCTCAAAATAAAATTTTTATTCTTTTCATTCTTTTTCGTTTAAAATATGTTTCACTTTTTTTCACTTGTTTTGCTTTTAAGATAAGGCATTGTTATGAACTTTATGAACTACATGAATTAAGAATTCAATAATAACATTGATTTTATAAACTTATCTTTAAATTCGATAAAAAAGTTTATTGAACATTATGCTTACGATAAAACGCAATATATATGCATATACTAACGAAAAAAATACAAAAGTGAGAAAGTAGTAACAAAGGAAAAAGAAAAGTTAATTAGCCGGATAAATGACGGAAGATGTTGGAGCGAATAAGAAAGAAGAGTTTAATCCATTAGTTGGAGCGAATAAGGAAGAAGGGTTTGATCCATTAGTTGGAGCGAATAAGAAAGAAGGGTTTGATCCATTAGTTGGATCGAATAAGAAAGGAGGATTTGATCCATTAAACAAGTAGTTTTCGAAATCGGTTTTCGTATATTGATACGGAAGATTTGAAACCCATTTGAGGATTTCGTTATTTTTTTTTTCTTTTTGATGCAAATATTTGATTTTACGTTTTCGGTTTCGTTTTTTGTAATAAGACCGCATCTTTCGGAATTTTTTTTCTACGAAAAAATATATCGAACAAAAATTTTACCAGTAGAAAAAAATTTTAACCTTTTTGTTATTTTTTTTCCCCTTTCATTGACCTTTTAGTATATGTTCTTCACACAAAACTATTCAGTTATCCATTTTTGTTATGTTTAAAAGAAAAATGAAAGTTATGTCATCAGATTGCGAAATTAATCACTTATGGCGCAAAAGAAAAAATAAAACTATTAAAGATACGGAAAAAAAATATGACAATCATTTTGCGATAACTTCATAATTACGCAATAATTATTTATTATTTTTTTTTTTTTTTTTTGTTTATTATTTATTATTCGGGCTAGTGTAGTTAGTGTTACTAACATTATTGGATTAGGGTTGTTTGTTTCACCATATTCCCAAAACAGTAAATAACTGATATCTCCGAAAAAAAAGGTAAATAAATAGATTTACATCATTTAAAAAAAAATATTAACCAAAACCATACATAATTCGGAATTCAAATTTTCCAATTTTAATTAAATTTAAAAACTTAATATCAATTATTCTGAAACGTAAAAGTCAAGATGACCGATAATAATGTTAACCTTTTTGTTATCAATTCTTTGTTTTATTAAGTTCATTTGAATCTTAAGATTTATTAATTGTAAATTAATAACAAAATAAATCATGAATCCTTCATATTATTGGAAAACCTTAAATGAATTTATAGTATTTTTAAATATTAATTAATAGTACTCTACTTATAATTACATCATATTGACATAAATTAGATTGATAGGGCCCATATGAAATCTTTAAAAATATATAATTTTATCAGGACCTCGGAAACTATTATAAAGGTTACGGGTAAAACGGGTAACGTTATTATAATAGATGAAAAGTTAATGCGGGACTAAACGAAGAAATAGAAACGAAAAAGTTTTATGATTGTGACGAAGACGGCGATTCATAGTTGAAATGATGGTGTTATAGCTAGTTAGGTTATTTTTATTTTGAGTAACGTTATGGGTTTATTTATAAATTGAGTAACGTTATTAGTAAATTTTCGCTTAACTTGGGTAAAAATCATAGTAAATTTTCGAAATTTAAAGCAACTTATATAACATATCAGATATAGTTTCCGGGGTCCTATTTTATCGTTATATCGAGTTTTTTAACGTATATCGGTATACCGAATATCGGAGTGAAACGAAAACTCAGTCAATCCATTAATTCGTAATGTCATCGATCGTTAAGCCCCCATACGTTGCACGACGCCAAGCGATAAAGTCTAGTGTTACGTTACATAACCGGAAAAAGAAGGACGCAAGGGTAGAAGGAAGAAAAGGGATAACATAAATTTGTGTACGACCGCATCGTTTTAAGTACAGTATATAGAGGGGCTTTTATAAAAGATTTTTTTTTTTTATTTTTTCAAAAAAAAAAAATTGTATAAAGGAATGATCAAGGAAAAGAAAACCCGTTTATAAATTGATGAGGATGAATATTCAAGTTTGGAGGAGAATGAAAAAATCTATTATTGCGCACTGGTCTGCATTTTCGTATTTTACGAATCTTCCTTTTTTCTTGAATTTTTTTGTGATTCAACATCATGGTAGTAAATCGATTTTAATTGCAGCAAATACGATCGAAAAGCAGGGGAATATATACTTTTATTACAGGAGTGCATATACCGTTTTATTAAACATTTTTTATTTCATTACTTTTTTTTCGCCCTTCTTTGTGGAAAGTATCTTTGATTTTACTTTCATTTTCATTATCTGATTTAAAATAAACATTAAAGTACGTTAAAATTCCAAAGTTCTAAAGATGAACACCGTTATAATAACTCCGATTTGGATGAAAGTGAATACGGTTTTTTTTTTAATAATGAAAACAGATATTGATTAACGTTCTTCGAATAAGCCACAGCATAATGCATTGTACATTGTGGCTATTTATGCTTAAATTTTTAATTGCTAAAACAAGTAAAGGCTAGAACAAAAGTTCTTAAATAAACCAAGAAAATTAAGTAGCTCGTGACATTCCAATTTTTTAATATTTACTTAAAAGGTTAACATAATAAATTTTTAAACAAATGAAGCTAGAATTTTCTCCTCGTAAACGGAAATTTATTTAAATCAACCAGTTTAATTCAATTCTATTCTTGGGAAATATGATCTCACATAACAATTATGTTAAATTAGATAATAATTTACTGAAAATATTTAATAGTGTATATATTTATTCATGTACAAAGATAGATATTTTTAAAAAAAAATCGGAACAGAAATTAATTTGGATGAACATTCAGATTTACAATAAATAAAAAAATATCTGAAAATTTAAATGGTTTAGCAGGTAGTCATGGTCATTATTTTATTTTTGTAATGTTGAAACAAATGGATTTAGAATTTAATATTCGACGGAGGATAACGGATATGATGAATCTATTATATAAAATTGAAATTAATTTCATGACTAAACCATCAAATTCTGCGAAGAATATATTTTTTGGTTCAAACACTTATTTGTGAATAATGGATCCAACCTCTGCAATAGGAACACCACCATAACTAATTCAGTGAAGAAACAAATTCTTTATCATTTAAATCGTAAATATCGATTATATATTTATACAAAACGTTCAAACAACCTAACCATAATAATGAATGTACGGTCACGTGCATTAATTCAGCCCTTTACGGTATTTCGTTACGCAACATATTTTCTTGTTGCAGTGTTTCAATCATTATTAAATGGATTTTTTTAATTTTTTTTTTTTCTTCAAATGATTTAACGCCGTATAAGCTGAATAGTGTGAATCAATAATATTCATAATATTCCTTTTTTCTTTGTAGATTGAAGATATAACTACGTAATCATTTTGAAATTTTTATTCATTTACTGCGTATCCAACTTATAATGTTGATCATACACGATGCATTATGATGAAATCATCATATGTCGGCGCCGTCTACGTTATTCAAACCCCATTTTTGAGGTGAGCAATTATAACTTGTAGAACAAATGATTGACGAAATTATCAACTTTTGAATATGCTTTCTAAATAACCTTATTTAGTGAATGCATATCTGATAAGGAGGAAAAGTAATCTCCGGTATCTTCTTTTTTTTTATCTGACATTCATATTGTCATTATAAAAAAATATATATGTATATAATATAGTGAATATACTTTACCATAAATATATTTTATACAATGTACTTTAAATAATCGTATGTTCGCTTCCCTTATACTCTTACGTAATTTTGTGATTAAAATTTCTGTGATCGAAAGGGAGAAAATGTATAATTAATTATATGGAAACGAAAAACAGTTTTCATATATTTAATTACCCAATTTTTTTTTTTTTGGAAATTTCCCATTTTATATTTAATTAATATTTATTATGCATCATTCTATCTTACTATAATAATAGGAATTATTTTATTGTTCGAGTCTACAATATTGTAGATCAAGTATTGGTGAGTGAAAGCTTTCATGATTATAATGCATTCTTCCTTGACCCCTTGATTGGACTGATTATTTTAATCTTTTATAATGCGATCAGTAAGCTAATAATGGGCTATTGTCGATCGTTGAATTAATGAAATAAAAAGTATAAAATACAAAGGTGATGATGTATTAAAATATTGCTTTAAGTTTTTTTTCCGATAAAATATCAATTTTGATCTGTCAATTTCCCTTAGTATGCCTTACTTTTTTAGATTCACAATATACGAATAAGCTCTTTTTTTTTGTGTGTGTGTGTAAATAAAAAATTTCTTTCACCAATACCGAGATTCGGGAGACCAATCTGGTTAGCTATGAAACAAATACAAAAAAAGGGATATTGTCTAAGCGGCGGGAAAAAATACATTTTTTTTTGGAATAAGTATATGATTAAGAAAATTATATTTAAAGAATGTCATAAGTCGTTTATCATTCATCATTCTTTAAATATTTTCTTAATATTTTCTTTAAAAAAAAAAAAAAAAAAATCAATTTTCTTTCACATTTTACAAGATAAAAACTAAAATGTTGTCATCAAATTATCTTAGACATTCTCAAAGACATAGAGGAATGCGAGCAAGACATAGAAGAATGCGACATAGAAGATATGGGCCGATTAATAATTTTGACATGTTGAGACTAATCGAAGATCTGCCTCGACAAAATATAACTGACAGAGACACATTCGCAGATCAATTATTTAATGGATCTCCCTTCCTATTAAAATAACGATCGCGTCGTTTAAATCTTTACTGAAAAATTTTTTCTTTTTTCTTTTTGTTTTTTTCTTATTTATCATCTTATATGTTTTCTTTGAGATTTATTATTTTATTATAAATTTTTATTAAATTTTTCTTGTATTTAAACGAGGAATTATGTCACATTCTACAGCTATTTATAAGTTCAAAAAAGATTATTTTTAAAGTTAATTATTTAAGAGAAGATTTAAGGTCTTAATTATTTTATATGATCAAATTATTTATGTTTAAATTTTAATAAAGTCTTTTAAAGTTTTTTATCATTTTTCAAGTTTTAAATCCTTTAATTGCCGTCACATAAGTTTTTTGCTTGGGTAGTTAATTTTGCCGTTTAGAGTTTAGGTCTACATGCTATGAAACAGGAGTGCATCATGTTAATGTTACGATGTGAAGTTCAATTCGATGATGAAAAAAAGGAAATTCTGAAGGAATCTTAATAAATAATGCCATTATTAATGCATTACATTATATAAAAAAAAAAAAATAATTTATCGTTATAAATACTAAGTAATCATTTAATTTGTTCGCGTTAATTTCCGATTAAATCATAATCGCTTAAAAAAATAATATGCTGCGTAATGGAATAGATAAACATGGTCTGCCGCAAATAGTTGTAAGCCCAAAATCTTGGGTTGTAATTCGAGTATAATAATTATTACATACGACATGTAAGAAAATAATAAATTTTTTACCTTTATCATTCATTTTACAGTAGTGCTCGGTCGACATTTATTTGTCTGTAGTTATTATTTCACTGTGTCACAATGTAATGTTGACGCGTAAATATAAATTCCTTAATATATTCTACCTTGGAAAATATATAAATATTGAACGGCCAAGGATCTTCTGGCAATCAAATAGTCTAATTATACTTGTATATACTGTAAATATAGGTGATATAAGTACTTTCATTAGTATATCTGTAAAGTAATAACAATAAATGAAATAGCAAAGGTTGTAACCATGTTAGATAATTTAATCAAAATGAATTAGACATTTTCAGATAATTGGTGGCCGTATTAGGATCACTATTTAAAGTACGATCATTTAGAAGAATGACCCATTTTTGGTTTTGGTGATAATGAAATGTAAAATGAAGATGTGAAACTTGTTGAAATAATAATTAGAAAGCATATGATTAATAGATTGAGTTAAATTAATTATTATATGAGAATATTGAACAAGGAATAAAAAATGTGAAAGAAAAATAAACAAAATAGAATCTACAATCATTATTGTTACTAATCTGAATAATATACTGTATTGTAATAATATTTTAAAAAATATTCTATTGTTTCTGTAAATCATCATTGTGCCTACAGAAAAAAGAATATCCGGAAATTGTCATTGAAAATGTCCGGAAAATGTTTCCGGCCAGTGTCCAGAAAATAAGTGTCCAATTTTTCCGGATGTTTTACGGGCAGGGTGCGTTTTCCGGACACTTTTACAGATATAACATTCCAGGGTTCGGTACGAAATCACGAAACTCACAATCCCGACAGTATGATTCAAGCACATTATTCAATTGGAATGTATTGTTATTTTTTTTAGACCAATCACATTTTGTATTGTGTTCGAGGTGGGTTTTTGATTATTCATCATTATTAGAAAAATTCACTATCATTGTAAAAGTTTATCATACGTTAAATAAAAGTCAAATAAAGTTAAATAAAATTAACTTATTTCATCACCGTGGAGACCAGGAGACCAAAGATATTATATTTTTTATATTTACATTTTTTAAAAAAAAAAACTTCCTCGTGATTTGATCAACGATATGTATATAAAATACGTGAGATCTAAATAAATGTATACGTTTCCACAATAGTGTATATGTTACACATTGCTAAATATCACTGTACACTACAACGAATATTTTATACATTTAATAGATAAAATTAAAAACAATTTTACAATATACCCTCAATCACTATAAACCGAAGATATTAAACCCTAAAAAGAGTAAGATATCGAATCAGTAGAAGACATACACTTAATTAATAATGATGGGACGAATCTCTTTATCTAATAGAATTTATCAATAATTTTATGTGTACACGAAAAGCCTGTTTAAAGTTAATTATTTAAATGAAATATTTTATTATTTGCTTGCTGATAACGATGCAACTAACGAATACTGTAACTAAAATTTTGATCACATGACATAATGGCAAATCTGATACGTATTTAAAATTTATTATCTTTTAAAATAAAAAATCATCAATAATAAAAAAAAAGGATGTTGTTATTTGGGCGACCCTGTCGCCAATGACGACCCCTATCACGTGATCATGTAAAATTTTTAATTGGCTAATTTTTTTTAACTTAAAAAAAAATTTCAGTTAAAATTCCGTAATATAACTACTGTATATTCAAAATTTATTTAACAGTTTAAAAATTCCGTAATATAACTTAATTATTTATATTCAAATATTTATTTAACAGGTTAAATTGTTCTTTAAAAGTTAACAACTATTTATTTTTAACATATTAGATAACTAGTAATGTTTATGTAAGAAAAGTCTAACAATAATAATAGGAAAAAAGCAGTAATGAGAATAATAGTGGAGATAATAATGAAAAATAAAAAAAAACAATGGGGAATGGTAGAAGATGAGAAAATATAAGGGAGAAAAGCAGAAAGGAAATAAAGAAATAAACAAAAGAGAATTAAAGTGAAAAAAAAACAGGGAAAGAGAAGATGAAGAAAGGAGTATAAACAAAAGGGAAGAGAACAAAACCAGAAAGAGAAGAAAAACAAAAATAAGAGAAAAAGAACAAAATAAAGATAGAAGAGAAGGAAAATAAAGTGGAGGAACAAAAATAAAGTGAAGAGGAACAAAAATAAGGCGAAAAGGAACGAAAATAAGGCGAAGAGGAACGAAAATAAGGTGAAGAGGAATGAAAATAAGGTGAAGAGGAATGCAAATAAGGTGAAGAGGAACGAAAATAAAGACGAAAGGGAATAAAAATAAAGATATTTCAGAGAAAACAAAAAATGAAGAGAAGAAAACGAAGATGAAGAAAAGAAATAAAGGTGAAGGAAATAAAAAAAAAAATAAAGGAAATAAAACGAAGATGAAGGGAATAAATAAAGAAATGAAGGAAACCAAAGGCAGATAAATAAGAAGAAAGAGAAAGTGGTTGAAAACAAAAGATAACAAATGGAAGGAAAGCGAAAAACCAAAATCCAAAACTCATAATAAAGTTAGTAAAAACAAAATATAAAAAACAAACAAAAAAGAAAAAAAAAAAAAAGAAGCATACCCTATTCGTAAAACTGAAAGGCTAAAGATCTAAAAAAAAAAGAAATTAAATGAGAAGAAAACTAAAAACAAAAGAAGAAAAGTATAAAAAACGAAATATAAAAAACTAATACAAAAATAAGACGAAAAGTATAAAGAAATAACATACCTTTAACACAAAATCGGAAAACTTAAAACCTAAAAGAAAGAGATAAATTAGAAATGAACAAAAAAAAGAACAAAAAAAAAATACCTGTGAAACTAAAAGATCTTAAAAATCCTAAGAAAATAAAAGAAATAAAAAAGGAATTAGAAATGGGAATAAGAAGGAAAAATATAAAGGAATGGAAATAAAACAGTTAAAAACATATCTGGTTTTTGTTTTATTTAAAAGAAAAATGTCACGCATAAAAAAAAGATTATCTATAAGCAAATAATTACATTTTGTTCACGTGATTATAGTAAGGGTCGCCAATTCCATTTTCCCAAAAAAAAAAATTATACAATTTCTAGTATATAAGACGCGTCCAATTGATTGGGTAATTTGGCAGATACTATAGAATTATTAGGCACGTAGTATTCTCAATGTGGAATGATTGGCTGTCATTGCGCTACGCTAACTAGACCGTAATATCGAATAACGAAGTGCCTAATAATGGTTATATCCCTGGTAGCCTTAATGATCATGATAAATTGGATACCACATCAATGTTAAAGCAAATTTGGGAATTACTTAACTCTGATGATTGCTCTATTCATCTAATTTTTTAATGTAGGTACATGATAACTCATAAGATAATAAAACTATTAGCAAAAATTTGGACATTATCAAATGTTAGTTATCTGTTATAATTTTTATAAAATTGACGCAAATTATAAACTATACGGATATGATTTAATCACATGACATTTATTCATCACATCATATCAAAATTATGCCACAAATATACCTAAATGATAATAATGTTGTGAATGTTGTGAATGGTACAAAATTACACGATTTAAAATACAAACCTTTTAAAATGCCGTCTACATGTCAAAATCACAAATTCTTAAATATCTGAAGCAAAATTTGCAAATAATTATTTATCAAATTATTTAAGCAAAGCTTTATTCATTTGCTAATTTGAAATGTTACAAGTATAAACTCCTTTAGTTTGTAATCTATTGAAACTTTTCCTGATCAACATCCGGTTAAATTACTTAATCCAAGAAATAAAATTAATAAAATCTTGAAAATAATGAAAAAAATTTTAAATTTCTCGTTGAGAAAACATATATACATGAATAAAACTTTTTTTAAAATTTGTAATTAGATATATTTATTTATGAGATGATGGTTGTAAATTCAGAAATACTATAAATTACTAATATAACCTAATTTTTATCAACAAATATTTTATAAACTCAATTATAAATTACAAATAAATGAAAAGTAGCAAAATTTCAAAACAATTAATAAAACTTTTTGCTATTGTATTACATTATTATCGTATATAATAAAAAAGTACTCCGGCCCTGGACTTCCTGAGAAGTGCCCTGCAATTTCGCATAGCACCATGCCGGCCCATAACCAACCGGTCCTATCGGTGATATTTGGACTCGTTTTAAACAGTCGTCAAAAATAACGCTTCAAACTGTGATAGGTCGGTTTCTTTTTAACGAGTTCATAACGTAGAAAATAGTACGACAACTTGGGAGCAAAAATACGTTTGGATCACAGTTACTGCGTTTTATTAACTTAGGAGAATGAATATGTACTGATTTACCATGCTTATTAATTTTTTGTCAAAGTATCTATATTATTTGACCAAAAGTTTATCAAGAGTCTATAGTCATAGATTTTTTTAATAGAAATAATGTATTTACCACATCCTGTGTTACAAATTTATATATATTTTTATATTTATCATTTATTATTTTAAGAGGGAGGGATGTAGAAATTCGATGTATTCAGAAAGGTAAATAAGATATATATATACCCTCAAACTTTCTTAAGTTTCTATTTTCTAAAAAAAAAATACTTTCTTCTAAAAAAAAAATACTTTCTCTCAAATAAAATATTTTCTCTCAGAAATATAATCAAAATGGTCGATTCGTACAATTGTTTACGTCTAGATAATGGTTACGTTTTCCTGGTGGAAGTTTACATCGACAATGACAATAAAAAATTCCTCGAAATTGGTGATAAAAAAATTTTACTTGAAGATCTAAAAGTCGCTCAACTTGCGAACCTTATAAAATATAATGGAAAATTTGGAGATTCTGATATAAACCTTTGGAAGTTGACTTCGATGAAGATAAGCTTAAACCAAATTCTACTGAAGAAGATATTGAAAAACTTGGAGGCAGGATTATGAAACGTCAGAGCAAATTTATAAATTATGTTAATGATGGATATAAACCTGATCAGGAAGATAATATCAACATCATTGCTGTCATCGCAACTACCACTGGTAAGTGTCTCCCAATTTTTTACCCCTTGAAGAAGAAACCTGCAGTCGAAACCATGATATATATTTTTGTCGTCACATTTGTTAATAGTATTGAATATGTTTTCTCGTTATTCATTAGAGCTCGGGAAAAGATATCGCACGGAAGTTGGAGAAAGTAAGAAATGTGTGATAGAAACTTGCAATATTATAGTTATATATTTCATTAAATCATTCTTACTAATTTTCTCTAGGCCCAGAAAGCAAGAAAAAAAAATGGGATACTAATGGGGTCATTCGGATAATTCAGCGTGAATATGTTTACTTTGTTAATCCATTACCGTTAAGTGAGTCACTTATTGAAAAGATTCGGAGTGGTGACTTTACGGCAATACATGGCGCACGGGCCTCCGGAAAATCTACACGGGTGCTTAGCGTTATTGAACGATTGGAAAGTAAAGGCTTTTCTTGCATATAGTAAGTTCTTATTCTCGCTTACGCCGTCTGTTCACAAGAATTTTTGCATCTGTTGCTTAAATTTCTTTTTTTTCTTTGGAAACAGTGTAACCCTTGAAGCGGTTAACGTAGATAGCAAAGAATTATTCTGGATATCATTTGGCAACAGTATCATCAGAAATGGTCACCATCTTATCAAAAATAGAACGATTAAGACTGATAGTGATTTTCATGATATGTTTTCGATAAATAAGTGGGAAGCAAAGAAAACAAATGTTGTTATCTTTGTAGATGAGTATGATAAATTGGAAAGAGCAAATGATGATATTAAAGCCTCATTCTTGGAAACTGTTCGTGCTATTAAAACTACAAAAGAAGATTATGTTATCTGGTCTATCAATGCAATTGGCCCCTTCAGCATCTTACACCTGAACTCAAAAAAAGTGACTACATCGCCATTCAATGTTAGGGACCCATACCATAATCCAAACTTCACGCGGGAACAAGTACAGGACTTATATGAGAAGTTTCAGAAGCACGAGCGAATAAATATTGATCAAGAGATCATCAACGATATCCACATGCGGACAAATGGGTATGTATAGCCGGATGGAAAATCGTGTAAAATCGAAATCTAAAATATATTTTCTATGATTCTGTTATTTAACAGGCATGCTGGCCTTGTCTGCCTTTGCGGAAAAGCTATCGAAACAGATTTATTGAAATATCTTGATGAAAATTCAAGACTTAACTTTTCAGTCTGGCTGAAATATACTGCAAAGAATTCATTGGAAGCAATTATACTTGGTTATCCTACTTTTAAAAAATTGATCGATACGCTTGAGACCTTAGAAAAGGCCAAGCCTGCTGTAGACATGCTTCGACATTCGTTCGTAGGATTTCTCGGTTTTGTGATGATCTTTGACTCTCAAGAATTAAAGTTGGCAGAATTCTTGAGTGTTAACAGCGGGTTCTGAAAACGGAACATTCAGAATGTCATCTGCTTTTATAGATGAGCTGATGCGACGACGAGTTATTCCTACGTTATTCATGTCTTCCCCGGAAAGTGCAATCCCCAAAGAAAAAGATGATTCTCTTGATATTTTCAACATTTTGCAGACGGCTATCCAGTTCTTTGATAAAGACATTATTACCCATGCATTCGAGAGGTCATTTAAAACTGCACATGATATGTATGTGAGTGGCATGAAAAAGAAAAAGGTTCCCAGAGAAAGCGTGTACGACACAGAGTTAAACAGGATCCTGGTTAACTGGCTTGGTAAGATGGGTGGCATCGTGATCACAGGACAGTGGCATTTGATTGAAGATTCTGTTGACGAAGACTCATATAGCGATATAGTAATTACAACGAAGGATCAAACAATTATTCTTGAGCTTTTAGCCACTGCAACAAGTAGTGATCTTAATAAACACTTTGGAAGGGTGCTTGAGTATGCTAAAAAACTATCTACGAATGATATTTGGATAGTACATTTCACGTGTGAAGATGGTTATGGAATTCAGAAATCTCAAAATAGACCTCATTGGCCATCTTATAATAGAATTAATACTGTACACTATTATCATGACCGGACATTTGCAAGTGTACTAACAAATGCTCGATATACAGATAGATCTGGTACCATTAATAAGATTGTAGATCTTACTATACCATTACGATCTTAGTTCTGATTTCAATGCTTATTAGTTAGTGATTATTTACATTCTACAAACAAAAGAAAATTTTTCGAGTTAAGATAAAATAATAAACCAAATATTACTAGTAAAATATAAAAGCGTAAAGTAGCTGGGTTGCTTTGCATAATTTGAGATGTTAAAACGATATACGTATAATGATTGTTATCCGTATAATTGGGATGAGAAACAAGTAGTTTTTTGTTGAACTTGAGATATTTCGTTTGATGATTAAGTTCTAAAGAAATTATTAATCATTTTATACACGCCGGTATACGATGAATCTAGAAAATTTATAATTGTTAACTTTGAATTTGCTCGAGATCTTAAACGGTAATAATTCCAAGTAAGGTAGGGTTCAGATACGAACTAAGGCTCCAAAGTCATGTTTCGGAATTACTATTTCTACACTATGCATCAATTAAAACGACCTAATCAAAAAAAACTCAAAGTTGAACGAATATTAACGACTTAGATAATTAAGTTCAAAGTAATTTGGCAGTATGTAGGGACAAAATGTAACTATTAAAACATTATTTATTATAATTAAAATTTTTGAAATTTACGGATATGAAAAGGTAACTTTCAAATTACAGCCAATCAAAGTTTAACACATGAATTTTTAAAGTGAGTTTCGGTTTCGTCCGAAACACTACGCGAGATGATATGTGAAGACTGGGGTTATAAAAAATTTTTTGCAGTCATGTGTAAACGAGAGATTACAGCATATTTAATAGTGCATTATAATATTTATTTATTATATATAATTTATAATTTTTTATAATTCTAATCGAATTATTATATTAAAATTTTACGCTATACAAAAATTTTTTAAATTATTATTATTAAGGAATGAAAATTGAGGTCTTTGATCATGATCAATTTTATCGAATTATTTATATTGCTTAAGCTTAAGTTCCAAAACTAATAAAATATTTGACATTTGCAAGCTTTAATTGCATATAGTTATATAAATTAATGAGTTAACTTTAGAAAAATAGTAATTGACGATATGATGATTTGGATGATCGACAGTTACGGTCTTATGATCGTTCACTTTCTAAAGTTTAATTTTAAATCTGTAATGCATACCGTAATTATAGTTCGTACTGTAATTATAATCATTGAACTAAAATTTTTGATTATATGACATAATGGAAAAATATTAGTCTGTGATACGTATTTAAAATTTTATTAAAAAAATTATCAATAAAAAAAAAAATTATAGTACAGCAGAGTTGAATTTTGGACTTGTCCAATTGATTACAGGCCAAAACCAGATACAGCATAATAATATATATATTATTTTTCTGGATCACCACCACCATCATTACCACCATCATCCCCATCATCATTATCATCATCATTATCATTATTTTCATCATGCCCCCCTAATGCTTCATATATACGACCTATTATGCCTATAGGTAATTTTATTGAAACAGTAACAAGTTTTAAGAACGGTATTAATGGGTATCCATCTTTTATTTTCACCTTATATATAACCTAGAATCAAAAAATCAAAGAATATTGCATGTTTCTTTAAAAATTGAATCTTACTTTTTTAATAATAAATAAATATTGTTTTTACATACCTGAATAATCAATTGAGGTATATCCTGAATAACAGAACTTATGACGCAACCCCATAATATAATAGTCTTGGAATCTTCAGAAAATGGTGCTTTAAACCTATTCAAATTAAAAATGTGTGAATAAAGTAATTTAAATGTTGACATATCTGCTCCTGCAAACACCGTCGTTATTGCTGCTAATGTTGAATTATTATGAAACCATTTATTAAATCTTGTGGATCTTTTCTTTTTTTCATTAAGTATAATTGCAAACGAGAATATAATATTCACAATCATTGGACCTATAAAAAATATGATACTACAAAAGAAGAAGCGAAAATAGTAATGAGCTAGGATGTTCATTTGCATTATACATTCAGTAAATTATTTACCTTGTTATATAAAGTGGATAATAATCTTTCAATTGATATTGATTATCTTTCAATTGATTTTTAATAAAAAGTGCTTGGAGAGCAAAATCCAATAAAGTCCATGGTATCGACAATATAACTCCATTTAGTGCCTAATAATATAATATATAGATCATAGTATGGATAGTATATTCATGCGTGAACGTTTATTAATAATATTATACTATTCATAAATTCAAGATAACTTATGAATGCATACCTTTCTATTCACGCAATAGGCTATTAGAAAACAAAAAACGAGAAACATCCCGAATACGACAAGGCCAATAATTCCAACTATTTATAAACAGAAAAGTAAGAAGAAAGTAAGAGAATGATCTCAGAAAAAAGTTCAATAATTATTTATTGACTTACAAACAAATACATCGGTTGTAATTGAAGCTTCAATATCAAGATGTGATGATGAAGGTCCTGATGTTGAAAATCGACATTCAACTCCACATAATGAAAATTGGATAAAGTGTGATAAGAACAAAAGTAACAGAAAGATAAAATTTTTTGATGATTTCGAAGACATGATTTTATGAGCATATGATTTTGTAAAGATAATTTTTTTTTTAAAAAAAATAAATAAATAAATAAATAAATAAAAAATTGAACGCAAATTCATAATATAATCGTTGCTAAGTGGAGATATATAAAATATATACGATATATTTGAGTAAGTCCCTAAAATTTTGGGGGACATTTATATTAATCAATTAAGGGCTAATTTGACTAATATCAACCAATAAATGATTAGACGCGTCCTATTTCTTTTAGTTTATATGGGGCTTCTTATATCGGTCAAATTATTTGATATTAATAACTTGGGGCATTAATTAAGGCCCAATTTCCAAAATCGTGAGTTTATTAGGAGAGATAAAAACCAATGATCAAATTAAAATGGAAATTTAATAAAATAAAATACGGTCTGCATTACATTTTCTATTAATTGTTTCTTTTTTACTTATTAATGCATGAAATCGAGCAATGAATGATGATATTTGGTAACAAATGGCGTAACATGCCGGATATGAGTAAACCGATCGGCATCATATTACCGGATATATAGTACATTGATAAGATTACTTTAAATTTATTACCAAAAAAAGAGATGCAATCTAGGGAACTTCAAGTCCGGTTGTACGAAAAAGTTTCCAAAAAAAAATATTCATTTATTATGCAATGAATAGACGGAAATGACATATTAAAATTTGTAGATATAATACCTTTTATGATTTGATAAAGAAATTACTAAAAGTATATCAGCAACAGACCATACATTGAATACACTGTCCACCTACAGCCTGATCTCGATGGAATGAACACATGATATAGCGAACTCTCGACTTACCGAACTACCGGTTTCATATTCTTTAAAAAAATCTCGATATACTGAATTTCACATAAAACTTTCCGAACTTTTATTAATTTACCACTTAAGATAAAACATATTAAAAAAATTCTTGATATGCCGAACTGTTGATCACGTGGTTTGAATTTCTCTGGTCGGTGATAAATAAATCTTATTTCTGGCCAAAATTAATTTTGTTAATCACGTAACAGATTTATTTACCGAACTTACTAATGTAAAGTTGTAGAGTTCGGTATATAAGAAAATTACATACCGAGCTTCTATTATATACCGAACTTTTGCTCTTGAACCACGAATTCGGTATATCGAGATTTGACTACTGTATTTAAAAAGACAACTAATATTGACCAATTGAGCATAGTTTTCATGATAAATATCCAATCAAATTGAATAAAATTTTTTTTTTATTTCATTTGCTGAATCACAAAGTATATCTGCTGATAAAGTTTTTATAGTACATTAGTGATAAGCTAGGGTTAAAATTTTGTAAAACAAAAAAAAATACATTAAAGTTCGATTGATTGAATTTAATGTATTGTAACACAAAATTTTATTAAGAAATTACACAGCATGTATTAAGAACAATTATTTTATAGAGCTGTTTACGTATAAAACTCGTATGTTATAGGTCATTATAAGCTAAATATTGACTGGAAAAATTATTCCAAGAACTTTTTTCGTCCACTGTAGATTACGCAGGAACAATAGCCTGTTCAATTCCGAACAGTTGTATTTTTCGGATGGTTTGTATTGTGCCAATAAGATTATTTATTTGCGGTCACCCTAAAAAACCAAAAAGAACATTGGTCTAAAAGATCGGTCACGTAAACAAATACAGAAAGATTTGACCAATCAAATTAAACCTCAAACAAACAGAAAAATACAATTGAACAGGGCTAATATAAATTCAAAGTGCAAGTATAAAAAAAATTTATTATAAAAAGTTAATCGCTAATAAACCAGGTAGCGTTTCGGCTCCTGACTTGCACTTATCATAGAAATAGTAACTGAATATTACATTACGAACACTGAATTATTGTATTTATATGAAAAGTATATGATGATAATTTTATTATATGTATACACGGGGTGTTCAAATCTTCCCAGCGTAACCAACAAAAAAAGCGCGGGCATGTGATCCGTGATGGGTTGTCCTTTTGTTGCATTTAAACTTCAGATCATGTGTAACAAAACAGGATGTATTGGATGTATTCACATGCCTCTCATGCAAAAGTATCGGACTTGACTCTCCGGCTCATACACTTCGGATCTTGTGTAACAAAAACAGGATGTATTGGATGTATTCACATGCCCCTCATGCAAAAGTATCGGACTCTCCGGCTCATACACTTCGGATCTTGTGTAACAAAAACAGGATGTATTGGATGTATTCACATGCCCCTCATGCAAAAGTATCGGACTTGACGCTCCGGCTCATGCACTTCGGATCTCGTGTAACAAAAACAGGGTGTATAGGGTGTGTTCACATGTACCCAAAATAAAGTATTCGTCAATATTTATTGTATACATTAATTAGTTTAGTATAAGCTAAAACATTGTATTAAAAGACAAAAAATACTTGTTATTTGTGAAACGTTGAAATTGAAGGTTTTATTAAAACAATTTTAAAGAGCCAGACGTGTTTTATTATTGTTTTGATATTAAATAACACTGAAAAAAAATTTCAATCTTATTTTGGGGTACATGTGAATATATGCAAATGGTTTAAATGCCATGCGCAGTGACTGATATTCATTTATAAAAAAGAGCTAATCTAACGATTAACGTTCTTAAATAAAATCGAATCATCTGTAAAGAACGATTTTTTTAAGTAATGCAAATTTTATTATTGTAAAAAATAAACTGGGAAATGAGTACCACATGGTAATAATCAATCTGGCTTATCATAAATAAATAATTATTTTGCTCTTCCTGTTGAAGCCTAAACTCAAACTATGCCTAAAAATTTAGTGTTCTGCAAAAGATTCGATCAAATCAAAACCAATTCGGATTTCGATTTGGATTCGATTCGATTCAAATTTGATTCAAGACACATCTGAATTAAATAAGAATCAGTTTGATTTGATTTACACAAATTCGAATTTGAATTTTTTTCGAATCAAACCAATTCTGAATCTGATTTGATCCGATTTGGTTCGATTCCGTCGTGCGGAACACTAGCACTGAATTAAGAACATACATAATACTAAGTTGGAACATGGTTGAGTTTGGATACAATATTTCCGATTACAGTCGGCTCTCGATACGAATGTTTAGTGGAGAAGAGCAGCTTTCATTCATGACAATCCTAAAGCGTTTGTCTTAGATCCTGATTGGAATTTACCTGGCACTGATTTCTTATCTTTAAAACTAAAGCTATTGTATTGTGTCTGAGGTAAGAATATATTTATTATACCTCTACTTTAGAAGAGTTACCGTTTTAGATCAGATTAAAATTTTAATTTACAAAACACGCGTGATATTTAACCAATTAAATCAATTACGCGTGACCAATTGTCATTTATATTTTTGAGAATTAAATTCCACTCTTCTTTTTGTAAAAAAAGTTCTTTAAATCATTACTAATAAATTTGAAAATCCTGACTGATCTGAGAGAACTATTGAACAAATGTAAAGCAATATTGTCTAAGTGATAAGAATATTTAAATTTTTTCTTATACTTTAAGAAAACCATTTTTACAAAATATCCTCAATCACTAGCATATTACTCAGTACTCAAAAAGATTATCATTATTCCTTTTTATCGTCAAATCGTCATTTTAAATACGAATAACATTTATTATATAATAATAATGCAGTCATCTAACTTATTTGAATTTGATTATTATCAGCAAGAAAATAATAATAATAATTCTATAACAGATAATGTAACGTTTTTTGATAAAGAGATCCAAATAAAGTCCAGAAGAAAATTAAGGACCGGATAATGTCATTTGAATGATCAACAATTTATAGAAAATACGCGACTTAGTACTATCAACAATTGTATGCCTTCGATTAATTCTATGTCCTACTCTTTTTTAGATTTTAGTATCCTTGGCCTATTTTAACAGATATTAGGTTAAAAAATTGTATCTATGCTCCAAAAGTTTATCGGTTTCTTAATATTATATACACAATATACTGTACATGTACTATACAACAAATTATGCATTAAGCATTCTGGGAATTATGTCGAACTCGGCCAGAATTACGATGACCTTGGCCGGCATTAAATTCAAAAAAGAGGTGGTTGAATACTTTTGACTATTATATAATAAATAAAAACCACATGTCAATCATATGAATTACTTCATATCTCTGGTTTGATTTTAGTTATCAACATTATTTTCTTTTTGGATTCTAAAAAGTTTATTTTTTTAAATCTGTTGTGCATACTGCAATCGTTATCATTGAGGCAAAAATATGGTGCAATAGTAAATTTTTAGTTTATGATACGTATTTAAAATTTTTATTATTTTTAAAATAAAAATTATATTTTAAAATAAATAAAATTATAGAAAAAAAAAATTGCAATTTCCGTAAAATATTTAGTACATATGATACATTTATAAATAATGGTTTTTTTTTTTATTTTTCTAGATCATCAACATTATTATCAACATTAATGTCATCGTTTCCCGGTTTATCAGCCTTATCGGCCTTATATTGACCTTTTAATACTCCAGATACACGACTCAATCGATTCATTATGCCTTTTTCATTATTATCATCATTATTTTCTGGTTCATCAGCCTTATATTGACCTTTAAATACTCCAGATACACGACTCATAATGTTTCTTCCATTATTATTATCATTATTTTCTGGTTCATCAGCTTTATCAGACTTATATTGACTTTTAAATACTCCAGATACACGACTCAGTCGACTCATTATGCCTTTTTCATTATCATCATCATCATTTTCTGTTTCATCAGCCTTATTGGCCTTATAATGACCTTTTAATGCTTCATAAATACGACCCATTATGCCTATAGGTAATTTTATCGAAACTGTAATAAGTTTTAAGAACGGTATTAATGTGTATGCGCCTTGCGTTTGCACTCTAAAGCAAACCTAGAATCAAAAATCAAAGATTATTATAGATTTCTTCAAAAATCTTAATTTTTAATAAAGGAATATTTGTTTAATTACCTGAATAATAAATTGAGGTACATCTTGAATAATAGAATTTAATATACAACCCCATAATACAAGATTCTTAGAACTATCGGAGAATGGTGCATTAAACCTCCTCAATCTGAAAATTCTTGAATAAAGTAATTTAAACGCTGACATATCTGCTCCTGCAAGTATCGTCGCTGTCGCTGCTATTGATGAATTTTTATGAAACCAATCTTCAAATACTTTAGATCTTTTCTTTTTCTCATTAAGTATAATAAAAAATGCAAATATAACATTTACAACCATTGGAAATACAAGAAATATGATACTGCGAGAAGAAGTAGAGAAGATGGTAATGAGCTAGGAAGATCATTTGCATTATGCATTAATTGAATTATTTACTTTACCTTGATATGAAAAGTGAAGGATAAGCTCTCACGTGATCTTTAATAAAAAGTGCTTGGAGTACAAGATCCAATAAAGTCCATGGTATTGAAAGTATAACACCATTCATTGCCTAATAATATATATATACACAGATAATATGGGTAGTATATTCATGTGTAAACGTTACACTTTTCATAAATTCTATAAATGAATACCTTTCTATTCATGCAAAAAGATACTACAAAACAAAAAATAAGAAATGCCCCGAATACGGCAATACCAATAATTCCATCTATTTATAAAGCAGAAAGAAAGTAAAAGAATGAGCTCAGAAAAAAGAGAAAGAAATTTCATCAATTATTTATTAACTTACAAATATTGAGGTTTGTAATTGATTCTTTTTGTGCTCTCTTTTCAATACTATGATGTGATGAAGGTTCTGATCGTTTGTCATTAAATTCAACTTCACATAATGAAAATTGAATAAAATGTAATAAGAATGAAAATAATAGAAAGATAATAAATTTTGAAAACATGATTTCGTGAAGATATGATTTCGTGAAAATAATTTTTTTTAAAAAAAAAAAATTAAAAAAAAAAAAATTTGAATGCAAACTTGTCATTATATATAATCTTTAATTAAGTGGAGATATATATATATATGATACTAGACAAAAATATTCAATATTCATTATAATGGACTTATTCGGAAAGATAAAAATTATTTAGAAGAAAATAATTCTATTTGTAACCATATCGTATCCGCAGGCCAGTTAAACTTTATTATACGCCAAAATGCATTGCTCGATAAATTCCTCACAATAATAAAGTATTTTTTTTTAGTTAAGTCCAATTTTTTCTGTGCACAGAGATAATATTTTAAAAGTTTTATATCGGGAAATGATCTACTTTAGGGGAGTTTCATCTCCTGGCCCTATCATTACTAACAAAATTAGTGTGAGAAATTAGACTTATATAAAAAAAGAACAATTCAATAAAACGTAACGTTCATGCGTCGATTGCGCCGTATCATTATGTCGCAAAAAAAAAACAAACAACAAACAATTAAGTCGCAAATGTTCATGTCCAATACACTAAAAACTTCGTTGCTGCGGCATGTGTTCTTTCTCCGGAAATTCATATTACCCAGAACTTTATTTTTCTATGCCAATTTTGTTATTGTAGAATAAAATTATTTACATTGACGATTAAGTCAACGATCATCGATTTATTGATCGTTGAGAGTAATTTATCGTGGGATGATGTATTCACATGTGATTATAATAAGTTTAAATAATTATCATTTAATGAAGGAAATTAAGGCCTTGATTACGATTAATTTTATCAAATAATCGCCAAAATTAATAAAATATTCGATGTTTATAAGCTTTATTGCTTAAATTTTATTCATCATTAATACTATCATCGCTTAAAATATAGTAGCTAAAAGCATACTCTTCATCACAATGGTGAAAAAAATTGTAGGCTGAAATTAGCAGTAAAATTATTATTAGAATTTCGGAACAAAATGCCAACGAATCTGCGAAATCAAAGCGACAAATTGAGCAGGAAAGGATTATTTGTAAATGCAAAGCTAGTAACAAGAATTTTGGTACAAAAATCAAAGAGAACCATACAATGTAATAATTGTCTTGTGCGTAACCGTAACGTTTAGACTACGCTTTTATGGTGTGTAACCGCGACGTTTAGATTAATGTGTAACCTTCTATTAAGACAACGAATGTACTTTAAATAAAGAACAATTTACCGTTGCAGAGCAACGGGTTAACGCACAGTACTTCGCTATGTTCCCGAACAACATTAAAAGTACTGGACTTTTTTTATATGGCCAATTGGATAACGAACTTGTATCACTTGCCGGTAAATATCAATTTGTAAAAAAAAAAATTTAGTTACTTATACCCAAATAATATTAAGTTATACCTGTAAATAAATAATTTTTTTTTTTAAAAAATGGGTTGCTTCTTCAACAGGTTTTGTAGTTTATTTATAACAAAACTGTTAATGTGATTTCACTTATAATTAAGACTTATTTTTATTTTCTGTATTTTTTTTTTTCGTTAATATATTAAGTCTACAATGAGAATGAATAAAAAATTCAACGCATTATTAATATATTATTGTAAAGTAAAAAAAAAATACGTTCTTCAGCTGTATCTCCACAGGATCTTTCCTCTTTAATATCTCAAATCTTTTATGCTGATGTTTATAATAATTTTTTCATCCTATTGATGACTGAATTACTTTTAATATAGAACATCATCTTAATATAAGATATATTATAATATTTAAATAAATTAATTACAAACTGGACCATCTTTATACATCTTTATATCTAAAAATACAAATTTTATAATTTCACCAATCAAATTAAATTAATTACAAATTGGACCATCTTTATCTAAAAATACAAATAATAAAAGAGAAAAATTTAATTCCTAGAAGATTTGTCAGAGGCTAATTATCATCAATACGAAGTTTGTCTAACAAATCCTGTTTGAGTTCTGGAAATACATTGGTATTCCACTCCTTATTTTCAATCATTTGTTTAATTTCTTTTCGAGCCTTTTCCACACTGGTAGAATAATGTCTTAAAAAAAAAGAATAATAAATTTATATTAATAAAAATATATAAATATATATATATATAAATGATTAATAAATAAACTAACGTACATTACTTCAGGAAACCATGATTTCCAACGTCTCTGATTTGGCAATAAGTAAAATAACTCAATTTTGGCCAAATGCTACAATAAATTTGAAAATTTTAATAATCATATAATTATAAACATAAAAAAAACAAGGCGTTAGATTTAATTATTAAATAATAATATTATTACCTCTGCTTTTCTTAACAAATAAGAATCACCATCTTTCATCGCTTCACCAAATAGGGTGATAAATACATTCAGAATATATATGGTCATTATGAATGTGAACAAAATCACCAATATCATAAGTGATGGATTTTTTTCATATGGCCAATTAGATAACGAACTCGTATCACCTATGTATATTAGAAAGTTAATTAAATAAATTAACTGAATGATAAGTAATTGAATATTTTTCATAAATAAGTACTATACCCGTAAGTAATAAACATGTCGCAAATAATGAAGTAAAGAAGGTTGAAAACATGTTTGTATTCTCATCAGGTGTTTGTAAAATAAATAAATTGGAATAAATGCTGGTTACATTTTCAAACACTTGGTAAGTAGATGCCAAATTCCAAGGATTATTAGGATCATCATTAACTACACGTTCATCTAAAGAATAATTCATTTTTGGTGATAGTAAAATATAAAATGCATATGCGAAACTTGCCAAAATAACTATTATAAAACATAAGAAGAAAAACATGACACGTTTTGCAATTCTAATGACAATTGTATAATATTCATCATAAATTTCAAATATTCTAAAAAATGATATTAATTTTAAATTTAAAAATAGGCATGAAAAAGTAACTAACGAGACTATCTGATCATCATCATTTGTTTGAAGCCACAAAATTGAAGTATAAATAGGAAGTGTATATACAAACGCATCTACAATTATAAATATTATGTTAATACTTTTTATTTGCTAAATATATTTTGATTTATATAATTAATTACATACCAAACAAGTTTCCAATATCTTTCATCCATTTTGCAGGATTATAAATAAATCGACGAATTTCAAAGCTCAAATGAATAAATCCAAGTATAATTGAAGCAATTAAAAGTCGTCTTTGAACATTATCACCAATATATTGTTGAGGAAGTTTGGCAGCTGTATTAAAGCATCCAAGTAATGCCATAAAAGTAATCCAAATCATTGAGTGATAATATTTCCCATAGGAGTTCCATTTAAAGTTAATTAATGCTTCACCATCCAATGTTTTATAAATATTATTACTTATTGTTTCAACAAATGGACTAGGTTGAGGCAAAATTAGTTCCAAAAACCAATTATAATCTTTTGGATAATTCATAAATTTAATATAAGAACTCATAAAAGTAATTATTGGCATTGTCCTATGTTTTGATAATTTTTCAACAGCTTCAAAATAAAGAGATAAAACATCATTTGTATAAAAATCATTAATAAAATGGTATTTTGATAATATATAAAATGCAATAAAATAAATTGGTAAAAGGGGTATAATTAAAAGTATAATTAAAAGTTGAATAACAATAAATATTTTCATATGATTTTCAGATAATTTACCCATCAATATATTGTATTTTATCCATAAAATTGAACGAGTTATATTAATTATTTGAGGATATTGAAAAGAATAAAGGTGTAATTCATTGTTCTTGTATTCTATATTATAAGAAGGATAATCTATAATCATTGTTGTTTCCAATGAATATCTTAAAATATATAATCTGGAAAATATTCATTCAATAATGGCATTGTAGAAGTAATGATACTTAAAAACATCTTATTAATTCTTAAATCTTCTCTAAAATAATTAATACATTTTTTATAGATATCATCAATTAATTCCAATTTTTGATCTTTAATTGCAAATTTCAATAATTCAACACCATATTTCAAAAGGCATTCCTTATTATCTTTTATATCCATAACCCAACCATCACTTATTTTAAAACTATCACAATTTGATAAAGGTAAATTTTGTTTTGAAAATACTTTTTTATAAAAATATAATAATTCATTACTTTTTTGTGATTTCATATAATAAAAATATTTTAAAGTAATGGATCTTTTTTTTTCATTAAAATGATAAATGAAAAGTCCTATTGTTGTTAATAGAAGAATATCATCATTATTAAGTAATTTAATTCCAAGTAAAAAGATTTTTATAAAATTATTAAAATTTTCAACACGCTTGCAAATTAAATTCCATTTATTAACATCAATTTGTTGAAAAATTTGTAATTCAACTCCAATATCATTAAGATTGTTAATTTCCCATTTAATTAAATTTTGAATTAAAGTCAGTTCTCGTTTTCCTTTAAAATCTGATATGACTTCTTTAAATAATGCATGTACATCATCCATATAAGGGTTAAAAATATGAATATTTAAGTGTTCAAATGTCTCTTATGTTTCATTATCAAAATACCAATATTCATCAAAATTTTCATTTTGATTGGAATTTTCGGTTATAAAATTCATTTTGGAAAGATAATCTTCAAGTTTAATCTTCAAAATATATCCATCTAGAATTACAAACACATATTTGGTTGTAAATCGAACGATTTTTAGAAAATTTCCGGTTTGATATTCTTTTGGTAATTGGTCACTTCTTTTTAAACGGTCTATACAATACTCCATAACGGAATCCCAAATTTTACTATTATTTAGTAAAGGAAATAATAAAGGATGTAATAAATGAATTAAACCAGTACGATACATAATTTTACATATTTGGATATCTAACGTTAAGCAATAAAAAGAAATAAAATTTAATATAAATAATAACATATAATAAAGCTTAATATTATAATTACCATCATTAATATTCAAAGAAACAATGGGAATTCCTAATTCAATTGAATAAATAATAATTTTATCCTTGATTCTCGTACAAATGAACTTCTCATTACTAAAAATTCTAAGCTCCGGCTTAAATCATGAAATAGACAAATAATAAAATTAATTAATTATAGAAATTTTAAAAGAGTTTGAGCGAATAAATATTCTATTACCGTATAATAATATTTCATCTCCTCATCATTACCAAATATTTTTGTACCTTTTCTAGTAATAAGATTCCATTCAAAAATGGAATTATTTGAAAATAAATAAAGTTTATCATATTTTGATATGCTAATCAAATCAAATTCCTTAGGTATCTTGTAGATTCTTTTACATTTCCATTCGTTATTCTTAATAGTTTGTGTGGAATAAGCAAAAATCGAATTATAATCATCATTTCTGCTATGTAAAATAAGTTCACCTATCAAACTAAATGTACAATAATTATAATATTCGCAAACGTCACAATCTAACATAATTTTATGATTATTATTCACCATATCGTATATTTCTAATCGAATAAATATTAAATTAATGTTAATTAAAATATAAAAAATAGTGGATTAATCTTTTTAAATCTGTATAATTTTATAAGGTTTTATACTAATAAAAATTAATTACCTAAATGTCCAAATTTAATATACGCAAGTTTCTTATCATCGGAAACGCATATTTGTTGTATGTCTCCAACAGAAATTCCGATTCGACGGTCGGATTTAAATTGACCCTCATCTACATCATCAACATTCCAGCCGATGATTGAGTGATCTCCTTCACTATAAGTAACAAAATATTTTTCATTTGGTGATACCTCTATCTTCGTAATAAGTTTACCGTTATGTGGTTTATCGCTCTTATTATCGATTTTTACGAAAATTTCATCCATTTAATTGATTCGATAAGCTTTGATAATAAATAATATGCCTATGTATAATATATATATATATATATTTTTTTTTTTTTTTTTTTTTTAAAAAAAAAAAAAAAGAGCTGTCCGTTTAACAATTATATTTAATGCAAGTTTAAGTAACACAAACTTGTAGAAAATGTCATAATCTTGCGTAATGTTGTACGATAATAAACTGTCCATAATAGGTTAATCATATCAGTGACTGATTTCTCGATTAGGATATTTATTTTTTCAATTATTTTACTTTTTTTCTTAAAAAAAAAAAGTTTGGCGTATCAAACAATTATTATTGTCTCTTTCAATATTAACTATTAACTTTATTCGAAATTTGATTACCGTTTCATTTTAACAAAACTTACCAAATTTGTTCTAGCCTTTAGGGCAGTGATGTGCATTTTGTTCTTCCAATGACTTTTTATTGGAATTGGAAAGCTTGGAATTGGTGATATGCATTGGAAGATTGGACGCTATTGGAATCTTCCAATTTTTCCAATTCCAAGCTTTCTAATTCCAAGCTTTCCTGCTTTAGGGGTGAAAAAAATTTGATTTTCGTGACCAAAAATGGCTTGGCTTTACCCCTTATTAACTAAAATATTTTCGTTAACTATTAAAGACTAGTGGTGATCACGTAGTGTGATTCGGATAAATGATCATCCGATAGGCTGTCAATCATGTTCTGACAATATCTCGCTCTCGGCTTTGCTGTAAAACGTGTTATGTTTTTAATTCACGGGACACATCATTAACAACTCAGCAAATATAATAATAGCAAATACGTGATACACTATTCATGACGCAATTTTTGTATACAGTATTTTGTAAAGTAACTGCAATAATATTATTATTATGAAAAGAATGATTTTACAATATTTTTCCATTATAAAATACAATTGTTTATTGTGTCGATCATGAGATAATACTTTACAATGATAATAAACAGCGATCACAAATTGTATTGCCAATCCGTTTGGATTGATTCCGGATCTTCATAAAATCTAATCCGTGTTCAGGATCGGAATTTGAGAAAAAAATTTTGATTATGGAGGTTACGTCTGTTGCCTTTTAAGGAGTGCATTATACTCCAAAAAATTATGCATAGCACGTAGAGTGATATGCATGGTCAATCATAGGATATATCCTGGACTGAAATTTAGTAAATTGTAAATGTGAGAGACTCGGAGAGAGAGTGAGGTCATCGAACAATCTTGCTGAAAATTGGGCTAGATTTTTAGGAATAGATAGGATTTAGGATAAGATAATTATGTATCACGAGCTGTCGAGATGTGTCCCGATTTTATATTTACGGTATTTTATTTGATAAGGGTAGTGACATATATTACATATAATAGCTAATATTTTTTTACCAGGTAAGATATTTTGGTCACGTGCAACCAATCATATTTTTTAAAAATCGTGTAACTTGAGATTTTTGCTTCCTACTTACAGATAATTTCTTTCATTATTGTAGCATAGTTTCAACATGCGTATTTTTTGTATACATACATATAAGTTGTAAGTTCAAACTTTATGCTGTTTCTGAAAATTACGCATAGTAATTCCATATTGTTGTTGGTGTTTAGAAAAACGAAAGGATTTTTTCTGTAGGGTTGAAATAATCGCTGTTTTCAAAATGGTTGGTGATGGTATGTTTGGAAGAAAAAAAAAAAAGGAAAATCGAAAACCGGACGGAAACCAAAATATGGACGAAACTCGGACGAATATTGGTATTCGAATATTTAATCATAAATAGATAACATCAACCATTTTGAAAACGGCGATAGCTGGAGGAGATCAAAGAAAAAGTACAATAATTCAAAAACGTAGCAAACAAGCTTTGAACTAATTTTATTCGATAGCCTCCCTCCCTCCTTACATAGTGATGTTAAACAGATAATCTAATTGGTCTGGCCTAATAAACTGCATAGTAATTCCATAAGTATTTTATTTATAAGATGACTTACTAAAAAGAAATTTGTATACCCAAAAATTTAGAATAGGCTATTATAAAATATTCCCTTTATTTATCATGGAAAGAAATTTATTCTTATTAAAAAACAAATTATTTATGAATATTTAATATGAATATTTTCCGGATATTTTCTGAATGTTACCTTGGTGATTTCCGAACAAAAAAAATGTTTTGTGTTTCCGTGTTTTTTTTTGTGTTTTTGTTTTTCGTGGTTTCATATAGAAATTATCCGGGTTACATCCTGAATTTGTCCACCACATATTCAGGAAATGTCCGGAAAAATTATTTTTTACCACTCACTGGTGCTCAACACCACAGTATGTGTTTTCACAAAAACTATGGCTTAATGAAAGAAGTCACTCTAATTAAAATTGCTCAACACCCTTGAAAATGGCCGGAAAAAGGTTCAACCAATAATATATATATATTTTTTCATTACAAATGCTGCAAAACAAAAAAAAAAAAAAATTGAAAAACTTAGAAAATATATGTTAAGTATATGTCACAGTATTATAATTATTGATTAATGGAATCATTTTAATTAAACTACTAACAATATAGAATAAAAAAAAATAATGTTTCATACAACTGTGGTGTTGAACACCATTGAATAATACCTGTTAATGGTCTTTTATAAATTATAACATCTCATTAAAGCAAATAAACAAACTATAAATAACAAGGAATTAATTTAATTATGGTGGTCTGTCGTGCTCAAATGTATGCGTTAGTGCAAACTAGGAGTTTCTGAGATGATCGGAAACTCTTTAATTTCAAACGTGTGTTACGGTGCTACCAACAGATGTTGTGACCTTCTTATTCACTTCACTATATTTAGTAAGCATAACACAGATCACGATTGATTGTTTCAATAAGCATAAATTTTAATATACAAGCTTGATCTTTTAATAAAATAGCACAACATGCATTGATCACTCTCGGCTACCAATAATATTTTTATACCGAATATACGGTACAACTTATATTGCAATTAAGACCTATATAGTCCGATTCGATAAAAAATATTTATTCACATAATTAATTTAATACAAAAAATTAATACGACGACGTAAATCTAATAGGAAATAGCTTCGTTTTACGACAGATATTTTTTTAAATGACACGAACACTAAAAATACATATACTTGTAGCCTTAATATTAATCTTTAAACTTCCTATTCCTTATCGTAACGACGGTTTGTTAATATTTAATCCTAATAAACCGAAAAAAATTTGATACTTTACGTTTTTTAATTCGTATGAACACGCGTAATATGAATATAGCTATATATATTAATAAATCGAAGTGCGAATTTCGTTTAGGTTCGATTGTAAGATTGGTAATAGACTAAAAGTCAAATTCGAACGTCGTAATACATAATTATATACAAATATAAATACGAATATGTATAAAATTACGAATATATGATAACGAGAGGAGATTTATAACTTTATCGAAAGACTATCTTTTCATCAATTTAAAGAGAACGTGAGCATTTAGAAGGGAGTTCCGTTAAAGAATTGATTCACTAACGGAATAGCAGTATTTACTTGTGAAAGATTTGAAATCCTTCTAAGCATATCATTATTCATCGCGCGTCTTCTATGATAATTCGTAATTTTTCTTCTTAATCTTCTTTCTTTTTGATGAATTTGGAATTGTTTTGAGTGAACCATTTTTAAAATCTTTGATTAAATGGTGAAAGAATAAAGACAATTTTGGGGTGACTTTTATATTATTTTTTTTTTTTTTGCACATCATGTTTAATATTTGATGACACAGATCATGAAAAGTGTCATACCTTATTAATTAATTTTATTAAATTAAATTGAAGGAATGACGGTGAAGAAAAAAATTGCATTTACTTGCATTGTAACTCTTCTTACGCAAAGTACAAAAAATATTCAAAGAATTTAAAAAGAAAGATCGACAATCAAAGGTTTGTTAATTAATTCAACTTTTTTTTAAAAAAATTATCTTTAGCATTGATCTTCTATAATCACAGTTATGCTTAAAACTTATTTGTAAGATCAACGTAATTTGAAATTCATACAGCTCAGCATGATTAAATATATTATGCTCAATGTAGTAATAATATGTTAATGAATTGCGAAGTAATTTAAATGATTAGCAACGCACAGTAATTAAAGAATTCTAAAATTAGGCACAATTTTACAATTCATTGCGTAATCTATATACATACGTAGATGATATTTATTTTTGAATTTTGAATTAATATTAAATATCTGTATGCTCTTTAAATTTTTTTACACGAATTTATCGCCATACATATTACATAAATCAGGGATTAAGAAAAGGTAACAAAAATTAAGTTTCAAAAATATCCTCAAATGTTAGAAGAGCTCGTGTTACCCATATGTTTTATCCTGTTTTGGAATCCGCAGTTTGTTTGTTTATTCACTCGGTTAAAAATAGTTTCAGCCCTTACAGAAAAATATAGCGTCAATCTAGATTTCCCATTTTAGAATTTATCGCTATGAGCCGAAGTTTCACCCGAACATTTCTAACTCTATATGTTTATAATTAGCAACTGCAAGGGGTTTCTTTTGAGTCAAAACTCAAAAGCATACCTTAGTAACCTTACCTAGATATTTTGCTTTCTGCTCATCTAATAATTTAAAATCGCATTGTAGAAACTTGATTAATTAAAAAATTTCCCCTGACTTTCTCATGTTACGTGTTATTTTTATAGTTCTTTATTTCTTTTAAATTTTTTTTTTTAAAAAAAATTTAAATTAATTAATTAATTAATTAACGTGGAGTCCAAATATTAACCATGCATTTAATAACTGACCTAGAAAAAAATCTAAAATTTAAGTTGAATGCCAAATGGCATCATTATTTTAATTATATGCTATAATCCAAAATTAGTAAATGCATGCTATTTTTATCTATATTAAGTGTTACCAGGCATTGAAAATGGCGTTTTTTAGGTTTTTGTAAATGACCTCAATTTTTTATTACTATGTTTTAATATTTTTAATAATATTTCTTTTACATTTTATTGCATCAATCAAGAAGAATTAAGAAAAACAAATCTTATTTTATTATTAAAATTACATACATTAACTATTTAACAATATTCTTTAAAGAAGCTCATAATAATAATCTTATACTACATGATTTTTTTTTTTTGATGATGTGATTATATGAAGAAAATTGTAACGATGATGTAAGGATTTGATTGTATTTACATTGCCGTATTTTTAAGTATTGAATGCCATAGAAGAAGACTATTTACTAATCATAAATGAAATAAAAAAAAAAAAATTATTCTAATTTTTAATTTTTTTTTAATTTTTAATCTCGGACAGATAAAAAAAAATTATTCTAAAACATGAATTAATATTGAGAATTGACCGGACCGTATCACGTGATTGTGTTATTTATGAAGATCGATACATATATATGTATTTTTTCAAAGAAACTCCAAAATAGGGTAACTGATAAATAGATTGCCATTTTAATATGTAATGTGACCAAAGGTTATTTTAGGTACTCCTTTAAAATATAGAACAATGTTGGAATGCTGATCCAATAAAAAGACCTGAAATTTTTACTATTAAGAAAAAAAAAAAATAAGAGAAATTAATAAATTATATTATCAAGATGCACCAACTAGCAATTAATAATATGTACAGTACTTGAAATAAATTTGATTTAATAGAAACTAGATCCATTGAAAAAAAGTTGAAATATGAATGAATCATTTATATCTTGCTGAGGAAGATTCTGCTGAGGAAGATTTACAATTCTTATTAACGTGACGTCATTATTAATCCGTGCACGTATTCGATTTCGTTGCCTTTGGCGTCTTTGGCGTCTTTGATCAATGCAGCGAACCATTTTCGTTTGTTTAAGAATATAATATTTTTTTATTTTTGTTGTTTTTATGAAAAAAAAAAAAAAATCTAGATGAGCGGAGTGAACCATTTTATATTGTTTTTTTTTATATATATTTCAATGAAAAAAATAAGCTTGAGTTTGGTCATTATTGGGATTTTCTATATTTACTAATTTTGTCATACAAAGTATATTCTCTAAATAGCATTCTAGAAAATCGCAATTGTCCTTATAGTTGCCAAGCAACCTTTATTAAGATTTACTTATATGTACATGACTCGATTGACTCATGATTATTATAAATAGAACTTGGCAATTTGAAATTTTTAAATCCGTTACTTTCTTAAATATACTTTATCGGTAAAACGGAAAAAGTCCTGAATTAATTAATAAGACAAGTTTTAAACGGTTAATTAACAAATTAAGCATAATTTAACCGTATTTGTCATCATATAATTATGGAAGTGATTTCCATCGAATGATATCTTTCATAATGACTTTCCTGTGTCATGTGGCCAATTTCCCGCATGATATGTGAAAAGAAATATAGTTAGTATTGAAACATGGATAAAAGGATATCGGCCGAAACAACCGTGTTGATCTAGAATCAGTCATTATTATAATTACTACTAATTTTATTTTTAAATAGAGACGGATAAATTTTTAGGCCTTATTGATAGAGATCATATTAGCCACGTTGGAATTAAGTTTCTTTAAATGGAAAAAATTTTCATTAATGAATACTTAAGCACTTTACATATTCAATTGCGTCAATCAGTTAGTAATTACGTAGAGTTTAGATTCCTGAAAAAATTAAAATCGGCATGATCCTAATAGTCTAACTACTAATAGACTGACCCAATAAATAGTCTATATAATTTGTCAATAACAAAAATACCTAGCCGTCGAAATCAGCATAATCCTAAATTCTTAATAGACCGACTTATTGTCGGTATTGGGTTGATGCACGCGCGTATCAATTTTTTTTTTTTTTTTTTTGTTATCTCTTTATTAAAAAATAGATTCTAGTAAATTTGTTTTTCGTCATTCATATGCTTTACGATTTCTTGCGCTAAAGAAAAAAAAAAAAATTGATTATCCCTACAATCGCGCATTTTATGACGTAACGCAAGTAACGTAACACCGATAACTAGTCTTATGGGCAGTCAGCTCTCGATATAAGATTATAGCGAAGAATTTAATTTGTTTGTTCGTCATAGCGAGGAATATTTGTTTTGATTGGTTAAATATCACGTATTAGGAAAAAAATATAAGGAGTTCGTAGCATCAAGAGATAACCGTATTTCGCGTAAGTAGCTTCATGTAACCATTTTATCAGTTCTTTAAATTTTTTTTTTAACTAGTGAATTTTTTTTTTAATGCGTCATTTTTATTATCTTTTGAATTATTAATTAGAATTTATTCCAAGTTTTTTATTTTTTTAAAAAGAATTTTAAAGAAAGATATTTAACGTGATAAATTCTTCGTTAGAAGTTTTTTTTACATTCTCAAAAAAAAAATCGTCAAAAATTTCGTCACCCCCATTTTTATTCATCAGTCACACATCCTTCAGTAGCAGTTTTAACATTCTTAATGTATTTATATAAAGTGCCTTTAGTAGCTTTATAAGGTGGTGCATTCCAAGTAGAACGTCTCTTTGAAAATTCTTCTTCACTTATCTCAACATTTATAGATCTCTTTTCGGCATCAATTATAATACGATCACCATCCTTCACCAAAGCAATTGGACCTCCCAATTGCGCTTCTGGTGTTATGTGTCCAATAATAAAACCCTATTAAGAATTTTTATTTTAAATTAATAATAGAAATTTAAATTTTTGATTAATGATTTATTTATCTCACAACTTACGTGACTGCCACCAGAAAATCTACCATCAGTTAATAAGGCTACATCCTGTCCAAGTCCTGCTCCCATAATCGCACTTGTAGGTGTCACTGTAATATATTCAAAGAAATGAATATACATTACTTTCAACAGAATAGCATTTTTATAGTCATACTTACACATTTCAGGCATGCCAGGACCACCTTGAGGACCTTCATATCTAATAATGATAACTTGTCCTTTCTTAATTTCACCTTTTTCAAAAGCTTTCAACATTTCTGCTTCCCCTTCAAAAACTTTTGCAACACCTTCAAATTTTAACCCTTCTTTACCAGTAATTTTTGCTACGGAACCATCAGGAGCCAAATTACCATATAAGATTTGGATATGTCCTGTTGGTTTTATTGGTTTTGATAACGGATAAATTATATCTTGATCTTCAAATGAAAGTTTTGGAACATCTGATAAATTTTCTGCTATAGTTTTTCCTGTTACTGTTAATACATCTCCATGAATTAAATTATTTTCCAACAAATATTTTAATACCGCTATATATAATCACCAAGAAGAGTTAGATGTGTGAGTTATGAAAATTAAATAATTCATTATATTTACCTGGTATTCCTCCAATTTTATGTAAGTCCTCCATAACATATTTTCCACTATATTATTTTTTTTTTTTTAAAAAAAAAAAAAGTTAATTTGAAATCCTTTTATTGTTTGTTTTTCCATTTCTTAAATAATTTACCTTGGTTTCAAATCAGCCAAAAATGGAGTTTTATCACTAATTTTCTGAAAATCCTCTAAATTTAACGTTATATCAACGGATTTAGCAATGGCAATTAAATGCAATACAGCATTAGTAGAACCACCTAATATCATCGTAAGGACTATCGCATTTTCAAATGCTTTACGTGTCATGATATCTCTTGGCTTAATATCTTTTTCTAACAAATTTCTAATAGCCCAACCAGCTTCTAAACATTCATCAAGTTTTTCTGGATATTCTGCTGGTGTTGAACTACTATATGGAAGTGCCATTCCCATTGCTTCAATAATCGATGCCACTATTAAAATAAATAAGATTTACATCTAAATAGGAAAATTTCTACCAAAGAATTTCTTTAAACAAATTTAATATTACTTGTATTGGCGGTATACATTCCACCACAAGCACCAGGTCCAGGACATGCGTGTCTCACAATATCATATCTTTCATCTTCAGTAATTTTTCCGGCAACGTAAGATCCATATGATTGAAATGCTGATATGATATCTAAATCTCCTTTTACACAAGTTCCTTGACCTGGACGTATAGTACCACCATAAATCATCAATGATGGACGATTATGACGTCCCATTGCAATTAAACAACCTGGCATATTTTTATCACATCCTGGTAATGATATATTTGCATCATACCATTGTCCTCCCATAACCTTAGGAAAAAAAAAAAAAAAAAATTAGTGATAAATTATACATAAAATAAAGTGAAATCACGTTAATTATGATCTTACGGTTTCAATTGAATCAGCGATTAAGTCTCTGCTTTGTAATGAATAACACATAGCTTTTGTACCCATACTAATAGCATCGCTAACGCCAACTGTATTAAATCTATATCCAATCATTCCAGCCTTTGCTACACCCTCTTTTACTTTATTTGCTAAATCCAATAAATGCATATTACATGGGTTACCCTCATACCATCTATAATAAAAATCATTAGATAAAAAAAAAAAAAAAAAAAATTTGATAAATGGATACATGAATAAAACTTACACACTGCTGATTCCAACTTGTGCTTTGTCCATATCCTCAGGTTTTAAACCTGTTGCATATACTACAAAAAAAGAGCAGTTTAATAAATAAGAAGGTTTTAACGCATTTATAAAGAAATGGATTAATTTTTTTTCTTACACATTGCTTGAGAAGCTCCTTGGGATTTTGGTTGAGTAATATTTTTACTATATTTATTTATTTCCAAAGTGCTACTACCACTATATCTTCTAGTAAATTTATGACTATAAATGATTTTTTTTTTTTTTAAAAAAAAAAAAAATCTAATTAGTTAAGAATCAGTTGTTAAAAAACATAACATTATTTTAATTACATTTGAACTTGACCGGCTATTTGACCTGCCACACCAGAACTTTTTCTTACAAAGTTTGACATCATTATAAGATCTCTATATTGTTGAGATTCAATAAAATATCGAATTAATTGACTTGTCGAAAGAAAGTAGTGCAAAGTAATATAACTACTACCTTGAAGAGATTAAAAGGTTGAAAAATTGGATTTCAAGATCGTTTTCTTTAGAAACGAATATGAATTTTAAAGAATTTTCAATTGACGATATTATTTTTTCTTTTTTGAATTCGGACGGAAAGTTTTTAACAAATAACAATTAATTTAAAAAACGTAACGAAAATTTTATTGTTTATTTTTTTTTTTTTTAAAAAAAAAAAAAAAAATAAATAAAATAATGTAAATAAAATATAATAATAAGAAAGAGATCCAAAGGTATTTAAGTTGAAAAAAAAAAAAATTTTTTTTTTTTTTTTTAACGATTTTCTCGATCAGTTATCAAAGATTCTTAAAAAGAGGATCTAAACTGAAAAAATATTTAACAATGAAACACGTGATTTTTGGTGATTTCATAAAAAACTGCAACATTTTGCCATATATGTTAAATAAGGTTTGTAGTGTTATACAGCAATTATTAAATACATTTTATAAGCGGTACACGACGTCTATTTTTCATTGAAAGAGAAAGAGTATTTTTTTTACAAAGCTATATATAATATATATATATATATAAAAAACAAAAAAAAAATTTACAAGTAAATGAAACAAAAAAAAGCTATATTATTATTGTTATTACAATTATTACTATATATTTTTTTCCTTTCCTTTTTTTTTTAATATTACTATACATATTTAACGGCGTTATACGGGTGAATCTGCTGAACTGGTATTTGTATTTGTTGTTGTTGTTGTGGTTGTATCTGCTGTTATATCATTTTTTGTTGTTGTTGAGGATAATTTTTCATCATCATTCACCTTTATAACAATTATATTTGAAATTGATTTTGAATCTGCCTGAGAATTCGAACCCTCCTCTTTCTCTATTTTTTGATGAATTTTACTAAGAACGTTCAAACTTCCCTTTGAATGTAATTTTGCCAATTTTTGAGCATGATGAGCGATTCTTAACTTATTATCATCATCTACGTTATAAAACCATTCACCCAAAATAACTTCACCTAAAATAAGTAGTAAAACAATTTCAGGTACACATTCAAATACGTAAAAGACCCACTCATAAAAATAAATAGGAGTGGATTCTTGTGAGAAGGAAACAAATGTTCTATAAACTAATTCAATTAATAATAAAGCTGCTGAAGTGAATAATACTAAAGCTTTCAACTGTTTTCTAATTGCTACTTCCCCATATTTTAAAGCAAAATAAGCCACCAATAATATATAAATAATTATTAAACATAAAAATCCTAATGAAGAAGTTTTTCGAAGTATTGAAGTTAAATAAATATTTCGTGGTGCAAATGTTTCTCCGGTTGCTCCTATTATTGAGAATATTGGTGAGACTAATTTTAAAAATGTTATTAAATTTTTTTCATAATTTGGTAAAGTAATTGTTTTTCCTCCAATTAATATGAGAAGCCAATCTGACAATAATATATATAATCCTTCAAGTATAACAAAAAATCCTCCTAATAATAAAACATTTGAAGTAACTCCAAGAACTAATGAACCGGGATTTGGTGACCATGCAATACGAAAGATGAAAAGACAAGTTCTTAATAAACTGAATATTAATAAATTTAAATATATCGCTCGTTTTAATTTTATAAATTTGAAAAAGTGAAGTATTGACATTGATGCGAATGATACAAAAAAACATATTGACGGTATTAATCTTGGAGTTATAACCAATGAAGAATCTTGTGATGTTGACGTTGACATTTTGTTTGTTTTAACGTAAAGAAAATTCCCGATAGAAGATACAACCGATTGTAGAAATATTAGATATATATAAGTTTTTAAGTATACTAGGTACAAAAACTTTAAATAACTTTTTTTAAAGGTAAAAATTTTTTTTTCTTTAAAAAAAAAAAAAAAGAAAAAAAAAAAGAAAATTTAAGGCTTTTAAAGTATTTATTTATTAAAAAAATCCCAGGAAACCAGAATACGAAATATTTGAAAAGAAAGTGTAGTTCAAAATTCTTGGCACACATGGAACATATTTAAACGATTCCTAATTTGGATATTGCCAAGACTATTTTTTTGGAAATTTTTGTTGAAATCTTTCAATGCCAAGACAAGAATCACCGGAAATTATGTGATAATGTCGTGCAAGACTTCAAAAGCTATACTGTAACATATAATTCTATTGTGTTATCTTAATTATCTTACTGCGCATTTCTACGTCGAAAGGTAAAATGTTAATTTTAATCCATTCTAAATATATATAAGTTCGCGCATATATCTTAAAAATTTTTTTAGAAAAGTTATCTTGTTTTAGAATTATTTTTAGACTTTTTTTTTTTTTTTTTTATTGTCCATTCCTTATTTGAATATTTATTTTTTGAAATGAACTTTTTTCGTGACCGAGATAAATATTAAAGATCAATATGTTCCCATGAATGTAATAAAGTTTTTATATTTATAATCATGTTGAAATACTCCGCTAGAACCGTTAGAAGACCTGATAATGAAGTAACACGAAATTTTTACATTATTATCAACATTTACGTGGCCTTTAGCGAAAGTCTTCGATCAGATCTACGTAATGATCTACGCACTAATACTATCAAGAAATTTGTGCTACATCTTACTAATCCCGGATTGTCTCGTTTTTAATTAATTAGAATGTTTGAGATGCTTAATTATTTTTAGATTTTGATTTCAAAGATCAGGTATGAAGCTTAGTATAAATGTTTTGGCCCTAGGAATAGGGCTGTTTTTCTCAGCTTTTTATAGAATTACTGAAGCTGTCGATGGTAAGCTCAACAAAGTTTTTTGTCCCGTAGAACGAATATTTTGATCTTTAATTCTGTTACAAACATTCGTTAATTTCCTATTTTATTCTTTTTAGCTTCAGAGTATTTCGTGAGCTCTTTACCAGGTCTACCAGATAATTCGAACTTAAAACTTCATGCTGGGTAAGATTTATGTAGATTTTATTTTTAACGTCAATTTTTAATTTGCTAAATTATTATAATGATTTTTTCTCATTTAGACATATTACGACTGATCCAAAAACAAATTCAAATGTGTTTTTTTGGTTAATTCATAATCGACATATTTCTGATATACCTAAATTTGTAAGATTAATTGATATTTAACGTAAATTTTATATTTATTCTAATGCATATATATTTATGCTAATATCTTTTATTTAATTACTTGTTAAATAGATTATTTGGCTTAATGGAGGTATGCAGCTTAAATAATGATTTTTTTAAATCATAAAACTTTTTATATTGAATCCTTTTTAAATTGGTATAATAGGTCCCGGGTGGTAAGTTTAATATCTATAATTAGTGAAGAAAAAAGGGGGAGAGGGAAGGAGGGAAGGAAAGAAAGGAGGATAAAGGCTGTTAATAACTCTTAATTTATTGATTTCAATTTTTTTTTTTCTTATTTAATATTAGTTCGAGGTAAGTTTATCGTATCTTTGATGCAAGATATTTATATATGTACTTGATTAATTTGTCATTTAATCATTTAAATATCTTTATAAAAATTTAACGTATTTAGTATGGACGGATTATTTCTCGAGAATGGGCCTTGGAGAATGAATGATGATCAGACTTTAAGATTAGTTGATGGATCATGGGATGAATATGCCAATGTATTATATGGTATAAATAATTATGTACTTATATCCATTATTTCATTAAAAGAATTGAATTATTAATGTCAACGTCGTTTTTGTTTAATGGTTTATAGTGGATTTTCCCGTAGGAACAGGATTTAGTTTTGCCAATAGTAATAGTTATCCGAGAAATGTGACGCAGGTATTTTTGTATTAAGCAACGCTTATTGGTTATTATGAACTAATTAATCACAATTTTTAATTTAATTATTTATATTAGGTAGTATCGCATTTCCTATCGTTTCTTGATAAATTTTTTGAAAGTTTCCCTGAATATTCAAAGGATCATGTAAGTTGGGATCATCTAAAGAAATTGTTAATATTATTCGAATTACATTATTAATTTATTATATTTAATATTAGATGTATTTAAGCGGGGAAAGTTTTGCTGGTACATTTATTCCATATATAGCTGCTTCTATTTTGAAGAGAAATCATGAAAGGAAAACTCCCGATTACAACAAGGTATTTATTTTTAATAATATCGATTTTTTTTCTGAAATAAAGTATATATAAATAATCTGGTGTTTTTTTTTTCAGTATAACTTAAAAGGTATTGCTATCGGTAACGGATGGATTGATCCAGTTTCACAGGTATGAATCAACAACAAAAGATGAATAATTTATAACATAAATTAATACAAGATTATATTATACTTAGTACAATGCATATTACACCTTTTCAGTTGAAAAAGGACTATTAGATGGTGAAGATAAGGTAATAGTTATATAAAAGAAAAAAAAATTTTTTCTTTTTTTTTTTCTTAAATTTTTTCTTTTTTAGGATACGGCTGAAAGTCAATGGAAACAATGTATGGAAGAACAGAAAAAGAAACCATCTATACATTTAGATATATGCGAACAAATTCTTCAAACTGTATCAAAACATTCTATTCAAAGGTAATGTCATAAATCAGATAATGTTAACGTATCATATTAAATTATTGAACCTTTTTTTTTACGTTTTAGAGTTGGAGAAAATGATACATGTATAAACCAATATGATATTAGAGATCATTCAGATTCTTTTCCTTCTTGTGGATCTAAATGGCCTTATGAACTTTCCGATATTACAACTTATTTAAGGGTAATTAAATTTCTTTCACATAATATAGTAAGAAGTTTAGGTTGTGATTACAATGAAAAAAAAATTAATAAAATTTTCTTTCGTAGAGACCGGATGTTATTTCAGCTATTCATGCGGAAGCACAGCAAATCGGATGGATTGAATGTAATCATGGAGTCGGAAGAGGTTTTGATAATGACGAAAGTCCGCCTTCTGTTACCGTAAGTATCTATAATATTATCGAAAGTGGTATATTATTTTGAATGGCGGTACAACTAACGGCTAATTTCTTACGCTGATCCATTTATTTATTTTATAGTTACTCCCAGCTTTATTGAAACAAATCAATGTATTATTATATAAGTATGTTAAATTTTACTTATTGATGACCAATCATAAATTGTTCAATTTATTTATATGATATTTATTTTTACTTTGATAGTGGAGATCAGGATTTAATTTGCAACACAAATGGAATGGAAGATATGTTAAAGAATTTAGAATGGAACGGATATAAAGGCTTCCAAGTATATATAACCTATTATACTCTAATTTCAAAAATGAATATATTTTAACAAAAGTTTCTAAAATTTTAGAACCTTACAGCTCTACCATATTTTGTAAATTACACAAACGTAGGACACATATTATCGGAAAGAAATTTGACATATATAGTGGTATATAATTCGAGTCATATGGTACCTTATGACGAACCAATAGTTAGTATGGATATGATGTACAGATTTATGGGATTAGACCATCATCTCGTTAGTAAATGGTCTTCTAGTATTGGATTTGAGGTAAGTAAGAGTAAAAGCAAGAGCGTAATGAAGAGATCGTGTTAAATTACTTTTATTGGAATAGGATTCTATCGGAGATATTCCAAGTGATGATGTGTCTGATAACGAAAACACGAATAAATATTATAATGCGTAAGTGTTTTTTGATGCATCATCGTGGATTTTTTTAATCATTAAATATTTCATATATTAAGGAAATCTTTTTTTTTATAGTGGAACATTTATGCTTGTAGTCATTATACTCGGAATAGTTGGATTTGGAGCATTTGTATGCCGTAATAGATTAAGAAAACGTAGAAATACAAGTCAAGCTATGAAAGATGCTGTTGAAAGTCAAATTGGTGAAATGTATGTAAATTGCTTTTTTTTACGCATCCATTAAAAATACTTTAATTGTTTAATCTAAAAAATAATTGTTAATATATAGGGATGAATTGGTGATAGAATCACCATTGTTCCAATCAGATGATGTAGATCACTTTGGAGATAGTGATCCAGATGATGATGATAATGCATCATCAAAAAATGCTGGTGGTAATAAGATCAGAGAACGAAATCAAGGAGGTAGATATCAAGATAATGATGATAATGATAGAGAAGAAAGAATGAGGTTAAGGCCCAGTGATGAAAGATAGCTATTATATCTTTGAAAAAAAAAATATATATATATATATTTATATAGTTATTTAGAAAAGCGAATATTGTGATTTTAATATAAAATATCTTTTAAAAAATTATTAAAATTATTTTAGTTTAAGAAAAAAAATGTTATTTCATACCTGTGTATTAAAATTAAAATGTTTAATTTAGATATTAATTATTATGTATTTTTCTGAAAATAGATTCTTAAGAAAGTTTTTAATTTAATGAAGAAAATTTAATAATGTAATGGTTTGGTTTTGGTGTTCTGGCGAAATAGTGTGAGAAATTTTACGTTCGATTTCCGTGATTTGATCTCGATAAAAGTCTAATGTTTTTAATCTTACATTTATACGATCAACCATATATTTGCTCAATATTTTGATCATATAATTGGCACCGATCCCTTTATTGTAAAATCTTTTAATAACAAAAAAAGTGTGACCGATTATCTTAAAATATCACTCATTTAATATTCTCGTCAAAGATTGTTATTATACAGTATCTATTTACAAAACTGAATTACATTTAAGATAAGTAATTTTATTATGTTCATCTTCAGAAATGGGTTTCGATGAAATGTTTTTAGAATGAAGTGATGTGATCTGTATTTCCATCTAAGAGTTGGCTTGATATTATTAGAAAGATTTCCACTATGATTCAGTTATACTCCCCCATCATATTGCATCATTTTATTACGATACGATATGAAGCAACTTTTTGTAATATTGTGAGCAAAATTATATGTTTACAAAGGCAGAATGTCCAGAATTAATTTGAACTGATGAAAGAAAAAGACGTAAGATTACATTTTTTTTAGGGTGAAAGGATGAAATGCAATACCGTATGGAATATCAGAATAAGATTGTAAGTGTAGGCTTCTGTATAAATGGTTGAACTATTTAATAATAATCAATAGAAACTTAGAATGGTTGATTCTTACTTGTCATCTTTTTTCGCTATATCAGGACATATTTAAATCTTGATTATGAAAAACATTAGATCATCTATTGAATTGGACTAACAGCTAACTTGATTCCGTAATACCGAATACTTCCTTAGATGCTAAGAGATTGTGTGAGTGTACTATCATCATTCGAAGGGGATTGATAAACACGATAGCGACGAGTTCTTTGTGGAAAAAAAAAACCATTATTTTTTGTGATCAATTCTAATTACACAAAAGCCTATATTTAGTTTAAATGGTTATATATAAAAAGGTTAGTTTTGTATAGAAAGAATTCCTTTCTTTGATAATTGCAGCCAGCATTACACGATACCGACCATGGAGAGATAACTGTAATCTTCTTATTGCCTATTTTATCGAGTAATAGGTTATCGGAGAGTAATTCTTCCGTACTGTCCCACGCCATATCATATGTCATATATAAGATCTTTTCCCTTTGGGTATTATTTTCTCGGATGAAATGCAAAGTTTCTTTTTTTTCTTTATAAAGTTTAAAGTTGTGAAAAGAAATATTATAATAAAGAAATTAATAAATAATAGCACGTTTCAGATACGATAAAACTTGTTGGTTCTTGATGTATTTGGAGATGAATTAGTCACGGTAAATATCAAAAGGACCATAAAAAGAACATTTAATTTTAATTTAATGTTTTTAAAGTTTTTTAAATTTTTCGAAACATAAAGGAGGCGGGACAGTAAACAAACAATCATGTTAAAATGAAATGATAATGCAAGCGAGAATTACATGAATACATGGATGTGCAACGACTTAATGCATAATAAATAATGGATACTTTCAGGGAATGATGCATTAGGGTTGTACTGACCTGACGTCTTGTCGTTAAAAAAATGCAAGAATGCGTGATAATAATGGAAATCGAAAAAAAGGTTTCATTTATGAATTAAAATATTTGTTAAACATTAAAAACGCCATCCAAAAAGAAATTTTGAAAGGGAATTTTTAAATAATTGCATTATGTGTATATAAATGTAATGTACTCGGGCGCATTAACTGCTTAAACCTTATTGAACATTTCCCTCTGATTACATTTTTTTAAACCTATCTTATAATGTCTTCTTTCTGTTCTGATTTTTAAGTAATTACATATAGGTATACAATGTAATGTACTTAGGCGCATTTACCGTTTAAACCTTATTGAACGATTCCTCTTTTTACATTTTTAATCGTATCTCTTACAATGTCTTCTTTCTGTTCTAATTTTTAAATAATTACATAATGTAATGTACTTAGGCGTAATTATCTTTTTAACCTTACTGAACATTTCTCTCTGATTACATGTTTAATCATATCTCTTATAATCACTTCTTTCCATTCTGAATTTTTTTTTTTGAAACAAAAAAAAAAATAAATAAACCTAAATTTTCGAAGATTAGAACAAAATATGCATGGAATCTTTGAAAGTTATCAATTTAAAAATCAAGAGGTAAAGATCTAGCTAAAAAAAGTAAATATTTTTTAACGGAAGAGTCAAAATGAAATAACCAACTTTAGTTATGCATAAAAGTTATGCGTTAGACAGAAATATGTGAGAGTTTAAAAAGTTTATATCATAATCAGAATGTGAAGTCATGCAAAAGTGCATGAAAAATTAAAAAACGCGAATGAGTCATTTTTATTATGTAAATAAGATTCATACAGTATTATAGGCTTACCACCGGATTCAAAAAAAAAGATCGTGGAATTTATCGTAACTTATTCGCACGCCTCCACGCCTATGTAACTAACCATAAACTGCATATTATGTCATATTTGAGTGACAAATAACTCTTGAGGTATTTATGCTCAGTATGCATTGGGGTGATAAATAAAAAAGTATTATTTAATAATAATAATAATAATAATATCGAAAAAAGGAAACATAATAACGAATAATTAATTATAGTATCTTTTTGATAATAAATTTTTGGTAATTTTGAATCGTGAAGTTTTTTATTTTTTTTTCCTTTTTAAACAAAATCAGATAACAAAAATTAACTAAAAATTTTTAGTTATAAATTCCTTACCTTTTTTTGTAACATCTTATGAAAAATAGATCACATGTTTAGAATATAACTTTACAGTTTTTAGAAGGTATAATCAATTTCTTGAATTAGCTACATTAATCCTGTACAGCCCGAGAATTTCTTTGCTTTCGATAGTAAACACGAAAACAAAAAAAAAAATTATTATTTTTTTTTTTTTTTTGAACAAAGACTTTTGAAGTTGAATATTGTTCAAAAAAAAAAAAAAAATTTTTTTTCAACAGATTAGATTTTTTTTTTTTTTTTCCAAAGAAACAAGCCATTTTTAATTTCATCTACATCTTTTTTTTTCATTTCTTTATTTGTGATGATTAAAAAAAAAAAACGGTTAATTGTGATTTGTACTTAACTGGATTATGTGCGTGCCTGTGGGAAATAATTTACGTGCACAAAACTAATCGTGTAAAAATGAAACAAGTTTTAATTTCGTTATTTTAAATGTTAATTTCAGATTTAGCCAAGTCGTGAAAAAAAAAAAACACTGCGGAATCTAAAAGTGGTCAAATGAAATTTATCAATATCCGGTTGTGTGACATTAAATAATGATCATCTGACAATATCTTTATGCGTTACAAAATTATTTGACATTAGGAAATAACCGGTTAGTTACCCCATTAGTAAAGGTTTTTGTATTCTAGAAATAGTCAAATAAAGGAAATCCCTCGGAGCATTTTAACTAAAAAAATTTTCATAACTAAATTTTATAATCCTATTGAAATTTTACTAAATTGGTTAAAATTAAAAAAAAATCCCTTAATTATCAGATTAAGATAATAATAAGCTTAAATTATCTTTTTTACTCCCCGATGACTCATATAATCTGAATGATCATACGACATAAACGCAATAAAGCAAGGGGCTCCCATTTTACGTCAACAAGTTTTATTATTAGCGTTTGGTATACATAATAATAATGATAGTACAACTTCATCCTATTATTAGTATATGTTGTCATTAATTAGTTTATGCTACGCATCTTCTAGGTTAAAAAGTAAATGTTTATTTTTGAACGACCAATGCTTATTATTTTATTATTATCGTCTTTGTAATTTGTTTTTTTTTCTTTTCTTTCACAAAAAGAGTTTATGGAATTCAAGGAATCTTACGTGTATATGATACACGTATGGTTCCATTTCCTATGATGATGATCTGTGACTTTGTGCCAAACAATGTGCAAGACTGCTCCAACGTGCTTATAAAATTAATATGTCCATTTAAGGTCTCCTTATTTTCCCGCGTAAAAACAAGTTCTAATAATTACAAAAAAAAAAAAAAAAAAAAAAGAAAAAAAAAAACAAAACAAAACAACAAATAAAAAAAAAAATTATCTTTGTTTGACAATGTGATCTTTTTTTTTGGAATTAAAAATTGAAGGAAAAAAAAAAAAAAAAAAAAATTTTGTCATTACTGCTTAATAAAATTCTTTCCCCGATTCTCCTTGGTATTAGTATTAACAAATTTTAGGAAAGTGATAATTATGCATAAAACGTCATCAAAAGGAGAACCTTAACTGTTAATCTATTATTAGCTGGAAAAAAAAATGAATACTATAAATAGTTATTTTCAAAGGTGTTTTGAAGAAAAAATATTTTGCAGCATATATAGTACACAACAGCACATGATTGCACAATATAGAAGTCCGGGTAAATATATTGGCAGAGCGGCAGATGACTCATCTGTTAAATAAGTATATCAATTTTATTATATTTCCTGGTTTAAGTAATTTTCTTTGTGGTCTTTGATCTACAAACTTTAATTTATATAACAATAATATATTTACATCTAATCTATGACCGACAGGATCACGAGAACGTTTTTTTAACCTTGTGGGTGCACCCGTGTTCGATTCCCCGACTTTTTTTTTTTTTTTTAGATTGAAAAAAATAATATAAAAAGGCTCCAATTTTCCTCAAGAAGGTTTCCTCGTAATTATACCAATCTTTTTTTTTTAAACAGCAAACTACTCAAACAACTCTTTTTTATTTATTTTTGAACGTATTTTTTTTTACTGCAAATATTAAAAAAAAATATTTTAATTATTTTTTCTTTCACCAAGAAAGAAAAATTTGTAAATCACACATTCTCTCTATCTCTTTTTTTTGACCGTTTAACTACGTTTTCAAAAAAAAAAATTTCAATTTTTTTTTTTTTTAATATTTGCAATTTGCAACGATAATTAATTAATTGATTGATAATTAATTTTATCATCTTTTTTTCTTTTATCACAAAAGAATTTCTTTGGTTTTTTCTTAAAAAAAACTTAATCTTTCGTTGAGAAAATGTCATCTTACGCTAAAACAAAGAAAGGACTTAAAACTGCCAAAAAAGGTGGAAAAGTTTCTCCTGATCAAGCTCTTATCAACGACTTCTTGCAACTCCCTAAAGCTAAATCTAAAGCTAAAAAATCTAGCAAACTTGGTTTCAGTCCAGTATGTTCATAAATTTATTATAATATATACAATTTATTCGATGTCATTTTTTTAATGCCCATCATAACTAATTTGATCTTTTTTTTCTACAGTTTATCGCTGAGGAAAATGAAAAGGCCTACCAATTAACTGCGGAATTTATGAAAATCGCAAATGATAATCCTGATGACCCCATCAAAAAAGTTCTTGAGCGCGCGAAAGTCGAATCTGAAACTAAGGATACTCAATTAGTTCAAACTGCTTTGTTGTCTTTTATTACTTATCATCCGGCTGCTCGTAAGAAAAATTTGCGTATTCCTCCAGCGGTTCAACGTTCTCCTGGAACATCTGTTCCCAAGAAGAAGAAAATTCAATTGGCTCCTGGTCCTGTTGTATCCCATGAAAAAGCTGAAGAAGCTGATGATGATATTGAATCATATATGAACTGGTATAGAGAAGATCCTAATCTCAGTGAACATCACGAGCATTGGCATATCGTCTACAATAATACTGGCATTCCTAATCCTAAAAATCCTTTGGGAGATCGTGTTCATAAGGATCGACATGGCGAATTATTCATTTACATGCATCGACAAATGCTGGCAAGATATGATGTCGAACGTCTAGGATTGGGCTTACCTTTGATTAAACCTTTGGATGATTATCGTGGCCCAATTTTGGAAAAATATAAGCCTAACGAAAATTTGGTTGATAGAAAAGACGATTATACTACGTTTGGATCTCGTGAATCTAATACAAAACTTCGTGGTTCTGAAATTTTCTCACTTGAACATATGGAAACTAGCCGCAAAAGGGTCGAAGAAGCTATCAAAGCCGGTCAATTTTATGATGGTACTAAAATAGATATTAATTTGTTGGGCGCTATTATTGAATCTTATCAACTCAAAGGAGTAGAGAAATTGATTGATTATTATGGTAGTTTACATGGAGCCGGTCACGTTAATCTAGCACTTTGTACCGATGATCCTGGTGTGATGTATGATACGCGCGTTGCTGCACGTGATCCTGCATTTTGGAGATGGCATCGTCATATAGACGATCTGATCGATTCATGGGAAGAAAAACAGGAACCTAATAACTTTTCCGATCAACCACCGGTAAAACTACAAGATGTCATTTTTACATTCAAAAATCAATTACCTATAAGTCATGGAGAAACCGAAGATATAGAAGCAGCTGCATTTGGTGAACAGACGTTCGGTGGAGAAAATTTTTGCAAGGATGTATCAAATAACAAGCTCGTTACAAATGAATTACAAACGAGAATGAAGACTAGAACGTGGGTACACATTGAAGATTCAGGGTCAAGTGAGGAGATTGATTATTTATTCCCGAGGGAATTTTATTATTTCTTCCGTGTTGAAAATACTTCTTCATCTCCATTTGATGGTACATTCCGCGTCTTCCTAGTACCAGAGGAATTAGCTGATTCAAGACGTCATTGGATTGAGTTGGATAAATTCAAGGAAACTATACCTGCTAATAGTAAAGTGGTAGTATGTCGTGACAGTGATATGTCATCAGTCGTACGTCAACCTCCACAGAAAACCAAAGATGAAATGGACGATACGTCACTTCCTATTGATGAAGAAGATTCAAATAATCCGAACAAAACATTTTGTGATTGTGGTTGGCCTTACCATCTACTCATACCCAGAGGAAGGAAAGGAGGAATGAAATTTAAATTGTTAGTATTTATTTCCGATTGGGCTCAAGACGAAGTGCCAAGAATAAGTAGATGTGGAAGTATTAGTTACTGCGGTGCTGAAGGACCGGCTGAAAAATATCCTGATAGTAAACCAATGGGTTATCCACTTGATAGACCGTTCAAAAATAAATCTTATAAAGAGGTAAGCAAAGAATTTTCGAAATTTTGTCATTGAGGAAAAATTTAATTTTTAATAATATTAATTTTTATCTTATTTTAATTTCACAGACGTTTGCTGGATTAAATAATGCAATAATTAGAGATGTTAGCATTAATTGGGTTGATGAAGCATGGGAAGAAGTCTTCGATGATTGTTAATCAACCCGCTGTAAATACAATAACATAAATTCTGGAAATTTGTTAAATATTTATTTCATTTTATAATTTTACATATTTTTTATAAATACTTTTAATAATCGACCTTATTTCAAATTTACAAAAAAAAAAAAAAAAAAAAAAAACTATTTACTAAAATCTAAGCTTAAGGTTTTCTAAGATATATAATTTTTTTAAAGATTTTAAGTATAGCGTTTTTTTTATATGATTTGATTTCTTAAAAGCTAGCTTTTTTGTATATATGAACATTTTTTTTTCAGACATTCTTTTTTTCTTATTTTACTTTGCATCAATTATTTTTTTTTTTTTTAATTTATTTTCGATCGAAAAATTATGTATTCCAATATAAGTTTTTGGCCAAAACTTTTTTGGAACATTATGAAAATTTTTTTTTCAGTATTTTTTTTTTTTATTATTATTAATAAAACATAGAAAAATGCAAAAAAAATTTTTTATAAATATAAACTTTGAAACGCGTGATGAGTTTTTGTATCAAATGTTCATTTATATTGAGATCATAATATAATTTCTTGTAAAACCGTTAGGTGAGAAAGCAATGTCTTTGATTTATTGAAGAAACATTTTGCAGGTATATATATAAATGGTAGTTAAGCGAAAATATACTTGATTGAATGGTTTAAATTTTCAAATTGATGTATTTAAGCTTCGATACAAAAAAAAATTTTTTTATTCCATCTATATTATTATTACATTACGATTACAGATTATAAATTAATACAAAATTAATAATTATACAACTATTACAAAATTATTAAAATTATTAAAAAAAAAGTTCGAGATATACTGTATATATATAAAATTATTAAAATCTTTTTTTTTCCTCTATTTAATTGTAAAAGTTAAAGGTTAGTAATTATAACACCTTTTTTTTTTTAACTATTTAAATATTCATCCCAATTAACTTCAAAATACTTCTTCTTAAACCAACTGGAAGGTTTCTTTAGCTTCCTTTGCTTGACACCATGAAATTTGGTAACATAATAAATATATCTTCCATCGTCAAAATTGTCAATATAGGCAGGAAATTCATTAACTTTATGTTGTAAGCAATGCAATTCGATTGGTATATATGAGTGTATTTCGGATGGTGGTTGTACAGACATCGAAGAAGAATCAGATTTAATAGATAAAGCAGGAGAGGATTGAGAATGAGAAGATTCAACAGCACAACTAATAGAAATTGATGATGATGATGATAATGCGTTCGATTCTTTCTTTAACTTATCGATCTGGAGGACAATTGGTGTGATGCCTACCGGGTTGAGTGCATTGTAACGAGAGAGATTGTTACGAACCGAAGGTTGAGATTGAATATTATTAACTGATGTTCTCGGAGAATTATTATTATATTGAAATTGAATATGACTATAAATTGACGCTCTTGGAGAATTATTATTACACTGAGTTTGAATATTACAAATTGACGTTCTTGGTGAATTAGTAGAATTATTACAAATTACCAGTGAATGTTGAGAAGAATTATTAAGAATCGATGTTTGTGGAGAATTTTGTGTTGAATCAAAATTTTGTAAAGAGATTTTTTCAATTGAATCAACGGTTGCTGTTTTAATAATTGATTCTTCATTGAACGTAATTATTGCTGAAAGGATCGTTGGATTGGATGAACCTGTTGAAAAAATTGAAGATGATTGTAATTTTGAAATATCACATTCAGTGCATCCGCAATTCGCAACAGCATAACATGCGGGTTTGTAATAATCCAAATTTGTAAGATTTTTCTGATTTTATTCAAGGAAATTTGGTTTTAATAAAATTTAAAAATATGAAAAAGAAAAAAAAAAAATAGTACACTAACCTTTTCAACGCGTTTAACTATAACCTATAACAATGCGCATTTATTTTTTAATATCACTTTAAATTATGAGATCGCAATAAAAAAAAAAAGAAAATATTTATCAAATCAAATCTTACCATCTTTCCATTTTTAATACATTTTGCTGTCACGATATGACTTTTTTGCCCTTTATGACAGCGTACTTTGAACTTTTTGAATTTGTTAAAAATATTAAAATACCATTTAGTTTTATAATTTTGTGCTTTTGAACATTTGACAATTTCATAAGTTTCTGGTGAAAGTTCATTTAATTTTTTAATAATTTTAGGATCACAACAAGGATCAGATGTTTTCTGTTCGATATAAATAGCTCCAACGGAATGTCTTCTCATATCTTGAACTTTTTTAAATGAGCGTGATGATGCTGATTTACGCAGCATATGTATTTTACCACTATCATCATGTTCTTCAAAAGATACTGGATGAATGATTTCAGTTTCAATATTTTCAGGTATGGAAGTTATGTTGGAAGGACGTCTTACATTCGAAGAACTCAAAGATAATGAACTTTCCGAACTAGAACTAATTGATTGTTGTGATTGTTGATTATTATATAAAGAAAGGCGCGAATTGCGTGCATTGTTAATCGCACGTCTTTTTAAAAACATTACTAAAAAGTATAATTATTGTAAGTAAAAAAATAGAAAAAATTATTCTTTTTTGAACAAAAAGAGGAAAAAAAAAATTATATTTTTTGGTTGAGATGATTAATACTTTTATACTCCTTTGTCCTTTCAATCAGTTGCCCATTTTTAGAAGTAAAACAATGTTCTTTCAAATATAATCATTCAAAATGAAAAGTACACTATACTATGGACTTTTTATAGATTTTGTCTCAAACTATAAAGCATTCAAAAAAAAAAAGGTATGAAAGTAAAAAGTCGGCAAAAATTACCTGTTTTGTTTAGATTGATTACGCATTGTTTATCTTTCATTTTAGCTCTTTCTTATTACGTAATAGTCGTAATGGTCTTGTAACGCAGATTCCCGATTACTTTCAATGTTTGCAGATCGAGTATAATTGTGTTGTGTTCGAAAAAATAACAAGGTTCCCGATGAGGGATCGTGATACAGTAAATCTTTTCATTTTTGTATAACGAATGTTCAAGAGAAAGAATTTATTTAAAGATTAAAGAATTTCCAAATTAGAATTTACAATGCATTAAAATGTGATGACGATCTATGATATTCGATAATCCACAGATTTAATCAAAAAAAGAATACATTTTTTCTGTATGTTACGATATTACGTCATGTGATGTACAGTATGACTTTCATGAAATTTTATGAGACAAGTACCCGGCGAACTGTAAAATGAATTTACGAAAAATATAATATAGTTCCTCCTTTTCCTCTATTAATGTACTATTTTTTTGTATAAAACTGCTGTTCAAATTTATAAATTATTCTTTGTAAAAGTTATACGGTAGATAACTTTAATAAAGGACCCCGAAATATATATATAGAGGTCTAGACTATGCTGTACGCAAAGGTATTCTAAAAGGTCGGTACGCAAAATTAGCACACAATATCGAAAAACTGGAGAAGATAAACAAACTAAATCTTCGAATAAATATACAAATAGTGCTAAAATTTTCATATACTACAAATACATATTATGTAAATTTAAATTTTTTATGCTGTTAACTACACAATGGATTTTATAATAAATAAACTTTTCTAACGGCTTGCGCGACTTGCTTCTGTGCCTGCCTTCGGTGCAGCGGTCGTCCTGGCGATCTCAAGCCCCTTTCTTTATTACCGACTTTCTCACAAACTGGGTGTCTCTTCTAACTCTAACCCTAAGTAATTCAAAGAGTCAAAGTCAGAGTGCTTATCGGCACTCATGTTATATTTTGGACAGTTTCTAACACTGTATCTGAAGGGAATTTTAGTACTGTCAATACTTAAACCTATATTGTGATGATATTTCATGATAAATTGCGTTAAAACAAAAAATTCTGCTGTATGGTGGCTGTCACCTATAAACCAAACAGTCCGAAATTTTAAATATGCAGCTATTTATATTGTGTAACTTAATTTTACAGTACTTTATTAATTGCTATATATATATATATATTTTTATAGTTTTCCATAGAATTTTGTAAAATCCATAAAAGATTTATGGAAATAAGTCTGAAATTTACTATTATCACTTATTAAAATTATCAATTTTTGAACATTAATATCACTTAAATTTCTTAATAATTATTGTAAAATAAACTGATAAAAAATATGTAGCTTGTCTTATTCTATCATTTTATCAATTAAAATTTTCTTTTATGTTATTTAGTTCATGATTTATAAAAGTTTGAAGTCATCCAATATTATTGTGATTTATAGGTAACAGCCACCATAGCATTTTCCGCAATGACAACTTGTATGCCTGTTTTTGCAATACTCATTGCAGCATCTTATTGAATTTTTTCGTTATAGTGAAGTGTATATACATTTTCTGTTCTCAACGAGTGAGAACAAACGATAGTATTATCAACAGAATCATTATCTTTTTGACTTTTATTTGCAACAAAACCATTTTGATTTGCGTACAGATAAAACAACCTTTTGAACAGATTCCCAGTCCTTGTCAACTTTCAAATTTATTTCGTTAATTTATTATTGCTTTCTTCATCATCACTTATTTCCTTGTCACAATCTTCATATATCTAGGTTGTAAATGTGTTCCCTGTTATCAGAATACATAAAGATGGATAAAAAGGAGGTCAAAGTGGGTAAAAGAGAAATTGGAAAAATCGAAAAGGATAAAAGAGTGTGGGAGTAAAAATTACGGTGGTTATGCAAAAAGTGCAAAAGAAAGTATCATATTAATCACGTGAATCCTACTATTCACATGACACTGGTAAAAGCAATTGTTGATCCTATCCCTACATATATATTGGTCAATGCGTAACAATGATAACTTTTGCTGATTTGCTGATCATTCTGATTACTTAATTAAGATTTATTTATTTATTTTTTGATGCACATGAATGAATTTTTTATAACTGCAAAAGCATACACAACCAAGAAAGGTATGATTGTTTATATATTACAGCTTATGCTGTATTATACTGGTACTCACTGTTACCTGTTTCAGGTTTCAAATTATTTATTGTATCACTTTCGTGACAATATTAAAATGCAAAGAAATCTAATCTTTTTTTTTTTTGAAAATTTTTAACCTTATATATGAACATTAATGAATTTATACCTGCAGAATGCATATATAATAAACTTACTTTATATATATCGCATCAGTGTTCTTTTTTTACTATAAAAGTCATTAGGATAGCTTTTTATAAAAAGACTTATCGAGTAATTTTGAATTATTTGATCATATTACTTATGCAGTGAGATATTAAAATACAAATAATAACAAAACATGATCTTTTTTTTTCATAGTAAAACTATTTACAATTAAAAATTTTAGCCTTGTGTGGCATTCCTATATTATTCGTAACAAACGGTTTGTTTTTAATATAAAAATAAGTATATATTAGTGGTCGTTAAGGGTTTTTCAAAAAAAAAAATAAAAAAAAATAAAATAATAATAATAAAAAAACACACACAAAAAAGAATAAAAAAAAAAAAAATAATAATAAATTTATATTCCTAAGTTCCAATGAATTTTGATATTGAAAAAATCTCCATAGTAGAAATCAAAGACGACGATATCAACGATAACAGCATCAAAAAAGATATTTACGATGAAATTAATAAAATTAATAATGAAAACAATATCGATAGCGAAAAAGATGTTGATTTCAATAAACCGTGTATCGATAAACCTGTCATAGAAGTATCTCCAAATGGAACGTATCTTATTACTTATGATCCGAAAGATCATTCAATTGTCGGTTGGAATGTTGAAGATATAGAAGAGGGAGAACTTACTAGTAAAAACGTTACGAACTTTATTAGTAAAGACATTACTATCAAATTAAAGATACCAGATGATTGTTATATAGACCAAATATGTGTTTCTGATAATAAGAAACTCGCGTGTATGGTTCATAAAGGTAACAGGTGCTATCCAAGTAAGTATTATTTATTTATTTATTATTAAATTATTATATATTTACAGTATTCAATGCATTAATTAATATTTATTAAACCTATATCTATTAGAAATAATTGATATTCATCTTGATAAGGAAATTGAACTTGATTTGATCACAGGTTCTTTTAATGAAGCATGTCACACCTTTAATTTGAAAGGCGAATATATTTTGTATTGTAAATGGGGCGCATACAGTGTACTTAGTCATAGAGTGCATAAAATTATTTGGATATTTTCTACAAAAACTAAAAATAACAGATGGCTTTGTAAAAGAAATTATAAGTTACCCGAATATTTTGAATTGATAAATATGTCAAAATATAGTAAATTTTATTTATTTTCAAATAATTCCATTTATGAATGGGACATTGTGACTAAACAAGGTATAAAAATATTTCATAACAAAGTCTTTGAAGAGAATAAGGTAATTATTTTCGTTATAATTATAATTATTTAAAGTATTTACTGTATTTCAAATATTATTTAGTTGATTATTATTTATTTCTAAATAAACCTAATAGCCACATTACAGCATACGGGAGCTTAAAAATAATGTCAGAGTTTCCAGTAATAGTATGTTTATTTGTTTAGGAATCATGGATAAAATTATTATTATTTCTATTGAATTAGCAATTCCTATTGTTTCTTTGGATATAAATAATGGTATTATTTTATTTTGTTATTTTTTTCCAAGTTCTAAATAATATTAAGTATTAATTAATACTTTTCCTTTCAGATACTTTACTATATGAGTTAGTGAAACAATCTGATTTATTACCTTTATTACCCTCATTACTTCCTCTATTAAATAATAAAATTCAAATTATGGGGTCAGAGTATGACAATATTCAAACCACAGATGAATACGCATTTGGAATTTCAGATGGTCTTGTTTGGAAGATTAAATTAGAAGAAAATATATCAAAAATAAAAATTTTATTTCAAAATTCTAACGAAAAAGTTATTGAAAATTCTAATGATAATTCCGATAATAATTTTAAGATCGACAAGGGAACGTACGAACACTTAAATATTTATTTATTTAATCCGTATACGGATGAAATGCATGAATTGTTTCAGAAAGTATCAGAATCTAAAAGTGAATATAAAAAAAAAATAAAGCAAGAAGATAAATATTTAATGGAACAAGATATAATAACTGATGAATTATTGCAAGTTTGGAAAGTTAAAGTAATTGATCGTAATAAAATAATGTTGCGAGTTTTTAAAAAAGTGATAGATGATTGGAAATTAATTTGTACAAGGATAACAAAATTTAATGTTCCTGTCATTCGTAAAATTAAATTGCTTGAAATCAGGTTATTTACTGATAATGATATTATTTTAATTACAACAATAGGTATTTTAATTTATCATTTTAATGAAAATGAGGAATCTATTTCTTTAAACTATTGGAATTATTTAGAGTTAACCTATCCTAGTGTAAGTAGATTTTATGAAAGATTGGATAATTTTAATGATTTTAAAGTATTATTACGACCTTATACTTCTCAAAATAATTTACTTTTACCAAGTCATGAGAGTTTTAAAACAAGTGATGATTGGATTTCATACGTAAACGATAATAAGGAGAATCTTTTGAAATATGGTAATAAATTATTATCATTTGCAATTAAAGAACATAGATTAGATTTGATCGAAAAAATTTATAAAGAATGTATGAATCGGTTTGAAGAAGATTTAGGAAATAATTGTATGTTTTTAAGTATTATTACTTCTACAATGCCATTATTAAATAAACATTACCCAGAATATGTTTTAAGATATTCATTAGAAACCACAATGATTATAGATCGTCCTATGTATAGTATAGAAGATCAACAAAATAATTTACATCTTTATTCTTTTCAATATCTTCAATTAGTTGATTTAACCCGATCCATTTTGTGGTCAAGATATAATATATTTTTGTACAAATTTTTCAATTTGGAAACAAATTATCAGATTATATTCTCAATACCATATTCAATTCGAAGACTAATATTATTTTCAGTGATGATCTTACTTTCACCTTTTTTTTTCGTTTATATTTTATATTACATATTATCAAAGTATCATATTATTAATGATACTTTTGTTATGGAGGTCTTTTCCTTTTTTTATTATAATATATTATTGAATAAGGTAGCAAAAGAAAAAATACCAATGATTACTTTTATGGTTCCTTATATTAAGTTTGTTAATTATCCGCGATGTTATAATTGGTTTTTCGAATTATTTAAGCCTCAACCTAGTCCATTTGTAGAATCAGTAAGCAGAGATATCTATAAAACATGGAATGGAGAAGCTATAATTAATTTTAAGTGGAATACTTATGGAAAATATTATTATATAATGATTTGGATTGGATTTATGACTTACCTTGGATGTTTTACTGCTGCTGCAACAATTCCTCAACAATATATTGATGACGATATTCAAAAAAAACTTTTGATTGCTTCAATTATATTAGGATTTATTCATTTAAGTTTTGAAATTCGTCAGTTTATTTATAATCCTTTAAAATGGTTTCGGGATTTTTGGAATTTTTTTGGTAAATAAATATAATTTTTTACTTTTACAATTTACAGTATTTAAGAAAAATTAATTAATTATGTTATTTAAAATTTTAGATGTGATTGCATACTTACTTCCAATTTATACTTCTATTCATTGGCTTCAAATAAATGAAATGAATGATAAGATAATCTCATTACTTTCTTTTTCATGTTTATTTTTAGACTTGAAATTTTTATTATTTTTTAGAGCATTTGAATATTTTGGAGTATACTTTGCAATCATCATTAGTGTTGCGAAAGAGATTATTTCATTTTTAGTACTGTTATTTATTATTATAATAAGTTTTGCACATGCATTTTATATTTTATTATTACCAAGATTTGATTATTCATTAGATACTTATTCAATTAACAATGATCCTAATAATCCTTGGAATCTAGCAATTACCTATAATCAAATATTTGAAAATGGAACCGTTGATTCTAACCCATTTTTAATTCAACCTCCTAATGGAAATACAAATATGTTTGTGGATTTTAGAACATCTCTTTTTGCAATGTATAAATTCTTAACAGGTATTTTTAATTTAAAACTGTTTTTATTTTAATATTTTTCAAGCATTTTTTTAACCAATTTAATTTATTACTAGGTGATTCAAGCGCATTATCTAATTGGCCATATATGAGCAATGCGCCACTTGCAATATTGATTGTCTTGTTCTCACTCTTGATTGTTGTATATCTTATGAATTTATTTATTGGATTACTCAATAATGCAATTGAAAAGGATCATGATAGAGTCTCTTATTTAATGCAGAAAGCAGAGGTATAATAATATCATTATTTAATATAAAAAATATTATAATAATGTTAAACTTTTTTTTTTTTAATTTCCTTCAGATTTTAGCTGAAATCGAGTTATTTTATATGCTTCCATATCAGAGACGTCAAAAAGATTGGTTTCCTGAAGTAATGTATGTTAATTTTCAATTTATTCCTTTCTTTCTTTCTTTCTTTCTTTCTGGTTTTTTTTTAAAAAAAATGCAAATATTTATATAAACGTTTTTTTTAAAGATATTATTACGCCAGCCTTGATGATATCCAAAAAGAAGTTAAGAAAATGACGAAACGAAATGAATGGAATCAAATCAATGCGTTCCCAAAACTAAAACAAGATTTATTAAAAAAAATTAACATTAATCACAATTCTGATGATAAATTAGATTAAAAAAAATGTGAATTATAATTTTTTTATATACAGTCGAGTTTTTTTTAAAAATTATAGGGAATTATTATTTTGTCCTATTTTGTAATTATTTAGATTTAGATAAATAAATGTGTATTTATATAGATTTTACTACTTCATTTTGAAGTTATTTATAAAGATTAAAGATTCTATAAACATGAGTTTTAAATAAGGGTTTTTTATGAACTTGCGCAAATGTACGGTGTGATATACGGTGTTTTTTATTTTTAAAGTCTAAATACTATCATTGAATCTATAAATATATGCATTCTCTGGAATTCTTTGGTAAAGGTGGCTTGCTTATATTTGCTTTTTTGTTAAAAATTCAGATAAAAGAATCAGTAGTTTAATTAATAATGTTGCGGGCTTTGTGATCGGTGAAATGTTTCACCTTTTGAAGTCAGCCCAAACCTCTGTAACCTGCCCAAATTTCCGTAACTTCCGTGACCTTAAATTTTAAATTACTTATTGTCCGAAACTTGCCCAAACCTAATTTTATGTTTTTATTAAATTTTACATATATTTATTGTTTTTAAAAATATTTATGATTTATTAAGTACTATATATAATGCATTATTATGAAATTTACAAAATTTACATATAATCAATTATTTATCAGCTTCAGTAGCTGGATCCCAATCTATATCATATTCATTTTCGACCATTTCATCTACATCTTGAATATCAACATATTCCTCTTCCATACTATTTTTACAATCTTTAATAATTTCGTCTAAACTGTTAATAAAAACCTCCGCATTAGATTTAATACATTACTTAATATCAACTCATTACTTTCATCAAATACTCTGTATTACTATCAACATATTCTCCTTCATAAGATCGTCATGCACTTCCTCATTTGATTTTCCTATACTATAATAAGGTAATTCCTATGCATGATAATATGCTGACATATTTTCAACTTTATTTACTCCCAGCCTATTTCTCTTTTTTCCATATAACCAACCGAGTGTAGACCAAACTCTTCCACATCTGGCTGCGCTGTGTGGGGTGTAATCGAGAATAATTTAAGTGCTAATTGCACCAAATAATCTTTTTCTTTAGGAAAATTATCTTCTATAGAAAGCCACCAAGTAGTTATCTCCTAATTATATTAAACGGCACCTGACGTATACGATATTTTTTTCATTTGATGCATTATTCCTTTCGTGCAGATTTTGACTTTCCAATGTTTTCAAAAATTTTGTCTGCAGTCATTAAAAGGTTCCAAAAAGTTCCACGTGTCCAACAATCAATTGATAATTATTTAATAAAATATAATTAAATGCAAAAAGTTTAAAAAAATTTTAAAGAAAATAATTAATGGAAATCTTACAAAATACAGTAACTACTCCAAAAAAAATATCTATTTATTATTACTAACCTTTATAACCTGGGTGCAAAAAGAAACATAATAAATATAACAGATCAGCAAATTCTACATAACGTTTATTAAATATCACGATACATTGGTGGCGAAAAGTAAAATAATCATTCTCAGGCAATTTTTTGATTGCAGCTCCAAGTTGTACTAATCCAATAAAACAATCAGCAAGTATACATGATTGTGATTCTAATTTTAAAATTGCTTTTTAAATGGATGCAATGCAAATGCCAATACACATACATCATCAAAAAAAGCACGAAATCGCAAAATAGTTAAACTGCTTGTGGAAGTATGTTTGTATAATCAGCCTGTAACTTTAAATTAAATAAAAAGAAATTAATGTATTGATAAATGTAATTTAAATAATAAATATAAATAATCAATTTTAATTACCTTTTCTAAAAAATCTTTATGACGTTTAATAGAATCAATACAATCAAACATAGTATGCCATCGAGTATTAACCTATTGTTTTAATCCTCCCCTATTTACATTATAATTTTTGGACTCTTTTTTTAAAGCTGCACCTATTATTTAATTATTGTTAATTAAATAATGAAATAAAATTATAATAAAAATATTAACAACCTCTCGATGGCTTCGTTTAAAAAAAGTTACAATTGTATTGCATCGAGTTAAAATCTTATTTGCAAAAGAAGTATTACAATATATCCTTAGAAATTAAGTTAATTGAATGTGCAATACAACGAACATTAAGGATATTTGGATATTTTTCAGAAATTATTTTGTGAGCATTTTATTTTGGATGTTTGCTCCTGCATCTGATACCACAGCAGAAAATTTTTTAGGGCCAATTTGTTTAATAATATCTTCTATTTCTTTTGCCAAAAAAACACCAGTATGACTCTCTTCTGATAGATTCTTTAAACAAAATAAATATTCTTTATAATCAGGCATATGAATAAGAAAATTCCAGATTGATTCATTTGCCGCATTGGTCCATCCATCACATACTATTGAAATGTAAAAAATTAGTTACAATAATAAAATTATTTGAAAAAAAATTATTTTTTTCTTACATAATGTTAAAGCATTGGAATGTTTTAACTCCTTAGTGATCTGTTGGTTTATAATAGCTGCTTCTTGTGCAAAAAGTTCATCTAAAAGATTATCTCTTGAGGGAGGCATATATCCTGAGCGCAATGTTTTTAACAATTCTATAAAGAATGAGTTTTCAATAACATGTCAAGATATACCACAAATGACAAAGGCCTTCGCTTGAGTAATTTCATGATATCTTTCTTGAGAAAGTTTTGAGCTTTCATGAAAATATATTATTTTCGTCTGACTTTGCTCAGAATTTTCATTAACCTTTTGCTTTTTATGTGATATTTGTTGATTATTATTTGCAAAAGCTTCAGATTTACTGTAGCAGTAAGTCTGTTTAGAAAAAATTGCTTTATTTCTAGCAGAACTTCTAATCAATTGTTTGCGAAATGTCCTAAAGCTTGAGGAGAACCTATGTGCCAAAATGTATTACAGTATTGACAGGTAGCCTCATAATGACCAACTGAAACTCTTTTACCTTGTATTGCATGAGTTCTCTGAGTCGTTTATGACTAAATAATATAATTATATTATTTAGTCATAAACGACTTAGACTAGGTTATTTAGTAATAAAATAATCTAACTATAACTAAATAATCTAAGTATGACTATAAATAATCTAAATATAACTAAATAATCTAACTATATCTAAATAATTTAAATATATCTAAATAATCTAAAGTTAATAACCTAAATGTGATTAAATAATCTAACTAAATAACCTGTTTATGACAATTTTGTATTCCTAGTTATTTTTCTTACTATATTTTTTCTCTTTGAATTTGCTTTTCTTTAGCTTTTTCCCGTTTATTATTTATGATCATGTGATTAAATAACCTAAATATTACTATTACTAAATAATTGAAATGTATCTATTTTTATTTAGTTCTGTACACCAATAATCGTTTTCTAATATAATTTATCATATTTGGGTTCTACGGTTGATTGGTTGTTGAATTCTATGTTGGAGGTCTGACCTGTTTGCAATTATTTGGATTCTAAGTTTTATGACAAAATTTCTACTATTCTGTATCTTTTTGGTTACCTGTTAAGGATTCAGGGTATTTTCCTTTTTTACCTATTTTGTTGCCTGCCAGAATGCCAAAATATGATAAAAAATATCATGTCAGGTAGCACAGTAAATCTGCGATTAATTTTGGCCAACACTATACCATAATTTCGGCTGATCTTTTGGGCATGTAATTTAACGTTCCAACTTGGCGCCATGGTAGTGACCTGATGGTGTCATGGAACTATCATGAAACTGTCGTGAAACTGGCAGGGAGCTAGAAAGGTTCTATTATTTTGCCAGTTTTATGCCAGCTTGGGTGCCGAATTATTATGTCCAAAGTTCTGGCCAGAATTGTAGAATAGTATTGGCCGAAATTAAGCAAAAATAGACTGCGCCTTACTGCGCTATGGTCACGTGATACTGTTCTGGGCTAGAACATCCTCTGCCATTAGGGTGTCCAGGATGGGTTGTCACGATGACCCTAAAATCATGGAGTGAAAATCGTAAAATCGCGAAAAATCGTGAGTTGGCCAGAGTTAGAGTAACTTCAACTAAAACTAACTTTATCGTAATTCTAATTATTGAAATTGTGATCACATGTTATCTTAATTATCCAATCAAATTTTATTGTGATCACGATTTTAGCGTGAAAAAATAACCAAAATCATGAAAAAATCGTGATCAACCCATCCTGGACACCCTATCTGCCATATAGTATTACTAATTTTGGCCGATATTATGATAAAGCTAACCTGACCAATTTTTTGGATATACGATTTTAGGATCCAACTTGGCACCATAATAGTGTCCTAGTAGTATCCTGTAACTGACATGTAGTTTTATTAGTTCACCAGTTCCATATGCCAGTTTGGATGCCGAGTTATTATGTTCAAAAATCTGGTTGAATTTATGGAATAGTACTGGCTGACATTATTGTTATTATTTTGCACCTTCAGTTCTGAACATTTCCCCATCACTTTCTCGCAACCTTCTCACAACCCAATATATATGTATTTGTATCACATATTTTTAGTATGTTAGCTTTGCTAACCCGAATTTATGGAATAGTACTGGCCGATATTATTGTTATTATTCTGCACCTTCAGTTCTGGGCACTTCCGAGGTCCAATCATGGTTTAAACTGGATTGGAGATAATGTGTATGCTATTTTGAGTGTCCCTAGTGTCCTTAGTAAAAGTAAAGTTATAGGAAAAAAAATTGAATCCATCTTATATGTATGCCGTTACCAAGAAAATTTGTTAGTGACACTCTTAGTGACGCTTTTAGTGACACCCTTGTATATTTTTTTTAAAGTTTGGAGATGCTCAGTTGTCATCCTTTATATCTGTCACTATGTCACTAAGAGTCACTAAGAAAAGTAAACTTCTATAGAAAATTGATTTTTTTCTATGGTATATCTATCAGTATGGTATATTTATCGGTATGCTATGTATATGTTATATATATACTATATTTTTACTATACCTATAGATGAAAAAAATAAAAAGTAAAGTGGTCCGATTTTCTTAATGACTCTTAGTGACATGGTGACACTCATCTAAAAACCTTTTGATGGCTCTAAAAATGCAAAATAGCTATAGATTTTGTTATTAAGAGCGTCACCAAGAGTGTTACCAAGAAATTCTACAATAAATTGTAGGTTTGTCCAAAAGGCCATAGGGATAGTGACAACTTTTTATTTTTGTTTAAATTCTTTCGATTAGCCTAAAATTACTTGAGCGGAATCTCTTTGGGACCATCAGCTTGTTTAGCCAGCTTTTTCTGATGATAATGTTCATTTGATCTATGTTTTTTTGCTTGTATATCGCAATAATCATATTTACCTCTTGTCAGCTTACCGCATTCCTTGCAAGGAACCTGTGATGAACTTTACATCCATTTGGATCATAGCATCTCTGATTACATACTTCTCCAGTCCTAAGAATGTATAGGCAATAATAAAAATTCCAGGATGGATCCTTTGCTTTAGCACCTTCAGCCTGGGATCATTTCTCCTTTTTCCCGCCTCCTATTTGTATATATCTATTAATAATATTGGAGAATAATTTTCATTTTAAACTTTTTTCTTGCGAATAATATACCTCGAGTTTTGGTATAACTATAAATTATTGTAAATTGCTTAAGAAAAAATGACCCAATCTGACTTCTTCGAAGACACCTTCACCCTTTTTCACCCAGAGGCTGAAAAAGATAAAATGGAAGGCCAAGCGATTCACTATTCTGGTGAAAATTACTTGAATGGCATCCCAACTCTAGATGATATAGTTGCGGAGAATGATAGAGGTTTAACAGCAATTTTTAATGATGCTTTATCGAATTACCAAGAAATTCCATTCATATCCATTGATAATAAAGGATCCTGTCAAAAAATAAAAGGAAAGTATTGCTATATATTACAGCTCTACGGTTCTTTCATTAATGGCCAAAAAGCGGTAGTAACCTTTTTGAGGATTCGAGTATTCTTTGATATTTGTGTACCAGATGGGAAGTCTCCAGATGAATGCGAAATAAAAGTAAGAGATATTCTATCTGGCAACAAAGTGGAGACTTTAAAAATAGAACATATCAAAGCTTTCCCTTTTCGTGGCTATCATACAAAAAAAAGACATATTTACGAATTTATACGAGTGGAACTGGTAAAAGAAAGACGGCCATGCAAGCCATTCAAGAAAATAATTACGAAACTGCATCAGATGACATGTACTCATTTCATCGTAAAGTAGCAAGAAAGAATGGAATTGCAATATCTGGGTGGTCTATGTTAAGTAATAAAAAAAGAGAACTTACAAAAAGCCCACACATCTAAAAGCTTCTTTATCTTCTAAAATCAGATTTAAAGTATCAATCATTTAAAAGTACGTGTCAATCTAAAGTTTTATTAAAAACAATTTTTTATTAATAAAGCGATTTTTTTTCTTAAAAACGAAATTAAACAACCTTATCTTTGATCTTCATGCGCCTTTTAGCTATCTAAAAAGAAAAAAAAGAAACACTAATAAGTGTTTTATTAAAAAATAATTTCAAAGGAAATTCAGAATTTTTTCGCATACCTTTTCTTTTTCTTACGTGAAATCAGTTTCTCATCCTGCAAAAGAAAAAAAGAATTGTTAATAACAGTTTATTGATTACAAAAAAAAATTATTACGAAAAATGCCAACCAAATCTAGTGTTCAAAAGACCAAAAAGTGCCTAAAAGTGAAAAAAAGAAACAAAATGTGAGTAATCATTTCATTAAAAAATTAGTTTAAAAGTATTTTTTTCTTTACTGAAATCCAAATTCAAAGGTATTTGAAGAACCTGTTGCCTAAAAAAAGAGAAAAAAAGAAATGGAAGTAAATGTTATGTTATATAGAAAAAAAAATTCAAAAAAGTCAAGACAACCTACCAAATTCTAATACGTCCAAAGAACAAAAAATCAATCGCATAAAAAAAGAAAAAAAATAATGAAATATGAGTTAAGTTTTGTGAAATAAAAGATTTAAAAGAAGCTTATTAATTTGCCAAAATACAACACATTCTAGAGTCTTATAAACTGGCCATCTAAAAAAGAAAAAAACAAAACATTAAAAACATTTTTTATCAAAAAGAATTATTAAAAAAAAAGATTTCTTACTGATATCTTGCGTTTAGCACTTCTGTGTTTCAAATTCTATCAAAAATCCATACTCTAGATCCATTTAAAAAAAAAGAAAATGAAATGTTAAAAGATGTTTTATTAAAAGAAATGATTGAAAAAAACTTTATTGAATTCTCACACGTCTGAAGACTGAAATAACCTAAATAAAAAAGTAAAATTAGTATCAATAACGAAACAAAAATTAAAAAAATCAAAAGTACTATCATTTTTGTAAAAGCCGTTAAATGAATATGGAAACTAAAAAATAAAAGTGAAGGAAAGGGGAAAACAAAAGAGTATGAAAAAGAAGTATAAGTGAAAAGGAAAGCGAAGTAAATTAAAGAAAACGAAAGGGGTAAATGAAAGAAGTAATTGAATTGTGGTTACAGTAATACATGATATTATATAATACAGATATCGATCAAAGAAATATTGATTGACATTTATTTTCTAATATTGAAATTTGATTTTTAAACAAAAATATCAGAAGGAAATATTAAATATCAATTTTTATTAAAGTGGCTGATCTGTTAGTATAATTTACAAATAGATTACTGTGTTATTAAAACATATCTAAAAAATTATTACATTTGTTTCTTTGTGTTTTGCTTCAGCAATGTTATTAAAAAAAGTCCTTTAAAAACTTCTTATTGAAAGAAGCCCTATACTTAAACTTGTGAAGAGAATATTTTAAAAATGAGTGTCCAGATACATCTGAGCAAAAATCTTAGAAATTTTACTTAATAACGTAAATAACGAATTAAGGATAGTGTAAAAGGTACTTTCAATGAAAAGTGAACTAAAAGTTAGTATTTTTTTACATTCTGGAAATGAAAAATATTAATGAGTATAATGAGTGTATTACATCTTAAGTAGAGATGGTAAAACTCAAGAAAGGAACTGCTTGAGCACGGTTTGAAGTCGGCTTATAGCTCTCAGCTCAGCTTAGTTCAAACTGACTCGAGCTGATTTGACTCAATTATTTGAGTTTGACTTGAACCAAATTGAGTAGTTGAGCAGACTTGAGCAGCGTGTCATGTGATATTACACAAATTTCCTAAAAAGAAAATTTTATTTCCTGCGAAAACAAAAAGTGTTTACGAATACTCCAAAAAAGGAAATTCACATGCCAATTACTTAATTCTGGCTGGAATTAAGGGTTAATTTTTATTTAACTCTAGCCATTTCTTTATTAAAAAAAATCTGAAAATTTTCAAATGTATAATTATAATAAATACCTTTATTTTCAAAGAAAAATATTTTTTTTTTTTTAAAAAAACTGATCTTTGGTTTTTCTTTTAAAAAAAAAAAAATAATAAATACTTCTTTAATACTGATTTTGGTTTTTTTTCTTAAAAAAAGAAAATACTTTTTTTTTAATTAAAAAAACTGAGTTTTGATTTTTTTATTTTAAAAAAAAAAAGAAAAATAAGGTTTTTTTATGTTTTTTTCTAAAAAAATAAAAAAAAAGAAAAAGAAAAATAAGTTTCTTTTATTATAAAATTAATTCCCTTAAAAAAAAAGAAAAAAAATAAGTTTTTTTTATTAAATTAATCAATTTTTATTTTTTTTTTAAAAGTAAATTTTCAGTTTTTTCATTAAAAAGATTAATTAATTTTTTTTTTTTTAGCAAAAAAACTGAAAATCAGTTTTTTTTAATTAATGAGTTTGATTTTTCAGTTTTTTTATCAAAAAAAAAAAAAAAAAAAAAAAAAAAAAAAAAAAAATGAAAAATAATCTTTTTTTTTTAAAAGGGGGATAAAAATTGATCTCTTTAAAAATAAATAAAACCTAATTTTCTTTTTTTTCTTTTTTTAAAAAAAAATTAAATTGATTTCTTTAATAAAAGAAAAAAATATATATTTTTTTTTAAGAAGTAAAATTAAAATTAGTATTTTTAATTAAGAAAAGTATTTTACTTTTTTTTTTTAATAAAAAATTAAAATTGGTATTTTTAATAAAAAATTGAAATTAGTATTTTTATTAAAAAATGTATTTTTTTTTAAAAAAAAAAGTCAAAGATCGGTTTTTTAAATAAAAAAAAACAAATTTTTCTTTTTTTTTTCTGAAAATAATTAAAATAATTATTTATTTGAAAAAATAATAATACAGTCAAACTTCAATGTACTGATGCTTCCAGTTTTAAGAAAAAGTATCAGTACATTGAAATATCAGTACATATATGTAATTAGTAGATTATAATGCAGGCTAAAATCTAACTCTGGCTCACACTATGCTTAATTTTGAATCCAAAATTTTCAAAATTTCCTGAATATATTATGTATAACATGAGTATGACAGGACCCCGAACAATATATATAGGTCAGATGAAAATTTCAAAATTTACTACGATCAATAAGCAAATTATTTTAAGTTCTGCTGAGCAAACTCTTATTATAACCTTTGAATTTTTTATTCTACTAAGCAATTTTTTTTCTGACATATATATATAACTTTATTTAAGTATAAAAAGATAATTTAATTATAATAAATATATATATAGTAATAGTAAATTAATTTTTTATATTATTGCGAAAAAAAATTGTGAAATTAATTCACTAAATATTAATAAATTAATAATATAAAATGATATACAACATCGGAATTTTTAATTTTAATTAATATTAATAATATTAATATACTATTGCTATTTTAAAAATAGTTTTAAAATTTGGAATTTTTTATAAATATTATTATATTTAGATTTATAAAAATTAAAATATAAATTATTGCCAACCCTTATGAATAACTTCTTAAAGTTAACAAGTTGATTTAAAATAAAAAAAATTACACTTTAAAATTAAAATTACTTAAATGATAAATAATTAAAAGTACAAAAGTTGGTCGCATTCCACGAATATTAATCCAATCATTCTAAAATATTTACTGTAGGTAGATTCGATCTCGCTGAACAACTTTACTTAAGCGGAAAAAGGCGATTTTATTTGACCAAAGTGGTAAAATCACACTCCAAAGTTGCAAAACAGGTTTTCACAAAAAATTGATAATACAAAAATAGCCAATACTTCACAAATATTAGTCCAATCATTATAAAAATTTATACACAGGTAGATTCGATATCATGAACAACTTTTTAAATATAAAAAAAGTAATTTCATTTGACCAATGTGATGTTATTACGTCCTGAAGTTAAAAGAGAAAAAAAATTTTTTGGAGTTAGTACTGTTTAAAAAATATAATTATCTTCACAAATATTATACTTAGAATCATAAAAATTGAAATACAAATACTTTTTACAACTGCTGAACAATTTACTTAAACATAAAAAGGTAATTTCATTTGTCCAAAATTCATTTTATATATGAGTAAAATTAGCAAACAAAAATAAGAATATGAGAATATTATTATAAAAACATGATTTTTTTTATAAATATTAAATACAATATTGTGTTTATAAAATTAAATGTGTAAAATAATAGAAAAGAAGTATCAGTTTAAAAAAATTTTTTGTAAAAAAATTTTTTTGATCTACGTGTGAAATTTTTTTTTTTAATTGGTAAATGCACATTTTATTGTATTATATATAAAAAAAAAGAACATTTACAATATTGTATACATTAGTAAAATCAATTCACTATATACCAATTTTATCGTGTGTCTCTCTAAAAGAGCGTGCTTATATTTACCAGTAGTTTTTATCCTATACGCTCTCTATTTTTAATATTTTTATCCTTTTACTATGTTTTTATAATTTTTATGTATTTTAAACTAAACTATTTATCTACCCTAAAAAATTTTAATTACAACATTTACTTAATCAAAGAAACGAATTGATCGTTTGATCCTTCTTCGCGCTTTTAGCGCCAAATTTTGTTTAGTATAATGTGTCACTTCGATTCTTCTTTTGTTTATTATATTCATTAAGTTCTTGTTCATCTAATATTTCTTCACCCAGTCATTGATTACAGCTATCGTTTACTTGGTAGAATTCGAATTTATCTGCTATTACTATCTCTTTTCCTTTACTTGTAGTTATTTTTTTCCTTGGAATCACAAATTCTTCTAATTCTACTATCTTATTCGTCTTATCCATCGATAGGTGTATTTTGTCTAAGTAGTCGAGTTCTCTCCACATACTTGAATTCTTCATCACATTAATTTTATCTTTTTCAGAAGCAAAATACGCTTCTAAGTATACTGTCGATTTGAAATAAAGCCCTATAAAATCAATCATTCGTCCACCAGTTAATTTAAGATCATTAATGCATTTGCGTAATAAATTCTTTAGCAAATCAGCGTTACTGGATCCCAATATGGATCTATATAATACGAATTTTTCTTCTGAAATGCCTGAATTTTCTTGAATCAATGGAAGTTCATCTATCTTCATATTATTATCAGATGTTGATGTAACTTCTGTTATATTATCTTTTTCTTTCTGTATATTTGTTGTTGTTTTATCACTTTTGTTATTAAATTCAGTCTTAGTCTTCGATGTCAAAGTTATGTTTTGTTCAGGTGAAAAATGTATTGCAAATTTCATATGTTTTTTTTTGATCCACATATCTTTTGATATCATATTTAGCGCTTTAAGTAATTCTTTGTTACATATACGTATGAAATTAAAATTTTCTCTTTCTATATATATATATGAAAATCTTTGTTATACAAATAAGGGGTTCTGCTATGCAAATATAATTACTGAGCTGAAATAAAAATAAGTTCAACTACGCATTTAAATATCTAACCAACTAAAAATTTTATTTTAAAATAAGCAAATAAAAGTCTTTACATAGGGTTTTTTTTATATGATTATTAAGTAAACTCAAATCTAACATATTTATATATTGTTCGGGGTCCTAGTATGATTATAGAAAAAAAATCTAATTCTGGACATAATTAAAAAAGATGCCCAGTTACAATATTTAACTCAGGCCAAACTTATAGTGCCAGTCAGAATTAACATTAGTGTAATCAAAATTATCAGTACATCTTAATATACATTACTATAAAGGGACCAGGAGGTAGTATCAGTATATGTTACATCACGAAATTATATATAATATCGGTATAATAGGACCCTGGACATTACTAAAATAACTCACATTTTTTTTTTACCCATTTTTCTCAAAATTAAGCCAATTTGCTCTTTTAGTTTTTTAAGAATATCTTGCCATCTATTCAACCAATTTTGACAAACATTTTTTTATTTTGTAGATCTCATTGAAAGCTACATTTTTAAAAAAAGTTCATCCAATTTGGATCACTGGTTGACGAGAAAAGTGCAACAAACATGTTTTTTAATTTCTAAATTTCACATCAATTTGCTCTTTTTTATGATTATGAGTTGTATCAGTAATGTCTGGAGTCCTGGTATAATGAGATTTTTTTATTAGTAATGAAACAGAACAACAAAAATTTATTGGTAAAAGCAATTATCGTATATAAAGTATCAGTACATCAAAATTTGACTGTATATCAGATTTTTTTTTAAATAACTGATATTATTTTATATAATTCTTTAATAAAATAAATTAATAAAGATTAATAACCTTTAATTTTGGCCAGAATTAAGTGATTGGTATAATAATTTTCTTTTTTAGAAAGTCATCTAAAGCAGGAGTAAGTTGTCCAATTTATACAAATTTTTGGCCTGTATTACAACATTAAAAAATTGCGAATATGACAAATAGGAGCATGACATATAGGATTTTATTAATCAAAAAATTTATATTACCAGAATATTTAATAAAAATGAAAGAATTGAGAAGTGTGACATGGATAACAAATATTTTACTATAATCATGTGATTTGTCCTGTTTTTTTTGGAAAATTTATATAACATACTTTCAATTTTCACAGAGAACAAAATTTTTTTTTAAAAAATTTGTGTAATGTTATATGATACAAGCTGCTCAAGTCTGCTCAAGTCAATTAATTCAAGTCAATTTAAGTCAATTCAAGTTGACTCAGTTCAAGTTGGTTTGAATCAATTTAGATTGAAATATTTCAAGTTAGTTTAACTGTTCAAGTAAGCTAGAGCTGAACTGACTGAGCTGTTTCTATCTTTAATCTTAAAACAGTGATCCTTTGAAAGAAAAGTGTATTAGATTACTAAATTACTTACTTCTGCATTTAAGAATAGCAATTTTTTAGAAAAAGAGCATATTAGATTGCTAAATTGTTTCACTTTTATTATGTACAAGTATAGTAAGTGTACTACATTTTAAGATAATGGTCACTTAAAAAAAAGTATATTGGACTGTTGAGTTGCTTTCACTTCTACTACATACACATCTTATTATAAGAATTTCTTGATTAAAATCTGTCAATTTTAAAGAAGAAATCAGTTATGGTTATACATGAAACTGAAATTGATTAATTTTGACTTCAAAAATAGTCAAAATAGTCAAAATAATTTCAATCTGTACCTCTTTAAAGTCAAAATGGCCAAAATTACATCATAATCATGTGATTTTTATAGTAAACAATAATATTAAAATTCAAAGTTAACGATCTTCACACCTAATAATCTGATTTTTATGTTCTTTACACGGTTAGATTCAGCTCATTGAAAGAATTCCAATGATATATGTTGCGTATTTGTAATATCAATATTGATGGAGTTATTTACGTTTAAAATTTGGTATTAAATTATAATTATAAAAATCACATGACTATAATGTAATTTTGACTATTTTAATTTTAATTTTGACTTTTGACCTTCTCAAGTCGAAATATTTCAATTTTTAGGTTTTAATTTCAACTTCATATATACCGTATATCACAAGCATAATACCCTAGGTATCTTGCAAATTTTAAGAGTTTTAGCTTATATCCAGAAGTACTTTACATAAGTGGATATTATACATAGGAGGGTACAGGATTTTTAAAATACCCAGGGTATATGTCATGTATAATATCCAGGTTTAATTAGATTGGTGAAATGCAAAAAAATGCTGAAATTGACTGTTCTAGCATTTTTATATGTAAAGTAAAAAAATGCTGAAACTGATTGTTCTGGCATTTTTATATATATAAAAATGCAAAAAAAATGCTGAAACTGACTGTTCTGGTATCTTTTATATGTAAAATAAAAAAAAAAATGACAAAACTGACTGTTCTAGCATTTTTTATATGTAAAGTAAAAAAAAATACCAAAACTGATTGTTTTAGCATTTTTATATATAAAAAAAGCAAAAAAATGCTAAACTGACTGTTCCAGTATTTTTATATATAAAGTAAAAAAAAAATGCTGAAACTGATATTTTTATATATATAAAAATGCAAAAAAAATGCCAAAACTGGCTGTTCTGGCATTTTTTATATATAAAATAAAAAAAAATGCCAAAACTGACTGTTTTGATGATTTTATATATCTGGAATATACATTATATATAAACCTAGTATTATACCCCAGGTATTTTACAAAATTTTAAGCTTTAAATCAGAATTCTCTATGTAAAATACCTGGGTACTTTAAAATTTTAGCAAATTTTTTGAGGTGAATACTATACATGGGAGTACTGTGACCCGTGATATACAGTAGTTATGATTCTTCTTTATGTTAGGAATCTTTATATTCACACATCTTTTTTTATATTTTAACAATTCAAAAAATTAGTTTTATAAGACAAAGTAAATCAATATTTTTATTTATATTTTTAAAATGTGTAATTCCAAATTTTATTAATTGCCATTTAAATTAAATTAAAATCTTATTTCTTAAAAAAAAGAAGAATATTTATAACAAAGGATAGAAATTTAAAGAATATTGCTTGTTGATTAATAAAATAAAAATTGATAATTATAATGTTATGAATATAAACAATTATAATATTTGTAAGAAGTTTTTTAAAAAAAATATAGTCAGATAAAAGATAAATTTAAATAAAAACTTTAATTTACAGATAGGATGTATAGTAAAAGATGGTTTTTTAAAATCTATATCAAATTTTACATCTAAACAATAAGTTTAATATTTAATAGTAAATACTTTTTAAAGTTATTTTTTACTATTTTTGATGATATAACATATTTAATAAAAAAATAAAATTAGTTCAGATTTGTAATAATTTGCAATTTTTACAAATTGCTACCTTTTTTACAATTTTTGATTAAAATCTGTATAATATTGCAAAAATCATTTATTTTATTTTTTTAAAGATTTTTTGTAAAAAATTTATAATAATTTTCAAAATTATAGATTTTTAAAAATACTTTATATAAAAATTTTTAAAGATCTTTATATTTTGCTTTTTTAATTTAATAAACTTTATATAAATATTTTAATAAGCTTTACATTTCTAATCTACAATACAAACTTTTCAGTTTATAATATTTATGATAAACTTTCAATAAAGAAATATAAGAAATAATTTTTTTTATAATATTTTTTAAAAAAATAATTTATTTTTCAATATCTTTTAAAGAAATAATCAAAAAGTAAATTTTTTTAAAAAAAAAATACTATAGGTTTAAAGTTTTTTAACTAGATAAAATTGGTAAACTCATTTAACAATTTAGCATAAAATCTGCAACATGCAAAAATATTAGACTAAAAAAAATATTGAATTTCTTTTTCTTTTATTTTTGAAAAAAAATTCTTTAAAAAATATTAATATTACTAATATTAATATTTATATTACTTTCATAAATTTAAAATACTAAAAATATATTTTAAATTTCATTTTAAAAAAAAAATTATTTTTTTAACTAATATAAGTTTTCGTCAATTAAAAAGAGAGAAATCACCCTTCTAATCAATTTTGAGATTTTTGGTTCATATGATGTAAATTACTTAATATGGTTGACTGGAAAGCATAATAAATTTTTGAGATAATATCAAAAAACTAAAATATATTATAAAGACAATTATTTGATTATTTGATGATCATTGACTTATTTAAAAATTGTATGATAGGAAAATGAAATATATTAGTTACATGACCTGGATAAAAGTTTAGTCACCAATTCTCCCCTTTTTAACTGACGTATGAAAATGAAATGTTTTTTCTTAAAAATAAGTTTTTTCCATTTTTCTCAAAATAATGAAAATGCAGATTTCCCCTTTTTAACTGATGAAAGCCCATATTACTAAGTTTATTTTATTTTTTTTTTTATAAGTTCAAAACATTAAAGGTATAATTTCAATTATTTTAAAGATAAATTTCAAAAAAAAAATTTATTTTTTTTTATTTTTATTTTTCTAAATTCAGAAAACTGAAAGATTATCAGAAACTTAAAAATTAGTATTTCAATACACTGATGAATGCTGCAAATTTGATGTAATGAACATAATAATGATCAGTATAAAATAATATTAAATAATATGTTAATTAATTTAATATTATTCACAACTTTGTTCAATTTATAAAACAGTATGCTGATTAACTTAATATTATTTAACATTTTGTAAATAAAAAATTTACATATATAAGAAAATTTTTTTTTTTGATAAATGCATACATTTCACTGTAATAATGTAAAAAACAAGTATAATTTCAGTATACATAAAAAAAATTAATCTTTCTATTTATCTAAATCCATTAAAATAGTAACTATTTTTATTATATTGCTTACTTTTGATTATATTTTTTTTCAATTACTTTAATTAATTAATCTAATATAAATATATATAACCTTAATAACTTCTATTTTAGAATAAAAACAAATTAAAATTAATTAAAAATAAATATTATTCTATGGTAGAAATTTGAAAAAAGCAAATTGTTATATATACAAACTATTTTCTATCCTTAAATAAATTTATTATATATTGATATATTTTTTTTTCTACTCCTAATCATTGTCATCTCATTTTTAATTATCATCATAGCCTTTTTAAAATAACTGTTAAATCAACTATTATCTTAACTTAATTATTATTTAGAAATTCTATAATTGTAGCTAAGTCTATTACGATGTTTTTTAATATTGCATTTTTATGAAGAATATTTACTATTAAAATTATTTTTTTTTATTTTTTATTTTTATATATCAATAACCTCTGCATAAAATTTTATTGTATAGAGAACAAAAACTGATTAATATCTTTTTAATTGATATCTATATTATATAATATATATTATTATAATTGCAATTCAATCACTTATTTCTCATTTTACTTTTTCCTTTATTTATTTTCTTTTGTTTATTTCTTCTCTTTCTTATTTTTTTTTCTTTACTTTTTTTTTTACTTTTACTTTCTTTTATTTTGCTCTTTCTATTACTTTCTTTTTTTAGGTTTTATATTTATTTAATAGTTCACTTATGAAAATAAAATTACTTTTAATTTTTTTTTATTGTTTTTTATTTTTTTTTTACTATTAATATTAATTTTTTTCTAAAATTATACTTTCATCTTTCATTTTAATTTTTAGATATGTAACAATTAGTGGAGAAATTTTTTTTAATTATTTTTTTAATAAAATATCTTTTAATATTTTATTTTTTCTTTTTTTTTTTAAATAGATCTAGAACATGAATTTTTAATAAAAATTGAAATTCAAAAGTAGTTGATTTAGTAAAATATAATTAATATAAATATTTTATTATATTTAGATTATAGGTAAAACTGAAATAAAATTAATAAAGTCAAAATGGTCAGCAAAAATTTCATGGGTTAAAATACAAAACTGAAATAAATTTTAATAATTAAAATAAATTATGACTTACAAGAATCAAAAATTATGAAAATCAAAATTAATTACAAAAATCAAAATTAATTACAAAAATCAAAATTAATTACAAAGATCAAAATCAATTATAAAAGTAAAAATTAATTATAAAGTTACAAGATAATAAAGATCAATAAATAATAATAAATAATAAATTACTTGTTTTATTAATTATATTCAAATAATTTTATAATTTAAATAATTTTATATTAATTCAAATAATTTTACTTAAAATACTCTATTGTCTCATCTCTTTTACTACTTTAAATTATTTCATATACTATATTGTAGTAATAAGTTTTTAGTATGCTCATAAATTCAGTAAAAAGAAAAACTAATTAAATAAATCAATCACCAAATATGTAATAGTTATTTCACGGGTAGCCGTAAATATCAATGATTTTTACAGCACAGTCGTGAAAATTAATTGATATTTATGGCTATCCCATGGAATAACTGTTTTATATCACGGGAACTAACATCTATGGCTTAGACTATTATTAATAAACTATTGTTAAACCTCGTTACTGATTAAAAAAAAATTTTTTTCTCGTTTTTTTCTTATCATATTTTTAAAAAATTTTTTCTCCTTTTTTTTATCATATTTTTTATCAAATTATGGGTAAAAAACATGAAAAAAACATGTTTCATTTCCCAAGTTTTCAAACAGCAACAAATTTACTTAGTTCATCAAATAACTCTATTAACAATTCTAAGTATATTGACAATATTCAAGATGCTGCACAAATTAAAGCTTTTTACTATCGTGAAAAGGCAAAAGTCAAAAATACTGAAAAATCTACTAAAAGTTGGTCCACAAAGTTTGAAGAATTTCGTGCTTGTGCTGGTTATTCAGTTCCTTTAACTGATCTTAAAGATATTTCTCACCTTCAAAAACAAATTGTAGAGTTTATCTCTACAATGAAAATGAAAAATGGTAATGAATATAAAGCAACATTAGTTAAGCAATTTGTTGACGCACTTAATAGATATTTACTTCATCTTTCACCTATTCCACAAATAAATTTACATGACAAATACATGTTTCCTGATTTACATGATATTTTATATAGAAAATTACGTGATCTTCAAGAACATGGCTTTGGTGAAACATTGGGTTCAGTTGCTATTAACTCTCAACAAATTCACCAAATTTTACATCATCCTAAAATAACTACAGATAATCCTGAAAGATTTTTGTATCGCGTTTTTTTCATCTATCAATAATACTTGCTATACGAGGAAGAGAGCATTATCAGCTTAAAATTAATCAATTTAAATCTGATGAAAATAGTGGGTTGAAATTTTTTCATTATATATCTAAGAACAATCAATGTAGGATTCAAGGTGGACAAGCTCATATTATTTCAATACCGGCTGATGATAATGGTCTATGTTCAGATATTCAATTATATTTGTCCAAACGTTCACTTTCAGCTGATGAAAACTTTTATTGCAGCCAAATAATACATCCTGGTTGGAAACCAATATTTGGTACAAGACAGACACAGGTCAAAATTAGTTAAATAGGGTATCAATAGAGTATTAATAGGTTATCAATCGGCTATCAATAAGCTACCCTATTGGTAGCCTATTGAACTTGCGCCATAATCTGTCACCAATCGGGCAGGCTGATTGATAGCTGATTGATAACTTATTGATAACCTATTAGTATCTTATTGGTATTTTTATTAAATAGGGTATCAATAGGGTATCAATCGGTTATCAATAGGTTATCAATCAGCCTGCCTGATTGGTGACGGATTATGGCGCAAGTTCAATAGACTACCAATAGGGTAGCCTATTGATAGCCAATTGATAACCTATTGATACCCTATTGATACCCTATTTAACTAATTTCGACCTGTGAGATCATATAGGAAAAAATAAATTGGGTAACTTTATGAAAAAAATTGGGCGTGAAACACAAATTGATATTCCGATTGAATTACTTTCTAATCATTCTGGATGTAAGACTACCACTCAAATTCTACAAGATCAAGAAGTTTCAGAACAAGCTATTATACAACTTACTGGTCATAAAAGTGTCCAAAGCGTTTGGGCTTATAAAAAGGTTAATGAAAATCAACAACTTAATACTTTGAATACATTAATTAATATTACTGATAATAAATCGTCAACCTTTATACAAGAAAATTCATAAAATAATTTAATTAATAATGATAATTCAAATTCATAACTTCCTCTTCAAGAAATTTCTTTATCCTTAAATTCTTTAAATTCTTTAAATGAATTACTTATATTTCACAATTGTACTTTTTCTAATGTTACTTTTAATATTCAAAAATAATTCATTATTATAATGTAATAATTAATGCAATATTAAATATAAAGCTTAATTCATATAATTAAAATAAAATTTTAATCATATCCAAAGAGAGTAACACAAATTTTACCTCATGATTAAAAACTTTAGACTATATGAGAGTAATTTACATTATAAATTAATTAGCCTTTATTATTATAATAATTAACTATACGCATAATTATTACAAATTTAAGTATAAATTACACTAGTCGAAAAAGGACAATTCGGCCTAAATTTGACCAGATCGAATATAGGTCGAATGACGATCTAACTTATGTCAAATTGTGGCCGATTTTTTTGGTGCATTTAGGGTGCCAATCGTCTTAAATTCAGAAAGAAAAATTTGACCTATATTAGGACATTTTACATATTTATTCAACCCTAAAAAAAACTATATTCGACTATTATATATAATCTGAATATTATTGATAAATAGGTCAAACTAGAAACAAATTTTAATCAATTTAGTTCCAAATTTATAGTTTATTAACATAGTATTAAAAAAATTATATATGTATTATGCTATATAAAGTTTTATCTAATATTTATCTATATATTATCATTCATCTATCGTCCATCCATCTGCATCCATCTACCATCCATCCAAAACTACCATCTACACAATTCACTAAATAGACAATTCACATATGCCTAAAGGAGTCTCAAAACCTATGTAGAAAAGTAACATTAAATGAAATTTCTTTAACAAATTTTCAAATTTCATTGAATTTATTGAATTTGAAACTTACCACCATTTCATTTATCCAAGAATCTAATTACTTCTTACCATTTAATATAGAATAGTTTCGAAAGCACACTGTCCAGAATGGTTATCAGAGACTGTAAAAAAAAACGCTTAATAAAAACGCTTTTAAAAAAAGTTTAAAATAGGAAACCTTCAAAACTCACCTGAATTCTGGTATTTTCAAGTCAGAATCGGGTTCCTGAAATACCGGCATTCTGTTTATAGTCCAAAATTGGGCCGGTTTACTAAAAGAAATAGAAAGAAAGAAAAAAATTAAAATAGAATTTTTTAGAGTAAGTTTTGAACTTGAAACTTTACCTGGGTTTTGGTATTCTAAAAGATCAAGAATAACCTACAAAAGAAATAAAATGAACCGTTAATAATAATTCGTTAAAATAAAAACATCTGATTTTTTACTTACCGATATATAACCTATCGATATACTGGTTGCCTAAAAAGAAAGAAAACAAAACATTGATAAGCGTTTTGTTAAAAAAAGATAAATCTAAAAATGTTTTAAACCTACCAAAATTTCAAAGTTACGTTTGCATCCTAAAGTCTGAAAAACAGTCGCCTAAAAAAGAATCAAAAAAATAAAACGTACATGTTGTTAAATTTCAGTAAAAAAAAGAAAAAAATCCCACCAAAAATCTATTATCTTACGCGTCCCAATATGTCCCTATCTAAAAAAATCTTGAATCCACATCCAATGAGAGTCGAAAGCAACCTAAAAAAAATAAAGAATGAATTTGTTAGCTAATAATTTGTTAAAAATAAAAAAATTGAAAACAATAAAAAAAACTCACCGTAAATCTGCGCGTTCAAAGACCTAAAGAGCAAACTGCTAAAAAAAGAAAAACCTGAAAGATTAGTAGGTGTTTCGAAAATTTATAATCCAAGAAAAAATCTACCCAATTCCATATGTATAAAGAAACAGCCTAAAAAAAAAGAAATAAACGAAACGTTAACGTTTCATTAAATAAATGTAATTAATAAAAAAAAATTGATTCTGGCTCCCTTACCAAAAACTGAAAAACTTCCTTATCAAAATCCGAATTCTATGCATTCAGAACTGTTTAAAAAAAAGAGAGAAGAGGTTAGCATATATTCTGTTAGAACAGTTAGAACATGTAAACTAAACAGGAAAAAAACTCACTGAAACGAAGTCCCACATGTCTAAAAGACCGAAAAACTGCTTAAAAAAAATTAAAAACGAACTGTTAATAAACGTTCATTAAAATAATTAAAGAAAAAAAAAAAACATTTGATATGTTACTTCCAGAAAACTGAAGAGTCATTTAAAAAAAGAAAAAAATTGAAACATCGTTATCAATGTTTCATAAAAACTGAAAAACATTTTTAGTGTATTCTTTACGAAAGAGAGACGATTGTGGGGGGAGGGAAGGAGGAAGAAAGGAAGGGAAGAGAAATGGAAGAGAAAGAACGAAAGAAAAGAAGTAAAATGAGAGAAAAGGTTAAGGAGAAGGGAGGGAAGGGGGAAATTTCATTGAAAAAAGAAAAAGCTTTGGATCAGATTGGCAGATCCAGTTCTGTATAATAAAAGTATCATTAATTAACATGACAATTCATAGATTAATTGTTGATATAATTATTAGTGTAGTAAGTAAATAAGAGATTGATTCAACATCCAAAAAGCTGAAGAACAAATCGAAAAAAAAAGAAAAAAAGTAATTAGATAGCATTCTTTAAAAATGAAATAAAAAATTATTTAAAAATATCTTACCAAAATATCGTGTCCAAAAAAGCCAAAAATTCACCTACAAAAGAAAAAAAACTGAAACGTTAAGTAGCAGTTTGTTCAAAGAAGTGTCATCAAATATAATAAAAAAAGCCTTCCTTACCAAATTCTTACGTGTCCAATACCTGAATAACAAACAAAAAACAAAAAAAAAGAAATTAGTAACCGTTCTTCAAAAATAAGACAAAGAAATTAAACTTATCATTAAGACTTACTGAAATACTGCAAAAGAACAATCTCTAACAAATTTCCACATGTCCAGATATCTCGTCTACAAAGAAAAAAAACAAACTGTTAATAAAGTTTGTTAAAATAAACTAAAAAATTAAAAATTTCACTCACCAGGCTACAAGTAAGAGATCTGAGAGAACAACCGGTCGTAAGTAATTAAAAGAGAAAAACCAAAATCAAAAACTTACTGGAATTTCGCGTTTAAGGAGACCAAAAGAATTACTTAAAAGGAAAAGTTGAAACGTTAAGAAACGTTTCGTTAAGAATTTTTCAACAAAAAAGTATTTAGAAAGAAAAGCTGAAATGCTTCATTATAGATTTTTTTGATAAAAAATATAAGTGAAGTAAAGTAAGAAAAGAAAAAGAGAAAGACGAAGTAAGGGAAAGGGTGAAGGGTAGGAAAGGACGAAGATAGGGGAAGGATGAAAGAAAGGAGGGAAAGAGGAAGAGTAAAAGGAAAAAAGGAAGGATAAAAGGAAGGATGATAAGGGAGGTTTCGCTAAAAGTTTAAATTTAAACTTTTAATTGAATTGGTGATATGCGTAATGTTCAATTAATGATACGCGTAATACTTAATACACATTCGACCATGTTGAATACACATCTAATTGTTGATCATTACTAATTGAGATCGAATAATTTTAATTTTGGTCGAATATAGGCCAAATTTCATTAAGGCCGAATATTCCTTTTTCGACTAGTGGAATTAATAGTAAATTAATTACTTATATAACTTATTAATTAATTAGAATAGAAAATATTATAAATATAATTTGTAATTGAGTAAAAACCCTCAGCTTAATTGCTTAATAATAAAATTAATAATTATTAAAAATACATTTGTATACTTATTGTTTGCTTAAGTTTTATTTATTAGTTTTATTAATTATTCTGATATGTTAAATTAATGTTATTAGTGTGATTATTTAATGAAAGTATTATAGTATGCTGTATGAATATTAGTGTGATCATCTTTAATATTTATTGTTAGGAAATATAAACTTATATTTTATTTTAAAATTTTTTAAATTATGCTATAAATATTCATAAACTTATAAAATTATAAACTTGTAAAATTTTTTATATTATAAAATTTCCTGATGCAGATTAATTAGTATATATTTTATTTTTTCACAGCTTTTTTTTGTTATTTAATTAATTATTATTTTTTTAAATTCATTATAAAAAGTATTTCAATTTAAAAAAAATTGGTTTTAACTTTTATATTAAAAAAATATTTGCTTATAAATTAATTCACAAGTTTTTTTTTTTATTTTAACATTTAATTGTTAAAGAAACTTGTATTGTAATAAATAAGTTTGAAAAAAAAGGTATACTGGATTTAATTTTGCTTGACTATCACTATTTATTTTATAATCAATATTTGCTTTTATGCAAGCTAGCATATCTTTTATAAACATATGTATAGAAATAAAAATTGTTAAACACTGATATATAAAAAATGTTTTAAAAAATATTTGAAGAAAGTGGCTTTAAAAAGGACCCTAAATAATACTAATATAACTTACATATAGGTTTATGTAGAGTTTATATGAAGTTACTTTTTAAACCCACAAATTGAATTTGTGTAAATCGGTTAATTTAGGAATAACTTATATATTATATTTGTATAGAGTTTATAATAGATATATGTGAATTTATTTTTAAAAAATACTAATTTTGATAAATACTTATAAATTACTCAATATTTACCAAAATTTATTTTATTTTATTTATTTTTTCACTTTTTTTCAGTATTTTAGACCAAATTTATTTATTTTTATTATTCTTTTTAAATTTTTAATATCCTAATTCCAAAAGTCTGGTCATGTTTTTTGTCTGGCAATACTACAAAAAATAAAAAAAAATAATTAATTAGTTAAAAAAAGAATAATGAAAAACATCTCACCACTTTCTTTTATTTTAATTCCAAAAGTTTAATCGTACTTTTCATCTAAAAACACTATAAAAAATAAAAAAAGTTAATAACTTAATTAATTAAAAAAATAATGAAACACCTTTCCTAACCCTCTCTTACTTTAATTCTAAAAGTCTGGTTATGTTTTTTGTCTGGCAATACTACAAAAAAGAAAAAAAAATAATTAATTAGTTAAAAAAAGAACAATGAAAAACACCTCCCCACCCTTTCTTACCTTAATTCTAAAAGTCTGGCCATGCTTTTTATCTGAAAACACTACAAAAAATAAAAAAAAGTTAATAATTTAATTAATTAAAAAAAAATAATGAAACACCTTTCTTAACCTTCTCTTACCTATACAGTTAAAGTAACAGAAAGAAATTAAAAATCAAAGATTTATCATAAATGAACTAATTAAAAAAGCTCATGATAGATACTAGAGAGTTGAAGAAATAAGTGATGTTGAAGACTTTTATCTTTATATTAAAAATCTTTATAAATCCAATTATTTTACAATTTGAAAATAAATAAAACTATAAAAATTTTATTTTTCTAAAATTATGCACTAAAAAATTAATTCGTGATCCATTTCTAAACCAGTGAAAACTATTAATAAATTTCAGAAAACCAATTTTTACAAATTAATTAACCTTTAAATGGCTTTTGAGCCAATTTGTCCAGAATTTTTTTTTAAGCATTACAGAATAATGTTCTGGAGTATATTGAATGATAAATTTGCATCATCATACATATATTAGTTTCACAAGTTTGATCAATATATAATTATCATTTAGGGTTACGATATTGTAAAAATTGGTGATTTTGTTTAAAAAATAACTAGCCAAGTTTGTATTATGACTCCAGCTGAAAAATAGTGTAACCAATTGCTTAAAACTGGGGGAATTAAGGCTTGTCAATGATTTTTATATTGTATAATTATTTAAAAAATTTTTTCTTTAGCGACGCTAGATTCTAGCCCTTAAAAATGCTATATTATTTAATTGCAGGAAGTATAACAATTACAAAATTGATATTTTTTTACTAAAATATTATTTTATATGCTGATAAATATCTGTTTTGGAGTGTATAAACAAAAAAAAATTAAAAAAAAGTTTTTTCAATCAATCACAGGCTGTCTAGCTTATTGTGCTATATTTTGCTTATATCGGGTAGCTATCCAATTTTGAATAGTTGATACCTTTTAGAATGTCAGTTTCTTCTAAACTACCTTTTTCCACTAACTTTTTAAGTTCATTCTACCTTTCTTGCATGCTATATCTATTACTCTTATTTAAATTTCCTGCTAATTAATTTGCAAAAATTATTTTCCAAATTGTATTAGTTGTTTTCACTGGTTTGGAGATAGATCACGAATTAAGTAATAAAATTAAAATAAGGTATACATATTAAAGTAATAAGTCAATAACAGATATTATCTAATATTAGTTAATATAAAAGTTTACCCCTTTTTTTAGATAAGTTATAATACAATATGTATATAATTTTCTTATATAATATATATATAACCTAAGATTTTTAATTACTTTTATTCTTTTAAAATATATAATAGTTATTATTAAAATATCACTGAATTGCAAAAACTGTGTTATTATGCAGATAGTCAAGATTATGCTAAATAATAAATAAATAAGCTTATTTATTAACAGTATATAGTAAAGGTATTTTATCTATATATGCGATATTTAATCTAAATAATATGGGCATCTTCTCAGATTATATAATTAAGATTAAATTAGGATTAAGGTTAGGATTAGCTGGTTAACATTCAATTTTATTTTACAAAATTAATCATGATTGAATTTATTAAAGTATTAAAAATTAGCTAGAATTTAGTTATCTATTATAAATTCAACTAAAATTAAAATATTACATTAGAAAAATTCATGATAATTAATTTTTTATTCTTAATCTTACTCAATGAACAAGATTAAAATTATATATAAAATTTCAATTGAGTTTAGCCTTAATTTTAATCATATTTTTCATAAAACCAGATTAACCTTTAATCTTAAATCTTAATCTTAATCTCAATCATGCAATTTGTGAAAATACTCATAATATGTCAAAAATATCAAGAATATTTATGCAACAATAATTTATTTAAAAAATATCAGTACATTAAAACAGCATGATCTTATTTGACTGCATAATAATAGATAATATCTGGCATTGCTCTAATAATATAATAAAGTGTTTTTTTTAAATAAAAAAATTAGAATTTTTATCTATACCAATCCTGAAGTCACGGGATATTTTATCACGTGATTCTACCCGTTTTAACATTTCCCATATCACTTTTCTTTCCTCCACGTGACTTTTTGGCCAGCATTATGGAATTAAGAAATTAATTATGTGATGAATAATCATGTGACAAATATGGTTTCACCTTGTCCCCAGAATAACTTATGAAAAATGGGAACGAAGCAGTATGACAAATATTTTTATTATGATCACGTGGGGGATGAAAAGTGACGGTGATACTGGGTAACATCGCTTCCTTGCGCTTATCCTGGACCAGTCAAATTTGATTGGTCAATATAAAAATGTTTATTTTTTCGTGTTATGTATTTTCCTTTTCGTCTCCTATTTTTTGTAAGCACATGTATGTATTGTATATTTATTTAATCATATTATAATTTAGTTTGATACAAATGTTAACTACTTATTTATTTTAAGAAATTTTCAGAATTTGGAGTATATTCGTTTTCTATTGTATTTGGTTGAGTTTAGTAGATATACTCTATAACATTATACATGCTATATAAATATTTTTTATGATATTTGTGTACCTGTAAAGTGTAAAATAAAGATACTTCCTGTACTTTTGACGCAAGTTAAACCTGTTTTTTAATAATAAAACAAAATCTAACAGGCTTTAAAAAAATATAACTTGATAATAAATACATTTTTAGCTTTAACATACAGTACATATTTTTTTTGAAATGAACGTTGTTAATATTGTAAGGAGTTTCGCGAAATTTTCCTAAGACAAATGTTGCACAAAACAAATTTCATCCAATTAAATTCACTGGGCCAGGATAAGAATCTGGACCGTGGTCCAGGATAAGGATGCTCCGCTTTAACGGCCGTACATGCATCATAACACAATAAAAATACATCCATATTAATCTTTTTTAAATGATAGTTTATATAATCGATCTTGAGAAAATCAAACCGGATACTTTTGGGAGGTATTGTAAGACTGTAAAACGTTTACTTTATTAAAAATAAATGACGCTTATTGTAGCCATATATGTATTATGATAAAAATAACTAAAAAGAAATAACTATAAAGATAAAGGAAGAGAAAAACAGTATTGCTTAATATTAATTATTAGCGAAAAACTATAATCTAAACAAAAAGTCGGTTCCTTCTTTATGTACTATTCCAAGCTATTTTTTATAACTGAAAACTGCTGTTCAAATTTATAGATTATTCTTATGGCACGCCGGGCTGAACAGGTGAAGTACATATTGTTTAAGTTTGACATTAATTGCAAAGTATTTGACCTCAATGTAAGGTTTTAGAACCGGTTATCGTTTAAACTTGAATGTTTTAATTTTTCATTAATTGCTTGAATTTATGATACAAATTTATTATTATCAATAACAAACTTGTCTAAATTAAATTTGTATGATATTCGAGTCTAAACTATAACCGGTTTAAACCCGGTAATCGCAACCGGTTCTAATCTTTTTACCTAAATTCCATATTTGGTCAAAATTAAATAATGTAACTTTAGGTAGTTCAGTAAAGGAATTCGTGCAATTTTGAAAAAAGCCATATTTACTTTTTAGGAAAGCTATTTTTAGGATTTGAATAAACATAAAATGGTTTGTGCTCAACATCAAATGCTTTGTAATTCAAAGCATTAACATTACAGCTGAATATGTAGTTCACCTTTAAACTTCTGTCCTGTCCAACGTTCCATAAATTCTTTGTAAAGTTATTCGGTAAAAAAGGTCAATGCGTAATGGTCAAATGATCTGCTGATCATTTTTTAATTAATAGAATATCAAATAAGTAGTATTTCATTACTTTATTGAGAAGCAAAGTATCACAGCCGAGAAAGATATGATTGTTTATATGATACAGCGTATGGCGTATTTAACTGTTTCAGTTATTTTATTGTATCACTTTCGCGATAACTGATAAAATTAAAATGGAAAGAAATCTAATCTTTTTGAAAAATTTTAATCTCGTGTGCAAGCATTGTCGAGTTTGTATCTGTGCAACAAAGGTACATTCCATAATATATAACGCATCAAAGTGTTTTTTTTTACTATAAAAGCCATTAGGATAGTCCTCCCCTTTTTTCCTTGTAAGCTATTTACAATATATCACCAAATTTACATTATATTTTACTCCTCTTGACATATCTGTGTTATTCGTAACAAACGGCTTGTTTTTAATATAAAAATAAGTATTTTATTAGTAAAAAAAAAATAAAAATAAAAAAATAATAAAAAAGTACAATAAGTTTTTACCCCTAAGTTCCAATGGATTTTGTTTCTGAAAAAATCTCCATAGTGGACATCAACGATGACGATATTAATAATTTTGCCAACAATAGTATCAAAAAAGATATTTACGATGAAATTAGTAAAATTGATAATGAAAGCGATGTCGATAGCGAAAAAGATGTCGATTTCAGTGAACCGTGTATGGATAAACCTGTTATAGAAGTATCTCCAAATGGAACGTATCTTATTATTTATAATCCAAAAGATCATTCAATCGTCGGTTGGAATACTAAAGATATAGATGAGGGGAAACTTACTAGTAAAGACATTACTATCAAAATAGAAATACCAGATGATTGTTATATAGACCAAATACGTGTTTCCGATAATAAGAAACTCGCGTGTATGGTACATAAAGGTGACAGATGTTATCCAAGTAAGTATTATTTATTCATGATTAGATTATATATTTATTTAATAATACATTAATTAATATTTGTCTGACTTACATCGATCAGAAATAATTGATATTCGTCCTAATCAGGAAATTGAACTTGATTTGATCACAGGTTCTTTTAATGAATCATGTCATACCTTTAATTTGAAAGGCGAATATATTTTATATTGTAAATGGGGCGCATACAGTGTACTTAGTCATAGAGAGCATAAAATTATTTGGATATATTCTACAAAAACTAAAAATAACAAATGGTTTTGTAAAAGTAATTATAAGTTACCCGAATATTTTGAATTGATAAATATGTCAAAATATAGCAAAATTTATTTATTTTCAAATAATTCCATTTATGAGTGGGACATTTTTACTAAACAAGATATAAAAATATTTCATGATAGAGAATTTGAGGAGAATAAGGTAATTATTACGTTATAATTATAAATTATTCAAAGTATTTACTGTATATTATATATATAATTAATTATTATTATTTATTTTTAGCTTAAAAATGATGTCAGAGTGTCAAGTAATAGTATGTTTATTTGTTTAGGAATCATGGATAAAATTATTATTATTTCTATTGAATTAGCAATTCCTATTGTTTCTTTGGATATAAATAATGGTATTATTTTATTTTGTTATTTTTTTCCAAGCTAAAAAGTATACTAAATAATATTAAGTATTAATTAATACTTTTCCTTTCAGATACTTTACTATATGAGTTAATGGATCAATCTGATTTATTACCTTCATTACCCTCATTACTTCCTCTATTAAGTAATAAAATTCAAATTATGGGATCAAAGTATGAATATATTCAAACCACAGATGAATACGCATTTGGAATGTTAGATGGTTTTGTTTGGAAGATTAAATTAGAAGAAAATATATCGAAAATAAAATTTTTACTTCAAAATTCTAACGAAAAAGTTATTGAAAATTCTAAATATAATTACGATAATAATTTTAAGATCGACAAGGGAACGTACGAACACTTAAATATTTATTTATTTAATCCGTATGTGGATAAAATGCATGAATTGTTTCAGAAAGTATCAGAATCTGAAAATGAATATAAGAAAAAAATAGAACAAAAGAATAAAGATTTAATGAAACAGTATATAATAACTGACGAATTATTGCAAGTTTGGAAAGTTAAAGTAATTGATCGTAATAAAATAATGTTGCGAGTTTTTAAAAAAGTGATAGATGATTGGAAATTAACTTGTACAAGGATAACAGAATTTAATGTTCCTGTCATTCGAAAAATTAAATTGCTTGAAATCAGGTTATTTACTGATAATGATATTATTTTAATTACAACAATAGGTATTTTAATTTATCATTTTAATGAAAACAAGAAATCTATTTCTTTAAACTATTGGAATTATTTAGAGTTAACCTATCCTAGTGTGAGTAGAATTTTTCAAAGATTGGATAATTTTAATGATTTTAAGGTATTATTACGACCTTATACTTTTCAACACAATTTACCTTTACCGAATTATCTTAGTTTTAAAACAAGTGACGAATGGATTTCATACATAAAAGATAATAAAGAGAACCTTTTGAAATATGGCAATGAATTGTTATCATTTGCAATTAAAGAACATAGATTAGATTTAATAGAAGAAATTTATAAAGAATGTATGAATCGGTTTGAAGAAGATTTAGGAAATAATTGGATGTTTTTAAGTATTATTACTTCTACAATGCCGTTATTAAATAAACATTACCCAGAATATGTTTTGAGATATTCATTAGAAACCACAATGATTATAGATCGTCCTATGTATAGTATAGAAGATCAACAAAATAATTTACATCTTTATTCTTTTCAATATCTTCAATTAATTGATTTAACCCGATCTATTTTATGGTCAAGATATAATATATTTTTGTACAAAATTTTCAATTTAGAAAAAAATTATCAGAAAATTTTCTCAATACCATATTCAATTCGAAGACTAATAACATTATCATTGATGATCATATTTTCTCCTTTTTTTTTCTTTTATATTATATTTCATTTATTATCAAAATATCATTTTGTTAATGATATTTTTGTTATGGAGATTTTATCTTTTTTTTATTATAATATATTTTTGAATAAGTTAAAAAAAGAAAAAATACCTATGATTACTTTTATGGTTCCATATATTAAGTTTGTTAATTATCCGGAAAATTATAATTGGTTTTTTGAATTATTTAAGCCTCAATCTAGTCCATTCGTTGAAACAATGAGCAGAGAAATCTATAAAACATGGAATGGAGAAGCAATAATTAATTTTAAATGGAATACTTACGGAAGATATTATTATATGATGATTTGGATTGGATTTATGGCTTATCTTGGATGTTTTACTGCTGCCGCAACAATTCCTCAACAATATATTGATGATAATATTCAAAAAAAACTTTTGATTGCTTCAATCGTATTAGGATTTATTCATTTGAGTTTTGAAGTTCGTCAGGTTATTTATGATCCTATTAAATGGTTACTTGATTTTTGGAATTTATTTGGTAAATAATTTTATCTTTTACTGTTTAAGAAAAATTAATTAACTATATTATGTAAAATTTTAGATATGATTGCATACCTGCTTCCAATTTATACTTCTATTCATTGGCTTCAAGTAAACGAGATGAATGATAAGATAATCTCATTACTTTCTTTTTCATGTTTATTTTTGGATTTAAAATTTTTATTATTTTTTAGAGCATTTGAATATTTTGGAGTGTATTTTGCAATCATGATTAGTGTTGCAAAAGAGATTTTTTCATTTTTAGTGCTGTTATTTATTATTATAATAAGTTTTGCACATGCATTTTATATTTTATTATTACCAAGATCCGATTTTTCATTGAATACTTATTCAATTAATAACGATCCTAATAATCCTTGGAATCTAGCAACTACTTATAATCAAATATTTGAAAATGGAACCGTTGATTCTAACCCATTTTTAATTCAACCTCCTAATGGAAATACAAATATGTTTGTGGATTTTAGAACATCTCTTTTTGCAATGTATAAATTCTTAACAGGTATTTTTAATTTAAAACTGTTTTTATTTTAATATTTTTCAAGTATTTTTTTAACCAATTTAATTTATTACTAGGTGATTCAAGCGCATTATCTAATTGGCCATATATAAGCGATCCACCACTTGCAATATTGATTGTCTTATTCTCACTCTTGATTGTTGTATATCTTATGAATTTGCTTATTGGATTACTAAATAATGCAATTGAGAAGGATCATGATAGAGTCTCTTTTTTGATGCAGAAAGCAGAGGTATAATATAATCATTATTTAATATAAAAAATATTATGATAATGCTAAAATTGTTTCTTGATTTTTCAGATTCTAGCTGAAATCGAGTTATATTACATGCTTCCATATCAAAGACGTCGAAAAGATTGGTTTCCTGAAGTAATGTATGTTAATTTTTAATTTATTTGGTTTTACTTTCTTTCTGTTGTTTTTTTTAAAAAAAATGTAAATATTTATTTATATGAACCTATCTTTGAAAGTTATTATTACGCTAGTCTTGACGATATCCAAAAACGAGTTAAGAGAATGATGAAACGAGATGAATGGAATCAAATCAATGCATTCCCAAAACTAAAGCAAGATTTATTAAAAAAAATTAATATTCAACACAATCCTGACGATGAGTCATGATTTTTACACGAATATTTACAAGTTTAGGAGTATTTTTTTTTTTTTTTTTTTTTTTTGAATTGTAAATTATTTATTTTTATCCTATTTTGTAATTTATATTTAAATAAATAAATAAGTGTATTTTATATAGGTTTATTACTTTTTAAAATTATTTATAAAAATTAAAGATTCTATAAACATGAATTTAAAAAAAGTTTTTTTTTTTTTTTTTCCTACGGACCTGCGCAAATTGCATGGTGTGATAAATAACGGTGACAAATAGAGTTTTTAGTCGTAAAAATTTGTCCCTAGATAAGCGGTAAAATGAAGAACGGAAGAGTAGTAGAAGCTAGAAGGGTTACAAATTTACAACCCTTACCCCTAAATTCCTAAACCCGCAGGCAATCATTAGAGGGATGCATAATACGCTCAAAACGAATTTGCATTACGATGATTATCAAATTGTTCTGATCGAATTCTGAGAAAAGTTAAAGAGTGAAGATTAAATAAAGTTTAAGTAACTTTATTTTACATGGTGCGTAAAAGGGTCTGGTTCATTTCACCGACAATCATCTCACCGACAGTCATTTCGTCGACAAATGTTTCACCGACAGGGTCATTTCACCGACAAACGTTTCACCAACAGTCATTTTAAACTTTTTTTATAAACTCATATTAAATACCATATATTTTTGTTCTATAGTATAATCAAATAGTAACATTAAAACAAATAGTAACATTAACGTATTTTATTTACATATGATTTCTGTTTTTATCTTTAACCATGATAAAACCATGAACATTATTTTAGGTTTATTACGAATAGAGGGAATAACTTCGCATTTTTTTTTTTAAAAAAAAAAGATGATTTTGATGTGAATATGGTTTCAGTTGATGAAAAAGAAAAAAGTTTTATATGTATACAATATTATTTGAAAATAATTGTGTATACGTAATAACAAAAATTTTGTGGCTATGTATTAGGGTAATAACAAAATTTTTTATTCGTTTAAAAAAAATTGTTTTATAAATGTTGGTGAGATGACCTGTCGGTGAAACGATCCTGTCGGCGAAACGTTTGTCGGTGAAATGACTGTTGGTGAGATGATTGTCGGCTAGTTAAACGCGACCCGCGTAAAAAACGAATCCTCTTAAAATAATTAAGGGAAAATCGGAAATTGACTATTAATAGTACACATCAAACATGGTACACATTTCAAAGGTGCTAAAATATGTGATGGTTACCTACTGCTATTATAAAACAGATTTATTTTTAAAATTTATTTAGCATTAATAATCGATCAAATTGTTGTCAAAACTAAGCAGTCATAAATATACAAATATGTAAATACAAATTATTACAGCGTCATTTGATGGACAATCAACTAAGTAAATCGTATAACAACATAAATCACATAATATCATAATAATTTATTGAAGCAATATGAGATCCGATTTAATTTCATAGAATTCTCTTTGTTGCATTCCTTCCTTCTTTTAATTTTATCTAATAATTTTCTGGCTTTTTTTTTTATGTTTCTCAAAACGTATTTATTTACTTTTTTAGTTGGGGCAGAGCCGACGTTCACATATATTATTCATTAGAGATACAACTTTAACTGATTTGTATCTTAATTAATACAACTTAGACAAAACAAAATTACGAAGATTTAATATAAAATACTTGCAATTTGATCACAGTAAAAAATCAAACTTCGATATAATAGATAATATTTTTTAGAAATGTAAAATACTAAAAAGTTTACTAATTTATGTAATTGATGAAGTTGTCGTTCGTTGTCTCATTTATTTCGCCTACAAGCAACAAGACATTTGGTATTCATTTTGATCAGTCTCTTTAATTTTTATTTATTTATTTATTTATTTATTTTTTAATAAAAAAGTTCAATGATAATTTTTTAACAGAAACCTGTGATTTTATGACAACACTTTTTACTAATATTGATATTAAAAACGCAGTTACATACCAAATAGCCATTTAAATTCTAATCCGATTTTTTTTTTTTTTTTGTAATTCACTTTATAAAAAGTTCCTACAATTTATTTTACAATTTGATATTAAGGAGGCAAAAACGAAAGAAAAGGCAAAGCAGAAAATATGTAAAAAGATGTCTTATATAATATATTGTAAAATTTTCAATTTGCGAATCATTAAATATTTATTCTTATTATGATTTTAGTGATACTGTTGAACATCAACCGCAGCATGTCACACCTGTTTTTATTATATATCACGAATCGCGGTAACTGGATGATCATTTATAATATCAAATTACTAATCAACAGTGAAACTATTTTCATCAATTGTAATTTTATTTTTGTATTATTTTAGTTATTGTTGTTATTGTTAATATAAGATACGAATGTTTTGTTAGATTGTTATAGTTAGAAGTAGTTTAGTTTTCTTTTATTTTTAACGTTAGTTATGTGGAGATCTTTGATTATGTAATCAAATTGGCATTGGGCAAATTGCTCTCTGAATAGGTTTCCGCGTGTAGGACGAGTTGCTCATGTTCCTATCTCTCGAGATTTCAACAGGAAAAAAAAAAAAGAATTGGAAGTCAAGAATTATAAGTGAAGAATTAAAGATTTATAAAAAGGATATTCTCTCGAGAATTTCTTTTTTTATAAAGATTGAGACTTTGAAAGTGTGTTAGATAGTATAATGAATTGCTACAGAAGCGCCGAGTGAGGCGGTAGTAATATTTGATTATCACCATATACATATAATAAAATAACCCATCGTTACGTTGATCCTTGAAATTTAATCGTATAATTCGTGACATAGTGAATGTCAATCGTCACTTTTACTTTCTGTTATCACTTATTTATTAGTGATGTAAAATTACATTAATTTTTGATGTAACATACAAGTGTTTCAAATACATATGAATCAGGTGATGATAAACAAAAGCACGAAAAATTTGTTCATAGGAGTTCAAAAAAAGTATATGAAAAATTCATGCACTTATTCATATATCAGATACTTATAAAATTAAATTACTTTAATTAAAAAAAATTATCCAAGCTAGATTTTTCCAAGAATCGTGAGTTTCATTAAATTATTTTGTATTATAATTCTATGCAAGGTGACGATGTACAAAAAACTTAAAATTTAAACAGCGCTTCGGAGTTCGGAGTTAATAAAAAATTTTTCATATATTAAATAAATAAACAAAAATTCATGTAACAAAATGTAAATTGAGTAATATATATTGTGTATATATATACATATATATATTAGTATATGTATAAACATTTAGTCATCACTTATGCGGCGATATATTAAAATGTAAACAATAATGAAACCCTAGTCTTTTTTTTTCTCTGTACAATGAGGGTTTTTTATTATAAAATAGTAAGTGTTAATTAGTCCCTTATTATACAATATATCTTTTTTTTTAAAGAATAATAATAATAAAATAATAAAAATAAAAATTTATATTTCCTCCAATGGATTCTGAAAAAACCTCCATAGACATCAACGACGGTGAAATTGACGACGTTATCAATAACAATATCAATAAAGATATTTACGATGAAATTAATAAAATTAATAATGAAAACGAGATCAATAACGAAAAAGATGTCGATTTCAATAAACAAACTATTGATAAACCTATCATAGAAGTATCACCAAGAGGAACATATCTCGTTACTTATAATCCAAAAGATCATTCAATCGTTGGTTGGAATGCTGTAAGCGCAGAAGAGGGTCAACTTGCTAAAGACATTACTATCACAATAGATGATGATTGTATAGACCAAATATGTGTTTCCGATGATAAGAAACTCGCGTATATGGTTATCAAGAATAACGATTGTTATCCAAGTAAGAATTATTTAATTATTTGATTATATATTTATTGTCCGGGCGAAACGAAGGACAATATATGTCTACGTATGAAAAGAACATCACGTGAATTTCTCTGGCCACCACGTGAACATCATCCAATGATATAATCGATCTTTTTTTTCAATTTCGCACAACAGTTCTCGTTACTAATCAAATTTATATTTATAGAAATAATTGATATTCATCGTAATCAAGTAATTAAACTTGATTTGATCACAGGTTGTTTTGATGATATGTGTCATACCTTTAATTTAAAAGGTGAATATATTTTATACAGTAATTGGAGTGTATACAATAGTATATACGATGAAGTAGAAAAAGTTATTTGGATATATTCTACACAAACTAAAAATAACAAATGGTTTTGTATAAGAATTTACAAACTACCCGAATATTTTGAATTGATAAATGTATCAAAATATGATAAGTTTTATTTATTTTCAAATAATTCCATTTATGAATGGAATCTTGATACTGAACAAGATATAAAAATATTTCATAATAAGGAGTTTGAGAAAGAGAATAAGGTAATTATCACGTCAAAATTATAAAATATTCGAACATCGTTTATATAATTGATTATTATTATTTATTTTTTAAATAAACTAAATAGTCATATTGTATTAAACGAGAGCTTAGAAATGATATCAAAATTTCTAGTAATAATATGTTTATTTGTTTGAGAATCATGGATAAAATTATTATTACTTCTATTGAATTAACAATTCCTATTGTTACTTTGGATATGAATAATGGTAATATATTATTTATTATTATTTTTTTTCAAGTTAGAAAGTATGCTAAATAATATCAAGTATTAATGCTTTACTTTTTTCATTATTTAGATACTTCACTATATAACTTGATAAAATATTTTGATTTAATTCCTTCATTACCCTCATTACTTCCTCTTTTAAATAGTAAAATTCGAGATTCTATTATAGGATCGAAGTATGAAAACATTCAAACTACAGATGAATACGCGTTTGGAATTTTAGATGGATGTGTTTGGAAGATTAAATTTGAAGATTATATATCAGAAATAAAATTTTCATTCCAAAATTCTGATAAACAAGTTCAAAACCGTAATTACCATTGCGATGAACACTTTATTACTTTATTTAATCCATATATGGATAAAATACGTGAATTGTTTCAAAAAGTATCAAAATCTGAAAATGAATATAAGAAAAAAATAGAACAAAATTATATAGATTTATTTGAACAGAATATAATAACTGTTGGATTATTGCAAGTTTGGAAAATTAAAGTTATTAATCATAATAAAATAATGTTGCGAGTTTTTAAAAAAGTAGATGTTAGTAACAAATGGGAGTTAACTTGTACAAGAATAACAAAATTTAATATTCATAACGTTCGACAAATTAAATTGCTTGAAATCAAATTATTTACTAATGACGACATTATTTTAATTACAACAATAGGTTTTTTAATTTGTCATTTTAATGAGAACGAAAAATCTATTTCTTTAAATTACTGGAATTATTTAGAGTTAACCTCTTCTAGTATAGGTACAATCGAAGAAGAATCAGACGATTTTAGCGATTTCAAAACATTATTAAAACCTTATACTTCTAAACATAATTTACCTTTATCGAGTTACGATAGTTTTAAAACAAGTGATGATTGGATTTCATACGTAAAAGATAATAAAGAGAATCTTTTGAAATATGGTAATGAATTATTATCATTTGCAATTAAAGAGCATAGGTTAGATTTAATAGAAGAAATTTATAAAGAATGTATGAATCGATTTAAAGAAGATTTAGGAAACAATTGGATGGTTTTAAGTATTATTACTTCTACATTGCCATTATTGCATAAACATTACCCAGAATATGTTTTTAGATATTCATTAGAGACCACAATGATTATAGATCATCCTATTTATAATATAGAATATCGACATAACAATTTACATCTTTATTCTTTTCAATATCTTCAATTAGTTGATTTAACTCGATCTATTTTATGGTCAAAATATAATTATTTTTTATCTAATCATGAGAGTATATACGGAATGCTAATTTTAATTCAAATATCAATGATAATCTTACTTTTACCTTTTTTTTTCATTTATATTGCTATATTTCATATATTATTAAGATATCATTTTGTTAATGATATTTTCAGTGTAGACATCCTTTCTTCTATTTATCAAATATTGTTGAGTAAATTAGCAAAAGATAAAATACCAATGATTACTTTTATGGTTCCTTATATTAAGTTCGTTAATTATCCACGATGTTATAATTGGTTTATTGAATTATTTAAGCCTCAATCTAGTCCATTTGTAGAAACAATAAGCAGAGATATCTATAAAACATGGAACGGAGAAGCAATAATTAATTTTAAATGGAATACTTATGGAAAATATTATTATATGATGATTTGGATTGGATTTATGGCTTACCTTGGATGTTTTACTGCTGCTGCAACAATTCCTCAACAACTCATTGATGATGATATTCAAAAAAGACTTTTGATTGCTTCAATTATATTAGGATTTATTCATTTAAGTTTTGAAGTTCGTCAAATTATTTTTAGTCCTATTAAATGGCTTCTTGATTTTTGGAATTTATTTGGTAAATAAATATAATTTTAACTTTTACATCTTGCATTATTTAAGAAAAATTAATTAACCATATTATTTAAAATTTTTAGATATGATTGCATACTTGCTTCCAATTTATACTTCTATTTATTGGCTGCAAATAAACGAAATGAATGATAGTATAATCTCCTTACTTTCTTTTTCATGTTTATTTTTAGACCTAAAATTTTTATTATTTTTTAGAGCATTTGAATATTTTGGAGTGTACTTTGCAATCATCATTAGTGTTGCGAAAGAAATTACTTCCTTTTTAGTACTATTATTCATTATTATAATAAGTTTTGCACATGCATTTTATATTTTATTATTACCAAGATCTGATTTTTCATTGGATACTCGTTCAATCAATAATGATCCAAATAATCCTTGGAACCTAGCAACTACTTACAATCAAATATTTGAAAATGGAACCGTTGATTCTAACCCATTTTTGATTCAACCTCCTAATGGAAATACAAATATGTTTGTGGATTTTAGAACATCTCTTTTTGCAATGTATAAATTCTTAACAGGTATTTTACATTATTAAGTTTGTAATATTTTATAGGTATTTTTTTTTTAATCAATTTAATTTTATTACTAGGTGATTCAAGCGCATTATCTAATTGGACATATATAAGCGATCCACCACTTGTAATATTGATTGTCTTATTCTCACTCTTGATTGTTGTATACCTTATGAATTTGTTTATTGGATTACTCAATAATGCAATTGAAAAAGATTATAATAGAGTTTCTTATTTGATGCAGAAGGCACAGGTATAATGTTATCATTATTTAATAAAAAAGAAAAAAGATATTCTATATACTAAAAAATTTTTTTTAATTTCTCAGATTTTAGCTGAAATCGAATTATATTATATGTTGCCGTATCAGAGACGTCGAAAAGAATGGTTTCCTGAAATAATGTATGTTAATTATTAAACTTACTATTCAGTTCGCTTCTTTCTTTCTTTCGTTCTTTCGTTCTTTTGTTTTTTTTAAAAAAAAAAAGGTTGGAAGATGCAAATATTCATATAAGCCTATTTTTTTTTTAAAGGTATTATTACGCCAATCTTGATGATATCCAAAAAGAAGTTAAGAGAATGATGGAACAAAATGAATGGAGTAAAGTCAATGCATTCCCAGTATTAAAACAAGATTTATTAAAGAAAATTAATATTCAGCTCGATCCTGACGATCAGTAAATTAAAGCGATTTACTACACGAATTTTTTTTTTTTTTTACAAGTTAGGAATATATTTTTTAAAAAATTTTACATTTGAAATTAGAATTGCAGTTATTGTTTATCGTATAATAGTATCACGTACCTCGTGTACAAATAGCCGGGTATCATAATCAGTACTAAATTTTATTTATTTCTCAGTGCCTTGATTTATTATTGTATATCCCATTTAGTAGTCAAATTATAAAAAAATAAATTTTTATTAAAATAAATAGTAAACAAGCATATTTTGAATACTGTATTAATATTTTAATATAGAACTAGTACTTTTTTAAGTCATTTGTAAAGAATCTAGTGTTAATGTACGTTGCGCCCATCGCATTATCCAATTTACATTACTGAACAGGATTCAATTTGTTGAACTATTCGAATATATTTTTTATAAGGTAAACAGTAAATCATGTTTGTTGTAGTTAGAAGCTAATTCGACGATAAAAAAAAAAAGTTGGAAAAAAACTTAATGAATAATGATATCACTATTTAGTATTACAAGTACACTCAATTATAAAAGATTCATTTAATTTATTATTTACCGATTTAATTCCTTGATTAGAATTTTTAATTTGATTTTAGCAATGTTATATATATTTTTTATTACATACATTTATTAATTTTTATTTCTGAAATATATGGGTTGTTTGTTTTTAATTTTTTACCATACAACGGATAATCACCAAACGACGCGTCACACCATCACGTGATAGTTAAACATTAGTATGATAACATTATTATTTTATTCTCGTTGATGGATTTGTTGTTATGCAGGAATAACCGCTCATTTTGATAAGTCATTATTATTTTTTTTTAAAAAAGAAAAACAAAAAGATTCAATGACAACTTCTTAGCAGAATGTGGTTAGCACTGTAAATTTGATTTTATAAAAAAATGGTAGACAAACTGAATAGTTGTGTTTTTTTCACTTTCTTAATAACAACTTTTGTTGAATATATAAACGTAGTTACAATACTAAAACGGTACAAGTGAAATCATCAATTAAAATCATAGTCACCTTTTTTAATACCAAATAATCATTTTTAAATTCTAAAAATGATTTTTTTTTTTTATAATTCACTTTTGCCAAAAATTTCTATATTTTATTTTACAATCTGATATTAAAAATAAAAATTCCGTATATTATACTAAAAATTGAAGAAGAGAGAGGAGAGGGGCAGAGACGGAGGAAGAGGCAAAACAGAAATATGTTCTTTTATATATTTTTAATATTTTCAATTTGAAGTCTAGTTTTAGTTAAAGTAATGATACATATGAGGCATAAGAATGATGAGAACAAAGCACAGCAATTTCTGTTAAAATAATAAAAGTAACAAAAAATAAAAAATACGTCTCCAAAATAAGTGTCAAGAACGTGCTCATTGGTTATAGACGTTAGAAAATGGTAAGCAGAAGGTATGTGTTTTATTGTTATATGTTACAATAGGCGACGCTCTGCACGATTAATTGACAACTGGAAATTAGTTATATCGTCATCACAAGATCATTCTCCGCCATGATAGTAAATTTTACTATATTTACAAACACGTTCAGAATTATAGACTTCCCACATTCTATTAAACATTAAAGCATATTTTCCTAGAATTGTCAAACTCACCTTAGCTATAAGATATTAGACTTTAAACGAATATAACGTTAACGTCCAACCAAATTTTGATTTTAGAATTACAGGTGGCTCTTGGAATATCAGGAATTACATCCCCGACCTTACTATTCACGAACTTTCTTCATTAAAGAAAAAGCAAGCAGATCCTTTTATGGACCAATTAGTTTCACCAAACGGATACTATTTATTATAATGGGAAATCAAACGTCTAAAAAACAACAATTTCAAAGGCAATATCCTGTAGAACCACTCACATATGTGCAAGTCTTCAACCTAAACGTATTAAACAACAAAAATTCATTTTTTACGCTAACTTTTATACTATTCCCAATGAATAGGTCTGTTATTGGGACAATGGGAAGAAAGATTTAATTTTAGGTAAATTAATAATCAATATCACGTGACAATTCAAACGATTCTATATCCATCACAACAATCGATCACATTTTCAACTCCACAAGCCACACAGTACTAAACATGTCCTTTCGGATGCTCTCTTCACTCATATTACCCTTATAATTCTTTATATTCTCGTGTAGTTACTACACGAACTTCATGTCTCATCTTTTGCAAAACAACTAAAACTAATGACATCGACCCTTCATACAATTACCCTCCTAGTCTCTCTAAACCATGGTTCTTATTATCCAAGCCATTAATTTCCTATAGATACACAGTCTATAATTTTTTTCTGCTTCAGAATGGTCATTTTGCAGGATCACTTACTGCTTCCCACATGGCTGCTTTAGCAACTACTTCCTCCATAGACTTCTTCTCTTTTTTCACCTGCTAGTTTTAGTAATTCCCAATCTTTAAGAGGTATTGATCAATGTTTTATTATTCATTCGATTATTGCTAATGATTCAATCAAACGACAACTAATTTTTATAACGACTTTGAGCGTTTCTCATTTATTATTTACACTGACGGCTCAATTTAGGACAACCTGATTGTATTATGGGTTTAGGCTGAATTCAAGTTGCACCAATGCACCTAGACGTACTTTTCACGCTAGTACTGCCTCCTTGCTATCTTCTACTCGAGCAGATGCGTTCAGCATTCTTACTGTTTTATTAACGTGTCCTTAAAGATCTGCACTATTTCTGCGCTGATTCACAGAATACATTCAACAATCTTATTCACCAACAGAATATCAGCATTAGACAATAACACAAGATTAATTCCTTTCTATTTGGAATCTCGTTAATATTCTTTCCAAACAAAAACAACTCACTATTTCATTATATAAAGTGAAAGTGCATGATAACAACGAATTCAATGATCAAGCTAACCTCCAAGTCAAACAAGAAGCTTAAAACGCAACGCGATAGATTAGGACTATACATAATTATGGCTCAATCACAAACCTTTAGATGCACTTACCAATTTTAGATTATCCCACATTATAGCCTATAAAATTAAATCGGGGACATTATCTTTACCAACTACTGACATCAGTAGACTTTTGTGTCCAACGTGCAATTTTAACGAGGATTCCAACGCACAAATATTTTTATGTCCTATTCATGTAGTGTACTGAAAGAACTTTTGACACGATATAAAGACCATTTAATTTCAATACTTACTGACAATTCAACTGTACCACGCCCTGAAGATATTAAGGACTACGTTAATCATAGTCCTCTCTTTAATATTTCTACACTAACTGCAAATGCTAATCAAATTACCCACCCGGCATTACTATTGGTTTTCAATTTAGTTCCAAGCAAATTGGCAAACCTATTTTACACCTTTATCATCAAAAAAGGCTTAAGTCTTCCTGAAATTTTCGACTTTCCTTTTTACGGCGATTAAATCACGCATTTAGACACCTCATGCTCACAATACTTATCCACGGGATCGATCCCACAAAAACGCCAAAGCACGTTTACCGCTTTTTTGGTAATGAAAAAACTACTATTGCTCGTATTACTAAAATGAATATTATCTTATTTGGAGATTAATAACAACAATTTGGTTCAATGCTCCCGACGTCGTCATCATTTCTCAACAAACGATTTCAGACCACCTTTGTCTTCATCCATCTTCTCACAATCCAACCTTGATACGCGGAAATGGATTCACTGGACGACATCTAATTTTCTACATTCAGGTTTATAGGTTTCTGCTGTTGTTGTGCTGATTTATTATTTTGACGAATTTTATCCCATGGACATCTCATAGATCTACTAGTTTAGGGCCAGGTTAATAATGTTTTAGATTTATTCTTGTTGTTCTAGTTTATTTATGGATCTTTTTATCTTTAGATTTTATTTTTATAATTATCCGCTGACTCTTTTATTTCCTTATTATCTGTCTATTTGCTCTCAATTAGTTAGCAATTTGTTAGATAGGGACCTGGTTCACTCATGTGGCTTAATATAGTTTTATTTAATTATCCGTATAGTTCTCAATTTTCGGATAATCACTGTATTTGGGTCATCACCTGTAAAAATTTTACTATAAATGCCGTATAAAATTTTGACGCACTATCAGTCCATATATTAAGAACCAGTGCATTAAATGTTTACAAGATGAAATTGATTCACCTGAAAATATTAATAGTTGAAGCTGCAGCAGCGTCCTAGGACATATTAATATATTATGTCCTAGGACGCTGCTTCATTTTCAAATTCTAATTTAATCCCATGCGTATTATGCATCCCTCTGAGGATCGATAGTGAATTTAGGAATTTAGGATTAGGTGGACTAGGGCTAGAAAATTTGTCACATGTGCACACCATCTTGTTTTCAAATTTTACCGCTTACTTTGGGGCTTAGAAAATTTTTAATGCTAAAAATTCTATTTGTCCCCGTTATATATCACACAATGAATTTTGCGCAGGTACGTAGAAATAAAAACCCTTAAAAAAATAGTCAATTTACAGTATTTACATTATATAAACGCAATTAAATATTTTAACATTATAGATAAGTAATGATTCATATTAAATTAGTATTTCATTGTACAATTTGATATAAATAAATCATAAAATGAATAACGGTCTAATCAAAGGCAGGTGGCGAATTGGTTGATCATTCCGCAGTTCGATCGAAAACGACGCGAGCGAACACAGAATTTTTTGGCATGCAAATTTGAAGTCCAAGTACTACAAACATTATAAAAATTCAAATATATAAAATATTTTTATGTTGATATTTCTAACGTTTACAAACGAACAAACTACATAGCGTTATTATCATAACATGAATGTGAAATCTAATATATCTAATATATGAATTATATCACTAAGTATCTGCAATTAAAATCTGTAAAGCACTAAAATGATCTTATTGACTATTTTCAATTAACTTCTTAATTGAGAGAAGAAATTTACCGAAATTGTATTATTTCATAATCTATTGATTTCAAAGCGATATTAGTTGTCATTTCATATTTGGGAATCAAAGACTCTTTAATAAAAAACTCCTATGTAGTTACTTTAACAATAATTAAAAGTTTTCGTCAAATTATTTTAACGAGATTTAGTTTGATCAATCGATTTAGATTTTCTTTCAAGATAAAAGTAGTTAAGCTTTTTTTAAATTTACTGAATTGATTCGAAGGTAAATTAATTTATCAAAGATTTATAATTACCAAATTTGTTCCCGAAATTTACAGAAATAAAAGAACATCACGTCATAGATTTACTTTTTTTACTTATTTTTATTTTTATTTATTTATTCATTTTATTTATTTTTTTGATGCGAGCGCCAAACGCCATCTACGTTCATTGAATTTTTCTATTTTGAAACCGATCATCATAATTTTCTTGTTACACAAAGGACTGCACTTTCCCAATTAAAGAGATCGTCTAAAATTGGCTGGCATTACAGCATTAAGTATTTTACTATGTTCACGTGATTGTACTCGTTAGTATTACATTAGATGCACAAGTTATTTTGTAAGTACTCCTTTTTGCATAAATTTTTGGTCAAATTCATTTGGACTATTGGCCCTTATCATAAATAGACAACATTTTTTAATAATTAAAATTGATATTCGATAATTATAAAACATTAATTTGGTTTAGGGGAATTAAAACCAAAATAAATTAATTATTAGGAATTAATAATTTGATTGAGATAGTTTGATGAATTTTTAATTTTAGTCACAATCATTATTAGAATAAATATAATTCAATAAATAATTTTCTAATATTTTTTTTTTTTTTTTTTTTTTTTACTAAATAGCCAAGAAATAAGTCAATTAATTGGACTTGGAGTGAACTATTTCCAATTAAGTCGAGCCCAAAAGTTTTCAACACCAATTTCATCGTTGAAAGCACTAGATTCCAAGAAATGTCGTAAGAATTACATCATTGAATTGTGTAACAAAATACCACTTTACGATTCTATGATGTACGATAACCCAACAATCGTACAAATTATAATCTTATTATTATAATAACAAATTAATTTGCGCCGCTATGATTTAAAACTCGATTATTATTTTTGATTTCATGAAAAAAAAATAGTAAATTTCATATTTAATGATAAATAATATTAATCAGATTTGCCAATGTCCTATTGCTTAAACCTGTTTAACGCGAAGAATCTATTATCCCTTTTTTCGCAATTTTCAATCATGTACCAAATAAAACCAGGAACAAACCTATGACCCAAATCTAACTATAACCTAAACTCAACTAGGTTAGGTTATTTAGAAAGAATCGAGGATTGGTCAAGTTTTGGGCACGGTTTAAGTTTAGGACATGGTTGTTTACTAGGCTACGACTAAATAATATTTTTGAGACTAGTAAAACTAATTAATTATTGCATGATACGTCAGGTTGATGATACTAAAATACTAAATCATACCCATTTCCCGTTTTATTTTTCACAATAACAAATTTTGTGATACCTTAACCTAAATAAAATCGTTGCTTCAAGAACGTTAATCATTAGATTAGATCTTTTTTCAAAAAAAAAAAAAAAAAAAAAAAAACGAAACCAGTATTTATACTTCCTAATTCCAATGGGTACTGATAAAATCTCGATAAGAATTGATGGAATTGACGACAATTCCGGTGAAAGAATTAAAATTGATAAGAAAAACGGTATTAATAACGACTCCAATACCGAAACTAATGAAATTAATGATGACGACATCTATGACGAAATTGATAGAATTAATAATGAATACGATATCAATAACGAAAAAGATGTCAATAACGGCGAAGAAGACGCCGATTTCAATGAATCACCATGTATTGATAAACCTATCGTAGTAGTATCACCAAGTGGAACATATGTCGTTACTTATAACCCAGTTGATCATTCAATTGCTGGTTGGAATGTTGGAGATATAGAAAAGAGACAACACACTAAAGATATTGCTGAAACTGCTACCCGACTCACTAAAGATATTGCTATCCGAACTACCTCAATAAGTGATGGTTGTATAGACAAAATACGTGTTTCTGATGATAAGAAACTCGCATATATGGTTCATAAAGGTAACAGGTGCTGTCCAAGTAAGTATTATTTTACTGGATTATATATTTATTTAACGTTAATACATTAAGTAATGATTATCAAACCTATATTTATTAGAAATACTTGATATTTGTTCTGATGAGAAAATTGAACTTGATTTGATCACGGGTACTTTTAATGAATCATGTCATACCTTTAATTCGGATGGCGAATATATTTTATATTGTAAATGGGGCGCGTACAGTGTACTTAGTCATAGAGAGCATAAAATTATTTGGATATTTTCTACAAAAACTAAAAATAACAAATGGTTTTGTAAAAGAAATTATAAGATACCCGAATATTTTGAATTGTTATATATATTAAATCATAAATTTTACTTATTTTCAAAGAATTCTATTTATGAATGGGACATTGATGATAAACAAGGTATAAAAATATTTCATGACACAGAGTTCGAGAATAAGGTAATTATTACGCTATGACTATTCGAAGTAGTTTATATATAATAAATTTTATTTATTTTCAAAAATTCTATTTATGATAAATAGGACACTTATAAAAAACAAGATTATAACAAGGTGTACGAGGAGGATAAGGTAATTATTACGCTAAATTATATTATAAACTATTTTAAGCATTTACTGTGTATCGTATATATATATATATATTAATTATTATTATTTATTTTAAACCAATAGTCACATTACGACAAATGGAAACTTGAAAATAATTTCAGAATTTCCAGGAACAATATGTATGTCTGTTTAAGAATCATGGATAAAATTATTATTATTTCAACTAAATTAAAAATTCCAATTTTTTCTTTGGATATGAATAATGGTATTATTTTATTTTATTCGTTTTTTTCCAAGCTAAAATGTATACTAAATAATATTAAGTATTAATCATTGATATTCATTATTCAGATACTTCGTTATGTGAGTTAATAGAATATTCCAAGTTATTACCTTCATTACCCTCAATGTTTCCTCTATTAAATAATAAAATTCGAACTATGGAGTATGAAAATATTCGAACTACAAAAAAATACGGATTTGGAATTTTAGATGGTTTTGTTTGGATGATTAATTTGTCAAAAACAAAACTTTTATTTCAAAGTTCTAACGAAAGGATTATTGAAAACTCCAATGATAATTGCGGTAATAAGATCAACAAGGGAAAGTACGAACACTTAAATATTTATTTATTTTATCCGTATAAGAAAGAAATGCATGAATGGTTTCAGAAAGTATCAGAATCTAAAAGTAAATATAAGAAAAAAATAGAGCAAAAAGATAAATATTTAATGGAACAGGATATAATAACTAAAAAATCATTGCAAGTTTGGAAAGTTAAAGTTATTGATCGTAATAAAATAATGTTGCGAGTTTTTAAAAGGGCAGATGTTAGTAGCAAATGGGAGATATTCCATGCAAAACCAACAATATTTGAAGTTCCTGAAATTCGAGAAATTAAATTGCTTGAAATCAATTCATTTGATAATGGTGACATTATTTTAATTACAACAATAGGTTTTTTAATTTATCGTTTTAATGAAAATAATAAAAACATTAAGGAATCCAGTATTTCTTTAAACTATTGGAATTATTTAGAGTTAACTTCTCCTAGCGTAAGTAGATTTTATGAATTATCGGATAATTTTAATGAGTTTAAAGTATTATTACGACCTTATACTTCTCAACGTGATCCATTTTTACCTTTACCGAGTCATGAGAGTTTCAAAACAAGTCGTGCTTGGATTTCATATGTAAAAGATAATAAGGAGAATCTTTTGAAATATGGCAGTGAGTTATTATCATTTGCAATTAAAGAACGTATATTAGATTTAATAGAAAAAATTTATAAGGAATGTATGAATCGGTTTGAAGAAGATTTAGGAAATAATCGGATGTTTTTAAGTATTATTACTACTACAATGCCGTTATTGAATAAACATTACCCAGAATATGTTTTAAGATATTCATTAGAAACCACAATGATTATAGATCGTCCTGTGTATAGTATAGATGATCAATACCGTGATTTACATCTTCATTCTTTTCAATATCTTCAATTAATTGATTTAACCCGATCTATTTTATGGTCAAGATATAATGTATTTCTGTATAAAATTTTCAATTTAGAAGAAAATTATAAGACTTATTTTTCAATACCATTTTCAATTCGAAGACTAATACTATTATTAGTGATGATCTTACTTTCACCTTTTTTTTTCGTTTATATTTTATATTACATATTATCAAAGTATCATTTTATTAATGATACTTTTGTTATAGAGATCTTTTCTTTTTATTATTATAATATATTATTGAATAAGTTAAAAAAAGAAAAAATACCTATGGTTACTTTTATGGTTCCTTATATTAAGTTTGTTAATTATCCGGAAAGTTATAATTGGTTTATTGAATTATTTAAGCCTCAATCTAGTCCATTTGTTGAATCAATAAGCAGGGAAATCTATAAAACATGGAATGGAGAAGCAATAATTAATTTTAAATGGAATACTTATGGAAGATATTATTATATAATGATTTGGATTGGATTTACGGCTTACCTTGGATGTTTTACTGCTGCTGCAACAATTCCTCAACCAAACATCGATGATGGTATTCAAAAAAGACTTTTAATTGCTTCAATTATATTAGGATGTATTCATTTAAGTTTTGAAGTTCGTCAGATCATTTTTAGTCCTAGTAAATGGTTTCTTGATTTTTGGAATTTATTTGGTAAATAAGTATAATTTTAACTTTTACAATTTACGGTATTTAAGAAAAATTAATTAACCATATTATTTAAAAATTTTAGATATGATTGCATACTTACTTCCAATTTATACTTCTTTTCATTGGCTTCAAATAAACGAGATGAATTATAAGATAATCTCATTACTTTCTTTTTCATGTTTATTTTTAGACCTAAAATTTTTGTTATTTTTAAGAGCATTTAAATATTTTGGAGTGTACTTTGCAATCATGATTAGTGTTGCAAAAGAGATTTTTTCATTTTTAGTGCTCTTATTTATTATTATAATTAGTTTTTCGCATGCATTTTATATTTTATTATTACCAAGATCCGATTTTTCATTTGATACTCGTTCAATTAATAACGATCCTAATAATCCTTGGAATCTAGCAACTACTTATAATCAAATATTTGAAAATGGAACCGTTGATTCTAACCCATTTTTGGTTCAACCTCCTAATGGAAATACAAATATGTTTGTGGATTTTAGAACATCTCTTTTTGCAATGTATAAATTCTTAACAGGTATTTTCAATTTAAATCCGTTTTTTCTTTAATATTTCACAAATATTTTTTAACCAATTTAATTTATTATTAGGTGATCCAAGCACACTAACTAATTGGACATATATAGACAATCCACCACTTGCAATATTGATTGTCTTATTCTCACTCTTGATTGTTGTATATCTTATGAATTTGCTTATTGGATTACTAAATAATGCAATTGAAAAGGATTATAATAGAGTCTCTTATTTGATGCAAAAAGCAGAGGTATAGTCATATCATCGCTACGTTGACTAACGAGGACCTTATTCTTATAGTGGTGATGTATTAGTATAAAAAAATAATATTAAAATTTTGTCTTAATTTCTTTCAGATTCTAGCTGAAATCGAATTATTTTACATGCTACCACATCAAAGACGTTGGAAAGAATGGTTTCCTGAAGTAATGTATGTTAATTTTAAACTTATTCTTTCTTTCCGGCTTATAAGAGGTTAGATGGTGCAAATATTTATTTTAACCTTTTTATTTTTGAAGGTATTATTACGCCAGTCTTGACGTTATTAAAAAAGAAGTTAAGAAAATGATGAAACAAGATGGATGGAATAATCGAATCAATGCATTCCAAGAATTAAATATGGATTTATTAAAAAAAATTTATATTCAAAATGACAAAGCAAATTAAAAGAAATGCAATATTATTTATTTTAATTTTTATACATTTGAAAATTTGGAATTATAATAGATAATTATTATTTTTATCCCCATTTGTGTGAGAAATAAATTTTATTTAAATAAATAAAAGTATTTTAATACTGTATTAATATTTTTCATATAGATTTTACTACTTTTTGAATTATTTGTAAAGACCCTAATATTTAAAATTGACTAATAAACACGAATTTAAAATAATTACTAACGGAAATTGAGAAATCTTTGTTTATTGATAATAACATTTTAAATTTAAATTTTTAAAAATATTATTAGTTAATTACTATAAATTCAACTAGAAGAACAATCAAATTTCAGTTATCTTATAAGATCAGTTGCAGTAAACGTTTTAGAAACTCAATCCAACGATAAAGAGAAAGAGATAATGACAAACGTTAATCCTTATTAAATAATGACTTACACTTTATGGTCCATAAAATATTTACTATTATGATGGTCAACTGTTATCATCATTTTAGTTATAAAGATTCAGGACTTATTTTAATGTCAAGTGCAGATTTTCGCAAAATATTATTAATATTGCTAATATTAAAAAGTATGTTATCTATATAATAAAGATATTGGTTTTTGCAAAAGTATCATTATTAATTTTGTGAAGTATTAATGTATGGTAATAATAAATATTAATTGTTATAACAATACATTAATTTTTGCAAAGTATTAACAAAATTATTAAATATTAATAAAAAAAAATTACTTATTATCATATTATGTAAAATACATATAAACAAAAAAAAAATATCAATTTTAACAATTACCGTATTGTCTATAGAAGAAATGTGATTAAATCAAAATTAATAAATATAGGGATAGTGTGTATCGGGATAATGAGTGTTGGGGTAATGAAGTTTCAGAATTTGGAAATTTCAGAATTATGATTTGTCAGGATCTTGAATGTCAAGCATTTATTAAAACAGGATTCTGATCGTCAGGATTTTGTAGTAGTCTAGTAGATCCGTGCATCATGCACTGATCCTGGCCATCCGATTATATAATTAATAAAAATTCCCTAAAATCGCAATTCCCTGACAATAAATTGCATATCTTTTATATCTTTTTTTTTTTCTTGTAAAGAAAGCCGTTGAATCTTGTGTAGGTGCTTCATTTAAAATAAAATGTGTTCCATCTATTGCACCAATGACATTTTGAAATCCATCAATAGCTTTGCTGAAATCTAGCATGAACAGCTGTCCTATTATCATTTTTAGGCCATAGAATAAACTCTTATTTTTTTATTTCTTAACTTTTATTACACGATTAATATAAAAGAATTACAGTATCTTCAGATATTCCAAACCGAAAACAAATACTCAAATATCATCTTTAGAACCCAAACGCCTAAGAAATATTGCCAATTGACGTTCGACGGGTACTTGTAACTTATTTCCTTTGTTTCGAAAAACCGTATCAACTTGTAAATTTGTACTAGTTTGTTAAAATGCTGTCTTTCCATTCGTAAAACTTTTTTGAAGCGTATATTATCATATAATGATAATATTTCATACAACCAATGTTGAAATTTACTAATACAAGTGCGTGGGACAAGATGATAAAACAAGAAGTATTTCTTTTACTAGATCATCATTATCAGTTGGTTCTTCTTCTTCAATAATAAAATCATCTATTTCTTGTATTGCTAATAATGTTAAAGCATATTCGATAATCGATATCCTTTTTAATCAACATAATTGTTTATTCTATTCAATTTATTCCGATTTTTAATTGGCTAAAAAAAATTTCATGAAAATCGGATCAGATTAAAAATGAACTAAAACTGGATATGATCGTTGGTGGTTCGTTTTGAGTATTAATTTGGAAATTATTCTTTTAGTTAGAACCTATCAAATTCATTTGATATTCAGGAGTTTTGCACCAAATTATTGTATGTATAAAAGAAATCCGAATTCATGAATAAAATAATTACTTTTGAACTTGGGAAAACACATGATTTATTAATTCTAAGTTTAATTGCAACTGCGGCCGATGTGGCAAAGTGTGATTTTCACGACGCAAATATACTATTTTGATCAATAATGAGTACTTTTAAATAAATACTATCCGTGGGAATATCAAGAATTTTAATTAGGAGCCGTGGGATAAATATATTTTTGTTATAAAAAATTTCGTTAAATACTTTGGCATAATAATATTTATTGATCATAATATTAATCATACGACTCCGCATGACACGTTTATATTCACATGATAATCCATGACGATAAAAAAAAAGTAAATAATTTTTTTTTCCAAATATATCACATGTTTATAGTCACAGAATTTCCTATTATGTTACAGATTTACAATTATTATAAAGATTTAAATGAATGACAAATCGGATAGACCCATACGTTGAAACAAATTTGATCAGACGTTGATTTCGATCTGTGCGCACTTTGTCCGAAATCATGATCAGATCTAAATATAAATTAAGCTATTAGCTATTCGTAATAAAACCTAGCTTTCTTGGTATTTCTAAATCGAAAAAAATTCATAAAACCTTCCAAAAAATATATTTAATTTTAGCAGTCATGAGAAAGGCATGAGAATTCCAAAATAGAAATAAGGAAACTCTCGTCGATACGTCGATCATTCAGTCCAAATCAAAGTTGAACAATTAATTAAATTATGTAACGTATCAACGTGTACTATGCATACATTTATTTTAAATATGCATGCAATTTATATATATATTTTGCTGAAATCAAAAAAACATATATTGATAATTTTCTTCCCATGATTTCTATTTGTTTGTTTTGAAAAAAAAAATGTCTGATTTGATTTCATTAATTGGCGTTTTTGTATTTGGAGTTTTAGGATGGATCACTTATAAAATATATATTTGGCCAGTTTATATTACTCCTTTGAGAAAAATTCCTGGTCCACAATCTGAAAGCCTATTTCTTAGAAACATTAAAAGACTTTTTACAGAAGAGGTAATAACAATACTATAAAAATAGCAATCATAATTCTTATTTATACATTTAATTTCTTTCTTTATATATATAGGATACGCAACTTAAATGGATACAAAAATACGGGAATGTTTCAAAATTTCATGGGATATTTAATCAACCAACGCTTCTTATCTCAGATACAAGAATAATCCAAGAAATTACATTGAATCATGTTTATGATTTTATTAAACCTCCGCACCTATCAGCTGATGCTATTGCAATGGTTGGTAGAGGCCTGTTTTTTCAGAAGGAGAAAATCATAAGAGACAAAGAAAAATGATGAATCCAGCTTTCGTCCATAATAACGTTAAAATAACTATAATTCATTTAGGAAATATAATATAAAGTTAATTAAATTAAATTAATCAAACTAATATATTAATTCAATTTAGGAAATGATTCCAGTATCTGTTCGAGTAGCTTCTATCTTAAAAAGTTTAATCGAAGATAAATCTAAACCTAGGAGAACCTGAAATTAATCTTTCATCATATTTGTCAAGGACATGAAACAACAAGTATATCAACTAGTTGGGCTTTGAATTTCCTTGCAAAATATCCACATGAACAAGTGAAGAATTAGTTAAAGCTTTTCCTGATAAGTCAAAATACAATCCTACATATGATGAAATTAATTCTTTGGAATACTTAAATTGCGTAGTTAAAGAAACTCTAAGATTAAATATAAATTTAATTTTAATTCTTTCTATTTTCATATCATCTTATTAACCACATAATTTTACTTTAGTTATATTTGTTAGTCGAGTGAATACTAAAGATGAAGTAATTGGTGGATATCACGTTCCAAAGGTATATTTAGCTTTTTTATTTTTTTTCTAAAAAATTTAAAAATTATTAATTTATTGTTATGAATAGAATACTCAAATGTCGATTGCAATTGCAGCGCTTCATAAACTGCCTGAAATTTGGGGCCCAACAGCTTCTGAATTTGATCAAAAAAGATAGTTGGATCCTTCCTTAATTAAGAATGTATCAAATCTAAATTATTTGCCTTTCTTTACTGGTACAAGAGCTTGTATAGGTAATAAAGTAGCTTTGAATGAATTTAAAGTATTATTAAGTATGTTAATTAGGAATTTTGTTTTCCGACCAATTGAAGGATTCCACATTAAAAGGAGAGTTCTCCCTATGAATAGACCTGATCCATACCTAGGATTAGCTGTTTCTAGAATTGAAAGTTAACATAATTAATATTTATAATTTGTGATATGTAATTATATAGTGTTTATTTTCTTTATCATTTCATCTGTTTTATTTTTATGCTTCAAAATTTTTATATAGTTTGGCATTTGTAATGCCATAAGTCGTTTATTTTATAATAAATATCATATCATATGTCTTTCACCCATTACTCAGTTCCAGATATATAAAGATCATATAAAATTTCTTTCTCTAAATGTACACCTTCATTATCGTGCATTTAGAGATAACAATATAATCAGGATTCCGATTTTTTTCAGTTATACGGATATCGTTGTTGGCTACAATCAATATTAGCCGTTTCTATGAAGTCTTAAAAGTTATAAAAGACTGATGAATCCAAGAATCATGATGGTTTTCTGAAGTAATGTATGTCAGGCGTCGACTTATCTACTAAAACAAATCCATCCAAACTTAAAAAAATTAAAGAAATGACTAATAATACCATTTATGATTTCCCAGAATTGAAACAAAATTTATTATTGCGGTTTGCAAAAATTTGTGTTTATAAAAAATAATCATGTAGTTAAAATTTTTGTCAAATAAAGATTTCTGCAATTCGCTATAATCAAATTCAATACATTTCTGGCACAAATAACTCGTTTGAAAATTAATTAGAAGCGGATATCTTCAATATGATAGTCTGATCAATAGCCGAGTATTTTCCTTTTTTTTTTTAAAAAAAGAAAAAAAAAATATTGATTGTTTTGTAATTTAAATTTTTTTTAATACCAATATAGTAATTTCTGATTGGAAATATAATATACCTTATTTTGGAACATAAGTATAGTCTTTAGTGTCGGTATCCTTCCTATATTAAAAAGTGGATAATGTTCTTAGCATATTGACGCATAAACAACATGTTCAAGAGAATACCCGATGGAGTTATTTGTGGGTTAGATTAAAGAACATATATTCTACTAGTTATTACTTAATAGTAATGTACCGTACAAGCTGAGTCAACTGGGTTAATTGGTACTAAAATTAAGAATATTATACAGAGAGCGATCAAAATTATCCGGCTACTTTTCAAATTAAAAAACTTATATGTGTTAAATATAACAAAATAATTTTTTTTTAGATTTGGATTCTCCTCTATAAAATCATAGAAATCGTTGCGGTCTTGCGGAGAAATCGGTCGAAAATGATCGTTGATGATCAGCATCGCATATAAAAAAAGGCTAGATCAAATTTTTTGTGTTTGGTTCTTCCGCAGCCAGTGGTCAGATTTTATGATTTTTATCATTTTGGAATCGTCTAATAAAGGATAACACGAATCTGAAATGTTTTATTTTTCATTATATTTAACATATATAAGATTTTTAATTTTGAAGTGACCAGATAATTTTTGCTACCTTTGATTATTGATAATCATTTTTGACCGATTTCTCTGTATTAACTAAAGACTGGATTTTTATGATTTTTGGTTTGTTAGAATCGTTTAATAGAGAAGAATCGAAATCTAAAAAAAAATTTCATTTTCATTATATCTATTATATGTAAGTTTTTTAATTTTGTAAAGTGGCCGGATAATTTTGATCGCTCTCTGTAATTCTCTATTTCTCGTTCAAACAGGATGAAAACTCTTTTAAAAATCCTATTATTGATAATAACTTATTATAGAAAGAAAAATTAGTTAAACTTTTATTAAAATCCATTTCACTAAAGAAATACTTACCGATCTAAATATCCACTTTATAGAATTCGATTGGAGATTACATTGCGTGTTTGTGGTTGATCGATTAGAAAATAAGCATATTCTATTTGCCCATGCAAATAGATCTATTTTTTTTTGTTTTTATTATAATAGTATTAGTAAAGACATACGGTAATTTTATATAATTCATGCGTTTATGTAAAATTGCAGCTAATGGTGAATTGTATAATGTAAACATTATTTATATATAAAATGTCGTTATAATTAATTAATTAAATGCAAATTTTATTTGTAGAATAAATATTTCATGGTATACCACATTTTTATCATTAATGTGAACCTTAATATGTTGATGTTAAAGCTCTGAATGGATCAGTTCAGATTGGGTAACCTGCTCTGACGTAATCTAATCCATTTGATCCAAAAGTGTTTGGGTCACTTCAAGTAGTCGGGTGATCTGAAATTTTGATATGAAACAAAGTTCCACTTCCAAAGAATAGGAATAAAATAACTTTTATTATTTATTGTTTATCTGTTATAGTTTCAGTTTAAGAAATTTTATTAAAAAAAATTTTAATTATTATAACAGTGAAAAGAAAAAACATTAATTGATATTTATAATAAGTAAATGAATATGATGATTGTTTATGATTTCATTGACTGTTAATATTAAAGAACATTCTTTAATGTTAATGCCATTGAACCCAACTTCCCTTTCTTAAATTCTGTTACCTATGTGTTCATCTAAAGAAATCCAACATTCCACGAAAAAGAATAAAGAAATGTTAAAAAAGGTTCCGGTACGAAATCTCGACACTCAAAAATCCCGTCAATCTAAAATTCCGACAATCCAAAATCCCAATCCCGACATGTTTTATTCTATCAAGTTAATTACCCTAGCGTTTTTACGATATCGCAATAAATTATTATAAACTATGCATGTTTTATTTCTACTTTTTTGTTTAACGTTAATACATATATATTTATTGATATTATTATTAATTTATACCTATATATAAACTAAACTAATTCACTAGATTAAAAAAACAAAATTAATCTAATTAGTATGTCCCATATCTCAAATATTAATGAATTAATTTTGAAGAAAGGAAGAAAATTGTAATAAAGCAACATGTTCAAGATTGTATTAGTAATGATAAGTTAGTTTTACATGAATTCTATAATTGGTTTTTAGATAATAATACTTATAAAATTTTAAAATGATTTCTTTTTTTTAATTTTCTTAATAAGTGCGATCTATGAAAAAAATTAAAGAAAAAAAAATTCGCGTGATCTATTAAGAAATATAAAAAAAACGAGAAATCTATAACTATTAAGAAAAATTTTTTATGCGTGCTTTATTAGAAAAAAAATTTATTAGCCGGAAATTTTCAATCTAACACACACACACAAAAAAAAGGGAATACTTTAACTGTAAAAAATATAGAGCGCATTAGGCCACACGTTGCACAATTCAAAAATTATTTAACATCAGTGTTGCACAGAAATTATTTTATTATATTATAGATGAAAAACAGTAAAAAACGGTGCAATTATACAAAAGCTATTGCTATTTTTTATTTCTGTTTGTAATTAAATATTTAGATTTTGTAAAAATTTGGTAAAATTTTAATCGAACATTATGCTTATTTATCACAAAAAAAAGCAAAGTTTTATTATATGTTAAGCCAGATAACAAATAAATCTTACAATGTGCTGATCATTTCTGCAAAGTAAAAACCAACAGGAGTTAAGGCAATGCAAATGGAATCTGAAATATACAATATACCGTATTGTTAGCGCTGCATAAGGTACCCCGGGTCTGTATCAATTTCAATGATTTAAAAATTGAATTATACCTGGGGTATCTTATATGGAATAAGGAAAAGTTGACTAGAATTAACAGAATTTCTGTCAGAATTAGGAATTTTAAACCACATATCATACCCGGTATATTACTATGGGGATACGCGAAAAAGGTGATCACTTAGACAGTGTTATGCGGTAATAAATAGATTAGTAGGCTCAAGTATTCTAAGCAAGCTTTTCAGAAAAGACAGATTCAAGCTACTATTAATTGACATTAGTGATATATTGTGAGTGATCAAACTCATGCAGAAGTACCTTCATATTGATAGTAAGAAATGATACCCACAACACCAAAGGGACATGCTCCACATATAGAAGCTTCAATTCAATTGAGATATTATTTTCTCATTGAAGGTAACTAGACTATTTGAAGAGGAGGATAATCAAAGCACTTTAGGTGCGCTAGTCCCTATATATTCTAGCTTAGTCGTTTCCATCAAATAAAATCAAGCTTAATGTTCCCCTACGAAAAAAGAATGTCTGGAAAATGTCTACGAAAATGTCCGGAAATTGTCCGGGTGCTTCAAAAATTGTCATGGAAATGTCCAGGAAATTGATCTATTTTGCTGTCCAGAATTTTTTGCACGCCCAGTTTTTTTTTTATATATGAAAATTTCCGGACAAATTCCAGACAAATAAACCCAACAAATTCTGGACATGAAAAATTCCAGATAAATTCTGGACAAATAAACCAACAGACATAAAATATTCTAAAAATGTAAAATTTTAAATTTTGAAAAAATGCAAAAAGCACAAAACTGATATTTAAAACCACCCTTGACGTAATAAGTAAACTTGAAGAGCAGCCAAAAATGCTATCTATGATATTAATTCAAACTTTGGTTAATTGTGTAGGAAGTGGTAATGATATCCGGGATAAAATTGGATTATTCAAAATTCTGAACAAATTCCAGACTAATTTGAACCCAGACATATTCCGAACATCTGGAGACACGCACGTTTTGGAACATTTTCCAGATTTATCAAACGTCCGGAAATTGTCTGCTTATTTTTCCGGACAATTTCAGCATGAATTCCGGATGCATTTTTTTCGTAGGGTTCGCTTCAATTTTTCGTAAATTTCAGGTAAGACTCCACTGTGATTAGAAATTGCCTAAGTAATATTTTTTTTCAATAATATTATTTAGGAGTTCATCTAGTAATAGAACAAAAGATAGTACTTTTGCGTTTCTAAAGAAAGAGTTAAAAAAAAAAAAGAGAAAAAGAAAGGAATTTTACTTTATTATAAGAAGATAAAATACTAAAAAATATGAATATAAAAGGAGGTTAATAAATAATAAAAAATAAAGGTAAATAAATAGAAAAAAAATAGATTAAACAAATAAAAAAAAAATAATAAAGAAAGAATATTGTAAATAAAAAAAAAATGAAGGGCGCAAAAAAAAACTACAGAAAAAAAATTTTTTATGCGGAAGAGATTCAATAATTATTTCGCATTTAATGGTTTTCTGATGACACAACTATTGTTGCGTGATGCAAAAATGTCAAGGAACAATAATTGGACGTGTAAAAAAAATTTTTCTCTCATGATATATTTATTCATCACGCACAATGTATGTAAACTCCAACTATATTTTTCTTAAAGGTCGCGAAAACAAATTTATCTATTTTTTTGATTACAATAAACTTTCAATAATCATGATTCGTCAAATTATTACATGTCACTAGTGATATTGGATCTAAATGATTTTTTAATTTTTGTGAAAAAAGAATAAAAAGAAATTTTATATGCCAGAACATTATTTAAAGTATTTGAATTGAATTTGTTTGGTTTGTATATGGAACAATTTATAGTAGTCAGACTGCAGACGCATCAGTTTCTGGTGAATAATGCACCTTGATTATATATATTAACGAATATTTTTTTTCATTAAAAACAAGAAGAGTCGGTTAACGAGTTCTGTAAAATTAGACAAGCAAGTAACCTAGTAAATTGGATCCTTGAGGTCTTCGAACTTTTACTCACGCACATGAAAAAGACATTCATTGTATTTTGTTATTATTTGAATTTAAGAGAATAAGCCATAAATTTTACGTCAATAGCCATGATGCTTGCAAACATATTTATGAAATATTATCATTTTTTTAGCTTGAAATACTTCAATATTTTCTACTGTAAATTTGGATGGAATATTTATGTTAGTTTCAAGAATTAGAGGACAGTACAAGTTATTCACTTTAAGTCTAAAATTATGTTTGCAATAAATAGCCAATTCTTCATTCTTTACATAATCAAATTTTGCAGAACTATAATTTCCATCCTTGAAATTAAATAAAAAACTATGCTCTCCAATTAATCGAACTGATTCTTGAATTAGAAAAACTAAGTTTGGTACTATATATAATTCAAAAATTCATAAATTAAATTTTGCGGTAAACTATCTTTATGAAACTCCATTTTGTTGGATCATTATTCATCTTTATTGGAAAAAGCACCATTCAATAAACCTTCTTAAATTTCAATTATTGATAACAACAAAGTTCCTTTAAATTATACGTGAGAAATTAATGATTGATTTTCAAGTTCATTAATCGATATCGACAATTTCAAAACATCCGAACCATGTAAATATTTCAATTCGATGTTTCCGTAATAAATAAACCTAAAAATATACATATGTACATATATATGTTTTTTTTTCCTTTAAAAAAAAAAAAAAAAATTTTTCTTGAATACTTATACCTAATAATGATTTTAAATAAATATGATGCGCTGTTCGGTTTTCTGAAAATAAATATTCCATCCTTTTTTCGACCAATTTATTAAAAAATTCAGTTCGAAAATATTAAGATCTGGCACGCAAAATATCAGGATTCTTCACCTGCGTAAATAATAACATCCCCTTCCGTTTCCAGTAAGTCTTCATAATCAACGGACAACTCTTTCAAAAATATCGAAGGTGTAATTTGTCATTATACATGATAGGTATGATAATCAAAATCAAATGATCGTATCGTTAATAATTCTATAAATGTACTGTATGTATGTTTTTTTATTAATATAATTTTTTATAATAAAAAAAAAGTACATAAAATAATAAATCTATCTAGTACATGCATGAGTTGCACGACGTATACAATATTCTAAACTATTGGCCTAAATTTACGATAATGTGCTGTTTTTTCACCGTTATCAAATCCTGTAACTTTGAATTTCTTAATAACACCTAATTTGATATATTTTCTAATTATTTTCATATTTTTATCATTCGTATCTAAACTATTTGCATCATATTTTACAATCACCAAAGAAAGTGGTTTTATTGGTACACGATTTTTCCAAATTGAGAGAATAGATTCTAATTCTTCTGGTAATAACTTTGATCGTGTATTATATAAATGATATAATACTAATTCACAAGTATTTTTATTTGAATAATATAAGATCGCCTCCAATGCTTCTTTTTCACTAAAAAATTCACCACCACACCAAATATTAATACTCTCTAAAAATTGACAACAGTTAAAAACTAATTTTAATGTTTTTAATTCATTACTTTTAAATCCAGTAGAAAGTTTTCTAATATTTGGACAAAATTTAACAACAGCTAAATTTAAAGAATTGTCACTATCACCAGCATAATCACCCATATAAAATTCTCTTAAACTTCTCCCGTTCATTTCTAAGAATTTTATTAATGATTCGTATCTTGAACATGAATATTGAATTTTTAAAGTTTGTAATTGAGAAAAAATAACGTACGAAGGAATTATATCTTTCAAATCTTTTCCTCTGCCATAATGAATGTTTAAATATTTCAAATTCTTTTGAACAGAAATAAAATCTTTTAACCCATCAGAAACAATTTGTCCGATCGTTATATCAATTGATAATATATTTTGACATACGAGAGATAATTCATAAAAAAATTCCGCTGAAATATTGGAATTACAATGTAATTCAGTGAGATTTTTTAAACAATCTTTTGATCCGGGGCATAAGATAAAATTTATAGTTGGAGATTTCCAAAAAACTAATTTCTTTAAAGAAGTGATTTGTTGCATAAATAATTTGCATAGTTCTTGCATCACTATATTCGTATAATTGTTAAGATCTTTTGTATAAATATGTTGTTGTTGATTATTATTTTTAATAACATTCTTGATCATATGATGAGCTTGATTAATTGATAGAACTTTACAAAATGTCGCGTAATTGAAAATCGGAGGTTTTGAAGTTGGAGCTGGAATAAATATTTCATTTATATTTAAAATTTCTCTCGATTCTTCTGGTAGACAAGAAATTAAGGTACAATAATTTAAAGTATTATAATTCCAACCGTCCCTCCAAAAAAATCTCACCGAAGATTCGCACCAAAGGCGATTGACCAATAAACATGAATGTAAAGTGTCTCTCTCTAAATATTCAAAAATTTCATTAAGGCAATCAACGGAAAGTCTAGACATTTTATTTTTTTTTTGTTTTGTTTTTAGGTTATAATATATTATAAAGGATACTTTTTTTTGTTTCAAAAAAAGGTTTTGTTTATTTTATTTTATTTTTTTTTTATTTTTTTTTTTCTTAAAAAAAAAAAAAAAATAAACGAAAAAAAGGTTAAAATGTAAATCGATCGCTCTTTACTTTAAATAACTATAATTGTGTTACAAACTTGTAAGTCATGTGTGATCATACTAATGTAGTACTAAGGGCTGATATAATTTAGCTTACCCGTTTATTATCTAAATTTGGTTAATTATAAATTAAAAAGAATCGAAAAAAAAAAAAAAATCTTAGAACTTTCGGAGAAGGGGAAATATTTTTTTTTATATAATTTAAAACTTCTTTTGGCGATTAAAATATCCTCATTACATACGAATAACTAGAAAATTCCGTTATTTACCGGTTCATATAATTGAATCCGTTAAGTTAAAAACACAATTTTACAAGAAAAATAAATTTAAAATTTTCTTTAACTAAAAAATTATAAGTATAATCGATAAACCGAATATGCAGAGTAAAAATGAATAGCATAATATATTTACAACAATTTTGAAAAATTTGAGAGGCGCTGTTCCTAAAAATCTATAATGAGATCACCTAATAATCATGATCGGGAATTTAATCTTAGATCATGACCTTATATCTCTATAACAATTTATTTGCAAAAAAAATCATTTTTTGATCCCAAAAAGACTTAAGAATTCTTGACGATCTAAAATAATATATATATATATATATATAATTAATCCTAAAATAATTCTTATCTATATCTGAAATGGGGTAAATGACACGTTAATTCATAAATTGCCAAAAGGGGTTTATCCCATAAGGGGTTTCTCCTGTAAGTTCAATTAAATTGTTCAATGGATGAACAACGCAAGGTGAAAATCGAGTGATCAAACACAAATTTTTTAAAATTTTTCCACATGTAATTTTACGCATAAGCTGGACGAGCTAAAAAGTTAATTTTTGCGTTATTACCTTATATCCGTTATCCCATAGGACCATGATGCCAATTATTTTGCTCATATTCGGCATGCGACATCATTTATTGCCGGTTATCATTTATTGCCGATAATATGCATTACGTACTATAGAGATTACGGTTTTTACTTTGCTCTATTCATCCGATTTTTTGATGTAAATATAATTATCAAAATTAAATAATTTCCAAATTTGCTTTAACATTCGATGTGGTGTCATGATCATTAAGGCTACCAGAGATATATCCATTATTAGGCACTTCGTTATTCAACATTACGGTCAATATTTCATGATTGTTGTCATGTGCCACTGCGTGCACAATGATAGACTGACCTCCATATTGAATACTATGTGCCTAATAATTCTGTATTCTGTAACATATCACAAAAATCAAAATCACAAATCAAAAGATCGCTTTTTTTATATTTGAGAGAAATTCAATGAATAAGAATTATGAAATAACTCTTTACAATATAATTACAATAAAAAGATTTTCAGTAATCATTTTCAAACTAATTCTGGCCAAATTACAATTTTTTGGCCGGATTAACATTTTAATTAAAGAAAAAATTTTCTTCAGCTTTAAGAAACCACTAACCGGACTACAATCAAAAAACTCCAATTACCTAAATTATTTTACTAACATTTAAACCTAATAATTGGTTAACTGTTCCTTTTGATTAAAATTCAATATTATCCTCTGTAACTTTAAATTCCTCGACAACCATTAATTTTAAATATTTTTTAAGAATTTTCTTAATCACATCGTCTGTACTATTCTAAACTACCAAAGAAAGTGGCTTTTTTTGGTACACGATTCGCTCAAATTGTAAGAATGGACTCCATTTTTTCTGGATGCAATCCAATTGGTTAAAACATGAATGACGTAATAATAACTCATAAATGTTTTGTGAATATTTCACGATCGCTTCTACTGTCTCCTTTTCGCTTAAAAATTCATTTCCACACCAAATATTAAAACTTTCTAAATATTGACGATTATTGAAAACTATTTTCAATGTTTCCAATTCATCATGTTTAAATCCAGCGGAAAGTTTTCTAAGATTTGGACAGAATTTAACAATAGCTAAATTTAAATATTTATCATTGTTACCATAAATATCGCCTAAATAAAATTCTTTTAAATTTTTTCCAATATTTCTAAGAAATTGATTAGCGATTCCCCATTCTGGTAATGCGCACCTAATTTTTATGATATAATGATAATTCAAATTCTTGTAAATTTGAGAATTTAGTGAATTCCTACGAATATTTATTTTATTAAGAGTATTATTTGGAAGTTTTGATATTAGCAAAGGAAATATATTTATTTTCCGCAAACTAAATTGTGTTATAATAAAGCTCTTCAAGTCTTTCTGAACAATAATTAAGTCTACCAATCCATTATTATTTAAAATATCTTGTTCAAAAATATGTCCTAGTAATAATATATTGTGATACAATTGAGATAGCTGATAAAAAAATTCTAAAGAAATAATTGAATTACAATGTAATTCTGAGAGATTTTTTGAATAATCCTTTGTTTCAGGATTAAAGAAATACGGGATATACTGCGGCGTTATAGTTATAACTTTGGAATAAAAATTAATCCCTTTAAGGAAGAGGTCTGATCCAAAATAATTTTGCATTGCCGTATCATTATGTGCTTCTCCTTGTCTCTAATGACGTAACGTCCATTTAGAAGTTCCCTAATCCGATTAATTGATAGAACTTTAACAAAATGATGCATAATTAAACATTGGAGATTTTGAGGTTGGGTTTAAAATATTAATTTTATATATAATTTATCAAAAATTGAGAATATTGAATTTGGAATTGAAATTTTAATTTCATTTTTACGGAAAACTTCTTTTGATTCTCTTGTAAGATAAGTAATTAAGGTTTTTAAATTCGAAGTACTATAGTTCCGACTGTCTCTCCAAAAGAATTTAACGGAAATTATACACCACAGGCGATTTACTAATAAGCATGAATGTAGCGTAGCCATGTCACCTTTAAGGTATTCAAAAATATCGGTTAAACAATAATCAGCGAGAAGTTGAGACATTCTTAATAATATTGAAAAGTTTGTTTTTACGAAATAACGAAAGTTGTACCACAAAGAATATTTTGAATAAGAGTGTTATGTAGAGGAAGAGATTATATAAGAGACTGAAACAATTATCACTTAAAATCACTTTCTATATGATATATTTTACTGTCTTACTAAGAACGACCATCAAGAATTTTTTCATCCACATCAAATATTGTGGAATACTGTATGTGGAAATCTGTATAGTCCCGGTATTTTCTGAATATCCTGTGACAAAACACGTGGTATTTTCGACAAAATTTCATGTAGAATATAGACGGATATATGTGAATGTGTGGAATTCCACATATTCTTATGGAATTATACGGCAAATCTACCTAAAAACTTCCTGATGACAGCGGTCGATTGCTCAGTTACGGTCATCATGCATCTCTTTCACTTTTAATTTCCTCTCGCACTTTCTTCCACTCTTTTATGAACTCCTATTTTACATCTTTATGTTTTATTGTCTTAAAGAAAAAATATTATAGATTGCGAGTACTTTATTGGAGCAGCATGATGCTATGTATGAGTGGGAGCATACATAACATGTTTACTTTGTAAGTTTATGAGTGAAAGGTGGTTGGACCATAGGCGCTTGTTTTTTAGTTAGCTCGTGGGCACCAGCTATTACCATAGTTCTGCGATAGGATCAGGTTTGTATGGATCGGGGTGATGCAATATTTACGATTGGAGCATAGAGCGTGCATTTAGAAGTTATTAATTAGTAGATTTTATTCCGAAGAAAAAGAAAGAAAACAGTCAACAACTGTGCCACACTAGCTAGTAGAATAGCAGCGTCATCTATTCAACAGGCTAATCAGAGAATTAAAAGGCCAGAATACCTATATATATAATAATGAAATTATGAAAAACGATGCTTTTTTGCATTTGTAGCATTATGTCAACACTATATCGACAATGACTTATGAGCTTCATAGCACATAGCACATACCATACCATGTGCTAGTCGCAGCTAATACCACATAGTTGGTGGGCATACGATCTGTTTTATCACACTATCTGTTTCATCATTTAAGTTCATTTATTGAATGCTACCATAAATAGTCAAAACAATGAAGTTGTGATATATTCTAGTTATATTTATAAATAATGCAAGTGGAAAAATCGTCTTCAGCTGTTAAATAATTAATTATTTTTTCACCTAATAAAGATACTTAATACAACGAATAATTTCACAATCACTTATCAGTACCAGAAGAAAAAACAACAGGAAATTATATATATATAAAGGATAACAATAACATTTACACGAAAAAATTTTTTATTTAACAAATATAAATTTTCTTACACCTAAAATATTACTTAATAATATAATAATCAGAAGTAAAATTTGTAACAATTGGCCTAGCCTTAGTCAATAACAAGATTCATCATCATCATCGAAACCTGTAACTTTAAAATTCCTAATAACACCTGATCTAATATATTTTTTAATTATATACATATTATCATCATATTTGTTTAACGTGTTTTTACAAAAATAATCGGTAATAATTACTAAAGAAAGCGGCTTTAATGGTACACGATTTGCCCAACTTATAAAAATCTCTTCTAATTCATCCGGAAATAATCTTGGTTGTACATAATATAGATAATATAATATTAATTTAGAAAAATTTTGATGAGAATGTTTCACCACCGTTTCAAATGCATCCTTTTCACTTAAAAAAGTACTTCCACACCAAATTTTAATACTTTCTAAAAGTTGACAACTATTAAAAATTAATTTTAATGTTTCCAATTCACCATTTTTAATTCCAGTAGAAAGTTTTTTAAGATTTGGACAAAATTTAATAATAGCCAAATTTAAAGAATTATCACTATAACCTTTAATATCACCTAAATAAAATACTTTTAAATTTTTACCATTATTTTCTAAGAATTTTATTAATAAATCATATTTCGGAAATGCACGTTGAATTTTTAAAATTTGTAATTGTGGTAAAATAACATATTGTAAACTTTCAAAATCTTCAAAATTTTCACTTGATTGAAATGATAATTGAAGTATTTGTAAATTTTTTAAATCAGCTATAAATGATAATGAAATATTATTTTTTCCATAAAGGTTTAATTTAATTAAAGTATTCGGAAGTTTTGTTATTAAAGAAGGAAGTAAATTTTCAGGATAATTATATTGCATTAAATTAAAATATTTTAAATTTTTTTGAACAATAATTAAATCTCTTAATCCATTTGAAATAAATTTATTAAACGTAATGTTTAATAATGATATATTATAACAAAATTGTGATAAATGATAAAATAATATAGGACAAATATCAGAATTACAATGTAATTCTGAAAGATTTTTTAAGAAATCTTTTGTTTCAGGATAAACGATTATATAATTATGAGAAGTATGTGAAGACCAAAAAGTTACCAATTTTTTTAAAGAAGGAATTTGTTTTACAAATAATTTAAATATTTCTTGAGATAATATAATTATATCATCTTTTAAATTTTGAAATGAAGAATTTTCTTGATTCATAAGAAGTTCTTCAATTTTGTTATAAACTCGGTCAATTGATAAAACTTTACAAAATGATGCATAATTAAACATTGGATTTAAAGTTGGAGTTGAAATAATAATTTCATTATTAGATAAAATTTCTTTTGATTCATTTGGAAGACAAGAAATTAAAGTATTAAAATTTGAAGTAGTATAATTTTCCATATCTTTCCAAAAAAATCTAACAGAGATTTTACACCAAAGTCGATTAACTAATAAACATGAATATAAACTACCCTTATCATTTATATATTCGAAAATTTCGTTAAGACAATCAGTGTGAAGTTGAAACATCTTTAAAGAAAAATTTTTTTAAAACAAGAAATTTCGGGATTTAGAAAAAAAATTGTTGAATTTCATTAAAAAAATTATTTTTCTTTCAAGACTTGCAAACCCGTGTTACCACTTGCCACTTACCAAAAAAGTGAAGTTACCAATACGGAAACAGAAAGAACCAATCATAGTAATGATAGATGCCGAAAAGATGATGAAAGTAGTAGTGGATCTTCAATGTCGGAAAAATCAAATAGCCGGATCACCGAGATTGCAAAGTTGTGACGTTGTTATGATTTCCGACAATCAGGAATTTAAATTAATTCGATAATGATATAAGTAGTGACACAGTACGAAACGAATTAACAACATACGCAATTATATGGTTCGTTCTATACATACAAAGTGAATATAATTGGCACGAAGCAAGCAAAAGAATTATTTACGGAACTGAAACGGAACACATAAATTAAATTTGTGTTAACTTCCACTCTGTGGCACTATTTCCTCTTTAGATTAATTAACTTAATATCCCACTACCTTTTTTCATTTATTACTTTTACCTTATTTAAAATATTGCTGACGGATAATTTTAATTAGGAGCCAACATCTGGCTATTGGATTTTAATAAAAAAAATAATGTAAAAGGACATTTTAAAATTTCTCTGCTATCTAAATTCTACCTATATATAATAATTAAATTATCCAATAATAATTTGTTGTCTAAACTGTTAATTATAAACAGGCTTAAAAATACTGCCAGGAATTATTGATAATAAACTATAAATATTACGTTATGAAAGTAATTATTAGTTTAATTGTTCTTATTTTGTTAATCAGTAATTTGTTCACTAACAATGGAGGAAACTTTCTGTGGGAGTTACTAGCGCTGGGTTGGTGATGCTTATTTAACTTGTGATAGACGCATTATACATGTAATATTTCTTCGAATTACTAATACAAACATACGATACTTTACTCTTTTTACTCATGAAACATGGAGAAGGCAGTTCAAGAAATGGTTTTTGATGAAAATAAAACATATAATATGCAACATAATACGACATAAGTCATATAATACATCAAATATGACTACTACCTTAACACATCTAAAGGTAGCACACTTTTACGTCATGACGTATTGACGTATTAGGTAGCAACCCTACATGTAAAACTGTTTATTATGCTTGTGCGGATGAATGTGCTAAACTTAATGGAGAGAGTTGCTGTGTGTCTAAATTTGCCAAAGGTTGAAAAAGTGGTTGATTAAAATATTAGTAAAATAGTAAATATAATACACATTGTACGGTGTTGTATTTATATTGGTTAACGTCACAAAGTAATGTTAACCAATGTAAATACCACCGTGCAATATCTATATTATCGTACGGCTACTTCGCGTAGGGATATATGAGCATATACTTGCCAAAAACCCAGTCCAAATGGAGGATGTGGGTCCTTACATTGAAGGGTTTAAGCACCATTTTTTTTTTATTTAGCTTTGGTGGTGATTGTAGTAGTCTGAGGAGTAGTAGTTGTTCGATAACCTTACCTCGAGCGTACAGATGGATGAACGGTTTTCATTCTAATAATCAAGGTTAAATTCGTAAAATACCCTTCCCCTATTTTTTACCCCTTTTTCCAGCAGCCGCCTACTGATAATATTGGTTGAGCTGTTTCTTTTCATGTAGTTTAGTCTCCCTAAATTGAAGTTAGGTTCTGGTCATTTGACTTATGCATGGGTTCCCCGCGTGATTTGTGTTATCATATACTTGTATTTCGGGTTACCCTGGACTTATAAACCACTTTTTATAATAATAATAAAAAAAAAAAAAATTAATTATTATTGTACAG